>OY970780.1:2435000-3635000 GCA_963853795.1 Xestia rhomboidea
TTTTCTTCTTCCATTCTCCCCTGTCACATTCACGGCGTCATCAACTCCTTTCTCTTTCATATCATCCCTCACGCAATCCATCCACATTCTCTTTCATTCACATATCTTCCACGGCCTCGTGATCTCCTTTTCCAAACTCTCCATCCATCAACATTACCATCCATCACTTTTTTAGTAACATGCGTTTCATCCCTCCACATTACATATCCATTAGCCATACCTATCAAATTTCAAAAAATCGTTTTGGATTTTATAGCCGAATGAACCTTAGAATCCAAAACTGTGAGACGGCGGGTGAAATCGTGGGGCACAGCTAGCAAGAGTTTCATGATAAGAGAAAGTTACTTTGCTAAGTGAAGCTTTGTCACAACGAACCGACCAGCAACCCATCAACTTCTTGGTGTATTCGCTGTCTCAGGGAAGTAACTCTATTGCCTTATAATTTGTAACAAAATTAATAAGAAAAGATAACCTAACTAGCAGGAAGCAATTTCTTCCGTAGCATGCTAGAGACAACCTGCCTAGGTAGTATGCAAAATACATGTCACACAACAAAGGCTTTTCCTAAAGTCATTCATACACTGACATACAGCCGAGACCGCTTCGTAAAGAAGCATGAAATATACAAGAGTTTATACTTTATTCTATAGATGTAAACTTTGGATGTAGGGGGTTACTCTTCGGAACTACCAATCGGATTTCAAAAGTTATTTAACTAGTGGAAGCTTCATTATACTAATAATACTTTATTGATACAAATCCTTACAATACGCTTAATCTAGCAAAGTTCACAATAGTTAAGGCGCACAAAAGCTGAAACCCTGACTCCTAAACTAGGAAAACCTGTGACGTAGAAGTTAGTGATCTACTGCCACTTGGACACTATATAGGTTTAAAGAAACTTTATTCTCAATAAAGACAAATGTCACTCACTTGAAAACCATACTAAAAACAAACATATAACTTACATAAAGTTCGTCGTCATCAGTTACAAACTAGTCTACACCCATTCAATGCCTTAATTTCTCTAGAAGTCCTGGATCCGCCATAATATACTGACTAAGTTGAGTTTTGAATGCATTGAAAGAGTGCAGATTTCTTTAAATACTAGAGGGTATTCTATTAAAAAGCTGTGCTCCTTCAAAAGTAAGCATGTAGTAGCAAGTATAGGTACCTTATGGAATTTGAGAGCTGGTAAGCTGATATTATTCGAAAAAGTATATTATTATGTAATGTTTTAGAAAGAAAATAAATTTGTAAACCACCAGTATCACCGAGTGTCATCCTTATCACACTTATATTAATAAAAATAAAAAAAAACTGGCACACAGCCAGTTTATAACTTAGATCACGTAGCCACCCAAACAGCTGACATAAACTCTCCAAATCGTCTTCAAGACATTCTACAAGTCATGGTGGTGGTCCCTAGCAAGACTAATATTGAATAGGGTCTCCTTACGCAAAATTATTATTAACAGTTCCATCATCTTTACTATGACGTCCGTAGATAACATCGTTTTCCTCTTCTTTTGTTCAACATACCGCAGATGTCGGCTCAGTTAATATCGCTCGTTCTTGGAACGCCGCTGAATACGTTACGAGTACGTTATCATCAAGGTCAGCGCGTAATGTTTTATTATCAGCAATGTTTCGCTTCTAGATCGTGCGACTTCTTATAAGACTAGCAGAGCCCGATGGAATATCCCTTTTGCTGCTAAATAATAACTGCAGGGCAGGGTCCATTTCCAAAGTAGCACTTGCCAACTTGCTTGTTTCCTCTGTGCCTCGGAAAGCACGT
Organism: Xestia rhomboidea; assembly: GCA_963853795.1. Classification (NCBI taxonomy): domain Eukaryota; kingdom Metazoa; phylum Arthropoda; class Insecta; order Lepidoptera; family Noctuidae; genus Xestia; species Xestia rhomboidea. The sequence continues at coordinate 2,436,799 of OY970780.1, forward strand.
TAAAACTGGTCTCGACTCCACTGGTCCCGACTGTCAATTGTAGATCTTTGACAGTCGTTACAGCTGGCCTGAAAGTTTGTTATCGAGTCTTACCAAGGGGTATCATATTACTCCTTACTAACTGAAATAAGCATGAACTAAATATACATGGAGCGACTGCCTTTCTAACCTGTGGAGGTTAGAAAGGCAGTCGCTCCATGTATATTTTTGGTTTTCAGCTGCATCCGGTTAGACTGGAAGCCGACGCCAACATAGTTGGGAAATGGCTAGGCAGATGACTTGTTTTACGGGGAGTGGAATTTGTTTTAACTAATGGCATAGACAAGAAGCAATCGCTTTAAAAAAGTTTCGTAATTCTTCAACGGATTTCGACAGGATTGACGAGTTTACGTTAGTTAATGTCTGTTCTATACATTTTTGATTATTCCGTCTTCGCTATTGCTGATATGTCACATTGTCGAAAGCTCCATTGCACATTGATGTAACTACCAAAGATCAAATAAACCATGAGCCTTCTGCTAGATACCAGTTTCGTCACTCATAAATACACACGTGGGACCTCTAAGCCACCTCACAAGTAATAAAATAATTAAGAGAAAAATCTAAAAAACGTTTGCGAATGGCACCGGCTTCTTCAAACGCTTGAACCCACAGTTAAACATATGTTAGTTAAAACGTTTAACTGCACCGTGCCGTAATCTAAGAAGAAAGTATTTTATGGTGTTACAACCTCTTTGATGTTCAACGTTTTGCAATGTGATTTTGTATTACGCTTGGTACCGTAAATGGTATTTCATTTATTTGTTCATTGCGTCAAAAGATTTGTTTTTTAGTTTGGTTATTTTATGCAATGCGTTTGAGTTTACATCATTGGTAAGCACTACATAGAAATTAGTGTCTCTTACCGTTTTGTAGATGTCATCACCTTGATATTCTCCTACCTCTATCCCATGCACTCGCAGCAACATTTAATGTTCATCCAATCATCTCTATTAGGCATCGTCTCTGTATAGTAAGAACCGTCTTTATAACCATATAATTTTATTGTTTATTTGCTCTTCTCTATCCACATTGGTAGTTCTTTCCCCACGACATGTCTCTCATTAAGGAGCAAGAGAATCGTTGTGTGTATGGCCTGTTTACGTCTTACGATTTACAAGTTAAACAGGCTTACAGCTCTAATGGAAAATAGTTCCGGCTGCTCATAGGCACCTACAGCACCATAGGGTCTGCCGATGTGTTAGTAAACTGGATTAGTGTCTGCGATATCACTGATATATTCTTCAAATCAGAACACAAGAATACTTTTGACGGTAGTTTGGTAATGTTGCAAGCTATTTCAATGTAAGCCCCGTAATTTCGCAAGTTATCCCGAATGTTAGGCAATAGTACACCCACATTTCGCAACTTATGTTAATCCTATGTAAAATGGGGCGAGCCTATTGCCATAAAACAAACACAAATCTGGACTCTGTGGCTGCTACTGAGAAATTCGAACCCAGGATTCTTTCTTTAATGTTTTCCAAATTGAATGTTTGAAGTATTAACTTATGGGATCACTTTAAACAGCTTGCACAGGAGAATTTTCAATATTATTGCCACGACCTAAGCTACTTGTTTACTAACGCTATAAAATAACTCGTTGTTTTGCTCGCAGCTCTACTTACCAGTTAAGTCTTAAGTGAAAATGTGTAATCATGTAGGTTTCGATCAAAAGACGTTACCGAACCTGTATGGCGGGACTTACGGCAGTGCGTCCACCAAGTTCGAGAAAAAGCGAGCAGATAATGATAATAGCATAGCGGATCTTAGTATAAAGCCTATTGAGAGTTGTGATTAAGGACTTTTTGTTAAGGAACAGTTACTTTCTAGCTGTATATGATAATGTTAGGTGGATTTTAGTGGTTCTTCATGATATCGACGAGGGTTGACTAAGCTGTGTAGCACACTAGCCCCCGAATACTGAAACGTCACTCAAAATTTAGTAGCACTTACATTTAACAGATACTCAAAAGTGACGTTTGGCCATACGAAATTTAAAGTTTAGGAGCTGCTCAAATGTTAAGCAGCCCTTAAATTTTGAGTGACGTTTCAGTATTCGGGGGATACTCATTGAATTGCCCTAAAGTTTTTAATGCTTTACTAAATTATTGATCAATTTAAAGGAACCAGGACTAGGGTCATCCAAAAGCGTATTGCGTTCGACGATTGAGGGGCGCACAGTACCAAAAATTATGGCAAAAGAAAGGGAAGCTTGTACCCAGCAGTGCGTGATGAAAGGAAACAACAAAATAGAACTCTTTAGGAAAGAATTTCATAAAGGGAAATATACGTAGGCGTAATATACTTCATCACTAAAAACTTGATCTTACTAGCTAGATTCATTTTACGCGATAAAACTTGGCACAAAACACTCATTTCAGTTTCCACAGTTTTATCAGCGAATCAAACTGCCGTACCACAGAACTTGGCTCTGACTTTACACTAACTTTGTGAGGGAATAGAAATTAATGCATTTATAACTGATCGTTTGGCGCCGAGGAACACGTGAACAAGGTTGGCTCGGAGGATTTTATTATTAGAAGAGGTGTAAAAAGCTGTGACTATCTCCTATTCATCTGGAGGCTGTTTTAAGGGTCTTGGAGTTGAAGAAGTATTTTTAAATTCAAGTAATTATTTTGAGTTCAGATGAGATAAAATCTTCTGGTATGATTATCGCAGTGAAATGTGTTTTCTTTCTAGTTACATATACTCACACTTTTTTCCCGTAGACACTACATATCACAATCTATTACGAGCCTATCATTTTTCAGATCTTAAAAAAATCCAGCAGTAGCAGGACAGTCGTTCCATGTAAAATACTGGTATTCGGCTGCATCCGGTTAGACTGTAAAACCCCAAACATAGCTGAGAAAAGACCTCAAAAAATGAAATCTATCTTAAGGTCCGTTTTGCTAAATGTTAAATTCTTGGGATCACAGACGTTTTTCTCGTTAACGGTTTGAGCAAGTATTCCGAAAACTATGATGTTTAAAATCTAGGCTAATCTTGTGGTTAACCACGAACTCCACTAAGTCACATAATTTTAAGTGACAATGTGGTTGATTTTGAAACATGATTGCTCAAAGATTCACTTATGACGGCAAGATTCTTAGTACGAAAAAAATAAACAATGAAATGAGCAAATGTCATGGAAACCACAAAATCTGGGTAACAGGCACAACAGAACATAACCATAAGCATAGCCATTCATCTTATCTTGCTCTTTGCCCAATTCATTTGGGGTCGGTGCAGCATGTCCTCTTCTTCCGTAGGTACTTCTCTATTACTCGTCGTCTCAGCAGTCACCTCCTTTCTAGCCATATTATCCTTCACACAGTCCATCCATCGTTTCTTTGGTCTTGCTCTACTCTTAAAGCGAATCCACATTCATACACTCATGCGTATAGAATTATCACAGCCTATAATGTTCAAAGAACTGCCTGTATCCCAACACAGGCCTATGGAGTGGGGCTCCAGTTCCCCAGTCATCTGCCTAGCTTTTTCCCAACTATGTTGGGGTCAGCTTCCAGTCTATCCGCATTCAGCTGAATACCAGTATGTTACATGGAGTGACTGCCTATCTGACCTCCACAATTAGTACTGGGTTCAGTTCCCCAGTGCGGGATTGTAATATCAGTTTTCAAATTTCTGGTACTAGAAACATGCCTTTTTCTTCATCTTTTCCATAAGCAGATGAGTTGAAATAAATGATACAAAGTAACTAAGCCTGTCTGTGTTCAGACCCACGACATACAACTCGTAATTTAGGGAACCACCGGGACTCCTTTGCTCTCAAGCCGGAACATACTGGCTATCATCATCATCATCATAATTTCAGTAAAAAGATGTCCACTACTGGACATAGGCCTCCCCCAAGTGTCGCCACATTGACCGGTCCCGTCCATCATCCCGTCCATACAGGCTATGAAATTATTAAATCCAGAAAGAAGTAGCAAAAATGTCGTTCGAAAAAGAATACGGGCAACCCTGACCTAACTCAAACTTGAACAATAAAACGTCTTATTAGTGCAGTACGAGAAGAACTAAATGAGTTCGAACCTGTCCTTGCGATTTCAATTATGAGCCGGCTCGTAAAACTAGTGAGGAAAGTTGGCGGCGTCGCTCGGAGTTACATGATAAGATGAGAGATTATTTCTTTGAGGATTTTGAGGGTGTTAATTAAATAAAAAAAAAAAAATAACAGAAAAAATAACAAAAAAAAAAAACAGTCGACTTGATAACCTTCTCTTTTTGGAAGTCGGTTAAAAATACTAGCTGTTGCCCGCGACTTTGTTTTGTGTGAAATTTTGATGAGTATGTGTGAGACTGAAACATAGCCTACGACCTATTCTCAGACCTACCAATTATACACAAAAAATATCATAAAAATCGGTCAAGCCGTTTCGGAGGAGTGCGATAACAAACACTGTGACACGAGATTTTAATATATTAGAAGAAGAATCCCTATAAAATCGGATTTTGTTAAAATTTCAAGGGTTTTGTTGTATAAAATAAAAAAGTTTTTTTAAATAAAATAATAGGAGCTTAAGTTACTCCTTATAACATTAGTGGACCGATTTTAGCGGGAGTTTTACTGGCAGATAGCCAGTAAAACTCCCGCTAAAATCGGTCCAGTCTTTTCGAAGATTAGCCGGTACAAACAGACGAGTTTTTTTGTTACAAGTACCCTATATGTATTGTACTTTAATCTGCATTCAGTAAAACGCTGTTTTTTTGAAGTTACAAACACACACTTAGTTTTATTTTAAGTTTATTTATTTGAAATAAGGCGACTGCTGAGATGACGAGTAATACAGAAGTATGGAAGAAGACGACGTGCTTTTTTTTTTTTTTTTTTGGGAATGGCATCTCGCAGTTCAGTCTAGAAGAGACTGGCTACTGCTTAACCGGACTATACCTGTGGATGCCTTGAAACTAAGGCCTCCAGCCAGGGGCATGATAACTAAAAACTAAGCGACCACGCCTAAGGGCACCCCCTGTGGGGTACGAACCTCGGCTTAGGGCGTCGCTGGGGGCAGCAAAGGGACAGGCTGGATCTGAGTGTCATTATTTAGGGGCTCGTTTGAAATTACTGGCTCAGCATCGCGCGGGCTGGCTCTAGCAAGGGTCGGGGGGGAATTGAACGGGGATTACGCGCCGGACCTCGGCGGCGAGGTCGGTATGTCTTCGGTTTGTATCTGTATTTTCTACGTACGGTGCTGGTGTCTTTGCTACTCTCCTGTAAGAGGGTAATAGCGTCGTCGGGGGTGACAAGAGTGTGCCGAGGACGGCGGACTGAGCTGATACGCGATGGGTCGTATCGGGCGGCCGATGCGATCAGGGGGTTCCTATGCTTAATAGAGGAGTCGAAAAAACGCTTTGCAAGACGTTTCATGAATTGCTGGATGGTGGGGATTCTAAGATCTAGGTGAAGACTATCGTTACGGACGTAAGGGGGGGCTCCGGTGATCTTACGGAGAAAGCGGTTCTGCAAGGTCTGCATCCTGTGGATGTGGCGGGGATGGGCATGAGCGAATACGACACAAGCGTACGTCATGATAGGTCGGATAACTGCCGTGTAAAGACGCAACTTGCACTTGAGTGACAACTTGCTCTTTTTGACTAGCATGAAGTGGAGTCTGCCCATGGCAAAGGCTGCTCGGTTACGAGCTGCTTTGATATGGGCCGCGAAAGTCAGGTGTTCGTCGAGGATGACACCGAGGTACTTGGCTTGCTTCTCCCAAGGGATAGGCTTGCCGAACATAGTGATGGGGGCAAGAAAAAGACGACGTGCTGCGCCGACCCCGAATAAATTGGGATGGGGGCAGGAGGTTGATAGTCTGAAGACATATGGATAGTGTTTCTAGATACCTTAGTATAGTACAATCATTGATGACTTTGAAAATCGAACTCAGGAAGGTTCTGATTCTATACTCTGATCGATTCAGTTTAGTGACACACACTTTACTTACCCTGCAGATTGCAATTTTCAATAGCAGATAGAATCAATATTATTATACTATGTGTAATTTAATAATTTGATATATAAAATTTGCAGTGCCCTTACAGGCTCTTAATACTGTGTCATGAAATTTTAAATGCATGCCTACTAACCGGTGTTTACATGTTAGCAAATAAATAAACAAACTACTTTAGAATAATACCACCAAAGAGATGACTAAACAATTGGGCAAAATGATCTTTAAAACAAAAGTTGATCTAAACAAATTGAGGACTAGCTGCGGACAAATGCTACCGTATGTATTGGTATGAAGGAGTCCATATCCGTACCCGCATCCTTAATTTGTCTATACCGGTTTGGCCAAACCTTTAGAAAGTTACTTACAATAAAGTAGATTAGTAAACGTACGAAATGCAGGACATTGTCCCTAGTTCTTTCCTAGAATCTTCGGAGCAAATGGACTCCAAGTGGCACAAGCGAGACGGTACAAACATCTCTTGACCCTCACTGGCTCTGGGAAAGTCGGTACTCATCGACACTTGTCTTTATATATGTTACAGTCAGAACTGTTAATGTGTCAAAACCACTTTTGACCGGTATCTGTCAAAATCCTTATGAAGTTAAAATGCGTTTTCTGCATTAATTACAACTGAAGCGTTCTAAAACAACATATATTATGTTGTTTTAGAACGCTTCAGTTGTAATTACCTAGTCCTAGAATTACATGATGTTTTTCAAAGGGTCACAAAAAATAAATCTGGAACCTTTTTTTTTTTTTTTTTAGGTTGGGAAATCATCAAATAACTCCTCCCGCTCTGGGCGGAGCAGGAGGGAGTGTCAGACTTTTACTGACTAAAACCCATCCATGTTCCTTCCTCGCCCTTTGTGTTCCGGGGCCACGGTATCTCTTTCGAATAGTCCCGCAGCCCCGGCAGGCTTCGGCCCTTGCGGGCCCCTTCCCTATTGCTGACTCTCTTTGTCTTTGAGGCGCGCGTGGAACACGAACGCGCCGTCGACACGGCCTGTCGTCATGAGACGGATGGACGGCGAGCTAGCCCATAGCTCCCCGTTCACAGGCCTGCGCCTACGGTGGCCGGAAGCCACCACGTGGCCCCCGACGCCCGGGGCGTCTCCCCTTAAACCTTATAAGTTATTTAGTTAGTGGTTATTGATAAATTAGTTTTCACCGGTCAAAAGTAGTTTTGACTGATTGACAGTTTTGACTGTGACATAATATATAAAGTATGCGTCGAGTGCTTCCTAACGCTTTGATTGACTGTTGACATTGTTTAATGTTAGTACTGTAGATACTGAGAAGGATATTCATTCACTAAAATGTTGTGGTCTAGAAAGAAAGTAGTTGCGAGTAATAAGTACCGTCGGACAGGGTGAAGCGGGACGGAACTTTGAACGGGATTACAGTGTCATGAATTTCTGATAAATCAATGACCAAAACAAAATATTTTAATAATAAGTAGAGAAAACTAACTACTATTAAATAAACTAAAAAACTATAAAAGAGCATAAAAAACTCCTCCTCAACGGTGTCAGCTGGTTAACAGAGTTAAATTGAAATACTTTGTAACTAAAAAGGCTGTGGAATTATGATTGGTTTGAATAAACAAAACAGTGCTTTTGGGCTGCCAATAACATTAAATTAATATGAAAATATCTTTCTGAGTTACGGGAGACAATCGAAACAAATCTTACAAAGACAAAAGGGGTGATAACTTTAGGTTTATGGATGCAAATGAGTTTTGATTATGATGTAGATCTATGCTTTCTACATTTCTTTCCCAGTAAACGGAATTATCCAAGTTGATTCTGTAGATTTTAGAATAGAAATCATCAATAATAGTAATAATAGATCTCATGAAGTCATGAAGTTTAGAAACAAATACGCTGTCCTGTTGTAAACCTTTTCTTGATCAGTGCAGATCACAGCTTAAACCAGTAAACAAAGAAACAACACGACATATCAACGAATGCTTTAATACTATCGCGCTGTCGAAGTTTTAACTCCCGATGCACGACGCTGCGCTGAGCTGGTAGTTAAAAATCCAAAAATGCGTTTTAAGGCATTAGATTGAAGTGTCCCCCCGTGTGTTGGAAAGGTCTCACTACTAGACCTAGCCCCAATAGGTCAATGCCCTTAATGACGTACAAGCAACATCTTTCTACTTATTTAAAAATACTTCTACCATGTACGAACATAGCTAAGTAAAATGAGGAAACGGTTTTTTGTCAACAGAATGTAGTTCTAATAGATATGGTAGTACTACTATTACTATTAAGTAGTTGAGTAGGTTTTCTCTGTAGTCTAGTTTTAAAGGTGAGCCGTCACCGGACATTCCTCGTTTGGTTTTGCTCATCCTGCATGGTTTCCATGCGTTTCTTGTCATCGTAATTAATAAGGAGAAGTAAAAGAGGTTTTTATTTTTGCAAATCTACATTTACAGAGTGTAAACCACCTCATCACGAAGCCGTCAATCAAGCATTCTGTACATCAAACTAAGTAACTTTACGCAAAAACTATTGCTTGGAAACGACTTTTTTTTTGGGGTGAATAATCATGTTTTGTGGTAGAACTCAATGTAACGCACTCAAAACATTGTGCTGATGGATGGATTGAATACTATGGGGGTCGTGGAGGTGTTTAAAGTAAAAATCTAACATTAAAAACTTCGTTAAAAAAAAAAGTTGTCAAAAAGTTGAAACTTTGGCCCCCAATATCTCCGTAACTAGAAGGTTCCCAGGTATGGTGTAGAACAAAAAAAATGATCGCAATGATAAGGAGACCAAGTGCCTTTCGGCTTCGTTAAGAGGTGTTTTACACCCTATAATGTAGTTGGGACCTAGACAAGTGGGTTCGCATTTCTGCCACGACTTTCAACAGTATTTACATAGCTTTTGCGATAACTTGGGGCAATGTAAGACCTCCATTTATGGCACTACCATCATTGTTATCGCTTCAAGAAAGTCACTTTGTCTAGGCTCTTGTTGCACGAAAAGAAAGACAAAATTAAACGCATGACTTTTGCCCCGGCCGCGGCACCCGAAACGTAGGCTCTATAAAAACTTTTTGTTGGCAATTCTGGCACAAACGGTAAAATGCTATTTTGGCAAGAAACTGTATGTGGAATCTTTTTGAGATAAAAATAATAACGTGCCTTTTCATTTTGGCAAGTGTATATCGTTTGACCAAGCAAGCGAACAAGAATTCCGCTTTTACCGTTTGATGATACTACGTGTCTAAAAAATACGTAATCGGTCGCGCGGGATGCGTGATCGCCCCGATCATTAAAATAAAACGAATACCTACCAAATATGTAACATGCAAAATCACTATTATGCTTGATATTTGATCATAAAGGACACGTGTTTTATGAAGCTACCGGTAACTTCTGCGCGCAAAATTTTAAAATTTAAATCTAAAAAAAAAAAAAAAAATTTCTCTGACAAATAAATAACTATTATACAAGGTAAAAACCAGCCCTAGGGTCAAGGGAAGTGTCAACGAAGCGAAAAAAATAAATTTGAATCTAAATTCTAAATCTTCAAAGATACTCTGCGGTGTTACAATTATTATTAACACCCCACGCGACCGTTTACGTGTTTGTATATAATAGCATGCCACAATACACCGCACCGCGCGATGAGACGGTATCCACGCGAACAAAACGCAAACCGGCCGGTGACGCAAATCGCATCATCGGAGGTCGTAAATGGACCTTAGACATAAGAGGCGTGAGAACAATTTTAGTCAATACGTAGGATACGAACGTGGAAGTATTTCCGATTATTCATTCCCTATCACCAAGGCCATCTCTTGTAGATGTTACAGAATCTGATTCAGAGGTATAAACTGCACAATTTTGAATAATCCGGGTCATTGGTCAGTGGCTGAAAGTGGTAATATAAAACCAGCCAGATTGACTAACCTAAGATTTATCTACTCTTGCTCACTGCAATGTGTAATAGGTTTTTTGGAGGACTTGCATCCGGGAGTACGACACTATGTCTGATTGTATAAATGGAATGACATCTTTTGGAGATTCATTTTATAGCAAGGGACTCAATAAAGACCACGTGCTACTTAATAATGAACTTTGTGGCGGTGGTAGGCGAGACTCGTAAAGAAACATTCAAGGATATAATTAATACAGGTTGACTTGGTATTACTCACTTCCGAATCGTTTCCAACTACAGTGCACCTCAACACACTGATTCATGACTACTCTTTAATAAAAAACGTTATTACCATAAGCAGACAGTCCAAATTCAGATGCGTTGGCTCACGGTGACGTTACATCATTAAAGTGCATTACTCCATGCTCCAAAGATCAAATAAAAAGGAATTTGAGCTCTACGTCATCGGAATTAGAATTGATATTGCCTGCCACTTTATTTACGGCTTTTAACTCATTCCCGGTTTCCCATTCAATGGGATTCCCGAAATTTTTGACATTGTGTAGAAAAGTTGTGCATTTCTTACGGTTTTCTAACGGGATAAAGACAGGAATGGGCAGCGACAAGGCATGTTTGAAATGGAAAAGCCTATTGAAATGGTAACCCAGGAAAATTGCTAAGATTCTTCCCTTTCTCTTCAAATACATTCAAAGTCGGTGACAGTTTATATCGTCTTTCGTGTAAAAGGACCTATCTGTATGCGTAGCAACCTGTTTGACCAGTGATATGGTCAGGGGATTTACCACTACTTTAGAATTTTTGGAAAATTTAAACGTCTCCAATCCGTCTGAGTTATAATATTTATTGAAGCAAACTAACGGTAGGGCTTATAGATTCGTGAATTATTTAGAGTTACTATAATGATGTAGGACTGTGAAAAACTGTATATGCGACACAGCTTGCAGTAGACATTACTAAAAAAAGTAAAACTTACGTCTAAAAATCTAAAATGTTAGATGTTTATCTGCGTCCTGCTTATCAGTCGGAAAGATTTGTGTTGTCTCATCAAATATTTGCTTACTAAAACTGCAGTCTTCGCAGAAATATTCGTAAGAGTAGTTGTAGTTTTCCCTGAAGAAGAACACTCTGGTAATAACAAGGAAGATGGTGTAAAACTAATGCTAGCTAATAAAGATAGTCATCGGAGTAACGATGATTTTGAGATAATAATTGATGCTAATAATAATAGATGAGTTATGTGAGGTTCTTAAGATAGTGATCGATATGCCATATGTCCACATTGTTGTAATTAGAACAACAATATAATAATAAGTGATGCATATTTCTGATATTATTGCTTGTTAACTTACGACCTTTGGATTTATTTTAATGGCTGTTTTATAAAGAGTCTACATTAACAGTTTATAAGATCTTCCTTGATTCATCTTGATTGTTTATTTGCGTTTCTTGAATAGGAAATGGTTCAAGTACTTTTTAGTACTTGAACTTTTAAAAATTTTCACCGGTTCCTTAGACAAAATAGTAAGAAGGTAATAATTTATTTTCTAAAAAACCGAGGTAACATCAGTGTTATTTTAATAAATGTTGTGTATGGTTGTTAGTAAAGCCCCTACGTGATAGTGACTGGCGTTTAGCGGTATCTGAAAACATATCCGACTTATTTAAGTAAGAAGGCTACAAAGATGATAATTGAAAACATAAAAACGCAAGTAAGAGTAGGTAACAAAACAATCTATATGATTAACTGTCCAAAACATCAACCGAAGCCATGTGCACCCAGAACGATATCTGACACGATTGCAATGGCGCCATAGCAAGTGCAGTACCACAGGCAAAAGGAGGTCGTTAATTGTACGTATTGTAACGTCCAAGGAAAACCTTTGTAAGGGCCAAGGTGTTGCCTTTTACTACTTACACGGGACAATGATTATTTTAATCAAAGACTGCTTTTCATTGATTTCCGGAGTAAAGTAAGGCGATAGGGATTTTACTGACGTGGAAATTTACATTTCCTTACCATAATTGCTCGGTTTTCTTACCATAAGCAATATTAAGAGCTTTAAAACCTTTGATTCAAAGCTCAACATGGTAAAAGTACGTAAATTAACGATCCCTCTTATTATATATAATTTACTTTACTAATTATTAGTTCGTTGACATAATTTGTTTGAACATCATCAGCTCTACCATCGCCTACGTTAACAAGACATGTGTCACCAATTGTTTTATCTCTTTTCTTATCTAATTCAATTTAGTTCAAGATTCTACTAACTACGTGACGAGTGTCTTGTCAGAGATACTTCGGAAAACCATTTTATTGGCTTTAAACGAGAGCTTAATGATTTTAATGTGCGAGTCGATATAGGTTGATACCGTGTCACTTACAAACAAGGAACATACGTTAACCATTACGGTTAGAAGCTTCGGCTGCAGATAAGACAGTAATAAACGTACCTAACCTATAGATATTCGAAGAAGTGACCATACCATACGATCATGACTAACCTAAGCAAAGGGTTATTTTAGAGTAAAACATCACATAGGAATTATAGGCACAAGACATATTATGATCACGACTCATAATAATTTGTTTTTACTTGTGGTTTTATTTGAACAAGGTCTTGTTCAAATAAGTCATCAATGAATGGCGTGGCGCCTCTTAAAATAATAACATAATAGTGTTTGACATCTCGTTGAAAAGTATTAATGTGTAATGCAAATTACTCGATATTGCTGGGATTAAGATAAAGAGCACAATCAAGATTGATATATCTGTCCTAAAACAACACGGATTCAGGAATTGGAGCAAACAATTTGTATCCATAACTCTCTAAGTGGGAAGATATTGGCAAAATACATTTGTTTCCGAATTGATTTGTTGAAGAATTCTCATGACTTGTTAGGTCATTGTGCTTCTAGGATGATAGTCCCGATTGTTGCCCGACTCCCGGGAACTAATAATAATAATTTGTTGTTGGCGAAAAGATCCCCACGCGTTAACTTTTTGTGGATTGTATGTATATTTAGACTGTTTTTTTTCTACACCCCAGTCCCTACCTAATTACGAATATTCATTGAATCTCATAGATGTGGTAATTTTAGGATTCATAGACACTCTCATCTTCTTTGTGGAGTTGGTCAGATCTCTGATCAACTTCACAAGGAAGATGAGAGTGAAACTAAGTGTAGTTTTTCTCAGGAACAATATTGATTATGATGAATTAATTATTTCTATCACATTACGGGGAAGATCGGAAATAAATATTTGTTGTATTAGTAGGTCAATGGCGTCAGTTTTATTTCGATCAACAGGAAAATAAAGGTACAATGAACTAAGGTGTTAAAATATTTTTATAGTTTGTCTATTGTCGTACATCTCATTCTAACATCTTCAAAGCACAAACAAAATTAATATTAATTACAAGGCAACAAAGTTCACAATAACATGAGACATTTTTAAATAGAGCTCATTACATTTCATTTGGACACATGCCACCAATATCCAAATAGTAACAAGAAATATAATTTTATATACCTACTAGATACGTTCCCAGAAATATTACTAACATAATCATGATGAACTAGACAAAATAAAAGTAACTAAGCGTTAAGTGAATAGAATAGTGAAATGAATCATAATGTCATACGAGACTCCAACGAGCCAAGGACTGAATGCGATATAAACATTAATTAAGGTTATGATATAAAACGAAACGAACGCATACAGAAAGCTCTATGCGTACTGTTTATTTTTTCATTCATACAAAATGACAAATACATTCGTCCGACTTACTAACACAGATAAGAGACACATACACGACTAAAATAGAACCCTCTACAAATGACAATAGAGGCGAAAATTCGTTGATAGCATTTGATAATCTCTTGCATGGGGTTCTAGTAAACAGCGACTCCGGCGCAGCCCGCAGTCAGTCAGACGATGATCAGTGTTGAGCGCGGTCGTTATTGAAAGGCAGGCGCGTACCTCACTCGCGTGCACTTTGCGAACGAAATACGATTTTCGAATTTTAACTTGTGGTGTCCCTTCAGGGAATATTTTAGGTCCTGTGTTTTGAAAAGTTCTAAAACATATTTTGAATTATTAGTGTGTTTATGTGCAAGTGTTTCGTGGTCCATTGTGTTAATGCTGACATGCATGGTGAGTAGATTTTGAAATTCTTACACACGATGCGTCTCAATGAGTCCCATTGTTTAGGCGCGGTCTTTTTTATTCTCGTTTGTATCAACACTTTCATCTGCATTGTTTATTTTCTAGTTTATCAGTCTTCTAATTAAAGTGCAGTGAATAGTAAAATGATTTTAAAAGTTGGAATGTGATTTTTATGGTTTGGTGCAGTCTGATGTGATTTAAAGTTAGCGTAAGTAGTGATCTTTGCATTGAAAACATAAGAGGATATCTTGTAGCTGGTATATTATGCTGAATCATACGTTTGTACGATTCCGTAGGAAGTAAAAGTTGCTATTCATCGGATCATTTGTTATGAAATCTACATTCTTTGATGATTTACGCTGTTTCACTTCAAATCAATCGTTGTTATCCCCGATCGTATCTGGCAGATTGTTTGTATAATTCAAATTAGTGTCAAGTGTTTGATAAATGTTGTATTCACTGCAACACTTGAGAGTTTATATTAGGCGCTCTTGTAAACCGATGATAAACGAAAAACATGTTATGGTTCCTCTTAATTTTACCATTCGTGTAATCTCTTTGTTAATCTTAACAAAAGAATTTGGCTTTCAACGTCAGAGTCTTTATTATTAAGCTAATAATAGTATTTGTAAATCTTATTAATAAACCGCATTTTTCTAAGAATTCTTTCACGCGGACCAATAAATAATATAATAGCCTTCGAGAAATAGATAAGTTCATAAAATCCTTGACCAATGTTCTATTATATATTTCTGTAATCACATAATTTCTGTGTTATTGTTGTTCCACTTATTATTATTTTAATCGTTTAATTGATGAATCATGAAAATACAGCTATGAACTTGTAGCTTGAACTTCTTCAAAACTCATTTCGATTCGATTTAATCCGGAGTTTGCCTCATTCCGTCTCATTAGAATAAATGGAAAGGTGTTCATCGATAGATCACTCACACACTCTAACTATTCCCTCAAGAATGTTTCATCGTAAACGTCTTATTACGTTACATTCTGATTTACTGCCGCATTTGATATGCACGGACTATTTGCTCCTGTATCTAGGTCAGCTGTTTGTTTAAGCATAATTATTGTTCTCACACTGATATTGAATCATTCATTTGTCAGTTCTGTGTCTGTTACATCATATGTATTGCTTCAATTAATTTTGAAACTCTCTTCTTGTATTGTAGGGTATTTTGTTGTTTTCCAAATCGTTGGTATATTTAAATCAATACGATGACCGTTTTCAGTAATAAACGTTCATAACTACCTAATTTGATTTTAATTTATGAATAAACTAAATAATTTATTGCACAGTTACCGGTATTATTCCTTATTTGTTTGTTACAGGGATATTATGTTCGGAATTAATCTAGTTATCGTGATTAATCAAAATAATAAGGTAAAAGGAGAACATATAGCCTACCTAAGTTTTAAAATAACTAATATAGGTTTAGGCGTGGCTAAACTTTTCTAATTATAATGATTTTATTATTTACCTGTTTAAATCAATTTGTTGATTATTAACATGTTTAATATTGAAAATGATGTAACGGAATTTAAATGCAGATAGTTACCTATATTCAGAATATTATAGGTACTTATAATAAATCTAACTGTTTTTGCTATGAATAACTATTCCAATGATGACATTATCAAAATCACAAACAATTCTATTGTTTTGGAGAAAATCACAGAAGATTATACAGATCTACTACTTATAGATGAAATACGTGATGTCAAGGTGGATATTAACCCTTTTGACATTTAGAAGTGGAGTGTAAAGAAAGGGCGCACAAAGCCTGTCATTACTCTACTTTTGCTCTCTCTGTAATTGGGTAAAATAGATGACTTGAGTACTGGTTCTTAAGGTCAAGTTGTTACTCCAATTTGTAATACTGCAAATAATTTCTCCTTATCTAGTAATTCTGCTCTCATAACGCACAAACTATACGAGATTACCACCATCATCATCACCTAGTTGATCATCATCTTCCCAACTATGTCGGGGTCAGCTTAACTGGATGCAGTTGAATATCTGACCTCCATATCCAGTTACCACTTGGTAATACCTCTGAATACCGTTGTAAAAGTTTTGCAGGGCTTACTACCTCGGGGCTGCGGGACTGTTCGAAAGAGATACTGCGGCCCTGGAACACAAAGGGCTAAGAAGGAACATGGATGGGTTTTAGTCAGTACACGTCTAACACTCCCTTGCGCTCTGCCCTGAGCGGGAGGGGTTATTTGATGAAAACAAAGGGGTTACTACACTATGATTTTGGTAAAGAATTAACAAAGTTTTCCATGTTCCATGTTGGAAATTTTAACTTACTGACCCAACCGATTTATTATCTGCCCCAGTTGCCGGTGCATCTTCGATAACTATTAAGACAACATAGACCGCATTTCTATTGTCACAGCCATAACACACATGAACAAACGCCTCGATCCTTTCTCGTCACAATATTAGCTTAGCCTACTGTTAGTAGTCCGTCGTTCCGGTTGTATGTTTGTGCATGTGAGATCTGTCTGTAAACGCACCCACATGGCACAGTGCAGGAGAAATCCTTGTAGGACTACCTACTAAGAAGAATTCACTTTCTTTGAATTGGTTTTCCTTAGTGTTCTCTAATTATCATTCTCCATTTTTCTCACTTACGGGTGACTTAATTTCGTCTCATTTGTCCGATCCGTATGTAGCTACCTCGACAGCTCTGTCAGCTGTCGTATTAGTGATGGACATGTCCTGTTTGATGTCCTGATGTGGCATGTTTTATTTGAGGCGTTCTGCATCAGGAAAAGGTACTACTTCTTCTAATATCCAAGACTTCAGACAGAAAATCTCCTATCAATTCTAATCTGGTTCAGGAGTCGTGCTTCCTTTAGTGCAGTGTTTTTAAGTATTGATCGAAGACATTTGTCGTAATAATTTATTTCTACCTACTACAAACATACTTATTTTGTCATTTACTAGAGGACGAAGGATAGATACCGGAAAACCACAGGCATGTTAGGTTCTGTTTATATTAATATAGTTTCTGCTTAACATGTGACGTCAATGCGTGATCTTTGAGCTAATTATTCATTAATAAGTGGTACTTTAAATATCTGATTGGAAGCCGACCCTTTTTTATATTTTTTTTTTCGGATGGGAAATCATCAAATGACTCCTCCCGCTCTGGGCGGAGCAGGAGGGAGTGTCAGACTTTTACTGACTAAAACCCATCCATGTTCCTTCATCGCCCTTTGTGTTCCGGGGTCACGGTGTCTCTTTCGAATAGTCCCGCAGCCCCGGTGGAAGCCGACCCTAATATAGTTGGGAAAGGCTACGCAGATGATGATGAAGATATCTCAACCTTTCTAGTCCGATATTGAAAGAAAAAGTATTTACTTACTAGACATAGAGGATAAAACTACAAAGCTACACTACTAAAAACAAAATACCTAATATGACTATATCAATCACTACATTATATTGCATAATTACCTAAATAGTTACAAGGGGAGAGCAGCGGTGGCCCAGTGGTGGCGGCCCCGACTTACGAACAGTAAGTCGTGGGTTCGAACCCAGGCAGGCGCATTACTTTGTGTAATTTATTTCGTCACCACTGCTCTCAAAACGGTGAAGGAAAACACCGTGAGGAAACCGGCATGTCCTAGAATCAAAAAAGTTGAAGACATGTGACATCTACCAATCCGCACTGGGCCCGCGTGGTAGATTATAGCCCATTCCCTATCTTAGAGAGAAGGCCTGGGTCCCAGCAGTGGGAACATTAATAGGCTGATGACTATGAGTTTTAAGGGATGAATCTGTTCATCCCAATTCGTTTCTTGTGGGCTCGAGTTTAGTAGCGAATGTTTATAGTCTGATATATGTCGTACCAGCCTATTATAATGATGTTTTCATTGTCATCATCAGGTATGATTTCATAATGATATCATTAATAGGCACTAGGTTCTGTAATAATACCTGTTGTCAATAGCGATGACGCTTTCCAATTCAAACCTAGCTAGTAAATAATTATCATGTATTTTATCGCACGTATCCAACTACACTGGCCTGCAAAAATAAGTCTTTACTACACTTTTAAAATTACATTTTTATCAGCTTTCTTTGAAACTATGGACAAAATTAAACTATTTTTCGAGTCCTTTTTGTTTCGAAAGTTATCTTGTGTACTTAAAAAGTTATTGCAATTTTAAACGTGTGATACTTATTTTTGCAGGCCAGTGTATTATGAGAATCACCGTATTTAGCATAAGGCTCCTTATTCATCGTACTTCTATGTTTTATGTCATTTTGTAGAGAGGTGGAAATCGTTCTGAAGCCGTATTTTACGAAGAGTTTCAACAAGTTATCAAGAGGCCCTACCACGAGTGCGCGGTGTAAACGTTACGTAAATACGTCGGTTCTAAAATAAAAAAAAACCCGTTTCACATAAAATATTTTCATAATTTCAAGAATGTATTCATATCTATTAATGTGTGGAAACCGCAGGTACCAGAACCAAAAATTCGAAGACATGTGACATCTACCAACCCGCACTGGGCCCGCGTGGTGGATTATAGCCCATTCCCTCTCATAGAGAGGAGGCCGTGTGTCCCAGCAATGGGATCATTTTAGGCTCATTATGCTATTCTATGAATGTTACTCGATTGTGCTTGTTGCAAACCATTTAACTAAAATGCTATAGGATAATTGTATTTTTGATTCAAATCAATCAATCGACGTATTTGCGTTAGCGTTACATTGCGGAAAACCATGACATTAAATTTATTATATTTAACTTAATATCAATCCAAAGTATTTTTAATAGGGCCTCAGTTCTTCCCGACAAGTTTAATGTCATCTATCCAAGTAGTCATCGGTCTTCCTGTACTCCTTAATCTCTATAGATGTATTGCTAATAATAATAGAAAGATCCTCGATTAATACCTGAGGAGGCTCTCGTTAGGCAGCTGGATCAAAGGCTTGATTCAGTGCGCGGTAGGTACTCCTGGACACTGCTCGTATTGTTAGGAGGTTCCTCTCTCTGGAGCCCTGACCGCCGGTAGCTTGGAACCTGTTCCCGATACCGGTGGGCTACAATTTTTGATATTTTGTACTGCTTTTTTTTTAATTAATATTAAATAAAATGTAATCAATTTGTGAAAATATGAATAAAGGAAATCATAATATGGAAGTCTGCCATTGTTTATAGCTAACCTACTGAGGTAAAGTAGGTACTTACATAAAGTATTATCTTGTGTAATTAGGATGTTATCTTTATAAGCCTGTTATCATTGTCAAGATAATTGTTGATGAGTTATTTATAGTCCTTAATGACAACGTTATTAAAAGCAAAGATTTTCTCTCTTATAGTATCTACCTATGTAATATTGGTAGCATTAACGCGACACAGGTAATATAATGCTTCTGCCACGACTTACACGACCAAGCGGCACGCGTATTGCGAATTTGCGACACTGACTAGTAATTTCTACGTGCACACTCGCGCGTGTGGCTTAAAGTAAGACCTGTGGTCCTGAATGGGGCGGTAGGATTGAAGATCCAGATGGACACACCATCAGTTCAATTTGTAAAATTGAACGAATCATCAGTTGAATTTGTAATATTTCATCGTCATCAGTCTCTTGCCCTTATCCCAATTCATTTGTGGTGTGCGCAGCATGTCTTCTTCTTCCATACCTCTCTATTACTCGTCATCTCATCAGACACTTCATTCCTTGCCATATCATTCTTTACGCAGTCCATCCATCGTTTCTTTGGTTTTTGGTCTTATATTTACTTAATTCATTATTAATTTATTTAATATCACTACACATAGTAGGTACCATCTCAACGGACGAAATCTCACCACCAATACGGCTTTTTTGTTTGCAGCAACTGCCGCTATTGAAGAGCTGAACTTTCTCTTCCTTAGTCCTTTTTTTTTGTTTTATTCCTATTAGTCAAAAAAAGGTGGTCAAACAATAGAATAGAATTTTTGTAAAACAAAGGATAACGTAAAAAGGGTCGCATATTTTTTGTCGTTTTACTACTATTGGTCTGCATACTCTTTGTGCGGACCAATAGAAATTCTTCTTCTTCGTGTCGATTATTCGTTAAGGGTGGTAAACAGATGTGGACATCGTGTGCACGGGATTTTATTTGACATATGAGCAGATTTCGTTCGAGCCCATGGTACCTACTACATGAATATTTTTGTAGCGTACATGTTATGTTATAACTCTTGCATAACTAAATTGTTACAAGCATAACTTAGTTTTAATATAACAATACTTGCATGCTGAATTCTAGCAAGCGGAATATGTAGAACCTTCAATAGTACCTTTAACACCTCAATGTACCATATTTCATGTAAATTTTATAAAGATTATTCTTATTATTCATAAAAACGAAAACAAAACCACTGTCCCACTTTCATTACTTACATTAATTTCTCCTGAATTGAGGATGCGTTTACAAGAGTGAAATCTTATATGCACAATTGCACATGCACAAATGCCTAGTTCATTAGGCCATGTCAATATTTGTTCTGCGCTAAACTAGAGGCTAATGTTAGGGTTATAATATGAGACAGTCGGAAAGGTGATAACGGCACAATTGGACAATTAGGCTTCATTAAAGTATGACGTAGAGGGTTAGAGGCTTTTTCTATATGACACCACGTTTCTGTCTCGATGAATAGTCAGATCCTCAGTTTGCAAGTTATATAGGTACTGTGTGAGTTCCATGTTTTAAGAGGCAAGCCTTTATTGCTAATTTTTCGGATGGAAAATCATCAAATCATGACTCCTCCCGCTCTGAGCGGAGCAGGAGGGAGTGTCAGACTTTTACTGACTAAAACCCATCCATGTTCCTTCATCGCCCTTTGTGTTCCGGGGCCACGGTATCTCTTTCGAGTAGTCTAGTCCCGCAGCCCCGGAAATCTAGACTCCTGGCTGGCTACTTATAAAAGTTTGGTGGAAAAAACCCAGTAACGCTTTGCCCGAACTAGTAATCGAACCCAGGATCTCTCAAACGTGCACAAACCAGACTCTCGACAACTGATAAGAAATGCCTAAGGGGCTAACAACACCTAATTGATGCTTTTTAAGCAGTTCTTCAAGTAAAACTATTTGTTCTAGCACATCAAAAAAAAATGTACGATAGAAAATAATTGCAAAACTGGTCTTAAAATCATCATTAAACGGTTCTGTCTTTATTTTTTTGACGTATGGGCCTGCAATTAAAAACATGAAGTCAACATGAATATGTTGACTATATGAATATTATCTAAACCGCTAACGAGTCATATTTCCCAAATAATCCACACTTTTTTAAAAATTCTATTTTATTCATTATTTTCTTCTTAAACCTGGCCGCCCATTATTTTCTTCTTAAACCTCTCGCTCTCGTTTACTCCGATACAAATAGACAGACATACAGACATAGACATTTTGGTGTTGACATCCCCTTAAAGGAAAACCCGACTCCACCTTTGACTATGTTGGGGTCGGCTTCCAGTCTATTTAGACTGCGACTGCATATCTGACCTCCACAACCCAGTTAGTACTGGGTAAAACGAGACCCCTCGGTAAAAGTGGTTGTCAGACTTTCGGGCCACTGACAACCTGTAACGACTGTCAAAGGCGCTGGACACAAGAAAAGATGTAAGACGCAGACGGGGCGCGGACATATGTCTCTTCCGCGTCACTTTCATATAGAAAAGACAGGGCGCGGACACGATGCTGCTATACATTTTGTATGAAAGAGACATATGTCCGGGCCCCGTCTGCGTCTTACGTATTTTCTGTGTGTCCAGCGCCTAAGGTCTACAAATGACAGCCGGGACCAACGGCACAACGTGAGTAATGGGTGGTCACCCATCCACGGAACAACCTATGCAAGAGCGGCTTAACCTGAAGATCGATCCGAGCGGCTGTTATTAATGGATCAACTTAGGGATCTGGCTTCCAAAGCAATCAGGCAACAAGGGGCTATTTCTATTCACCACAATACTCATAAAACCAAGACATTTACCACCTTTGTATCTAGTAACCTACTGCAGCGGTTCTCATATGATTTATCGGGGTCGAAGCCACGTATTTTATCCCCTCTATGAGCGAGCCAGAGATAAGGAGCACGGAAGTGTTATTGTTCGTCTACGAACCCCACAAGCGCATTGCGAAAATGTATTTGCATTACAGTTTGTTAACGTTTGCAGTTTGCCAACCCTGTGTTGGTTTGTTCAGACTTCTTGGGAGGAAAATAAATTAGTGTCTTTCTTAGAGCATATTTACTAGCTCTTTACCGCGGCTTCGCCCGTTGGGAGGTCGGAAATTATGCCTTGTGAACGCACTACCTACTAGGATAAAAAGTATCCGTTGTCCTAACCATTGCTCTATCCCTGTGCCGAATTCCTTCCAGATCTGTTCAGTCTTAAATGCGTCAAAGGTTAAAGACATACTGACAGACAAATTAATAGATTTACTTTTGTATTTATTATTTGTATGGGTCACCTGAAAAGTCTTTAATGCTTTAAAGGCATCATCTTACTAGAACTGCAAAAAAACAGCGAGTAATTTACACCGTGTGTGCATTCCTCTGGGCATGACCATCACCGCAAAAGCTTGTGGCAAATTGATTGTATCGTTGTGAACTGTGGTTTCAATATCAATGAGATGCTGACAAAAGTTACATAATGCGTTCCTTATACGCAACTATGCGCCCACTTTGAGTGGTCCGTCCAAACAAGTCCTTATGAAGAAATATACGGCAGTTCAGCTCTTTGGCGCTGTTTAGAATTCCAACCTAGTTTGAATTGAAAACATGAGTTATTTGTCATCGTTTGTGGTAAAACTGTTTTAGAAATTAGGTTAATGCATTCCAATCTCAGTATAGCAATCTATTTCTTATGCAGAATTTGTAGTACGCATTCATAAAATTATGTTAACGTTCGGTGACGAGTTAATCAGGACTTTATTGCATGCCTGGGCATTATTTTCAGTGCTGCTGCGACATATATCATCGACATAGCCTAGTTTTCTTAACTATATTGGCTTTGGATTGCAGAATAAAACGATTTGAATTTTTAAAATGAAACAAATGTTGTGTATACTCGGCGTACAATAATCATACTTTTCAGGTATACGTAAACCTTCTTGTCAACGCAGAAATTATAAACAATGATTAAGAAACTTTTTTTTTTTTTTTTCTAATGGGAAATCATCAAATGACTCCTCCCGTCCTGGGCGGAGCAGGAGGGAGTGTCAGACTTTTACTGACTAAAACCCATCCATGTTCCTTCATCGCCCTTTATATTCCGGGGGCACGGTATCTCTTGCGAACAGTCCCGCAGCCCCGGCAGGCATCGGCCCTTGCGGACCCCTTCCTTGTTGCTGACTCTCTTTGAGGCGCGCGTGGAACACGAACGCGCCGTCGACACGGCCTGTCGTCATGAGACGGACAGACGGCGAGCCAGCCCATAGCTCACCGTCCACAGGCCCGCGCCTATGGCGCCGACGCCCGGGGCGTCTTCCGCGGCGGCCGGGACGTGAAGATCTCTCCCTCTCACGTTCCGCCACCTCCTTCGCTAGCATGACTGCTTCGCAGAAGGAGGTGACGGCGTCCCATTCCGTCTCGCTCCGGACCATGGATTGAACCAGGGCCGGGAGCGAGAGTTCGCCGCCGCCGATTGCCGCTTCGATGATTAAGAGACCTGCATGAGACAATTCTCATTTCATTTCCATGTCTGGTTTAATGGTACAAAACAAACATAACCTGTACTGAGACTATATGTTTAAATAAATGAAAAAAAAAACAAAAAACCTGAGGGGATTTAACCACAGTCATAAGACTAAAGAGTCACAGAATCACAGATTCTTGTTATCAGCAGACAGTAGGATGCTGCAGCCAAGCCTATTTACGTAATCCAGCTACTTCTGCTAAAGAGGGTTCATTCTTGGGCCCATAAGAAATGTCTCCTATAATAAAAAAAAATCGTGAGACCTAAAATGTTTACATCAAACAATGTTGACATTCCACATTGTAAAAACCGTAGCAGCAGAACGTAAATGTACGTAATTATAATCGTTGGAACGTAAACTGCACTTGTTATGAAAAGTGCGTCGTTTCCTAGTCACTGATTAATCCAAACATTGTGTGTTTTGTTCGCGTTTAGTTGCCCTGTTCGTTCACGATGTTATTTTTGTTTTGAATTGATTATTTATGGGTATTTTCTGGCAAGTTTTTAATGGTCTCTTGGGATTTTGGTTTTATTGAAAACTTGTTATGTACAGTGCAACTTCTTTTAAATATTTGCGAGAAACTTTAGTATTCTATTGTGGCAAAGAAAGCATCGTATGAAATCCTCGATAGAAAACACTCTCTTTAAAAAAAAAAGCTGGTCTGGTAATGGCTCAATGCTTTCTACAAGAATATCAGATCGAACAACATGAGAATAAAATAATGTGGCCTTTACGAAAATATTTCCCAATAACCAAACGGGTATAGCGAAGCTCACTGGTCTAGGTGCTATAATGGAGGTGTTTTCATCACAATTACCTTGAAACTTCATCACAAACAAGGAATAATTTCCCAGTAAGTTTGTAACTAGAAGGAAATATCAGGTCCTTAATTCCTTATCGCACTAGTGCAGTAAAATGTAAATGGTATGTTAGCAATGCAAGGCTTATTATAGCCGATAGCCAATTAGCAGTGCTGATGGCTTTTTGATTGTGATTTGTTTCTTTGGGGTAACATGCTATTGTTTTTAGTGTGGGAGTGAGAGTTTTGGTAATTTCTGAAAGTACAAAACTTTGCGGCTAATGGAGAGTATTTGTTATAGAACTTTTACCTG
The DNA here is from genome assembly GCA_963853795.1 of Xestia rhomboidea. Lineage (NCBI taxonomy): Eukaryota > Metazoa > Arthropoda > Insecta > Lepidoptera > Noctuidae > Xestia > Xestia rhomboidea. Next base: position 2,461,745 of record OY970780.1, read on the forward strand.
AAATGTTTTAAGTCAATTTAAGTTTTAGTCAAAGAATCTTAAATGTGTCTACTATAAGAATACTTTAAGAATAAGTTGAAAACCATTTAGTATAAATTGAAAATCTTGAACAACCCTTTTCCTTAAGCAGATTTTTTCAACATTTTCGATTGAGATTGAAAAAATCTCTAAAGGTATCTGTTTATACTTAAAGGTACACATACATACATACATAGGTACTGTTTTTTTGTCTAGAATCTGCTGCTAGGCTGAGAATCATACCTTGATATACTTGATATATGTCTTTTTATCATTTACTCCTTTGCTGACCTCAAAATAAACTGGTATTGCTCAAAATCCTTCCAATCAATACCTCAACATTTGACGATGATCCTCCATAATGATTAGATCACAAAAACTTGATCATTACATCCAATGATTGATTGCGGCCAGTGGCGGGACGATTAGCATAATATCTGATGCAGCGTCGGAATGATCGATGGGCGATGATCATGACTGTCGTAGCTGGTCAGTGTGTGGTCTGGAGTTTGATTCCCAGGAGGGCCAAAGTGCAGAAGGTGTGGTTGTTGTAGCTCATTACACGAAACATTCTAAGATTTTTGTCTGGCAGCTGTGAAAATACGTGTAATCACTATAGCTGTGTTTTAGACGACCTGAATGGCGCAGCAGTAGTGAGGCTGCCTTACGTTCTTAGGGTCGTGGGTTCGAATTCCGGTAGGAGCAAATGTTTGTGTGATGGGCATGGACATTGTTTCCGAGTCATGGATGTATAATAAGTATGTATTTACAAACAAAAAGTATCTATGTAGTATATCAACTATCTGGTGTCCACGACACAAGCCTCGTTGCTTAGTGTGGCATTAGATGGCGCTGTGTGTAATGTCCAGCGATGTTTTTATTTTTTTATATTTATGGATTTCGGTGTGTTACTTTTCGTGTTTTTAGTATGTTTGGTTAACCTTTAGAAGTTTATCATTTATTTAGTTATCTATCTATCAAATCTACCCAAGCAATAGGGCTATTTTATTTAACACTAGCTAATGCTGACGGCTTTGCCCGCGTGGAGTTCGGTAATCGTCCCACAGGATGAAAATAATCCTGTGTTAATCCAGGTTATAAATTATCTATGTGCCAAATTTCATCCAAATCCGTTCAACCGTTTTGGCGTGAAAGAGAAACAAACATCCATACATCCTCACAAACTTTCCCATTTATAATAGTAATTTTTGTTGCAAATTTTTGTTTGATCACCTGTTATCTTGCGATAACAGGTGATCAAACAAAAATTTGCTAATGCATTATACTAAATGCCTCTTTCGATCTACCCCTTGAGAGCCACGTTAGCACTATCTTACCTATGTGAAAAGCTACTCAAACTCGTCACACTGTCATTTGCTCTTATTTCCCCGTAACGGCTGTCACTACAGATGTCATCCATCAACATTACAGTCACACACATGTCAGGATTGTCAGGTAAATATCACACATTGTGTTGTTTACTCATCTACTTAGCTTGTTACGGAGAAAGCGGGGTTTTATATCATGCGTTGCGTAAGAATGTGATGTCGTAGAATATACCACCAAAGCTCTTTTAGTTGGTGCCTAGGTAGATAAAAAACCGGCCAAGAGCGAGTCTGACTCGCGAACCGGTTTCCGTACAAACTTTTTGAAGAACAAACTTAACTTTGCTTTTCGATCCCTAGAAACGGCTATTGCTCCAACCGCAAATATTAAGTTTGTAATAGTAAAATCGCTTTTTTTTGTTATTAAACTACATATTAGCGGTTTTGAGACTTTTCCCTTTACATGTGCTGTAAGACCTTGCTTTTTGCCAAATTTCGTGATTCTAGGTCAACGGGAAGTCGGGAACTACCATAATAATATAGGTTTTCGACCCAAAACCTATAGGGTACCTCCGGTTGACCTAGAATTGACAATTTTGGTTAAAAGCAAGGTCATACAGCACAAAAAAGGGAAAAATCCGAAAAAAAAAAATGGTTGATAATTAAGGTTAATTTTGGTACTTACAAGTTTTCGCGAAAATCGAAAGTATATGGTATAAATCAACTTGCTAGGTCCACCCGTTCCTGAGAAAATCGGAGGTGACAGACGGACAAGAAAGTGATCTTATAAGGGTTCCGTTTTTTCCTTTTGAGGTACGGAACCCTAAAAAATACTATTTGTTCAAAGGACATCAGTATCTTGTGGATAGTCCACCAGTTCGCATTTTAATAGGATTAGGAAGAGGTCTACCTAAATACTTAAATAGTACACCCATGTATCACCAGTTATGTTTAAACCTCATGTAATAAAGGGCGATCCTATTGCCACTAACCGGACACAAATCCTAACTCCGTGGTTGCTACTAAGAAATTCCTGATGGAAAAACTCAATAACACTTTGCCCGACCCGGGAATCGAACCCAACCTCATGTTTAGCGCTTGCAACCACTGGACCAAGATTCAGCTTAACTAGTAATAGATGAATAATTATTACCACCATGTAAAGACATTTGTAATCCAAATAACAAATTCACTTACCTAAGACCCGTTTCTCCCAAAAAGGTAGCAACTAAGGTATGGCTTACATTACCGTTAGCGGCGTGGGGTCTATTGTACGTATGACATTGTGACCCCGCGCCGGGCACAAAGGGTCACGTTATGCACAATATTGTTTTGACCATGAATGTTACTGTGTACTTTAAACTAGTATTTCTATGTGGGGCTGTGAAAACGGCGGGGAAACGCTGGCGCTTATGAAGTGAAAGTCAAGTGCGGTTTTGTAAGTGCAGTGTGTGTTTGCTTCGAAAATGATTCTTAGAAATTGGTATCATAACATAATGCAGGGATTCTGGATGAAAAGATGAGGAAATGAAAAAGTGCAGAGCACACAAACGCAGCTAGTTTTTTGCTATTTCTAAGAAACATTCAAATCAAAAGCCGCCACTGCTCTGTCTGCTTTTCTTCGTAATCATGGTTTATTTTGAAATAGTATAACCTACTTACCAAAAGATAACATAATTAGCATTGTTTTAACACTGCCGCTTCCGGCGTCCCCTGATTTTACTCTACATCTTTAAGATCTTATTTTTCATGTTTGTTAACTTTCGCCCGCTCCGAAGTCGCTCGCTGTTTTCATGGCCACTCCATCGCTGACAAACTCCAGTACAATACAGTTTGTGTAACTGTACTGTTGACCAGCAAGTTGTTGCCACATACTAATACGGACTAAACCTGTGGGACACGCTCGCCATGTCAATATGCGACCTTACGGCTGGGAAACCGCCACTATGTCATGCGTATCGGCTTGGAAAAGTTTTGTACCTATGTTGTTATGTTATGTGTTATTGGACCTATTTTAAGACCATGCCATTAACATAGTAATTTATTCAAATAAACAGATTGTAGATTTACAACTTTTTTTACATTAACAACAGGTAACACAGAATCGTTTTTACAATACGGAGGTTGAAGCTCTGTCCTAGGCTACAAAAAAGCCTGTGTTTAGGAGACACAGTTTCGATCCTTAAGTACTAATTGGCTCTGGTACGTGTTACAATCAGATTGGCAAAAGTGATAATAAACAGACTGCAATTTTTTTTTTCTAGCCTGCTCTGTCCCACGCTTGGGCAAAGGCCTCCCTCCACTCCTTCCACTTCTCGCGAACCCGCGCGTCCTCCTTCCAGTTCGGACGGAACTTGTCCAGTTCGTCCCGCCATCTCCTTCGTGGCCTGCCGCGACCCCGCCTCACTGTGTCAGGGCACCAGTTTCTAGCAATTTTGGCCCACAGTTTGTCCGGCATGCGACAGACATGACCTGCCCAGTCCCATTTCAGTTGGGCAGCCTTTTGAGCCACGTCAACTATATTTGTTTTGGAGCGCAGTATTGTGTTTCGAACACGATCCGTTAATTTAACACCTAGTATACTGCGCTCCATTGCTCGTTGGCAAACCTTGAGTTTGAACTTCTGAATGTTAGTCAAAGACCAAGTCTGTGCACCATAGGTTAAGACGGGGAGAATACACATGTCCATAAGTTTGCGTTTCAGTGCCATAGGCAACTCACCCTTAAATAGTTCCTTCATGGACCAGTAGCTCTTCCAGGCGTTTTCTGTTCGTCTTGCGACTTCTTTGTCTTGCCTCGCCTGGAAAGAGACTAATTGGCCCAAGTACAGGTATTCCTGGACATGTTGTACTGTTCACCCATCAACCCGCAGTAGACAAGCGTGATGGGTTAAATGTCTAATCCCCTCCACCAATATGAAGACTGCTATATGCAAGGAAAAATCTACAATGAATAAATAAAAGAAAATAAACCGGCCAAGTGCGAGTCGAACTCGCACGCCATGAAAGGTTCCGTACCATCGGAGTAGGGGAACCCCCCTTTAATTCACCTGTTTTTATTATTTGTTGTTATAGCGGCAACTGAAATACATAATCCGTGAAAATTTCAACTGTCTAACTATCACGGTTCATGAGATACAGCCTGGTGACAGACAGACGGACAGTGGAGTCTTTGTAATAGGGTCCCGTTTTTACCCCTTGGGTACGGAAAGAGACGCCTGAAAGAGGATAAGTAAAATGAAGGTTAAGTTACGCCTGCCGAGGTCGGTTCGTGGATGGGTGACCATCCACTACTCATAGAGACCGCCGTGTCTCCGAAAGGCTGCCGTTGTATAACGTCGTCTGTCATTGGCGACCCGAATGGTGCAGCGGTAGTGAGGCTGCCTTACGTTCTTAGGGTTCCGGGTTCGAATCCCGGTAGGAGCAAATGTTTGTGTGTTGAGCATGGACATTAGTTTCCGAGTCATGGATGTTTATGTATGATAAGTATGTATTTACAAACAAAAAGTATATAATTATGTAGTATATCAACTATCTAGTGTCCACGACACAAGCCTCGTTGCTCAGTGTGGCACTAGATGGCGTTGTGTGTAATGTCCCATAGATATATATATTTGAGGAACTTCGACAGTCGTAAATCCCGAAAGTTTTTTACCAACGTAAATCCCATCAATGCCCCCCCTCCGTATACGTGCCTGAATGTGAACCTAATTTCATTTCATTTCTAATCCTTCTCAATTTTCCTGCGTAGGACACAGATTTGTGATATTGTCCTTCCTATAAACTATTGATTTCATCATATCTATTAAAACATTCACTTATTATGACATAATTATAATAATAGTCCATATCATTATTTGATACCGTGTTGTGGTGAGAATCAATCGGGAGGAACGCGTCGTGTGGCTGGGATAATGATATTTTAATGATATCGCTCGAACTGAGCGGTTTTATTCAATTAATTCGATCCATTACGCTTTTATTAATAACGGTAGAGCTAACTTATTGTTGTGCAATATGCACTCAGCTAACAGTATCAATTGAATTTGATCGACAAGTTTTAATAATAACCTCTACAAAGTTTGGTGGTGATATTATAATATTACTATAGCTTCTGCCAGCGGCTTCGCCCGCGTGAAGTTAGATAATTGTCCCATGAGATCTTAATACCAGGATAAAAAGTATCCTATCTTTTAATCCAGCTTATAAACTACCTGTGTGCAAAATTTCATCGAAATCCGTTCAGTAGTTTTTGCATAAAAGAGTAACAAACATCCATACATCCAGTAGGATGAATATACTGAACGACTGCCCCGTTGGTCTAGTGGTCGCGGAGCATGAGAAATCGAGATCGTTCTGGAAACGAATCGAACCCAGAACGAGTTCGATTCCCAGGTCGGGCAAACAGCTACACGGGTTTTCTGTCAGGAATTTCTCAGTAGCAGCCATGGAGTCTGGATTTGTACCCGGTTGATGGCAATAGGCTCGCCCCCTATTACAAGGGACTTAAACATAACTGGCGAAATGTGGGTGTACTATTAGGTACACCTCTGTCTAACCCTTCAGAGATTACAGGCGTGATGTTATAAAATACTAGATGTCTTAACAGACGTTGTCCTGTCCTTATCTGGATGTCCCCCTACATAGAGAGAGAATGAGAATGATGAGGGAGAATCTCTAGTGGGATTTGCAAAAGAAAAAGGAGGAGATCAGTTCAATCACAATAATTGTGATGATTGTTGTGTTTTTGTGATTGTGATTGTGTCTAACTCGGGGAAGTTGATTGCTGATATTATGATATGTCATCACTTCATTTTCAAAGGTCTGGAAGTGAGAGTTCCGATATTCTGAAGAACAGGCAGACATTTTCAATTTGTCCTGAAAGACAAGGTAACTGACCTTTAAACAACACTTAAATTAAACGCCATAAAACCTACACCAGACGAGTTTTACAACACAATAATTACGAGCGACTTAACAACGGTAACATTCTATTTTCTTTAGACTCCGATCGGAACAATTTAAAACAATTATCCAATCGTAAAGAGCGATGTAACGGCGTGATCTATTAACGATTGGGACAGCATCGACCAATCAAATTGAAGCGAGGTGCCCTTTCAGACGCTCGTGACGCGCGTTTTTAAAAGCACGTTTTAAATCGACGAGCATTTGTTTTGATTGTTAACCGTCTGTTTAATTTGTAAACGTACGATTCATGATGATTAAACTGAACATCGCAGTCTTTAAACAATGATTTTTTGTTTGTTTTAGTAAATCACGTACGTTCGAGATTACGTCAATAGATTATTGAAACGATAAATCGATGCGATTTTGTTTGCGTATGTAAAAATCTGAAAAACTACAACAAAGACTACATAACAGCACGCCTGTTCTCCCCGAAAGGTAGGTAGGTAGGTAGGCTAGCAAAAAAAAAACGGTAAATATATTTTTCTTGCGGCTTCGCTCCCGTTTCGTACGGAGATTAACACACGAGATCGTTTTAAATAACACTCTGGGGTAATGTAGCTTCCAGTTAGTGAATGAATTACTATCGGATCAGTAGTTCTGAAGATTGACCCCTACATTCAAACTAGCAAACTTACAAACACATTTTACCTCTTTATAATATTAGTATAGTTGAAACCATGAAGTTCTTATATCAACAAATTGCTTACCCATTGCGGTAATTTCTGAAGGAATAAATGGCGATTCCAGGCATTCCTTTATTTTTTTCTTGTTTATAATCTTGAACAAACAAGACCATAAGGTTACAATCTTGCATTTTATATTACCCTGCCCGGCACTAGCACGTATGTGCTTAAGTTAGAGTTGCGCTATATTTTTACTGAGAGTGGGAATATTTTTAGCGGTCTCTTAAACGTACGGTAGACCGCACGTCAGTTGTTACAAAACCAATATAAACTGGCCTCTAACTCTATTGAAACTTCGTACAACGTCAGGCCAGCTCAAGGTCTTTACCATCGACGAGCGGTCATCGATACACTACTTTGTGTAACAGAAAGTTTTTTATTCTTTTTTTTAATCCAAGCCGACATAGTTATGTTCACACATTTTAAAACTAAATGTGTGCTGCAAGTAACTAGAACGGCTCAATTCTTTACACATATCGAGGTTCTTATAACGTTTTGAGCTATACATATTTTCCTGTTTACGGTATTCAAAAGCGTGATGATACCGTGTATGTAGGTTTATGCAGCAACAATCTAAACACTAAGTGTCAACCACAGATATAGATAGACATAGATAACGCAAGTATCACGATCTGTATGAAAACCAAGCGTGCCATTTTTTGACTACCTACTATGACGTCACAAGCACTATTTAGTGATGGGAAAATCAAATCGATTTAAAGATATTCTATATTCTGTAATACAAGTACAAGTAAAATTCAACATTTAAGACTTTACACACTTATAATAAAAACCTCGAAAGTACATAGACTTATCAATTAACTAACTTCATCAGTTATGATACTTATGATCTTCATTAGATCAATAGTCGGATATGCTTCTTTTGTCAATATTCGTTGCTTTTTCCCTTCAACAAAGCTTGCTTCCTCAAAATGTATTGAACATATAGTGCTATGCTTTGTTGGGAACCAATCTTTATTTCCCGTCGCCTCAATCCATTTTTCTTTCAAATTGGGTTCATGTGGAAAACTAAAATAATCACGAAACATTACGATTATTTATTAAAATTGTCTATATATTAAGTACCTATAAAATACAAAATCATTCCTCTGTTTCCAAAATCGATTCTTGAGAATCGATTGGTGTTGCATAGTATGAACAGCACTAATCGCTAAAATGGACAGAAAAATGATAAAAGCGCCTGTACTACGAAACCGAAGCGATATACGATAGTATCACTTGTTTCGATATCCATCATCTGTTAAAACAAAACATTGCATCAACCGCTCCAAGTAAAAGCGGCAATGTAATACAAATATGCATCTTACTTTTGACGACCTATGTTTTTCTCAAATTTAGTATTACCAGATATTACTGTGCGTATTAGATTCAATTACGCATAATATTAATCACAAAATGACTTACCGATGGAAGGAAACGTTTACTTTATTTTTTCTCACCAGATTTGAACTGTTTTTACAATTTATAACAGCACAATTAACCATTTTAAGTTTTTTAACTTACGTCCGACTAGCGCGGCCACACCGATGCGACTGAGCGCGAAAGTGGCGGCTTATGATTCTGCATCATAAGCTGGGCACGCGAAGTAGTTGCTTTTGCGTTATCTATGTCTATCTATATCTGTGGTGTCAACTATGAGTACATGAGTACCTACCTACTTTCTATGTCTTGTATCGGTATTCTGTAATTAAGTTAAACGAATGGCGTCCACGACAGTTTGTTCTTTCAATTTCAAGCAATTAGTAAGTGATGGCCCGTCTCTGTAACCATGGCAACCGGTGTTGACAGTTAAGTGCACTTTTTGTTTGTTTTTGGTAACGGTACTCGGTTTAGAAGTGGAGTATTTATTTTGGTATTGGGATAGGAAAATAGACCTTATCATACTTATTATGATGACATAGTTTTCATTACGTGAAAGTGTTACGATTTATTTTGTTGGTTGAAGAGTAAAACGATGGATTTTCTAACCCATTATTCATATTGACATTGGACATCCTGTTATCAATCGTGTCTTTGTAAAGTTTGAATTTCAAAAGTGCCTTTTAATGGCTTTGAATAATAATGATATGACTTTGAAGCCCTATGTAGAAGATTTTCTTTACTCTGCATAGTTTGAATGAACTTCGAATTTTAAAATCATCTAGCACCATAGCATTTATAGCACGTGAGAACAAACTTGACAGATATATCTTACTTACAATAAATTACAAGATTCTGATGTATTTCATTGTTTCTGCTCGGTGTGGTAATTACAAAAACAAATAGAGTTTTTATTACGTTCGTGTAAACCACAGACTACAGGCTTACAAAGTAGAACAATTCCCACGTTCAAACGATAAAAACTGTGCGATATTACTCTTGTTCATTTTATTTATTAGACGTGTGGTTTTGACAGTACATGCTGTATTTAGTTATTGTGTATATATTTGAATATATATTTACAGGTTTCATGAACCACAAATAAAAAAGAACCAGTTAAAATAATCAAGACAAAATATTTAGAAAAAAAAAGAAATCCTACAATTGAAAGTCGCGCGTTTTGTCTCCGTTAGTCTGAAACCCCTTAACTCCCTATTAGCGTGACGTAACAGTAACGATCGCTTTTTGCGTTAAACTCCATCTGCCTGGAATTAGTGCTGAACGACAGATTGTTAACAAGAGCTTGCCTGAGAACATTTTACAAGAGTAGAGGTCGTTCTCCCTCGACTATTTAGGCGCTAACTTTTATGTTCTCCCTGTGTTTAATTGCGTTTTTTTCTAGGTGTGTTTTTAATGTCGATCTTGGAAGAAGTTCTTGGCAGGACCGAGCGGTCATTAGGAGTTCCGTAACTAGTAATATGTTTCAGTGTTCGATAAAAGGTGAAGCCAGATAAATGTCTGCTAAAAAGTCCCAAGTCAAGATTGAATTTTATTCAAACTTCACAACTTTGTGATCAGTTCGTTATTGTAAAAGAGAGTTTACTTTCCAAAAAAGAATAATCCTTATAGTATATGCTTCCTTATAACCGCTTCATAAAAAGTAGCAAACGGTCCCTAATTCTAAGTAAAAAAATATTTCCTACTTTCATTTGCTTATTTAGGCTCGCAAATTTGTTTACAAAACAAAGTGTTTAACGATGAATAAAAAACATTAATTAAGTACTTAATCACTAATTAATATCGGTAAACAATGTTCGAAACTTGAGTGCGGTCAGTGGCAACCTATTAAGCCCTGTTTGCACTGGTCGAGTGGTTGAGTACTGTAGTCTAGTGCGAGAGTATTTACTATGCCATTAGGATCGTAAATTAAAAGCTTTGTGTACATTGTACAGTGTTTGTGGCATGTAATGTACCCACTTTACGGTGTTTTGTTTTTAACAAATCTTGAGCACCATGGGATTTCACCGGACACATTTTATCATAGCTTACTAACCCATCATCGGTTTGTTACTTCTTTAAGTGATGAATTATTGTGAATAAAATGTCGTTAATTTGCCTAAACTATAAAGGAAGTTACACGTCCACTTTTCAATGTTCTTGTTTCTCGCTCTAGCAAATGACGGTTCTCAGTGAGAGAAAAGGAAAGCTTGGAAGAGACAAGTGCGATTCCGTGCTGCCAGATGAGGTTCAACGCTAGGCTGTGCATTGTCTGCCAGTGAATCAATACGGACATGTAACATATTTATTTTCATAAAAAAAAAACATTTAAACAATCCATAATGATAATATCGTAATATAATAACGATTAAAGCACAAAGTAATAACTTAACGAGTTAGGAAATCACAATAGAGCGATAATACTTATAACATTAGCTGAGCTTATCGTTAGTAGTTGACCCCTTGTTTATAAAGCGACCGAGTACATACAGGGCCTTGCTGTGTGAGAACATTGAGAAATAGGGATTATACATTATTGTATTCTGATAGATTAGTAGTCAAAGTCGAATCAAATCGTTTATTGCTAAATCCATAATGTACACTTACAGGTGGTAAATAAAAACATAGAAACAATTATGGAGCGTGTCGGGCACAGCAAATTTAGTCAAATATGTAGAGAGGAAGACCGCTTTATTACTTTTCAGTTTGAAATGTTTCTTAGCCTAATATTTACTTACTCTATTAATGTTTTACTATCTGTTATTATCAATCTATTCTTTTCTTATATATTTAATTGTATTTTAAAATTGCTTATTTGTTTAGTCGTAGTACTTGATGCTCTGTCAGGGTCTGTGCCAATGGTGGATATACATAGACTCGTATTATATTAGGGACTTCAATAGATAGTAAGGAGTGTCTAAAAAAATGGGGAGACCATTAAAGGATGTTGTCACATCTATAATCATTAATCAGTTACAAAGGCACAACAGTCATTTCGATATTTTTGAACGAGTTCTTGATCCGAAACGTGGTCGCTCATAATGGGCCTCATCAGAAAACTCAAAGTCTATAGGGCAAAATGGAGAGGGCTATGCTTGCAGTTTCCATGCGTGATCGGATGAAAAATGAAAACATCCGCAAGAGAATCAAGGTTACCAACGTAGCCCGAAGAATTGCCAAACTTAGTGGCAATAGGCATTGCTCGCAAAACGGATAAAAAACGAAAAAAGTTCGGGAGTGGCGACCGCGAACCGGAAATCGTTGCGTTGCTAGGCCTCTCACTAGGTGGACCGATGACCTGGTGAAGGTTGCGGGAATCCGCTGGATGCGTGACGCACTTGACCGGTCAATGTGGCAACACTTGGCAGAGGCCTATGTCCAGCAGTGGACGTCTTTCGGCTGAAATGATGATGATGAGTTCTTGATACCTATAGTTAGCCACGATACGGCTTATCTAACGGGCCTACTTACGCTGGTATTTCCCAACAGCCAAAATGACTTATAACTTCCCTAAAAACTTTCAGCCTCTACTAATATTTGTAAAGGACAGATTTTCAAAAACCCTTCCTTGTTATTGTGATATTTCGTGAATCATTAAATATCTCATCTTATCTTGGGCACTCTTGGGTAAAATTTCATGTTTCAAGAATATGATAAAATACTACCTATTCATTCGAATTCTATAGACGGATCAGCGTGTCCCAACTGTCTACTTATAATAAAGTCTTCAGACTGCGCTGTATTTGAATCAGAAACGAGATAAATCTAAAACGGTATGTTAGTTACCTATAGGAATCCGTCATTTGCTCAGCTTTTTATTTTGACGTTCACTCGCCTTAACGGCCAGACTTTCATCACTTATCTCTATCAGTTTACTAGTACTAGAAAGAGATGGCAACAGCTCTTGTAGCTAGCAAGTTTATAAATAAGAAGAAGTAATGTTGCCTACATTAGACTTTACAACTTGGTGCTCGATAAGCTTGTACGGTCTATTTCTTTTATCGCTCATACAGGAGGCGATATCAATAATATTTCCTATCGTGGGATAGTGTAGTACTAAAACGCCTTGGTCGAGTAGAGTGGGGTGCATTAAAGGACCCATATTGCCAGAACATTCGATAGCACGTCAGTGGTTTGTATAGCTGGCTTCGTATCCTATTGAAACTCAGTTCTTTGATAGGTCAGCTCAAGTTTTAATTGTTTCCACTGACGTGCGGTTTTTTTATTCAATTTTATTTGTATTATTTTGATTCTATAATTTAATTTAATTCTAGTTGATTGAGTCTGATTTTATTTTTATTTATTTTTTGTAATGATGTTTTTATCTTTTATTTGGCAATGGGTGATAATTACCTGAAATAAATGAATTTATTATTATTATTATTTAATGCACTGTTTTAGACTTTCACGGTTTTTCACTACACTTAAAGTACTTACGGGATGATATCCGTGATGGTTTCCGTGTCGTATTCCCGCGATCATGATGCTTGCAACAGCGTCGAAATATCGGGAGCTCATAGAACCTGAGGAAAATCACGGATATCATCCCGTAAGTACTTTAAGTGTGCGGTTTTTTTTTTCTGCAAAAAACACCTCCCGCTCTGGGCGGAGCAGGAGGGAGTGTCAGACTTTTACTGACTAAAACCCATCCAAATTCCTTCATCGCCCTTTGTATTCCGGGGCCAGGGTATCTCTTTCGAACAGTCCCGCAGCCCCGGCAGGCATCGGCCCTTGCGGACCCCTTCCTTTTTGCTGACTCTCTTTGAGGCGCGCGTGGAACACGATCTTAACTTTTAGCACACTCTAAACAGTCAGCTTCATTAGTTTTAGTTTTATTCGATTGGTCAATAGTTTTACCTCGGTCATGATAGCTGCTTATCATTCTTCTGCACTTATCCCAATTGATTTGGTGTCTTCTTCTTCCATACTTCTCTATTAGTAGTCATACTTTTTCTTCTTTCTTATTTCTTTATTTTTTATGTAATTTTATAACCACATTCATACTCAAAACTTTTCTCACGACATTTTTCCATTCCTCCGCATCACATTCTCATGACAACCAGTTACCAAATTCAAATTATTATTTTTTGTAAGATTATTGTACATTATTTATGGTCTAACTTCCGGATCAAGAGCGTCTAAAGCGGACCAAAGGACTATTTGAATAAGACAGTGAAAAAGTTTCAAGTACTGGAGAAATTACTTAGTTGAAAATTTCCCAATTCCCGTAGTTATTGAATCATACCAACAAAAACTCCCACTCATACGCTTGAACAAGCTCACGAACAAAACTATCGACACAGGTCAAAGGCTGATAATAGTAAAAACTTATAGTACAATACAAACTGCTTGAATCATACTCCTATAAAAACTTTTTAACTTACTGACTCAAGTTGTCGCAAAAAGGTAGAACAAAGTTTCTTACAATCCGAAATGAATTCGCTACAGTTACGGAGATCACGCCTGAAATCGATGACAGACGGACTGACGCCCGCATTGAGATGTTACAGTTAACGCGATGAGGAGATCAGAAACTTGTTTTTATTGGGGTTCTGTAGGTGTTGCAGAAAAACGTTTTGGTTCAAAATTAACAGTTGTGGAAGTAAAAAAACTGGAACAGCTAGGTTAATAAATAAGCCGAGTGTGTCATGAAAAAGTTTATGTTAAAGCTAATAAGCAATATGAAAATAAGTATTGCAAGTCGTTATAAGTAAAAAATTTGAGCGTAAAAACAAAGTGTCAGATAAAACCTCTTTGACTTACCTACGGAACCATAGAGATTATTTCGATTATACTTCTATCCTCTTAGAAACCCTCTTTCCTCTTTTATCCTCTCTCTTCTTCTCCTCTTCTTATTTTATTTAAATTATTTCAGTAAAAGAAATATCTTCGTCGTCGTCAGCAGCTAGCCTCATGACTTGCGACATGACTTTACAAAAAAAAAATCTTCGTCAGGCAAAGTAACGCGAAACCACTAGTTAAACTAATCTTAGTTCTAAACATGTTTATTTAGTCAACTTAGCTATTAACCCTCGTTAACCAGTGTTGGGCTAACAGAATTAAGTTTTAACTGAGAGGCAGACGTGGCCGTGAATATTTTTGTATTCTAATTAATTTTCAGCAACTTTGTATTAGTTTGTTCGTGGTTTTAATTAAGTTTGGAACTAATTAAGAATTTCGGTACGATTGAGAAGTTCCAGATATTTTGTTTGGTTTTTACGAAACAAGTTGGAAACAAGAAGTGTTGTTTAATTATTATACATAATTGATAGCGAGCGGTCCTAAACAGTGGAATGAGCGGGGAATAAACTTCAGTTGCTAACTGCTCATTCGTTTACATAACATAACATCAAGACTGTAATCCCCGAGGGGTTAGCCACAGGTGTACATTCGTGGTCTTTTCCGATTAATCAGTAAACATTTTTTATGCGGAGGCGCCGAGCCACGCCCCCTTTAAGTTTAGGCCTATTAGGAAAGCGTCAACTTTGGCGCGCAAAATAACAATAACTCTCGTTTGGCGTGCGTCGTCAGTGCGCTCGGCCGATCGGTATCTTTTCATTCATTATTTCTATACAAAGTCAACGGGGCCGGGCTAGAGAGCGTTTCTATGTTGTAAGTGCAAGCAAAAATTAGCTTAGTGGTGATCAGGCGGGAGTGTCCACGATAGTATCTAATAATAGTACACCTACTTTTTGCCAGTTATGTTTAAGTCCCATGTAATAGGGAGCCAGTCAATTGCCATCATCTGGGCACAAATCCAGACTCCGTGGTTGCTACTGGGAAATTCCTGAAGATAAAACCCAATAGTACTTTGCCCGACCCGGGAATCAAACCCAGGACCTCATGCTCAGCAATCGCGCTTGCGACCACTAGTACGACGACTAACGAGGCAGTCACTAGTTTTATGTTTTTAATATTTATTTAACTAAAATATTCTTTTAAATTATCGAAGTGTCAGTCAGTGGCTCAGTTTGGAGTTAATCGTCTGTTATAAGAGAAAAATGGGCAAGACACTCCATAGTTACTCTTTCAATTATTGAAGGATTTAATTAATATTTAATTATACAAAAATAATTGGCAGAAACCTTATTACACAACCGTCGATTTGATGATAATTTGAATAGAGTTTTCTACATAAAAACAACGATTCTTGCTCTGGTCATGGAATCACTCCAAAGTTCCAATTTACTCGTTGTTTAATGTTCTGATACTAAAAGTCGGCCAGTTTTAAACGCAATGTTTTACATGTAGGTACAACATCCAGGTTAGGTCTAGGTTTATAGGCCAGTACACATGTTATAGCCATCATTAAACACACGTTATGTGGTTGTGTACAACTGGTCTAACACATTTTATCATCTTGAACTGGCCAACTGCGTGAATTCATGTAATGTTTGTTTTTTATGCTGAATTTAGTCGAGTTCTTCATTGGGATAGTGTTCAGATTCCGCTAAAATGGCCGGTGGTGTCCAATTTGGATTAATACCCAGGCAAAGTCTTTACTTTGCCCATTAAAGGTGTTACTCAGAAGCAATCAGAGTCTGGATTTGAATCTAGTTGTTAGCATAATGTCCTCTGCTATGGATAACTAGTACACCCATGTGTACTGTAAGTTCCTATACCTAAATCTATTCCAACATCTTTGCCTAACCTGTTGAAGTATACCAATCGTTGTTATGTTGAGTGCATGTTTTGTCCAATCAACTTGCTTACTTTAGCATGTTATTAACTGTTGGGCAAAGATTTTTTCGCCAACTACGTACACTTGTTAACCAGTCTTCAAAAACCTGAGTAGATGTTTCAAGTATGTACTAACACTTACATAAAGAGCAAAATCATCATCAATACATCATAAGTACGAAAAAATAGTCGAAACCTATTGAATTGATGTACTCTGAATAAATACTCAAACACCATGATTTGCAAGAATAAGATGAATGAGTTTTTATTGTTTGTCAAAATTGGAAATCGGAGAGATCGTGACCAATGGGAATATTCCCTCATTTACATTTAGCAGGTCAAGATACTACACAGTGCGCCGAAATTTGAATTATCTTGGAAAAAGTTTGGGGAAAAATTATAAAATAAATATTGCTATTTGGCGAGGTAATGATGCTTGCGTGATCGATTTTTGAGCTCATTTTAAGTTTTTACTTTACTAGTGAGCAAGCAATAACAAAATCATTAAGACTCGGGGATAAACCCAGTTTGTATGGTTGTGTGTAGCATTTAATTGCGTTTATTTGCTCATCAATTTGAAATTATTTAGGCAATCAACCATCCAAGTAATGTTTACACAAAAATTTATGATTGTATCTAAAAATATACCACCATAACTCACAAAATAACTTAATTACACCGTAGACTCAATCAAAAATACCAATTTATAAACAAAAAACCCACAGACCACACATCATCAGTAGACAACATTTACAAACTTCATTTTACTGTTTACTACCATAATTTACAACCGTATTCCTAAGGTATAAAGATTCGTTTTGATGGAAAATCAGTTTAGGAGCTGTAAAAAATGTTTGATTTTATGGTGTCTGTCAAAATTAAAGGTCCATTTAAAGGAGTGACTGCATTATTTCTTTATAATATAGATGCGTAACATTAGAAAAAATGGCTTTATTACGTTAGGGAACCACAATCTAATACCAACCTCTAGTCAACGTTATAAAGTTGAATTTAGATAGAAAGGATTTTTAAATTAAGGGATATAAAAAGTTTACACTTCGTAGGTGGTCCTTCCCTAGAATTTAGTTGTCATTAAGTTAAAGAAAAAAATCAAGATAATAGTTTTGTTTGATGTTGATGTCGTGCGCCACAAAATATTATGTTACATTATTTTATCTCTGTTTCTGATGTTGTCACATTTTTTGTCCACGTTTTTATTAAGATCGGTGCACTGTGTTAGAGATTCTAACGGAGAAAGCATTTTTTGTAATTATTTGAGTTCCAATTTACTTGCTTTAACAGCCGTGTTTGAATTCAACGATCGTGTTAGAAAGCATTGATAATAAAAAAAAAAAAAACGAGATCAGATAATAAAATCCCAAATCGTGAAACAGACGTCGGTCTCGCGTCCATCATCATCTGCCTAGCCTTTTCCTAACTATGTTGGGGTCGGCTTCCAGTCTAACCAGCCTTTTAAATGGAGCGACTGTCTATCTGACCTCCACAACCCAGTTAGTACTGGGTAATACGATACCCCTTGGTAAGACTGGTTGTCTGACTTTTTGGGCCACCTGAACGACTGTCAAAGATCTACAAATGACAGCCGGGACCAATAGCTTAACGTGCTTGCACGGAGGAAACTCGGTATGTAATGGTGGTCACCCATCCACAGATCAACCTAGGCAAGCACGGCTTAACCTAAAGATCGACCCGAGCGGCTGTTATTATTTAGCCACGAGCTCCTACCGTCTACGTCGATTCTCACGTCCAAATGTACTAAACTACAAAGAAAGTCAACTGAGTGTTTGTAACTAAACACCAGGAGACGTACAAACGCGGCATAACACGGAAATCAAAACTTCTAAAAACAATTGAACATCTTGTAAATCGATGTGCCCATCATCCACCCATATAAAGTTTATTTTTAGTCCCTTGAAAACATAACAAAAGCACCGTATTTTAACTTCTCTTTTATATCCGTACAAGGTACTATTAACCTATTTAATGACTCCTGCTTACCCCGAAATGGTTTTAGTATAAACATTATAAACTTAGGGACGTTAACACGATTTTTGTTACCTAAAATAACTCTTGTGTTGTTTTCAGAGCGCCTTTGTATTTAGGTTTTGTCATAAACACTTTCCTTTTGCTTAACTAAACGCTAAAATGTATAGAACTTCTTTCTTCATCAAAATATTTCAACAGTGAATTAACAAGTAGGTCAACTTAATTTACTTAGATTAAACTTTTATAAAGTTTCGTGTAGAGTAGGGTCTTCCGAAATATCAGATGTCATAGTGTTCGCGCGTTGCGTGCTTTTTTTATCACGTATTTTTACTAATAGTCACGATTGTGGTCTAGATTGAGCCATTCCTGATTTATTATGACTTGAAGATTTTAAGTTGCAACTGAAGATCTTATTTGTTAGTATTTGGAGGTAGAATGATTTTTAAATATTTCATGCTTCCTAATTTTAGGGAGAATGTTTATATGAATCTGAAGTTTACACTATGTTGTTATATGTACTAAAATACACTTTTTATGAAGTTATTGGTACTTTAAAGTATAAAATAGAATTATTGACAGGACCTTACTCGACAGTGGCGCCATCTGGTGAGCTCAGAAACGATAGCCCCCATTGAATTGACACAAACTTATCGGTAGTATCAATACCATCGATATCACCGACTAGCTTTTGCCCGAGGTTACACTCCCGTTATGTAAGGAAATTAACCCACGGGAACATTTTAATGTAGCATAGGACACTCGGAGATAATGTAGCTTCCAGTTAGTGAAAGAATTTTCGGAATCGGTTTAGTAGTTCCGAAGTTTAGCCCCTACACACAAACACATTGTACCCTTGATAATCTATACAAATAATAAAATCGATTATTTAATTTAAATGATACGATGTCACTTTGTTGATACCCTCTACTACAACAGCTACGCAAGTCTGCCAAGTTGTTAAATTATTTTACGAATGTAACGTACCGTGTACGTCGAACCTTTTTCATTGAAACCCTTCATACAAACTAAGGAACATCCTTCGGAAGTGCAAAATCAGCGTCAGTTTGCGTGTCATAAAACTTGTCTTCGTTATCTTATCTCCAGTTAACTTTAACTGCTTGTTCAGCAGATAAGCAGCTGTTTAACTGTTGTTTTAGGTAACTCTTGTTTTGTTTCACTACTCAGTTAAACATAACGGAGATTACAAACTGCAATCCATTACGTTTTTAGTTGCCAATGAAACGTTAGAACGGCTGTTTGTAATTGAATGATTGCTATCCCCGTTTCGTGTGGTTGTTTTGGATAGGAGAATTGCGTAAAGGCAAATAACGAATCAAAGTCCAACCCACGTTTTCTAAAAGATGTCTTTGTCTAAATAATAATTTGTCTTCTCTTGTCAAGGGATTTGATTGGGTGTTGGTTTAACAATTATAATTTGGTCGTGTATTGACAGCAGTTAACATGATTTTCGCATTACTTGGCCTTTTAGGAACTAACTCTGCTGTGAATGTTCCAGATTTCACAAGTTTAAATTGGTTCTTAAAACAATTGGTTGGTTCGTCAAGTTAAATTGGGTTTTTTCATCAAGAATTTCTCAGTAGCAGCCACGGAGTCTGGATTTGCGCCCGGTTGATGGTAATAGGCTCGCCCCCTATTATATAAACATAACTGGCGAAGTTGGCCTAACCCTTCGGTGATTACAGGCAGGTTATGTTTATGTTAAATTGGTTCTTTAAAATTACATGGTTTTTATTGAGAATTTATTTAATACTGGTCAGTGAAAAAAAATGCATCTAAAGTTGGATAAATTAAGGCCAAACACATTAAAAATTCTAAACGATTTCCTACAATTATATGGTTTTTAATAACAAAGAACTGACGATCTTTCAAGTTATGTCAAAAGTAGGCCATTATGCGTTCGTCAAAGGAAAATATTTCATGTGCGTTTCATCTCTGGTCAGTTGTAAACGTCAATTGTGGAAGACTTGGCTGTGATCTTTCAACTCGGTAAGATGCTGAGATTTGAGTGCAGCAGTTATTTGTTATGAATGGAAGCGTTATGCAATCGTTCAGATAACAGTGTTTCGCTGTTCGTTGCATATGTTTGGTATTCTTAGTTTCCGTCTCAAGTTAGTTAGTTAGTAGTTAGTGCGTAACCTGGTATCAGAGCCAAGTCAGAGGACCTCTGACTTGGCTTTACATGCCGTCGAGAGATATCTCTCAGGCATGCTGGTTTCCTCACCAAGTCTAATTGAGTGAGTTGAATTAGTCTGACGAGTGTAAGTGATTGAAGATTCCTTTGAAGAGAAAACAAGTGAAAATCACGTTCAGTATCTGTAATTGCCAAATACATCCACTGTTGGACATCAGCTTACCCCAAACCCTAGCTAGGTAGTGTTACTTCAGGCCGTACTTAGATGATTGTCATCATTCTCTTGCTCTTATCCCAATTCATTTGGGGTCGGCGCAGCATGTCTTCTTCTTCCATATTTTCTCTATTACTCGTCATCTCTCAAAACACCTCCTTTTTTGCCATATTATTCTTAACACAGTCCATACATCATTTCTTTAGTCTTCCTCTATTCTTATGCTCATCCACATCTATACTGAAAACTTTCCTCACGACATTTTCCTCGTTCCTCCGCAACACATGCCCATACCACCAAAACCTATGACCACACATCTTTTCAGTCACCGGCGCCACTTTCAGACTTCCTCTTATGTACTTCATTTCTTACTTTATCCATTCTCATAACACCACACATCACACATAGACGATTGTACGCATTGAAATTACAATTTTAAAGTTAAAATTCAAAGAAAATATTATTTTATAACTGCCAACTAACGCGTAAACGTAACTGCATCTCTCGCACGCGGCTCAGACTAACCCAAAAAGGTTCCCATGCATGCGACGTCATAATTATCTGTAAGTACGTGTACACCGCGGGTATACTACCACGCACCGTATATGCTAATCACATGAGCTGGTTAGCGCTAACGAGGCAATTAACCAATGGAATTAAGGAGGTTAGGAACAGAAGGCTCACTCTTGACCGTGAAAGAAAGATCGAATCACCCCTATAAAGTAGCTACTTTTTCTTGTACGACCTGTAGTTGGTATTGACATCTTCCAGTCTTGTCCCATTCTAATTGGGGTTGGTGCAACACGTTTTCTTCTTCCATTCTCTCCTGTCATACGTCACGGCATCATTTACTCCATTTTCCTTTATTTCATTTCTCTTACCTGTTATTGGTTTGGTGTGCATAATAAAGAGGATCTGAACGATTCTTACGTCAGTTAGTTGTGCTTTCAAGTGATTGTTGCTTATTAGAAAAGCAATCATTTCATAATTTTGACATTTAACAGAAACTTGCAACAATGTAGGTAGAACTTGTTATAACGGTGCTCTTGCCTGGGTTCTGGAAAAAGGACCTAAGGTTGTAGAAGCTACCAGAATTTGAGCGAAACTTGGTTTTTACTAAGCTTTTTATAATATACACAGAACGAGAAGTAACGCTTGTAGATCATTACAAAAGTGAAGTCTCTTGGCTTATAATGATTTAAATTTTTCGAGTAATGGAAGTTCAAAATGCAATCATAATTTTTTGGCTACCCTCACCAGCTATAATAGACCTTCTGCTACTAACCTCTTGTTAAGATTGACACGACTGCACGTCGATAACGGTTTGGTCAATAACAACAGCATTGCAGTTGATTGGCTCTCTGTCTATTTGATCACTCCGAACCCTGCCCTGATTGGTTGACGAGGAGAAGTAATTAGATAGTAATATAATATTGTGTGAAGATTCAAGTGTTGATTGAAGTTGTGATGAAAATGGTTGATGAAGTTGTTAATTTTGGGAGGATGATGTTTCCTTATGTTTGTTTGGGAATAAAATCAACCTATTTGTTTGTATGAATTTGTTATTTCTTAGTGTAGTGTGTTGTGCTTTACTAAGTGTAGAGCAGTAATATTGCTTTTCTAAGTAGAAAACTTTTGGGGTCTCGGGTTGTCCAAGTCTCGATCCTAGACTCAGGTAACACTAAAAATATTTGGTTGCGTTATAATGTAACCATATAAAGGGTGTAAAAAACCTCTTAACGAAGCCGAAAGGCAGTGCCGTGCAGTGCCTTTCGGCTTCGTTAAGAGGTTTTGCGATCATTTTTTTGTTCTAGACCTGGGAACCTTCTAGTTACGGAGATATTGGGGGTCAAAGTTCCAACTTTTTGAAAGGTCATTTTTTAAATACAAGTTTTTAATGTAAGATTTTTACTTTAAACACCTCCACGACCCTCGTACTATTCAATCTATCCATCAGCACAATGTTTTGAGTGCGTTACATTGAGTTCTACCACAAAACATGATTTATCACCCCAAAAAAAAAGTCGTTTCCAAGCAATATTTTTTGCGTAAAGTTACTTAGTTTGATGTACAGAATGCTTGGTTGGCGGCTTCGTGATGAGGTTATTTACACCCTGTATAGATTTAACAAAAATGTTCAAAAGTTCGATAAAACTTAATAGTGGCAAGAAACATGTCAAACAAAACCTACCTATTAGCTTATTTCGTTCTACTACGTTCATTAAGGAAATGTCTTACACTTCTGGTATCTGACCTTTCAAGTTCTGCTTACCTCTAAAGCGAAGCGTGCGTGAACGAATGAGCTTGACTATGCAAATGTCGAGCTTGCGCAAGCGGTGCGAGCATAGAAATAGACGCCCTGCCGTCTGTCAAGATAAACATACAAACAAACATAGCGTCTCTTATCTGTTGTGTTTATCATGATACAGGAAAATAGGAGCTGGGTTTTAGAAAGAGACAAAACAGGAAAGCTTCAAATTAGGTAAAACTTTCATAGAAGTCATGTAAGTCAAACTCAAACTCAAAGCATTTATTTCAATTAGACCATAATAGGCACTTTTGAATGTCAGAAGTTTAAATTGAGACACTTTCTTATACACTTCAGTATTTTACAGTTGATCCTAGATTGTTAGCTGAAGGCCTCCTTCCCGCGAGGTGGCGATCGGCGGCGGCGACCTCTCGCTCCCGGCCCTGGTTCGTGCCATGGTCCAGAGCGAGACGGAATGGGACGCCGTCACCTCCTTCTGCGAAGCAGTCATGCTAGCGAAGGAGGTGGCGGAACAGGACAGGGAGAGATCCTCACGTCCCGGCCGCCGCGGGAGACGCCCCGGGCGTCGGGGGCCACGTGGTGGCTTCCGGCCACCGTAGGCGCGGGCCTGTGGACGGGGAGCTATGGGCTAGCTCGCCGTCCGTTCGTCTCATGAGGACAGGCCGTGTCGACGGCGCGTTCGTGTTCCACGCGCGCCTCAAAGAGAGTCAGCAATAGTGAAGGGGGACCCCTTCACTATTGCTGACTCTAGGACGCAAGGACCGAAGCCTGCCGGGGCTGCGGGACTATTCGAAAGAGATACCGTGGCCCCGGAACACAAAGGGCGATGAAGGAACATGGATGGGTTTTAGTCAGTAAAAGTCTGACACTCCCTCCTGCTCAGCCCAGAGCGGGAGAAGTCATTTGATGATTTCCCATCCGAAAAAAAAAAAAAAAAAAAAAAGGCCTCCTTCGCGCTCTACAGCAAATAAAATTTAAATTTTTAAAAAATAATTAAAATTTCTTGTATTATAGAAATATTCAGGCTTGAAAAAACTTTAAACAGACATACATGTCTCTTTAAAGTTTTTTCAAACCTGAATATTTTATACGTAAAATACATATCCCATTACTTTTTACAACAGATTGACATATGAACGGTTGTAATTTTGAGTGCTAAGTAATAAGATATCGTGGTTCTGGGTTCAAATCGAAAACAATGATATTGTTATTATCTATCTTAACCAACCTATAATGAATCTATTTACGCGTACAATTGCAACCATTAGTTTAGTTACATAACACATTTATAACTGAACCAGTCGGTCAACTGGCACATTTTCGCGTCTATTTCGAACGCGGTGTTAAGCCAACGTTACTTAAATAGTTACTGTTAGTGATAGACAGGCTATGATTCATCGCGTTGGGTAACTGATATCGATGTATAGGGGGTGTGTCTGCGAGAGTAGTTCTGCCAAGAATGCGGACCATCTGAAGGGCAGATGGCGAAGGTATGTGAACTACGTTTGTTATGTTGAAGATGGAATTTGAAAGGGAACTAATAAGCCTTTTATTGACTACGTAATTGACAAGAATAGTTTAAACCAAAACCTACCACAGAACCATTGGGTCATCTTCTTCGTTGTGTGATTGATGAATGGAAATCATATAAATTAAATTAAAAGAGATTCGACCTGAACTCTGCCATAGCGAGAGCCTTAGCGGGAGCTTTAGACAAGTCCCTCAAATTTCAGTTGGACAAAATTGGCAGGAAATTGAAATATTCTTCATTCGAAAATAATATTCTGATGAGTTACTAAAAATATTTTTTGCAACTTTTCATGCCATG
Source organism: Xestia rhomboidea (assembly GCA_963853795.1). Classification (NCBI taxonomy): domain Eukaryota; kingdom Metazoa; phylum Arthropoda; class Insecta; order Lepidoptera; family Noctuidae; genus Xestia; species Xestia rhomboidea. The sequence goes on from OY970780.1 coordinate 2,486,265, forward strand.
TCCACATCCACAATCCTCGTGAACGAGTTGGTAATCGAGGTTTTAAGTGCACAGAAGGACGCTCATCCTTTTCTATATGCAATATTTAATCAGGAAACTAATTATTTAAAACTAAGTCGAAGGGATTTCCGAGGTTGACAGATACCTAAGACAAAGATATACGTGATCAGAGGTGGGCATGACATCATACCCTATGGTGCACTATACTTCGTCGACTTCCTAGTAGACTGGTGTAGGTAGGTTTCGATTTATCTTTATCCTTATATTTGTTTGTGAAGTGATGATATCGTCGGAAAGTAAAACAATACTTGGTGCGGAAAACGAACGTTCACTGATGATGGTATCATAGGTTCGTCAAGGTTCGGAAATGTTCGGCTCAAATATTCTGTCTAGTAGTCTTTACTTCTACGGTATACAGTAGCTAGCCAAGTTACAAACGTTTCATATCGATTCTCTTTCTACAATCGTAAACGCTTCGGCGTAAGCGATTGTAGAAAGCGCTAAATTGGTAGCCAAGTTGACACGACTGAGTCGATCGCTCGTTCTCTAATGTCTGTAGAAAAAACATACACTTTTGTCTATGGTGAGCGTTCCTACCAAAGAGTATAGCGATCAACATTGTAGAAACGATAACATTTCTATTCTATCATTTTTAACGATGTAAACTTGTCTACGAATTTTCTATCCGTTTGTGTTGATCACGTGATTTAACGTTGAGATGTCATTCCCATACATTTGATTCGTTTTCTACTAGCGTTAACGATTGTAGATTGTCAACTTGGCTAAGCTTGCAGATTATACTTAGGTAAAATGTTCCATGATGCGCAGTCAGTATTTAAGTCTCTCAGCGTGTGATAGAATAGAGAGGAGAGTTTGTCGGTCCGTGGATGGGTGACCACCTATTCCATACCGAGTTTCCTCTGTGTCTCGGAAAGCACGTTAAGCCGTTGGTCCCGGCTGTCATTTGTAGATCTTTGACAGTCGTTCGTACAGGTGATCAATGGCTCGAAAGCCTGACAATCAGTCTTACCAAGGGGTACCGTATTACCTAATTGTTCTAACTGGGTTGTGGAGGTCAGATAAGCAGTCGCTCCATGTAAAATACTGGTATTCTGCATCCGGTTAGACTGGAACATAGTTGGGAAAAGGCTAGGCAGATGATGAGCGTGTGATAGAATAGAGTGTTTTGTGGTTTGTAGCAACATTGACAGCACAATCCGATATCTCTTCCTGAGAAGAGAGAAAAGCTTAGTAGCTCCAATGTTTTTTAGGTTTCTCTTAACAATGGTGTAGTTAAAACCAGGATGATAACGATAACAAAACATTTCAGCAATCCCAGCTGACGCCATGTTCAAACCAACCAGCATTATTACGAAAATAAACACACCAATTACACAACAGCCTGAAGTCCCATTCTCTATCGTACAATACGCACAATATGCAACTGCACATGCAGTAGCTGCAACGCTGCAGTGACAAGCAGTTATCTAAACCGCGGACAAGCACGTAGCTAGCCGGGTCAGCATTACTGATACGTATGGCTAGGGGGACCAGGCGAGCAGGAAATTGAGGAGGGAATGTTTGAAGGAGGTTTTACTTCAAAGATCGTATAGTGTTTGTGCTTAGTGGTTGCTGTGCTTGTGGTTAGTTGCTTTAATATCACTGAGGAAATATGGGTGTATCTTTAAAACACCTCTGGCAAAACTTCCTCCGGTTATTGATTGTAAGACAATAAACTGTATTGTATATTCAAATAACATGATTTGTTCAATGCACGACAGTGTTTTGAAACTGGACTAGATTGTACAAGAGGTTTAAGCAAAGCGATGATTGACAAAGTAAGAGTCGATCAAATACACTACTCCCCAAAATTATTGCACATTCTAGCGTAATTTTATTCAATTAAGGGACTCAAACGCATGTTCAATTATGATGTCACTTAGCATCAAAAATAGCGCTTGGGATTCCCTTTTGAACAAGTGACTATGTAGAAATAACGCGCGAAGTAGACTCGAGATGAATCATAGACTTGAGGAAAGTTTTAAGCTTTTGGAGATTAATTAGATTGAGTTTAGTTGCATGGGAGAGACTAGAATTTAAAATTATAAAAGAAACATTTGCTGAAACTAAAAGAAACTTTTAAGAATTGCTGCACCCTCATTCTTGTTTTCTTGTCAAGAAGGGGGACAGTCCCTAAACATTAATGTCGTATGGTGGTCCTCTTTAAAGCAATAGCCAGCATTGTACAAGTGTAGCGTATGGCCGATGTGTCGCGTGGCCATTGTGTGTCCATCAGTTATGCAGGCTTCGAACTAGCTGTTGCAGAAGCTCATTCAGTAACATTGTAGGTTTAGGGAATGTTAAGTGATAAATATTATGAGCATGACTCGTTGGTCTAGCGGTCGCTAGCGCAACTGCTGAGCATGTAGTCCTGGGTTCGATTCCCGGGTCAGGCAAAGTGTTATTGGGTTTTTCCGTCAGGAATCTTTCTTTGTGCCCGGTTGATGGCAATAGGCTCGCCCCCTATTACATGGAACTGAAACATAACTGGTGAAATGTGGGCGTGCTATTAGGTACACTCTCGATGTTATGTTACTATAGGCTGCGGTGACCCTTGCCATTTGTAGTTCTTTGAAGTCGCTACGGGTACGGGTGGTCAGATATCCGAAGGTCTGACGACCAGTCTTACCAAGGGGTGTCGTGTTAATCAGTAACTGGATGGTGGAACACAGATAGATAGTCGCTTCTTGCATAATACAAACTAAACTAGTATTGAGCTATTAATAACCCAGGCGCCGCCGGCAGTCTCGACAAAGATACAGACATTATCGCTAACTTTGGATTGCTAATTACTAACGAATAAATTCGGTTGCAATAACGATGCTTGCGGGTAATACAAGTCTCTACATCCAAGATGCGATTCTCGCAAGCATCATTATTGCAACCGAATTTATTCGTTAGTAATCAGCGATCGAAAGTTAGCGATTTTGTCGTTATCTCTGTCGAGACTGCGGCCTGGTGGGATCGAAGCCGACTTTAACATATTTGGGTAAAGATTAGGCAGATGATACGATGATGGCAGTCGATCTTGTGGTCAACAACACCACAAGCGCGCTGTGGTATAGATGCGAAGTTTCTTGACAGCCGATTACGGTTGTTTTTGCAGATTATTGAAGCACAAATCTAAATGACTAATATTTAATTACTATCCGTTCTTAACGAGCCGTGACCACAGTTCTGCAAACAATCAAACATACAAATTATAGATAAACTTAGATTTCCACTCAAACATTGTAAAGCAAATAACAAAACCTCAAAATCCACTTTACTATTTCAAGAATTGATTCCCAGTTTTTTTTTTTGTAAAAAACGATCACAAAAGCATTGTTTGTCCGTCTGTGTGTCCGTTTCTAAGAAACTACCTGGACTCTCACTAATTAGTATTATAGCGGCAGAGTAACAAAATGTTTCGCATTTTTGGCAAAACAAGTTTTTTATTTCTAATTCTTGCAAACTTGATTTTAGTTTTTTTTTACAGAGAAGAAAGTATTTGTCATATTGTGGTATTTGGCCTTGAGTATTATCTGTTACCTAACGGTTTATAGATTATACAACTACTTAGTTTTAGTTTACCTACTCCGTTATAACTATGCTGACGGAATGACTCGTAGAAGATGGGCATGGTTTAAATTATTTATGTGATACCTTGTGTGTTCTTAAAGCATTTTCAATGAAATCGAAAGCTGGAATAGTCGTCGACATCATGGGTTTATACATGTCTCTGTCTAACATTAGTGCTGAAATTAATCTGTTTAGCGCAGCCGTAAGACGTTCATTTTATTGGTACCTTTAATTTGCCGAAATGTGGTATTTGTGCATAGGACAAAATATTCTTACTTTAATCAAATAATAACGCGCATCGCGAAGGCTGATTCGAGGTGGCGCAGGAGAAGAGTACCTGGAAGGATATGGGGGAGGCCTTTGCCCAGCTGGCAGTAGGACATAGAAGGCTATTGAAAAAAAAAAATAGGTAGTAAACTTACATAACAAGTCGAACTGTACTCTTAATGTGTGTGTCCTACGAAGGGGACAGGGCTAGGGAGCCATAAATATAGTACCGACAATAGCCTTACGGCCTGTACACATAAATACGATACGACGTCGCAAGGTCGTAACGTGGCACGATGCACGGTACGACGTCGTTGAAACTATCTTTCGCCGGTGCCGCATTCATTTGTTATATGCCTAGTGCAGTCCATTTTTACAAATTTACTGCGACCGACACGAGGAAATCGTGACACGTTGCGATAACGTGGCATCACGTTGCGATGTCGTAGATTCCCACGATACGACGTCGCATTGTGAAACGGTGCCGCGTCGTAGCACGATGCGACGTCGTATCGTGTTTATGTGTACAAGCCGTTAGGTAACGCGTTGAGATCGCGAGGTCACCGGGTCAAACCCTTTCTTAGTCAACTATGTTTAGAGGACCTCTTTGTGAACACGATGTGTCGACGTGTCAACAGCCTTGTTAACGCTAACAGCTGACGTGAACGGGGAACAAGACTGTTTGTTGAGGTATTTCCCTGTAAACCTAGAGAATATGATAATTTACTGTCCCGTTAACAGACCTTCATAGTATTCTAGTAATGTAGAATAGCTAGGGAGACGCCCACATTTTTAAAATTCTTTACTTTACGTTCACGACCATTGGTACTTACTGAGGCCTTCCTTACCTTTCATTCTTCAAAATGATTGTAATATTAATATGACATAACATAACATCGCGCCTGTTATACCCGAAGAGTTATGCAGAGGTCCATAAGAGTACACCCACATTTCGCCAGTCCCATGTAATTGGGGGCGAGCCTTTTGCCATCAAACGGACATAGATCCAGACACCGTGACTGCTACTGAGAAATTCCTGATAGAAAATCCCAGTAACACTTTGGCCGATCCGGAAATCGAACCCAGGACTTTTAGACCAACGGGGTAGATTGTAATATAATTATGCTGTTGATATACAGTTACTAAACCAACCACACCACAGCTAAAAGGAAGGTTATGAATTTTACAGTCACCCAGTATGTCACCTCACACAGTTTGAACTATATACAGAACAGATTTCACCAATTTCTACAAAATAATGAGACGTCACTCACTATTTTGTAGAAATTGCAGGTTAAATCTGTTCTGAAATTTGATCCTAAATCAAAGCTGACTTCCAAAATGGCGGACTAGATGAATGTGATCCTTCAGCTGTCAACATTTTATTTTTTCTTTAGGATTAATAGCTTTTTGTTTATATAAAACAGCGGCAAACATAATGTCTTATTTAGAACAATTATCTGAAAGATCGTAAGTCTGAGAAGTTAAGGACGTATGGACCTTCAATATAATAAGCTATTTTATCTCAAAAATATTAGATAAAGCTCAGTGCTATCAGTTAATAAGGTGTTAAAGTTAGGAAACCTGACTTCCTTGACCGGGCCTAAACTTAAGTTAAGACAGTAGCTATTAGTGATGTGACAATATAACATTGCAGAGCATATCTGAAAAATACGAATTTCAGAAACATCTTGATAACTTGAGTTGATACTTTGACAAACAAAATCGTATAATTTGGAAAGATCTTGGGTGCAGACAGCTTTTTAATAAAAAACTTTTCCCAAGGTTCATGAGAAAGGTTTTACACACGAAACCCGATGGTCCTGGCTGTCATTTTTAGATTTTTGGCAGTCGTTACAGCTAGTCAGTAGCCCGAAATTCTGACAATCAGTCTTAGGGAGCCAAGGGATATCGGATTACCCAATACTATATAATAAATAATACTGGGTTGTGAAGGTCAGATAGGCAGTCGCTCCATGTAAAATACTGGTATTCAGCTGCATCCGGTTAGACTGGAAGCCGACCGCAACATAGTTGGGAAAAGGCTTGGCGGATGATGATTATATGAGAAAGTTCTTAGAATCCCAGTACACAAAGTCTCAATTAATATGTTGTATTGAAAACTGTGCATTATTATTATTATAATTAACTCTCCTTTATAAGTATACAGTAAATATTTAATTAGACGGAGAAAGTGTTTCTTCATTGTGAAGCCACAAATGTGAACTATGTTTATCTATTTGCTATAATAATGATGTATTTAATAAATAACACATCAAAATCACCGACCGCTCTCCCGACACATCTTTTATGTGAATGATTGTGCAGCATTAAGAATGAATGTGTCGTTAAACTATGAATGAAAAGCAGCTTTCTGATTTTCTATTAGATTTTATGGACCTTACTTTAATATGATCATGACTACTATGTTTGATTTTTTATAGTAATTATCTTACTACACAGTATATTTGAAAGTGAGTTCTATGTGAAGTTTGCTCATGGCTGACTTACTTATTTAGCAGATCTTTATTATTTATTTATCATCTATGAAAGACTAACAGCTAACAAGACATATTAAAAATAGTACATGAGACGTACAGCCAATTACAAGTCTTCACTTATAATACTTACGGACTAATTCACTTATTTTTTATATTCTTCTCTTTAGGCTTCATCATCATCATCATCATCAGCCTAATTATGTTCCCACTGCTGGGACACGGCCTCCTCTCTATGAGAGGGAATGGGCTATAATCCACCACGCGGCCCCAGTGCGAACTGGTAGATGTCACGTGTATGTATTCGTGTTTTTAGGCTTATCATTCGAGATGATGACAATTGCATAAAATTAAATGTCTTCCAACAATTCCCTTTCAAATTTTTGTAACTAGTAGGCCACAATAAAAATAATAATAACCCAGAGGTGAACTGGTATGTCGATTGCACTTCCAGCATTCATCGCGTGGGAGGAACAGCAACAGTACAATTTATGTTTTATAAATAAACCTACCATAAACTAATACTTCAAAACAATATTTATAGAGAGTAAACTTTATGGTACGGAACCTGTTTCAAGGAAATCTCTAGGTTCTATAAAACAAGGTTCCCCGTCGTGTCTGTCTATTTGTTTGGGTTTATCTCGGGAATTACTGGACGCAGTTTGTTCTGGTTCTTGGTAATGGATCTATCGATTCTCTCGATTGGTTTTATGTAATAAATCATTTTGCGAAAATTATTGTACTTAAGAAAACTGTTTTATGCGAGACAAAGACTTTATTTGGTTGTAAGAAGAAAAATAAAAGTATCTCTAGCGATCACGCATATTTACAGTCACACAAAAATCGCAATTTGTTAACAGATCATTTTCGACTAAATTAAAAGCTTAAAAAATATCCTCGATATCCGAAAACCCGCAATTATCCGCAGTAATCACATTCGAACACATGACCTGTATTGCCAGTTATAAAAACTGTCATGTTAGTGCAGTAATACTAACAAGTACGCGTAGTAACTAGTGTTCCCACGCATATCGAGCTTTCTATAGCAAGGAGGTAGACTTACTAGAAGGTTCGTAATAGAGAATATTATGTTTGAAGGGTTCTAAATCTTCGTGTGTTCTCGTTTTAAATTTTAGTCCAGTCAATCAATCAAAGCATTTATTTCAAGTAGTGAAGTAGGCCAGTTACAGGCACTTTTGATTTGTCGAAACAAAGATGAAAATTAAATGTAGCTACAGTCCCAGTCACAAGGCATAAAAACTGTGAAAGTACTGTAGTTGCCCATTCCCTAGCGTAGATCTCTATGGAGAAGAACTGGCAAGACAAGCAGTTCCTTTATACCTAATAAATTATTTATATTGCGCAAATAGAAAAATTAAGCGGATAAATGCACCTTCAAGGGTCAGCATTTTTCAATTTTCCGAAATTATTTCCGACATTTATTTGTTTTTATACTTATTTGTTAGGTTTGAATCGCTATGACAGACGTCAGTTGTCAGATCGCATTTCATAATTAGAATCGTTCTAACCAAAGTAGTATCTGAAACTACTTCTTGACTCAGTGAACCAATCCTACCATGGTTTTTGAAAAACCTCTCAAGTGGGTACTAGATCAGTACGTAGGTACTAGAAGTCAATGTCAAACCACACCTAGTCACTACACCTCCCTGGCAATTGACGGCACGCGTCAATACCGGTATATATAAATAAATACTACCTGCACCACTCGGCTTGTGGTAAACTTGCGGTATGGCGGCGTAGCTGGTTTCCTTACCTACATCGATGGTACCTACTTAAATATAATTGCGGTAGGTTCAGGAAAATTTTCCTGCACTTGGGATGTAATTGTAATAATGATGCTTATTCTTGTTTTTCTTGTTGCAGGTATGTTTCCGGGTCCATAGTTTGCTGATGTGTCATCTTGTAAGAATTTAGTTTTTCGTTTCCGTTTTATTCTGATTTGCATGGAAGAAGCTGCTGATGGAAGCATAGGATTTTCTATGCGAGTTCTGAAGCGAATGCCATTTTACATTGGTGGTTTGGAAGCCCCCCCCCCCTCCCCCTCGTATTCACAATAGTTTCGATTCGGCAAGTCGTATCTATAGTATAGTCCACCTCGCTCGCTTTCGTTATGCCAAAAAAAAATTGACATAAAGACTTGCCGAATCGGAATCAAACCGAAGCGTTTGTGAATACGGGGGCTGAAGTCTTAACTCATGGGTTCTCATCTTTTCGTGTGCTCGTTCACATTTTTAAAATGAATTTTGGAGTTATGCACATAGGATAGAGAAAAGAAACGCCGTGGTCTTTCGAAATCATTGCCACATTACTATTTAAACTGACAACAAAATAACAAAACCTAAGTAAGCTTAGGAATTACAGCTAAACGTAATTACACATTGTACTAATTGATTTCCAAGCGCACGGAGGAATGCAAATCAATCAATATTTCAACATAAATCTATTTGGAAGCGCATCTCGAAAACGGCCGCACACACTACAACGAAACTTTCGCTTTCAAGATAGCGCCAACCAATTACTTTACACGCTCTTACATAACTATAAAAATACAACATAATGGTATTCAAACGTTCCTCATATGGATATGAACTAGAATAGCTCATGCCGTGGTAAGAATATTAGCCAGTCCGTCACCAGTTTTAAGGAGAGTCGGACGTCAATCAATCATTTAACTCAGCTTATCAAAGATCCTGCCTCGTTGGCCCAGTGGTCGCAATTGTGACTGCTGATCATGAGGTTCCGAATTCGATACCGGGTCGGGCAAATTGTTATTGGGTTTTTCCATCAGGAAGTTCTTAGTAGCAGCCACGGAGTTTGGATTTGTGCTCGGCTGATGGCAATAGGCTTGCCCCCTATTACATGGGACTTAAACGTAACTGGCAAAATGTGGGTGTACTATTAGGTATACCTCTGTCTAACCCCTCGGGAATTACAAGCGTGATGTTATGTTATCAAAGATTCGAATCAAAATCAAAGCATTTTTTTTCAAATAGGCCAGTTACAGACACTTTGAAATTGTCAAAAACAAACACAAGGCTTGATAACTGTTGACAAGCGGGAATAAAATAATATGTTTTGGGACGAAGGAAGCATATTGTTTGGGACGAACCAGGATTTTGTTATGTGGGCCAAACGAAGAATAAATCACATGGTCTCTACGAAGAAGACTGCTACTCTGCTAGACACTCCCGCACGACAGGACCTCCAATCTGCGCCACAAAAACTTGCTCTCAATCTTCCGCTTCCATCCTGTCCCAGCTGCTTCATGTTATCTAGTCGATCCACCTAGCTGGGCGTCCGTCCCTCACTCCGCCGACACACGGTCTCCATTCCAGTACTCGCCAGATGTACTCACATTTAAGTATCGCGGCTCGAGGAGGCTGTTTAAATGCAATATTCAAATGTAAACTCAGCAATGAATATCTTGACCACAACTGTGACATAATTCATGTTTGTAGTAACAGATAAGTTATTCATCTAGTCCAGTGGCTCCCAATCTGTTGGTCCGCGGACCTCCGGTGGTCCGCAGGAGCCTTTAATATGGACCGCGAAAGGTTAAAATGTTATTCGTACTTGAAGATGCAAGTTCAAACCAACCTAATTAAACCTATTACAGGCGACGTGCTGATTTTTTTTGAGAATCTACTAACTTAATCCTTTTTCCGTATGATGGATGATTGCAAAATTTTTCGAACTCACTTCGATCGCTTAATGTATCCTTCACTACCTGAATTCTAAAGGTTTTCATCCCATTTACCAATTTTTGGTTTAAGATTCATCCCCTCTAGATAATAGTCCTGCCGGTGTCCATGTTTATCTAGGACCTTATGGTCCCTGCTAACAATAAATACACTAAAGATGTCCCTGGTCCAAGAAAGGTTGGGAACCACTGATCTAGTCAAATCAGCTGAACATAGGCCTCATAAAGTAATATCATGAGGAAATCCGCCGGCTTCTATTTCTCTGTAGCCCCAAGTCAAGATCTGTGCCCGGTTGTTTACTCCCTACTAAGTACATGGATGTTAGACATTACTGACGAAATATGGATATACTACAGGAAATTGGTACTTAATCCTTAGATTATTCGAATCTTGTTATGTTTTATGAAATCGCTTGATACCAGCAGTTCACACACATCAAGCTATACATATCCAGTATAACCTGACCTCGCTTTGTACAATGAGAGATCAGCTTGTACTGGTTTTTCTTAGCTCTTTGGTCGTCGTGCGTATACAAGATGTTTGAGAAGGGGAGGATGACCAGGACCAGCAGGCCTAGCCAAGTTACAAACGATTCATATCGATTCTCTTTCTACAATCGTAAACGTTAAGTCACGTGGTCAAAACAAACGAATATAAACTTTCGTAGACAAGTTTCATCGATCAAGATGATAGAATGAAATGTATTCGTTTCTACAATCGTGATCCCTACATCCCATATAAATCGTAGCCAACTTATAGTTTTGACTAAACTTTAAAGTTTCCATTCGTTTGTTTTCACCACGTGACTTAACGTTGATAGATGTCATTACCATACATTTGGTTAGTTTTCTATTAGCGTTAACGATTGTAGATTGTCAACTTGGCTAAGCCTACAGGTTTGTTGATCGATTTTAATGATGAATACGGATTAATTTCTTTAATCACCATGCTTGATTACATTATTGGTTTAGAGTTTCTAGTTATTGTTAATGGATGATTCTTTTTTGACTTAGGCACATAATAAGAATAAAATGGAGGGATTTGAAACAGTCATCATTATCGAATAATCTTATTTTACAACACATTATTATTCTCCTGCCCTTATCTCAATTCATTTGGGGTCGGCGCAGCATGTCTTCTTCTTCCATACTTCTCTATTACTCGTCATCTCATCAGACACTTCTTTTCTTGCCATGTCATCCTTTACACAGTCCATCATTATCCATCGTTTTTAACAACACATGACTATAAACACAAATCGTCGAAGCGTATAATTTCAGCGAAAATTTTCGCAGTGGTTAAAAAAACCTGCCGTCATTATCACTGACTATCGAATAGCCAGCGTGTTTCCAGACAATTATAGAAAGTGAGGAATTATTGCTAATCATCATTCATTTACTGTTATTTGCGAGAATCTTACACAACTGTAAAATAATTGCATGCTTTGTTATTTCTATGGCGTTAATTGCAAAATAAATTGACTATAAAGGAAGATTTCTAATAGAACGGCTTCTAAAGTTAAGGAAAATTATTAAATAAGTGCTAAAAAGCAAAAAGCCAACGTCACGCGGTGTTCCCAGGCGGTCACCCATCCAAGTACTGACCGCGCCCGATGTTGCTTAACTTCGGTGATCGGACGAGAACCGGTGTATTCAACGTAGTATGGACGTTGGCGATAGTTGAAGTGAAATAGTTTATGTGTTTCGTACTGATAATGAACTAATTAATCACTAAGAATACATTTGAGTTTCTATACCAATACGGGCCAATGACCTAGAGTAGGTACCTACGTATACTTAGTTTATGCAATAAGACGGACAGTCGAATTTTTTGCTATAATTATCTTTGGTTGCCTTGTATTTTATTCTATTCCTAAGAACTGTAGGTAGGGCAATAAAAAGTTTGAATGGCGTTGTTATTTTCTCGTTATATTAGTTCCCAATGAAATATTTTATTAGTTATGGCAAAGTGTGAAATAGTATTAGGTACTTATATAATAAATTTTTATTTCTGCGAATAAATTCGTTAGATTAGTGTTCACCAAAAAGTTACGTCATACTCATAACACGCCACCTATGTACATAGCTACTATTTCATAATGTTTGTCGCCAACGTCCATACTACGTTGAATACACCGGTTCTCGTCCGATCACCGAAGTTAAGCAACATCGGGCGCGGTCAGTACTTGGATGGGTGACCGCCTGGGAACACCGCGTGACGTTGGCTTTTTGCAGTTTTTTTATTTTAAGCTAAATTTTTGTATTCTTTGTAACTGCAAAGAATGAGAAAATAAACCTTAAAAATAATCATACCGATACTACTTTATCAGTATTGTGGCCTTGCGAGCCAAATTCTGGTATATTTGGTGTTTCAGTCGAAACTTGAGATTTAAATAAAAGATACGTAGCCACAAAACGGGCGTCTTCGCCTAGGGAGGCCTAGAAAACGCTGGCGTGACGACTTTTGCGTTTCTGAGAGATTGGCCTGAGAAAACTGCACGGAGAGAAGAGCCGAAGGCTATGGGGGAGGCCTTTATCCACCAGTGGGACAATATAAGTTAAAAAAGATAAAAAAAATCGACGGACAAATTTTATAAAATTACAAATCGACTTTAGTGATGATAACCGAACGATGGTCCAGGATTTAAACTGACATAAAAGGCGAAGATATTGCCGAACGGCCACTGACAAAAAGCAACATTATTGCTTCATCCGTTAAATATACCGGAGTAAGCAGCAGAGGTTGAATCCCACTAGCGTTAACGAGGTCTAATAACCATCGATCGACTGCTAGGTGCAGTTATTGAGTAATTTTGCAGCCATTTATGGTACTAGAAGTATACTCTAATTGCTGCATAATTCGCCATAGCTCTCATTCTGAGATTTAAGCAAAATCATTCTACTAAATGTGTCGATTCGATGGTACTCTAAATTAAAGCGGCCTATAATTTGGCACCTTCAGTAGAGTCTATTCTGTAATGTGCAAAGAGGTCACAAATGTTGTGTAAACTTATTATGCATGCTTGTCTAGAAGCTACAAAAAGTTTTTATTAACTGTCATTGCTTGTTTTCGAAAATCAAATGGACACCATACTTAAACTCCATGTTGGTTTTATTCCATATCTGTTACACCTTGTTACTACAACATTCATTTCAATTTCAAAGATTTCCAGAAAACCAGTCAATAAAACCACATAACATAATATTCAACTAAGAAAAACCCGTTACAAACTCGTGTAGGCGACTAAAGCGATAATCTAATATAACTTCTAATGTTATGATACCCTACACCTCTGCTTATCCCTATTTAAACATCGCACAGTACCGAAATAACATAATATGGTTCATACAAAAGTTGAACGTATTTTCAAGTGGTTGAAAATCAAAGGTGTCTATATCCTGTAATGTGTAAAAGCAACCGTACCTTCTCAGCTATAAGGTCGATGTAGTATGGTATTTGTGGGTTATAACGTAGTATGTGCTCAAAGAAAGCATGCCTTGTTACTGACACTTGACACCGTGCGTGTGCCCTTTGTCACACGGCACGGCTTTCAAGCGCTGTAAGTCGAAATGAACGGATCATTGTTTGGCGCTCACTTTCTGTCTTTGTTCGGTGCACTTATGGAAATAATGGTAAGTGCACACGTTGATTTAGTTTATTTATTGATTTGTTGACAAGAGTCCACTTCTAGCTATAGAGAACTACAAATCTTTAGTATGTCGGCAGTAATCAATCTTTTTACTGAGTAGAAAATCTTTAATTTGCAAATATTTCGATCTCAGAAGACATGCTGCACTAACTCCAAGTGTTCTTATTTGCTGTTTCCATTGCTAAAGTTCGTGTCCGTCTTGAAATGCTTTAACGAAATCCTGACGAACTGCTTCCTGGCCACTGTCTTAGTCCTAAGGGCGTCGTAACAGTTTTTAAGCTATGTGATTGTGTCCGGGCGGAATAACCAAAGCTAGATGTATAGGTAACGCTGGCTCCAAATAAACAACCATGTGATACATAGCAGCATGATGATCAGCATCATCACAAGGCTGCGCGGAAATCTAACGTTTTAAAGTTGCCTGAATTAAATAGTGGTCCTAACTTTCAAAAATAATCTCGGCATAATAAAGCTATAGCTGTTTAAAAGCCGTACAACAAAGGAGATGCACTTGAAGTGGCTTGCAGCGGAGTTCGGTAACTCAACAGTAATCGCATAACGGTGCTCGCATATGACCCACGTTTGTATAAGTATACACCATATTTTATTGAGCCTATGTTGTACGCATGTGTCGATGTTGGTGCGTAATAAGTCTTAAACCTTTAAAGGATAGCTCTTTAAATCCTCACTCTGCTGCCCTTTTTCCCGGGGTCAGCGCAGCATATATTCTTATTCCATACTTCTCTATTTGGCTTTTATAGAAGTTATTTTGCCAATCAATGTCCACTTATAGCCAATGAGCCAATATGATTTATAGGTAGGGCTAATAGTACGCTTTTTATATTAATTTGAAGACCAATTAGTGTGACTTGCAGGACGTGCCTATTCTTTTGATGAAATAAAGCCCCACAATAACTTCCTTTGCTCAGAAAAATGTTTGATACTAGTATGAATTGATTGATAGTGTCATCAAAGAATTTCGATAGCCGTCATGATATGACGCACTAGTTAGTTTTCTATAGTTTACTGATAAATCATGACAAGTTTATCAACATTTACCATGCGCCAACTACGTGGTACCTATATAACCTTTCATTGCCTCTGACGTATGACATGTCTATAAGGCTGCGAGCATAGCAACGATAGCGAATATCATAGTCAAAGTAGTCACAGGGAATTTAGAAAAGGTTTTGAAAGAAAACAAATTTTAAGTCTTCTAGTAGCGCCTAGCTCCGCAGAATATATATATATATATATGAATTATATATATATATTTTATTTATTTATTATTATTATTATTTATTGATATTATTATTATTATTTATTGATATTATTATTATTATTTATATATATATTTGAATTTGAATAATTTTACCCGAATCGGAGTAACTATCACCTGGCTTCGTAGTAGGTGTAGAGATTTCCAGATGGGCCATGGACTATTGATTGCCCTCTGGAAACTTTTAAGTAGGCTTAACATAGCCAGCTGGAGGAGAATGTTGAAGAAGCCACTGTTGTATTCATGCCTCATTATAGGGTTTCTCGCTCATTTTAGAATGTTTCGTGAGTAGAAAAATGTTTTTTTTATGTGACCGCTGCCTTAGTCTAATATTTTCTAATCATACCTTAAACCGTACGGTAACAATCAATCAATCTTTTCATCAATGGGAGATAATGCGTGGTACTTTATCTAGCTTCTATCTTTATTGATGTTCTGATAAAGGACATTGTTTTCGAAACAGTTGTGTGGCCATTGAAACAATATCACTGCCAAACTGTCGACTATCACCTAGATGGGAGTCAAGATCGGCATATTTTTTTTTTCATTTAAACCGAAGATGTCCACTGTTGTACAAATGTACTAGGCTTCCCTCAAGCGTCGCTACAGCGACCGGTTCCGTGTTATATGGTGTGATTTAAACCAAATTATAAATCACAGTCGCCTGATTATGCTTGTACAAACGCCTACTATAATCTGTCAAATTTCTTTAATAGATTTTCAACTTAATCGCTAAAGCATTCGTTTCAAGGTTGATTGGGAAAATTGGACAGTTTCGGGGCTTGATGTGCTGTCTGCACATCCAGCACACTATGGACAGGCAGTCCTGGTGGCCTACCATGACGTCTTAAAGCAGGATCGTTTTAATCGCGTTCCAGTGTGGGTAAGAGACGGAGCTATAGAGGACGTCTAGCGCCATCTCTTTGCCACACTGGCACGAAA
The DNA here is from genome assembly GCA_963853795.1 of Xestia rhomboidea. Lineage (NCBI taxonomy): Eukaryota > Metazoa > Arthropoda > Insecta > Lepidoptera > Noctuidae > Xestia > Xestia rhomboidea. The sequence goes on from OY970780.1 coordinate 2,502,243, forward strand.
TTAAAACGATCCTGCTTTAAGACGTCATGGCAGGCTCGCTGTTCACTGGTAAGATAGCATTGAAATGACGACCTTTCCGCGAAACTGTAATTATCATTGACTTAGTGGCTTTTCTTAGTGACAACAATCATATTTATTGTTACTCGTTATACGAGAGAGAGTTTTACTTGTAGAAAAGAATCAGAAAACATTTTACTCTGCAGAAATCGGGTGGAGAAGATTGAAACATTTAGGTATAATCAGTACAGTAAATATTGAATTAAGAATAGTTTTCCCCACGTCGTGGTTTCTAAAACCACAATAGTTCCAATGTGTACTTTAAGCACTAAGACCATTATTATAATGTTGATATTGAAAATTATCATTTCCTTTGGGATTCTTGGAAAGCATCAGTGGAAAATTATTATTGACGTACTTACTAGTACATCTTCATGTAGCTAATTTATCGAATGATTATTTTATGAAAAAACAACTTTAAAACTTACAAGGCCTATGATTTTGAATCATGTCCAAGATTTAAGTGTTACATTCAAAATCCAAAGATATGCTGCACTGACCCCAAATAACTTGGGATACGGAGAGGGAAATTAAACTTCAACACTGCAAATTTATCGAAAAAACAAAAAAAGCATCACTAAGTAACATTGTCCCGTCATTAGCATCTAATCTACTTTCACTCAGCAACCGGGTTTGCCAACCACACACAACCAGAAACTACCAACGTACAAAAATGTGTCCTACGTCACGTATACAGGAACTAAACGTGGACCGATTTCTTATTTTATCGCCACAGTAAAAAGCACAGATGAGGAAATCAGTCCCCAACAGAGAAAGAAAGAATTATTATTTTACGAAAAGAATTATGGAATGTGTTGCTTGTAAATGTCAGATTTAACATGTTGGTAGTAGTAGTAGGAAGGCAATCTTTTGATCTCAAAGTGTTTGGTAACAACATCATTATACCTAGTTCTTCTCAATGTTGTCTGTGCCAAACAGTTTCCATCTGCTGGGACACGGCCTCCTCTCAATGAGAGGGAATGGGCTATAATCAACTACGCGGGCCCAGTGCGGATTGGTAGATGTCACATGTCTTCGAATTTTTGGTTGTAGGACATGCCGGTTTCCTCACGATGTTTTCAGTGGTGATGAAATAAATAACACAAAGTAATGCGCCTGTCTAGTTTCCACCTAGTCAGTAGAAATAGGTATCAACAAGATAATCTATTTGTATTCCGTGGTGAGTTAAACTGGGGACGTTTCCAAACTTGGATCTCTTATAGGCCTCAGATTCGAATGAGTGGGAGAGCTATCATTTTGGAGAAGACACTTTCGTTTTATGAATGTAATTTAATCACCCATTGTCTTGACACTAACATAGTTCATAAGTACTTATTCACTAGCCCGTATGGACCTTGTTGTTCGAAATAAATCATTTTATGATTTGATTTGATTTATAATAAGTATCAGGCTCTAGTAGTCACTGCAGACCGAAAGCCGTTTCTACACAGGGAAGTCCTCAATTCATTTTCGATGACAAGTTGTCTAAATACTTCCCATGTTTACACCAAGGTATTCGACATAATAGTATTATTGTAGTTTCGTTTACACCTAAAACCAGTTGTAAAGACTGGTTATATGCATACTATACTAAAGAAGTTTTGGCAAAAATACATTTAAAAAGTCGAAGGTTTGACACACAACATTTCACAAGATTAGTTTAAAACAAATAGGTATCACAACATGTAAATTGGTGTAAACGTACGGTAATGAGTAGGTATTCGTATTTATTTCTTAGTTCATAATCTTGAAAGTTCAGTTCTACCGATGAAGCTGTCTCTGCCTACCCTTTCACGTGGGTGTAAGATTGTTGATACAACGCTGCGTCAGGCGTCTGCGTGTTAACATTAACATATTATCTAGTATTGTGGATAACACGTTATCAAGATAGGAAAGTGATAGCTTACAACTTGCGGTACTATTGTGGTTAAAGTAAGGAGGAAAGCGTTGAGGAATATTCAAGTCTTATGACGTTTTATGTAAGAACGAAACGAAGATATGGTGAAGGTTAAATTCGTAAGAGAATATAGATTTTGTAAATTAAAAACACGTCGAGAGCCCGTTCTTTCTCGGTATGAGAAGAGGACTTGGGCCGTGAGTGGAAAAAATACGGGCCAAACTAAAATATTAAAGTTGCCCCCGAGAGGTGTACCCAGTTAAGCATACTCCGGACTGGTATTGAGATATCCCTGATGGAAAAACCCGATAACACTTTACCCGACCAAATCAAATCCAATCAAACCGAAGACCTCAGAATGAATACTGGCGAATGGCGATCGCTAGACCAACGAGACAGTCGTGATGTAGAGCTGCACCACTACGAAACTTTATTTTGCTATTGTTGGTAAAATGATAAAATTTTCATTCACTATCATCATCTGCCAAGCCTTTTCCCAACTATATTGGGGTCGGCTTCCAGTCTAATCGGATGCAGCTGAATACCAGTATTTTACATGGAGCGACTGCCTATCTGACCTCCACAACCCAGTTAGTACTGGGTCATACGATACGGTAAGACTGGACATTCACTATCACCATACAAAATTTAAAAATCGAAAACCGTGTCGAAAAGTTCTTTCCTTTGTGCACTTAAGCACATAGACAAGGTAGTGTCATTGTACAATCGTGCACAGATGCGCTTCACTGTTTGTCCCTCACTATTTGTTCGGGCAGGTTTTATCTTGAGCACACATTTTAGAACAGAGGACACTTGTGCATACAACTGTATCTTTTTATTAGGAAAACTTGAGTTCTTCACATTGTTTCTGCTTTTTTTTTGGTTAGGAAGTGCTTTGAGTGTTTTTATGACAAAATTATTAAAATTGCTCTTAGTGTCTAAATAGCCCTTCATTCAAATATCCTTTTCTACAAACAAACCTCAAATCTCGTCACACATACATGCGTAAATAACATTAACTGTCAAGACATGTAACGCCTTGGGAACCCGCTAGGCGGCGCCACCTGTCTTGTATTATCTACGAACCAGAGCAAAAGTAACATGATGACATTTAATTAAATATGGCTGCTTACCGCGTTTTGTACGTATTGTATTTATTTATGACAAAGTTTATGTACAAAGGCGGTTTCTGTGAATCAGCAAAAGTTAGATTTGTGTTTCAAGTCTTTTAGAAAAATATAAATAGGCGTAAGTATAATTATGTATACCTACCTAACCTACCTACCTACCTATGTTACAAAAATAGAATTGATTTTGGTTTTTGGTATTTGCGAGTACGTGAGTTAGTCCAATCTGAGGCTTTATAAATTGGGTTTACCTTTATAATATTATGTCAGACTTTTCTCAACTATGTTAGGGTCGTCTTCCAGTCTAACCGGATGCAGCTGGATATCAGTATTTTACGTGGAGCGACTGCCTATCTGACTTCCACAACCCAGTTAGTACCTACTGGCTAATACGATACCCTTTGGTTAGGCTTGTTGTCAGACTTTCGGGCCACTGGCTTCCTATAACGAATGACAAAGATCTACAAGGTCAGCCAGGGCCAACGCCTTAACGTACTTTAAAAAAAAAACAGAACCTGTAATGGGTTACCCATCCACGGATCAACCTAGGCAAACGCAGCTTAACCTGCTGTTATTATTTAGACAAGAGCTCAAGTTCCATAGTACTGCGGTTACTTAACTTTAGTAAAAGGATATTGGTTACACCTAAAGGAAAATGTTATAAAGAGTAAAAGTAATAAACATAAGTAGAATACTCATCATCATCATCATCATCATCAGCCTATAATGTTCCCACTGCTGGGACACGGCCTCCTCTCAATGACAGGGAATGGGCTATAATCCACCACGTGGGCCCAGTGCGGACTGGTAGATGTCACATGTCTTCGATTTTTTTTTTATTCTAGGACATGCCGGTTTCCTCACGATGTTTTCCTTCACCGTTTTGAGAGCAGTGGTGATGAAATAAATTACACAAAATAATGCGCCTGTCTGGGTTCGAACCCACGACTTACTTATGTTCGTAAGTCGGGGCCGCCATCACTGGGCCACCGCTGCTCAGAATACTCGTGCTCATCAAATCAGAGGTACCTACTACGTATTTTAATACATAGTATCTATCTCGTTAAACTACATAGATATAAGTTCGATACACCCACGATTAGATTGCCACATGTCTATGTACTTGTTTACTTACATAATCTTGTGTTTAGGATAGTTTGTCAATAACAGTTTGTACGTTAATTTCCGGAACACAGTCGAAGGCAAATAAAAATATTTTGTAATTTTCCTTGAAATGCAAGATTTGCCGTCTAGCATTTCACTGAAACTCTAAAATCTTCTATGATTTTCTGAGGTAAATTTTTCTCTCTGAGATATTAATTTGCTTCTAAACATATTCATCAAATTAATATTTCATAGGAGTTTATTAGAACGAATAAACTTTGAAGGAATTCGTTTCATCTTAGAGGGAGTTGATACATAAACATAATTTCAAATAGGAAGTTAGAATGTTGGTCTAGTGTTCGCATTCTCGAATGCTGAGTAAGAGGTCCTGGGCTCGATTCCTGAGTCGCGCAAAGTGTTATTGGGTTTTTGCATCAGGAATTTCTCAGTAGCAGCCACGGAGCCTGGCTTTGTGCACGGTGGGACACTTTGAGGATTACAGGCGTTATGTTAAGTTAAGTTAGAATTATTCGGTCAATATTTCTGCAGAATAGGGAATATGCATGAAATATAAAACTCTTTTTATTTATGAAAAATGCCTTGTATTGGCGCATAAAAATATTGTGGTACACTTGTTTAAGTTTCTAATACATCACTTATTTTGCAATTTACTGTTTTGTGTAGCATGTTTTTGGTGAAACGGAACGCACTGTCAAAACACACTGTCCTCGATAACGCCGCCGGTCATGTCAAAGTTAATTGTGTCAAAAAACACTTTTATTTGAAAAGTGCCAAAAGTTTCACTAAAATTTCATTATAATATTGTTATTGCAATTTTTACTAGAAGGAAATTTATTTAAATAATTACACTACTTTTATATAAACTATAACTCTAAATAATAATAAAATATGTACAAGTAACAACCTGTAACCGTTACAGGGCGTTAAAAAATTCGTCCACATTGCTGTCAACAGGAAAAGTGCCCAGAAGGCTGGCAGCATTGCCACGTTGGATGGCAATGCTGATTCTTTGGCCAAAAAATAGGCCCACCCTCTGGTCACGTGAAGAGTCGACCAACCGCTTGGCGATTTCTCGAAATACTAGGTGGGCACTCGGACCCCATGGCCCTAGTGTTTCAACCCCAAACGGCTCAAACACATAATTACCAATTAAATTATTGTATTTGCGCCGTTTGAGGTTTTCAGCACCTGCAGCAGCCGCCCCAGCGCAGCCCACTGTGCTAGGAAGATGGGATGGCGCAAGGGTGTCGACGCAAGTTGCGTCCCACACCAAAGGCCTACCCAACTTCCATGGCATTATGGTCATACCATCTGGTCTCTTCCCGTCGACGCGTGCCAAGCCAGTGGGTTCTAATACAGCTGGCACCCCGGCGGTGGCAAGAGCACGACGGATGAGATCATTAATGCTAGCGTGCCGCGCTATCCGACCTGCACTCTTACTGCAGGAAAGGCCATGGTGTCCGAGGCAGTCGACTGCTTCACCATATTGACAGCGATGTGGAGCCCCACAAGGAGCGCCCAAACGCAAACATGTAGCGAGCCGGAAGGTTGTGTCACCCAACAAGGTGCCTATATTAGGTGACGGTAGTGCCTGAATTTTTAATTGAATAAAGCACATACAATTGGTTAAATTATTTTATTAAGGCCAAAAAAATAGATCTAATCAAGGCAGATTGTGGATAATGACGTCACATCATGGCCGCGACAGCTACAGACGTTTGAACTGTCGTAGAAAATTGCAGGAATTCAATATTGTTTTTGTGCGACAACCAGCAGTTGAACTTAACTTTTAATACTTTTCTTGGGTTGATAGTACTGTATTTTATTGATTTAAGTGAAGAAAAAATTACGTGCATATTCTTCAAAGTACTACTTACAATGAAAGGCATCTTCCCTTTAAAAGCCCCACAGGTGCACAGGCTAAACATAACATCCTATACTTTTTCCAAATTCTCGAAACACATCAATCAAGCCGCCTACCAAAGCACAGCCGCGGGCGAACACTAGTCAATGATAAACATAAAACCTAATTAGTCCTTAATTGCTACACAATATATACAAAAACCGCGCTCAGACCAGACCGAGATTCGGCGAAACAATTAATGATTGAGGGAGATGTGGGGAGAGATAGGCAGAAGTACCTATAGTTAGGAAGCAGAGGAATTTGGAGCCGTTAATTTTGTTTCTGAAAAGAGGAACTCGTGGTCAAAAATCATCAAATGACTCCTCCTGCTCTGGGCGGAGCAGGAAAACCCATCGATGTTCCTTCATCGCCCTTTATGTTCCGGGACCACGGCATCGGCCCTTGGGGTCCCCCTTCCTTTTTGCTGACTCTCTTTGAGGCGCGCGTTGAACACTCCTGCGCCGTCGACACGGCCTGTCGTCATGAGACGGACGGACGGCAAGCTAGCCCATAGCTCCCCGTCCACAGGCCCGCGCCTACGGGTGTTGACCTTCAGGTTAAGCCGCGCTTGACTAAGTTGGTCCGTGGATGAGTCGGACAGTCAATGGGCGACCAGCCATTATAGGTACTCGTACAAAAGTTTACTCCGTGCCTCGAAAAGCACGTTAAGCCGTTGGTCCCGGCTGTCATTTGTAGATCTTTGACAGTCGTAATAGGTAGTCAGTGGCCCGATAGCCTGACAACCAGTCTTACCAAGGGATATCGTATTACTCAGTACTAACTGGGTTGTGGAGGTCAGATAGTTGTTCCATATAAAAACGTGGTATTTAGCTGCATCCGGCTTGACTGGAAGCCGACTCCAACATAGTTGGGAAAAGACTAGGCAGATGATGATTATATTTTACCAATTTTGATTCTGAATTAACATTTATTTATTTATGTATTTGTAATTTTAAAATGCACTTTGTACCAACTTCGCTTACTCAGCCTCTCAAGGACAGTACAACATTGTATTCTGACATTCATCTCTGTTATGACAATCACTTTCTTCGAATTGACGAAAATAGCGCTTTATAGACGTTCCGTTTCGAAGAAAACATTTCCTTTTAATTTGTATTTTATTAGCGAGTGGCCGGTGTTAATGGCCACGCTTAGTATGCCTTTATTTAGGTCGTTTTCGAAGCAAAGGCTTAGGAATTAGGGATAACGACAAAATTTACCACCCCATCATTGTGTGTGAATCGTAAAACGTGAAGGGATTATCTCAAGCATGAGTGTTGGTATAATCAACAATCTTTATTGCACAAGAAAGTGGCTAAATAATAACAGCCGCTCGGGTCAATCTATAGGTAAGGCCGTGCTTGCCTAGGTTGGTCTGTGGATGGGTGACCACCCATTACATACCGAGTTTCCTCCGTGCCTCGGAAAGCACGTTAAGCAGTTGGTCCCGGCTGTCATTTGTAGATCTCTGGCAGTCGTTTCAGGTAGTTAGTGACCCAAAAAGTCTGACAACCAGTCTTACCGAGGGGTATCGTACTACCCAGTACTAACTGGGTTGTGGAGGTCAGATAGGCAGTCGCTCCATGTCAAATACTGGTATTCAGCTGCATCCGGTTAGACTGGAAGCCGACCCCAACATAGTTGGGAAAAGGCTTGGCGGATGAGATGATGCACAAGAAAGTGGCTACAAAATTGTGTGAAGTCCCTGACTCCTGTGTTAAGTGATAGACCCAAGAGAGCGACCCAAGGGAGAGATCCAAGGAGAAGATATGCAGCGGTGCTAATGAATCGTTTTGCCAAAATTACTGGCCTTTCAGTGACAAACAGTGGCAACTCCTTAAGAGACGTTCGTGTAATAGAGTAAAGACAAAAAGAGACTGCAGTGTTAGGTCCAACCCTAGACAGAATAAATGCAGTTCTATGATTTTAACAGCTTCAATCGAATGTAAAACATCAACTTTGAAATGTTTGCCCTAAAGTTTACGATTAATTCTCCGATGGATGTAACACTTTATCACCTTCCTGTCCTTGTCACATGTTACTTAGGAAGGGCGCAACACGTTTTTTTTCTTCCATTCTCCTTTGTCAGCCGTCACGCTATCACTTACTCCTTTTTCTTTCATATCATTCCTCACACATGGATTGTGTGAGGAATGATCATCGTTTCTTTAGTCTTCCTCTCCCTCTCCATCCATCAACATTTATATTCATCACTCTTTTAGTGCGATTCGTCCCTCCTCATCACATGCCCGTGAATGTAATACTTGAAATTGAAATTTTGTTCTTAGAGTTGTATTCAAATCAAAGTCAAGTATCACGTCCTATTTAACGACTTCCTTACCTTTTTAAAACTACAATGACTTTAAAGTATGATCTATCAGTCAATACTCAATACAAACATTATGAAATCGATCGCGTTTGAAACATGTGTCAATAAACGGACCAGGTGCGTAGGCCAGAACATTGCGATCGTAAAACGTATCGATTTCAATATTATTGTTTATATCTTTATTTGATTTACTTGCACGAGCAAATTGTTATGATTTTATTATAGAAGTTACTACTGCGTCGTAAATGGAAATTGTTTGTAGAAACGATGAAATATCTTGTGTGTTTGTACTTTTCTGTGGCTACTCATCTTCTTGCCCTTGTACCGTGCTGCTTTTCTTACCAGTTCTCCTCTATCCGCTGTCATTCCATTAAGTATTTAGCTAGTTTTTTTTCTTCCATATCATCCTTCAGAGAATCTCTCAATCTTTTATCTGGTCTTTTCCCTCTCAACATCTACATGAAATGAAATGAAATGATGAAATGAAATGATGATTATTTTTGCAAGTAGGTTTTTACAAACACTTTTACACGTCATTTTTTAAAAACTAGATGGGGTCGGTGTTTCGTACCTGACTACTCTGAGAAGAAACAGCCGAAACAAACTCAGAGGTCATAGTCTCTTTTGAAGTCCAGACATTATCTTGCTCAATTCACATGAGGACTATGCAGATTAGTGTCAGAGATGGTCTTTTGAAGAAAGAACCACACAGATTTGAGTGGACCTGTCCAGTCAGTGCAAGCATTTGTCAGTTATCGTGTATGTTCATCACTCTTTTAGTCAACATGCGTTGTGGCTTCTAAACCTTCTAAAAATGGATGGAATGCATGTTGCTTCGCTTCTTTGTAGAGATTGGTAATATTAGTAGTACTATACCGGATGGGCTTTATAAGCTAAAATTCTGAAATGCAAGTACAGTTGGGAATTATAACTAGTTCCGAATAAATCTCAAGATTTATGATCTAAATCCATATCTTCTATGTTTCACGCGTAAAGAAAGCAAGTTAACCATTTGATTTGCAATATATAAATCAAAATAAAATAAAACGATCAGACTAAAATAACTATACTTTTATGAGGCTACCTACGTCATAATAGCTTACACAAGTAAAGGGTTACAGCATTGCAAAATATGTAATACTGGCGACGATAAAACTACACCAGGCCACTGGCCGTAAAAGATGGTGAAAAAATGCTGACAAGTTGAAACTAGGTCACTATTCTCAGCAGTGAGAGAGCGATTGAGAAGAAGAACGATTGAGAATCTGAGAGTCCTTGTCCTGTTTCTGTCGAATTTGAGACAAAATGTCCACTATGTCGATTAGGTATTGCTTCAATCATTAAAAGCCGGCCAAGTGCCAGTCGGACTCGCGCATGAAGGGTTCCGTACCATTATTTATTTATTTATTTACTCTAAACATACAAATATCCTTACAGGCTATAAGTACCCAATGCGATATTGTAGCACACTTAAAATTTAAAAAAACATAGTTCAACAATTTTAACATAGCAAATTCTATAGGTAGCTGTTCTTGTAAATTCACCCAAAGCGCAACAGAATATATCCAAGTCCTTAGCAATGAGGTTGAGAGTGCGGAGCGCGCTCGTGAGCGGCGCGGCGCCTCGCGCAGCAAGTTAGTCATAACATCTATATAACATTAGACAAAACGGCAAAAAAATCACGTTTGTTGTATGGTAGCCCCCTTAAATATTTATTTTAATTTAATTATTACTTTTAAAGTGCATAAACAACTAAATATTTTGTGAATATTTCAAGCGTCCACCTGTTGCAGTTATTAACGAGCAAAACTTACAGCGGCAACAGAAATACATACTGTGAAAATTTTAACTGTCTACCTATCACGGATCATGAGATACAGCCCGGTGACAGACAGACGGACGGACGGACAGCGGAGGCTTAGTAATAGGGTCCTGTTGGTTACCCTTCGGGTACGGAACCCTAAAAAACAGCAATTTCAGGAATGCTACCAAAAATGTTATTACACATAAGTGAAAGTATTTCTTTTGTGTACTGAGAATTTCAAAACAATATCTTGAAAAGTGAAAAGCCTAGTCACAATTAGACACACTAGTCGTTATTTTAGGTCGCTGTACACTGTTCTGAAAGCGTTTTCCTCTTCGATTTCCAAAGAAAGCCTAGATATCTTGCTTTTTCTTTTTCGCTACTTCTGCCAATCAAATAATCAACTTTGTTAATTAATGTCATCGATTAAAACCGTTGCATACAGTCAACTATACATTGTCGATGAGACTTGAATTGCGAAAACCGCTCTTACGACTACAAAGAATTATAATACGATTTCAAAAACAAACTGTTAACATCTCCGTGCAGTCTGTCCAAGAAATTTGACCACATGCAACCCTAAATGACCGTATCATATAAACATGCGATCGCTCAATAGGAAACACCGTTAGCAACGCGACCTGTTGCGGTTGCAGTCGCGGTCGCAAATGCTTCGGAGGTATGCGCGGTTTGGCAGACTCCGTGTCTGTAGTGACACATTTGTCAATCTTCTACTTTATCATCTGCCTAGCCATATCCAACTATGACATAACAAATATTTGAGTCAGTTCCAGTCTAACCACATGCAGCTGGATACCACTATTTTTGATAGGGCGACTTCCAACATGGTTAGGAAGTTATGCAGTTGATGATTGTGACATGGGGACTGCCTATCTGAGAGACACAACCTATTTTGTCTTCTGGGTAATACGATACTCCTTGTTAAGAGTGGTTTTCAGACTTAGCTTTCATGGAGAGAAATGATTATGAAGGGATAAACCAATCCTGTGGTTAATCTATCTGCCAAATGAGGTGTAGCGTTTGCGAGGATAACAAAAGACGGATCTATTGTAGCGGTCTGAAAGCAAGATATGAGATACCAGCATATGGTTGCCTCACTGTAGGGCAAAGGCCTGCTCTCATATACAGGGAAGGCACGAGCATTGATCACCACGCTTGCTCAAGGCGGGCTAATTGTTGGAGGAAGCGAACCAGCTAGGTAACCTTCAACCTAGTTGATGATAAATGCGGTTTCAAGAACTATTTAGACACGGTTCGACTCTAATTGTTAGGCCTCTGCAAAGTTGTTCGTTAGATAAATCGTGATTTTATACAAATAAACAAAAAGACCTTTATTTATAGGAAATTACGTACGATATTCCAAAATTATCCGTCTATAATGGGGATTTCTATGAACATCATTTATTTATTTATCATGATGCAAAAACCGCAAAGCAATTTGTAAATAACGTAACGGGTTTTCCGATATTTGATTGCAAAATACTATTTTATTTTTATTTACATTTTGGTTTAACATGTATTTTAGTTTGTCGCTAATGGAAAACTCATACTAGAAAATTATATGGTCACGAGTTGGGCAAATAGATAAAGTTGTAACCAGTTTTTTTTTTCGATCAATGAATTCATTCACTATTGTACTCACCGACTGTTTCTCTTGGAAGATTAAATTTTAGACCGGTAATTCCCCAAACGGCAGACAACATTTTTATAAAATCTCCATCCACATTTTCTAAGATAGGTAGGTAGTTTCAATCTCAATGCAAGCCAGATAAGTATACTCCCACAGCTGGACTATCCCTATCAATGCAATATAACGCAAAGGCAGTAAACGGATAGTGTTTCAAAGACGCTGCCACTCATTGCGGTGACAGATACCTGAAGGTTGTCCTTATCGTTGTCATGAGACACCGTGCGAACTGTGTTTATGACATACAACGAAAGGGCTGTGCTCGGCGATAATGGTCGTGCCTACAGAGTCAATCAGTTCAGGCTACCGCAGACTATCATAGGCTAATGCCAATTTGCGCTACAACACCCTGTTCTTTATCTTCGCATCCTGTGTCTCGTGGCCACCTTCAAAGGTTTTTGGTCTATCTGATTGGGGGTCTTACTGACATCTGTAATGACGATTATCTTGTCATGATTCGACGGCTTTCTATCTTTGATATATCATTAACATCATCAATTAGTTACCCAAGATCTGTAATGTGGACTAAATCAAGAGAAGTATTGCAAAAACTGCATTGAAATCTAACTTTCCCAAAGATAATTTTACACATTTTCATGCCCCATAAGGCACATTATCGACCACACTTTGTTGTTATATCTTATTAGCAGACACTAGAATGCAGTTGATTATCTATCACGTAAATCTGACGATAATAACACCCTAGGTTACATTTTCAAGCCATATCTACCGACCACACACTAATCAAAAGCCTCAGGAATCATGAATTTGATCGAGACTCGATAAGCACTTCAAGAGGTGGAAGTACCTCATAACATTCGAAGCCTAAGTATATACTTTCACCGAATGAGACGGGAAAGTTTAAAATAGTATTAAACGTAATAGCCTAGTTGGTATTCAACGGGGTTTGCTAGAAAGTACCTACTCGTAGAATCAAAGGCAGTACTTACACGACGGTGGTCACCGCCTGTTTACACAGCGCACCGCCACAAAATCTTTGTCACCTCCGCCCCACCGCGCGGACGAGCGATATAGGGCGTATACACGTAGAACAATGGCTACCGGCGCCGACCTGCCAGCGCTTATCGGCACCGGTCGGCGCAGGCAGTCTCTATACTTTGTGCCGACCCAGCGCCGATAAGCGCCGACAATTTCTGACGGCGCAAGCAGGTCGGAACTTGTCGGCGACGTTCGGCGCTTATCGGCGCCGGTAGCCAGCGTTCTACGTGTAAACGCACAGGCATCAACGGATTTCATACAATCCAAAGCGACGTGAGACGCCAATCCGCGACCGCGCGGAAGAGCGGTGTGGTGTGATAACGGCCTAAGGTAGACGATCAGAAAGTGGCTCCGATGACGGAAAATGTGCTTGTAGAGATTTGTTGAGAATAATAATTTGTTAGATTTCCTTATTGGGGTAGTTGATAAGCCAAGTTTACTGCCGTGGTTAGTACATCGAAAGCTTTCATTCTTTTATGTCACTTTATACGGGTTCTTGAAATGATTAAACACCAAGTTGGAGATCCCAGTCGTTTCTTTGAAATCAATGAAAAATTAGGAGGAAGAGCTCAAAGCCTAATTTTACCGCAACATATTCAAACTTTGACAACTTGGAAATCGAAAATCTCTCGTCTGAATCGTAGCACCCATTTTGGACAAGTTACTTACCTACACTGACATTTTAACAAAGCTTATTTACAAAACCATAGTATTCAGGATAGCACAGCATACCGCTAATATCAATTTCGAACAGACCACCTTAACACAACACAACATTGTATCACACAAAAACAAGTTAACAAGACCCTTACGCCTGTTCTCACACAACCGTAACACTTCACGTGTGAACACGTAATAGGTGTCTATCGTATTAAATCTGGCGGTCCCCCAGTCTGCCCATCTGCCACATCCATCACATGCAGGCGCTACCGGCAATGCAGTTAACACAATCGGATTACTGGCCACTCAATCTGTCATAAGTGAGTAGATATACCCCACTGGAGAGTTACAGGGACGCGCGTGTTGAGAGGAATGGAATAGCGGGATTTGAGTTGTGATGGTCGTGCATTTGGGGTAAGGATATGACATTGGTTGTTGAATGACTTTTGATCTGGAAATCTGATTTTGAACATCATAGATTTTTATGTAAGATCATCAGTAGTCAAGCCAGATCAGATTTGAACTAGGGCATGCGGAACCCGGTTTCCATCCCATAGTAGAACCCGGGAAAAACCATCTGTGAAATCTTTCACATTAGAAAAGCTGAAAAAAAAACTTATTACAAAAACTAAAAAACCCGACCGAATAGCAAAAACTTCTACATTTGGAAGCATGCGGGACCCATTGAAATATAAAATAATTAAACCATGAAATGGGTCCCTCCTGCTTCCAAATGCGCTTTTTTTAGTTTCTGCATTCCTGAACCACCCTGTATTTCTTACGTTCAGTACGTTAGTCACGTTTATCACAAATTGGACTATTGCATAGTTACACCTCCGGATGCACGAGCACATGTACACGCGACACGTGCGACCGTCGCGTGGGACGGGGCACTAATAGTGAGGATGAGTACAAAATGATAGTGAAGAACTTGCGACGTTATCTCAAGATGTCTACATCTATAGACGTCGTTGATTCTGTGCCTGGTGCAGTTTAAGCACTCAGCAAAGATATACTCTACTAGCGGACGTCACGCGGTTTCACCCGCGTAGTTCCCAATCCCGTGGGATTACTGGGATAAAATATAGTCTATGCTATTCAGTAAAGACGTGGCTTTCTAATGGTGAAAGAATTTTTGAAATTCGCGCAGTAGTTTTTGAGTTTATTCATTACAAACATACACACACAAAAAAATACAAATAAATCTTTCCTCCTTATAATATTAGTGTAGATCTGTGTGCCCGACAGAAATGACAATTCCTGTCCTGCTTGTCCATTGGTAGCAGCGGTCTTTTCTTACCCATTAAATGTTTCGTCCGTAAACAAAATGGTCCATCGTAATGGCTGTTTAGTTATGCTCTGTCGTTTGTGATCAGAAGACAGATAAACTAAGAAGAGTGATCAATATTGGTCATAGTGGCAAAACAACGCCTTTTAAGCATTCGAGATTTGCAAACACTACGTATTTTTAGAAACTTCAACTTCTCAAATTACAGATCATAACCATAAAACCAGAAACTTAACGAGTTGTCCAGATCATCTCAACACAATCCCATAACAAGTGCAATATAATATGATTATTATCGGCGAAGATTTAACTATAGCATCAATATTATCCTCGGTTAAATTGACAAGTCGTTAAGCCTACAACACTTGAGCTGTATTTTTGCTATTTATTTTCACTCGTAAAACCCTGGCATTGAACTGGATTACTGATGAATAAGTAAATGGAGTACCCACACAGATCTTGCGAATTTTATTCTACAAATCTTTAATGCGTGTGTGGGTGTATGGCGTCTGCTATCTAAAAGCTTATTTTACCAAATAAACGGAACGTGAGCACCATAATAGCCGAGTTTGGCGCTAGGTAGCATTGATGAAATTCGGCCTAAACGGCAAAAATACTTTAACTTAACTTTACCAAAATATTAATAGTTAAGTTTGCTAACCTGGATTTTAAGTAAAAAACAAGAACTTGACCATAAAGAAGACAAAGCATTAGAATGTCCAAATTCAAACGCACTACAGTATTTGTATGTAAACACATTTCATCGTCGCGAAAGCTATTCTGTCATCAGTATGAAAACACCATAAACGTTCGAAACAAATGCCTGTCGTCTCGTTATTCCTCCATTTGCTGATTCCTCTGTGTTCTGGCCATAACCTTTCCATGTTTATGAGAATGACATGTTTGTTCGTCTGTCTGTTAAAACCCTGTCATGTATGGCAATGAAAGGCGCTTTGAAAGCTGCAAATTATAGGATTAGGTAGTAAGCTTATTTAACCGTAGTAGTTTTAATGCCAAGGTTTACCAGGGTAGTATAAACGTGGATTTAGTGTAAATATACGATCATGTTGTGTTTTGATGTGTATTTTATTTATATCGTGGATTAATATAGGGTGTGAAGAAAAGGGTGATTGTGGTGGTGAATTAAAATTGTTGAACATTCATATGACGATTCCTATTTGACAGCACGGTTGGCGCAGTGGCTAAGCGATGAACTGCTGCGATGCGTGTCGCGGGTTCGATCCCCGCAAGGATCAAACATTTGTATGGCCTACTAATAGTTGTACTGGATCTGGCTGTTTGTTTGTGTGATTTTAAATGTTTGTAAACTCACCCACAATACAGGAGAAATTCCTAGTGTGGGGCAACGTTAAGATTCAGGCAACTTCAACTTAGAAAATTATAGGCTACCACAGTTACTTAAGTCGGACCTCTAAGGTTTCGGGTCAAACTTTATAGGATGTCGGGCAGATGTCATTTAAAAAGGTTTTTATTTCGACCTTTTGAAGTCGTAAAAACTTTAGTTTAGAGTACAATGCATTTTTACGATAAGCAATAAATAAGACATGATTCTACCTACACCCACGGTTGGCTCCAGATGATCCCGGGAACTCCTCAACGGTCATCAGCTCAGTCACGTCTTTTTTTCCAATAGGCATTACGACAGTATCAAAAAATTGCAAATCTATTTAGTCCGTCAGAGTATTGGAAAATAATGGACTCGTATTTTTTGTTTTTGTAAATCAATGAATATTGACAAAGATAAAACGCATCAAAACTCGAGAGTGGGGGCTCGTGACGTCAGAACCAGCTAAAAATTATACCATGGCGTGACGTATTGAAAATTTTAAAACCCTCATATCTTCGTCAATTTTGGTTTACGTAACAAAAGAAAAAATACGGGTCTAATATATTTAGATAATCTAAGTGACGGACTAATTAGTTTTTTTTTTTGTCGTCTCGCCTATTATGATAGCTCGTTCTACAGTCCACCACAGCCTGGCTGATAGGCCCCAGGGTTAGGTCCAGACAGGAAAATATCTCAAAGTTCATAAAGGTTTTTGCTAAGAAGTCATTTTGTGTTAGCGCTTAGTAATTAGCTACTAAGCGACATAACCTCTTAGATTTAATTGCAACTGACTCGGAGTAATTTCTGATTGGCTATCATAATATAAGCAAAGAGGCGGTAAAACCTCACTCTCGCTTGCAAATCATGTTACAAACGAGCAGAAAATTAGTCGGAACAGTAAAAACTATCTTACAGACATATCTTGTGAAGTGGAAATCGTTAGTACACGAAGTTAAACATGGGATATTAATGCCGACGCGTAAGATAATAATATGATGGTTTACTCATTTGTTAGTATTACTTACGGATGGCTGTTAGTAACTGATCTTAGCTTGAAACTTTATTATGGTTGAGGAAGTATTAGGGTAGATACTTATGAGAAAAGTATGAATGAAGGCTTTATGAGTAGTGGAAGACCAAAGAAACAAGGGAGCGACTGTGTGCTAGAGAGGAGGTGACTGCTGAAGTGACAAGTCATAGAGATGTATGGAAGCAGAAGACATGCTGCGCCGACTCCAAATAAATTGGCAAGGAGACTAATGAGAAAACGATATTGGATATAATAATTTGGTTTTCATTGAGTTTTATAAGAATAATCAAGGAGCTCCATCTTCACTTTTGGCTTACGAATTAAGTTGTTTACCAATTTAATCATGATTATTTGCTTGACACGCATTTGCAATTTAATACTCATTAAAAAAATCTTAAACACCTGCAAAATTACATCATAAAACGACACAACTGACCAGTAAATATTATTTACAAAATAACCTGTAAATATTCAAGTTGAAATTCCCCTGGGCGTATGGAATTACATGCGTTGTGCAGGGTATCAATATCGCGATCATTTGACAACGTGCAGCGTCGCGGCTCATGAGCGGCGACGATGATCGACCGACGTAATGAGCACGATTAAAAATGCAAGTGATTTTATATGGTGCGGGACGGGGGCGACACGATATAATATTAGAGAATATTGACGATAATGACTCGTAAACGTCCTGTTAACCTAAATAAAAACGCTAGATGGACCCGATATTTCCTCTCTGACTATTACTGAGAAGAAATGGCCAAACAACGAACTGCGCAAGTACTACAGCACTCCGGCGAAGATAGTCGAAGAACACCGTGGTATTTCGTGATTAGGAGTTTGACCGACCCCTTCACCTATCTCAGGGCGGAGGTCATCAAAAAAGGTTCAATCAGGGTCCAAGATTGTTACCCATAAGTAAGCCATGATCTTGAGAACATACCATGTTATAAAATATCTTATCAATTCCGAGTACTAACACTAATTCATTTGTGGCTTACTACCTAAGCTTTCAACTTGCATTTTATATCATTCGTCATACCACATTACGAGGTACTAATAATTTTGTTAGCTACATTAATGAACACAGAATGAGTCTGTTAAAATCACGCTTCCATTATAGTGCCTTATAGTTCATAAAGTCGTATAGTTTAATCTTTAACCCATCACATACTTAGGGAGTGGTGTTAAGTACCAATCTCTCATTAACACCTTATAACTTAAGTATAGGAGAAATCTAGTAAGTAACCTTCTTGAAGGTCCACACAAATATCGCTTTCGAAGCGTTTCATATTTCTACAATGACTTTCACAGCAGTATTGACAGCTTTTCGGTAGCTTATGTCAAACCAATACAAATGTATGGCTTTTCCTACATAGTTTTCGCTGACAGTTGTCAAAAGCCAGAAAGTCTGACAGCCAATCTTAACAAGGGTTATTGTGTTGTGGAGGTCAGACAGGCAGTCGCTCCATGTGAAATACTGGTATTCAGCTGCATCCAGTTAGACTGGAAGCCAACCCCAACACAGTTGGGAAAAGGCAAACAGATGATGACGTTTCCGCTGATATAAATAACTTTTTTTGGCAAGAATAGAGAAGAACTTACGCGAAAGCATCATTAACAATGGTAGAAAAGTAAAATTCAAGCAGTAAAGGCACTTATTTTAACACGTAATATATAAAGGACTCGATATAAAGATGTAACCTGTCGATACAGGGTAATTTGCCATGGATATTACGCATAATAACCACTCAGATCGGGTTCGTTAAAAACGCGTTCACAGGAAAAAAATGAATAATGCACGCTTTTTTTTCTTTTTTTTTTTTTGTAAGAAATTGGCGCTTAATCGACATCTTTAAGACTTGGCTAGGTGGAACTCATTATATGAGGTGTTTTAAGCCACGCCCCTTTTTGATTAAGTGGATGTGATAGATGCAATTACTTTGTACGTGGTGGTAGGTACAAGTACATAGGTGTGCCACGTGTAATGTTGCGAATGCAATCTTAATCTCGACAGTTTAAGATTCTTTCAAAATTCAATCTCGCCGGAAGAAAATCTCGTTCGAGATCTCGTTTTTTTTTTTTTTTCGAAATGGCATCTCGCAGTTCAACCTGAGAGGTTGTCGTCTGCTTAACCGGACTTTCCTGTGGGTGCCTTAAGTGTTGTTGTAGTATGAACCAGATTTTGTGCGAATTGGAACGAATTTGACAAAAAAAACTGAACACGATTATTACATTTTATTCACAGTTTAAGAGCTACCATAGCACACTATGGTAGTTGTTTAGATGCCTGGATAACCGGGCGAGCGAGTGGTTAATGTCTAGTCCAGCCTTAGAATCCGAGGTCCCAACTCGAGATTGCATTCCCTAGTACAATGTAACCAAAGGTGTATCGTATCAACCCACTTCGACCGTAGACGTAGAGCGAACGCAATTCCGAATGATTCTCAATTGGATTCGATTAGCGCAGCGCATGTTTCGACGAGCTTTAATTTTCTGAATCAGTGCATTTCGACGAATTTAGTTTCATGGCTGATTACATGGTGCAAAAGTGACAAAATAGGTTATGAATAGATGAACCTATACCTATGTACAATATAATCATCAAATCTCCTAAAAATAACTAGATTCGGTACTTCGACTATCTATTTCACCCTTTGGAATGTAAGATTGTGCCATTATTCGCTACGCAGGTAAACCTGCGTGTTGGTTAGTAGATGCCACATGTCTTCAAATGTTTGGTTCTAGATCATGTCTTTTTCGAATTATCGTTGAAGGGTATGGACTATATGGTGTAGACAATATCACATTCACAACTTTCCTTCAACAATAGGTAGGTAATGACTAGCAGTTTGCTGCGATTCTAACACGTTTTCGATTTTTGCACGTTCACTATGTCATATTATGTTATTCGTTTGTCGGTTGCAACTTTAGTAGCCAGTCAACTTAGTCTTTCACAATGTTGCTGTATTTTTACACCAAACTCTTTATTTGCAGTAGGTACCTGCCGATCTAATACTGGCGAACGTTCGCCAATTGCCGCGGCGTATGGCAGCATCATACAATAAAGAACTCGAATATATAGATATATTTACATGCTCCATGCAAAAGTTACGAAGATTTTTGTATGAGACACTTAAGGTGAAAGCATCAGGCTAGCCCGCGACGTTCGAATTTTCTTGCGTTTTTTGCAATTTGTAGACCAGTGCTAGGTTGTAAGTTGATTAAAATATTGTTCGCGACTGTAAGACGTATGTAGTTACAGAATTATAATCATCAATACAACCCTCCAAGTTCATAAAAGTCGAGGAACGACTTTTTCAAGGCCAAAATCATTCCTCGACCCAAAAACGTAAGAAAATTTGAATTTCGCGGGCTACGCTGGAGCATCCACCTTAAGGTGAATGCGCTAAAAATCATCAATACAACCCCCCAAGCTCATAAAGGTGTATGAATTTACTTTTTCAAGGTCAAAGTCATTCTTGCACCTTTATGCGCTTGGAGGGTTGTATTTATGATTTTGATGATTATAATTATGTAACTACATACGTCTTACAGCCGCGATTCATAGTTTAATCAACATACAACCTGACACTGACCTGCAAATTGCAAAAAACGTAAGAAAATTTGAATTTCGCGGGCTACCCTGGAGCATCCACCTTAAGCTCTTTGATTAATAATTAATGTTATGTAATTTAGTAATTATTAAGAATAATACTTTTTTTCTATTTGTAATTGTAATGAGTTTTAACTTTCATGCATGAACAGCTTTTCCTAGCAATTTAAGATTAAGTCATCAATGGTATAAATCCGTGAACAGCGCTGTGGGCTACATTATTATTTAGTTATTTATGTTATCATGTTGTTATATCCTATAATGTAGCTGTTTGTTGTTCCCATTTGATGAAATAAAATAAAATAAAACTCTTGGAGTTCAATTATTATTGACGAACAAGTGGACCTTGCTTCAAAGAAACCTGTTCACTAGAGTCTTGAAAAGTCCTAGGTATAAGGAAACACAGACTTCGGCAGAGTTACACCGCTTAATATTATTTTTCTGACTGAGGGGAGATCAGACACAGGACCAACGGCTTTTGGTGCTTTCCGAGGCACAGGGTGTCAAGGCATCCTCAATCCTCCATCCATTAAGTAAGACCTAATATCACTTTGCCGGGCCAGGGTTTCTAACAATTTCTTAGCTTTACGCCCAATGAACCTGTCTCCCACCACTGGTCCATCCACCGATTACTACTGCTGATGACTAATTAACAAACGACCTTAACTTTATTGACATAGATTACGTAATACTCTGCTCACTTAATTGACAGGTTGTCAAGTAATCCTACCACATTTGTCCTCGACAGTAATTGTAAACAAACTAATATACTTGAACTTGGCACGAAATATATCAGAGAGCACCTAGTTATTACT
This sequence comes from Xestia rhomboidea, assembly GCA_963853795.1. Lineage (NCBI taxonomy): Eukaryota > Metazoa > Arthropoda > Insecta > Lepidoptera > Noctuidae > Xestia > Xestia rhomboidea. Next base: position 2,523,949 of record OY970780.1, read on the forward strand.
TGTGGCCTTTGACTGTTCGTAATTATAAGTTTAGATGTTTTCTACATTGTTTGTATGTTCTTCGAATGCCCGTTGGTCTAGTGCAAATTGTTATTGGGTTTTTCCACCAGAAATTTCTTACAGAATTTCTTCAGTAGCAGTCACGGACTCTGGATTTGTGCCCGGTTGATGGCAATAGGCTCCTTTCTTCTACTCCTCCTTAGGCTCCCTATTACATGGGACTTCAACATAACTGGCAAAATGTGGGTGTACTATTAGGTACACCTCTGTCTAACCCTTCGGGGTGTTGTTAAATTGCTACAGAACTTTAATGATCTTTTCATTACTCATACTCTGAAAGTAGGTCTGAAGTTGCCTGAGGAGCGGGTTGAAAGTAATACGTTTCAGCCCTAGGGAGAATCGTTTTCAACTGACAACTGTCAAATTATAAAAAAAAAAAAATGTTCATTTTTCTATTGAACCATGTTCCAACTTTCTATACAGCCACGATGTAAAATTGAAATAACAAAGTTAAGTATTAGTTAAAGAATATATATTTTATAATTAACTTTATTATAATTAAGTTTCAACTATTACTTAAAATTATCATAGATTTGGGCAAAATATTTACCATTTTTTCGATGATGAAAATGAAAAATAGGTAATGGCTGAATAGCTGGCCGGCCACAGAAAAAAAAAACAAAATAGGCGGGAAAGCGGCAACACGATCTACATTTTTTTTTTCGTGTTGATTCATGTTTATATTTTTACTTTCCTTGTATTCGTAATGAAAAGCACAGTGTTTACCTCGGGTTAAAGACCTTATTTAGTCCCTCGAACTATTAGCGCCCTCGCTGCGCTCGGGCACCAAATCCCGTCTCGGGACTAAATAAGTTACTTTCACCCCTTGGGTAACAATGTACTATTACTTTGGTTGGTATTGTGTTTTCGTTAGGCTTTCATAGTTGCAGTTTTGAGCATTGTTTATATAATTTTTCAAAAATACCTCGAATGTAAGTAAATTCGTGAGTAAGACTGTGACAACGATTTTCGCTGAAATGATTTTGAACGTTTTTAATTTATCTTGGTGCACGGTAAAACTCTAATGAGTTTATGTTGGCACCAACTTAAATGTATGATATGTATGTATACTACTGAATAAATAATTACGAGCCTTCCAATTACAGAAGCTTCCCAAATAAACGCGCCGTGTGCTTTCATTTCAACACAATCATTTGTTTCTACCTAACATCACCTTGCTCCTAAAACAAAGTTCTCGTTTTCTTTTGTTTTCGGGTAATGAAAACAAAAATACAATGTTTTCTTTCTCTCTTCCTGATGTTTCAGCAAGATAACAACTATTTGTGGACTTCTGAAGCCGTTGAAGACTTATTAACGTCATCCTGTCCGTCTGTCTTTGTCACCAAAGTTTGGACGGACGCTTTATCACGGTATTTCGGTCTTTCCAACTTTAATGGATGATTTGTACTGTTAGCTTTTATCTTTATTTTCTTTCTAACATTGTTTTTATAGTTCTAATAGGATAGTCCATGGCTAAACAATATGAGCCGCACTGGTCGATGGGTGACCACCCATTACCTCAGAAAGCACGTTAAGCCTGTTTGGTCTCGGCTGTTTATTGAAGATATTGACAGTCGTTACTGGTAGTCAGATAGCCTGAAAGCCTGACATGCAGTCTTAAGGCGACTACAGGAGCCAAATTAGCAACTCTATTTATGGTGGTTCAAACTTCGTTTGAAATACAGTTCTAATCAGCTTGCACTACAAAGTGGTTGTTACGTCGGTTACTGCAGGCCGAATAGTGCGAAATGAGTGATTTTTTGCGATTTACAAAAAATCTATGGATTGGACTAAAAAAATAAAACACTATCATGCTAATATGTTGCTTGTAGAATTATTTGCCAAAAAATCAGAATGATCGCATGTATTTTAGTATGGTTTTTACTTTTTAAAATAATTTTTTAGAGATAAGTTCGTGATTTTTTTTATCGAGTAAAATTAGTAGTATTATGTTTTCAAAACACTATCATACTAGCATATATCCTGAACATATATTATGAAGAATATTATATTGTTTATTGCATTGAATCATATGCTTTTTTGCATTATAAAACTCGCGTTTAGCTCCTGTAGTCCCCTTAACACGGAGCATCGTATTAAAACCAGTAGTGTTGTGAAGGTCAGATAGGCAGTCTTTTCATATAAAATACTGGCATTAAGCTGCGTCAGACTGGAAGCTGACTTCAACTTATTTGGGAAAAGGCTAGGTAGATGATATTGTTTTCATATTAATTGAGTCAATGTAAATGATTATTTGATAATTTGCAAGGATAATTTGTGGGTGTTATTATAGAGATTGTCGTTTGTCTTGAATAAAATAAATCATATCCGTAATCTTCCATTCTATTAAGCACAAACCTTCCAATGACCTTAATATTCAAGTTTTGAACGGTCAAAGTGGAATTCCTAGTAGAACACCATACTTGTCATATTTCTTATTTATCTCGACGACGTTCAAGGGCATGAAGGTGTTTACTTCGCTACCATAAGACATAGACTTACCTTTTCATTACTAAGAAAGTTTTCTTCTTCTTACATGTTAACTTAAACTATCATCATCATGGTCAACATCACCTGTCCAGCTTATCCAATGGTGTTGAAGTCAGCTTCCAGTCTAACCGGATGCAACTGAATACCAGTGTCTTACATGAAGTGACTGATTATCTGACTAATAATGGGCATGTTGTACTATAATTATGAAAATAGTGTGTATAGTCAGTAAAGTAAGTAGGGCTGACTAAAATTGTCTAACAATCACGTATCGTGAGTCGTAAAGACTACGTGAATGACAGTAATATGTACTAAAGACAATAGAAACAAAGCTAAGCATAGTTTTCTAACAGATTTTATGACAGAAACGTTTTAATTTCTAAATAACCGCTTTCGAAGCACAGCTCGTCTTTAGTTTAGAGAAACATTAAACCTATAACATGATACTTATCCGAGTAATCTTAATGAGCTGTAGAGGGACACTTCCGCATTATAAGTCGCAGCGGCATCTGCAATAAAACGGCTTTTAATTAACTTTATACACATGGAACTTTAACTGTTTCGGTGCGTCTCCATTGGTATACGTCATTGAAAATAAAAAGAAAAAAGAAAATACGGTAGACCGTCCATTTATTTAGCACACAACATTATAGAAGAAAAAAGCTTAAATATGCATTGCATACTGGGCCTGTAATGTTGACATTGCTGGCATCACTTCATCACATCACATCTGTCACTTTGCAATGGGTTCACGTCGTATATAACCACGTGAACCCATTGCGAAATAATAACAATACGTCGATCAACTAGAAAATGGATCGTAAATTGAAGACCGAAAAGAGAAAATGGCGAGATAATATATGTATTTCGGTTTGAACGAGACAATATTATCATGCTTGAGGCGAATGATCTTAGACAAAAGGATAATCAATCTAAACATCTAATTACTGAATGGTTATGCTTTGTTGTAAATAAACACTTGAAGTATCAAAACCTGCAGGCCTAGCCAAGTTACAAACGATTCGTATCGATTCTCTTTCTACAATCGTAAACGTTAAGTCACGTGGTCAAAACAAGCGAATAGAAACTTCGTAGACAATTTTACATCGGTTAAGATGATAGAATTAAATGTATTCGTTTCTACAATCGTGATTGCTACATCCCATATAAATCGTAGCCAACTTACAGTTTTGACTGAACTTAAAAGTTTCTATTCGTTTGTTTCGACCACGTGACTTAACGTTTATATGATGTCATTCCCATACATTTGGTTAGTTTTCTATTAGCGTTAACGATTGTAGATTGTCAACTTGGCTAAGCCTACTGTGTACACAAAGCTAGCATAAGTACATGTTACAAGTAATCTTATTGATGACGTTTAACAGACGTCACGTAACTTAGAAATGTCCATGCATTATGATTTAATCCTGTGTTAAGATGAATCAACCGATGAAACACAAAATATCTTACGTTCAAGGAAAGCTATGACATCTGTTTGAAAAATTACTCGTTGCTTTAAGCAAAACAAAGAATATCATTACAATGAAGAGAAAACAAACTTCAATAATAAGAAAGAATGGAAAATACTACATTTTGTAGTTGATGACGCATTGTCTTACAATTTATGGCGTGAAGCTATCACCTTTTGTTTCAGAAGTCTATCTGCCTATAAGATTTCAATCAATGGAAGAATCGATCTTTGTGGTAGAGTTAATAGTGATCATTTATTTTTATTCGTTTTACGATTTTGTTGTTTTCTGTTACAATAGTAAAATGATAGTTGTTGATGGTCAGTTGTTTATCGTCCTTGGTTGAAGTAGGATAGTTCACGTTTATCTTGTAGGAAATTGTGTTTCTTGTCGGGTATGTCAACTTTTTTTCACAAGTTATCAGACGGATGAAAATCCCGTGTCGAGAGTAACAATGGACACATACTTCGGTGTCGTAAAAATCACCGAGTGTTCAAAACATAAAATAGAAATAAATTTCTTCTCATTTTGATCATTTCCGTGAAACTGTCGGTTGGTTCGCGTCTCATTTGAAATATTCGACTATTTTGTTTTAATAGCAATTATTGGGCAACGGTTACGACTTCAAACGATGTTAAAAGCTTTTGATAGATCCATCAAGGTAACAGTTGATGAATTGACTCGGAATATCTTCCGTGATTATTCAAACAAACAAACAACAATCACGGAAGATATCCCTTAAGTGACAATATAAGTTTAGTTTTAAACAGTGAAAGCTTAAAACAGTGTATGTGGTTAATAATTGAATCACAGATATATCAGCAATAATAGCTTATTAAAACAAAGGCTCACTTTAAAATAAGGTTCAAATTGAATTTGCAACGAATGGTAATCTAAAAACTATGAACGAAAACAAAACAAAACAATAGGGCGTAAAGATCGTTGCCAGAGTAGATTGTAGTTGCTGTCAATTTCGCATTGGTGAACTTAATGAATTCGAAAAACTGACTGCATGATTTCATTTGTTTTGAATGCAATAAAACCCCGCTAGACAGAGCGTCGTTCCACTAATGCTAAGAGAATATGCTCTTTATTGAAATGATGGGAATTGACACATTTGGGTCGCGGGTCGCGCGATATTTCGAAAGCTTGTGCTCATTTTATGCATTTCCGTAGCGATTCTATTTGTTTTCTTTATTCTATGCACTGTTCGTTTTTCTTTTTGTGTAACAAGTAACAAGTATAGTGGCTGCATTGTTCTTGTGGCATTAAATTAACGCCTCCACCTTGTTTTTTTTCAATGAAATATCCATAGACAATTTTGTGTCACCCTTCTGTCAAACTGACAAAAGAACCATGCGTCGTTATTAGCAACAAGTTGACGCAAAGTAAAAGAACATGCAAAACATATGCGTCGGCCGGGAATCGAACCCGGATCAACTGCTTGGAAGGCAACTATGCTCACCATTACACCACCGACGCACATGTCTTGATAGTTAAAATGACGGCATAAAATCTAAAAAAAACTCCATTTTTGTTGACACAACAGTTATTCATTATGATTGAATTGTTTTTACACGTGCTTGTGTCAATATTTTTCATTCGTTTACTTTACTTATGTATTACTTCTTTATTTATTTGGTTATGGTTACTTAAGTATGTTATTCTATTAATTATTTTCCTTATGTTGGAGTCGGCTTCCAGGATTAATTATGCGGCTAATTGATTGGTATTTTACACAGGACGACTAACATTATTTATTACTGATAATTTAATTCTCTTTTTTCATCAGTGTTCTTAAAGAAAGAAAGAAAGAAAAAGCATTAATTAGTCCACACAGGACAAAACACATAAAAAAAGGTTAGGTTAGTAGATAGTGACCAAAACAAGCTAATTTAGACTTGCTTTTCTTTCTATATCTTTCTTGTTATTTCATCTCAACGATGTCTTGTACTTGTACTATCCTACAGTTTTCACTCACTGTTGAATGTTGCTTACTACTCAAACCATTAGGTGTTTTTATTTTGGCTTTTGATTACTTTTGACAATGATCGTGTCATACATCATATTTTATTTATTTAACAGCCTTGACCAGGGTTCAATATCAATTAAATTTTCTAATTCCGTTTCGTCAAGGGCCAAAAATAATAGTTATTGTATGTTAGTCATAAAGTTTCATCAAACCTTCAGAATAACGACAATATTAACATAATAACTGAGCAAGTGATAAATCAGAATCAATATACTCCGTAATTAGCAGGTGGTCGTAAATATGATAACATTGAACGTTGAGATGGAGTCATAAAGTTACTTGTGCATGTACTCCGCTAGTTTATTGATATTTTACTTACGTAATTAGTGATATGTACACGCATTGGTAACTAATAACATGCATAAAGAATGAATGGTTAATGAATAGGGTAATAGTCGGGAAGATATAGAATCTGCTGAGGAAAGACATGAAAATCCAGAAGTGAATGATGAAAACTAGAAAGGAAATGACGCTTAAAAATGACGTATGTTGGAAAAGTATCGTTCACAGTCAAAGCATTGCACGTAACACCTGTTGAACTCTAACTTGTAGATGGAAATTATAATAGAAGAGTCTGTTCATTCCCCATACACATTATTTTGAATTAGTTTGTTTTTTTTTTGTTTTTTGTTTTGTTTTCTGTAGTAGTTAAGTTTAGGGTAAATTAAAGTTAGATTCAATTAAATTAGATTAAATGTAATGATAAAATGATTTGGATTATATTGTATTCAATTAGGTTAAATTGTATTACTTAATTAAGTAATTTGGACGGTTCATTTGGGCTGTTGTGTGGTGTCGTTTTAAATTGAGTTTTTCTCATAATGTCGTACTAACAAAGCTCCTAAGTACTCGCTACTAACCCAGGACCTTTGTTCCAAATAAAGTTTTTTATTTGATTTGATTTGATTAAGGTGGAAGCGTGAAATTCAAATTTTCTTGACTGACCTGCAAATTGCAAAAAAAAACCGTATTTTTTTACTTCCGCGTGCTACCTTGGCGCTTCACCCTTATAAACGACGAAATTGGAATTTTCAAAATTTCGTCGCCGATGCTTCGATGTTCGTCGATGCAAGCTTCGATGTTTGAACAGCGGAGTAGCATCAATGAATATGATGTCTGATAAAGTTCTTCAACTATAGGTACTGTTTTCATTTCACAAATCAACATTTACAATTCTCACAATATAAAGACAATCTTATTCTACGCCATTGTCAACTGCTCCTCCCACATCATCTTTTGTTATTATAATCTAGTTCTCATCGACTCCGTTATCGTCGTCTAGGATATTTTTATCGCTGTACCTAGGTAACGCGGTAGGTCGAGAGTAACCGTCGCAAATCGTGCTAAGTCCGAAATAGAATAACGTGTCAACAACGCATTTTGCAGAAAATCTAGTCCAGTAGTAACGGTAATATTTATTTAGACAAATTCGTAAGTAGAGGTGTTATTTTTAAATAATTTTAGTAGTGCGTAGTTTTTCTAATCTCGTGTTTTTCTCGATTAATACTGATTTTTTGTAGCCCAGCCAAACTGTAGATTATTTTTATGTCTTAAATTGTCAATACGCTTTGAGCAATGAACAGAATCCTTTCTCTGTGCTAGAAGATGCTTTTGCCCAACGGTGGGACAGTAATAGACTAGTATTATGCCTCGTTGGTCTGATGGTCGCAAGCTGCTGAGCAGGAATTTCTCAGTAGCAACCACGGAGTCTGGATTTGTGCCCGGTTGATGGCAATAGGCTCGCCCCCTATTACATGGGAGGAGCAAGGCTTTGACCGAGTGGTGGCCAAGGTTGGGACACAGAAACCAGGGCCGTCCTAAAGCTCGTTGGGTCGACGACATCGTCAAAGTCGCGGGAAACACCTGGATAAGGGACGCGCAGAACCGGGAAGTATGGCGGAAGAAAAGGGAGGCCTATACCCAGCAGTGGGTGTTTCCGGGCTGATTTTATTATGATGAGGTTTAGTTTGAATATAAAAGATAAAAAAAAAACTGGTTGCATCTAACACCTACAATATTTGAAGTTCGTCCGTATTCAATATGATTGGAATATAATACCAAAATTGTGCCCAATAAAATGGCAATAGACTCATCTCTTGTCGTCTATGACCCAATTCCGTCATCGGCGATATGCAGGTGTTTGATAGCCCACATCTGCTTAACCCCGAGATCAGAGGTCGTGACGATTATCTGTAACGTGTTGACGTATTGGATACACCAAAATTATGTCAATATGACGTATGAGTCATGAGTAAGGCTAATGCTAAGTGTGACTAGAGAAGATTGTCGCCTAAATCATCATCTACCAAGCCTTTTCCCAACTATATTGGGGTCGGCTTCCAGTCTAACCGGATGCAGCCGAATACCAGTATTTTACATGAAGCGACTGCCTATCTGACCTCCACAACACTACTGGTTAATACGATGCTCCGTGTTAAGACGCATGTCAGGTTTTCAGGCTATCTGACTTCCAGTAACGACTATCAATATCTACAATAAACACCAACGGCTTAACGAGCTTTCCGAGACACGGAAGGTTATATAATTTAAATAAAATACTTAATTTTCCCGACATCCCTTCTACGATTACCCAACGACCCCGCGTAGGCTTAAAAGTCGAAAGAGCTTCTTACGCTCAACGCAGGCAGTCCAAGGCAAAGCACCAACTGTGATAGGCAAATTATGACAAGATAAGCACCCACGATCTCCCAAATTAGTTCAACCCTAAGAGCACTTGTCTCCCGGACATGATCTGCAGCAGCATGTATAGAAACCAGAGAATCGATTGCACATCCAAGTAAGGCCGCTGCAAACACACTTTAGAAAAATGGGGCATTAAAGTGCCCCCTTGTTAACGACGCCACCTACTGCGCCATAAGAAATTTGGTGTCGTAACGTTCCATCGATACGAAAGAAGAAGATAATTTTACGATCGGTCGTATTTAGGAATAGATGATTTTAAAGACGCTACAGATATGAAAATTCTAACATCTAATGCACGGTGTTGTACGATATTTATATTAAACTTCATTTTACACAAATATCCGGTCATTGATAGACGGTGTATTTAAAGATAGATATTTAACTGAAATGTTTGAATGTTTGGCATTCATCTGTGGGCCTTGGTCGAGCAATATCTGTTCGTTTGTCATTGACCCGGTTCATAGAATTGTGTTGCTTTGTATTGGACTGAAAACGGAAGGGATATCCGGTGATAATTCTAGTGTAGTGATGAGACACCTTTCTAAAAATGTATAAGCCGAATTTTTTCACAAACGAAATATATGTATAATCCGATACAAGAATCGACCCACCACAGACCTTGGATATGCTGGTTGCAAAAAAATGTGAATTGAAAGCTAAATTATTATTTTGTTCCCTCCTGTTTCTAAAATTGAAGAAGCAGACATTGCTTTTATCGAAAAATTAAATCAAAGGGCTTATCAACTCGCGCATTTGTAAGCAAGCAAAAAAAGACGATCGTCTGATAAAGATCTGTCGCTAAAAGCAGAGATTCCAAATTTAAACGTACGCGTGGGTTATGAGAATCTACCCTGAATTCATAAATAGCCAGTAATTATTACGGTTGAAAGAAAAAGTAAAGAATTTTTGGTCGTATTTTTATATTTCGAATGTCTTTTTGGCTGCAAATTGTTTGTTCCGGTATAGAGATGTTAGCATGTTTTCGTTGTGCAGTTCTGTTTCTATTATATAGTAGGTAAGTACTTGTGTATAAACGGAAAATTTATTTTTATTTTATATTTTTGCTTTCTTGTTTCTAACTTTAGAATGTTGTCCCCGCAATCAGGGTTATTCTCAGTTATGTCTTTGACTTCTGATGTCAACAAGTTATTAATGAAATCATTCTGCGTCACGATTAATTTTAACGGGTTCGCTGCCGGACGACCAACACTTCTCTTGCCAATCCTTGGACGCCTCTCGATCAGAGGTTTACTCCGCCGGTCATCAGCTCGCCAAGCTAGGTCTACTATAGTACTATTAACTATTAGCACAATTAACAAAATAGACCAATCCAAAATCACAATCACCATCTCCGCCTACTAAACCACCCACATGAACACATTAGCTAAAGCAACTGTTTACACCATCCGATTCCGGCCGCTTTAGTTCATCCGGCGTCGTCCGGCCCCCAGACGAATGTTTGTTGTTCTTCCTGACGAACACCTCGTTTACTTGTAATCGTGTCAATAATTACTTACGATATATCCGCTCACTAATGTTTTATTCAATTTCCTGTACGTTTCAGTGGTTTCATTGTAATTTGGAGTTGAGAGAAAGATGTCGGTAAAAGGAGTTTGACATGTGTTACTTTGTTTGTCGACCATGTTATTTGGGGTGTTAAAGGATCATCATCATCATCATCATCAGCCTATTAATATTCCCACTGCTGGGACACAGGCCTCCTCTCAATGAATTGGAATGGGCTATAATCCATTACGCGGGCCCAATGCAGATAGGTAGATGTCACATGTCTTCGAATTTTTTGGTTCGGACATGCCGGCTTCCTCACGATGTTTTCCTTCACCGTTTTGAGAGCAGTGGTGATGAAATAAATTACACAAAGTAATGCGCCTGCCTGGGTTCGAACCCACGACTTACTGTTCGTAAGTCGGGGCCGCCACCACTGGGCCACCGCTGCTCAAAGAAAAGGATAGTGATAATCAATAGTAAACTAATTAGTACCTACGTGCTGAAAGAAGCTTTAATATTTAAGCTTGAAGGCCTCAAATTCTACAAAAATCTCGTAGGTTGATGAACAATTTGACTAAATCTTACAATTCTATGGCAACACGCACTGGCAAGTCACCAACATCTCCAAATTTTTCAAACTTTCCTCTTTTTTAATTTGAATAGATCTTTCGCGTTTAGAGATGCGGAATAACAATACTACTAATTGCTTAACACGACCTTTCGTTTGGTTCTTAATGATTAAAAAGAAAAATAATTACCTAAACAATTTTCACAAATGGCAACCACATACAAAACGCTTCGTAACTACAGTAAGTTAGTTTCGTAACATTTAAGGAAACGACCATACTCAAGTGGGACAAGGTTTAGCAATATGTCAAACAAACAATTAGTTTTCAGTCGGTTAGCTTTTACGATTGGTTTGGGTTTACAGGCGTCAGTAATTATGCTAAATGCTCTGTGGTACGGCAAGTTGTTTCTTGCTTAACTTGAGAGAACTCGGAGGTTTGACTAGGATTTTAGAACTTCTTGCAGTTTCATTATTATTATTATTAGCTGTACTGTAGGTAACTTAGTAGATAAGTAGTATTATACTGGTTGGACATTGGCGCAGTGGCTGAGCGACTGGCTGCTGCGCTGCGTTTCGCGGGTTCGATCCCCGCATTGAACAAATATTTGTATGACCTACAGGTAGCTGTTCCGGGTCTGGCTGTTTGTACGTATGTGAGTTTAAATGTTTGTAAACGCACCCGCGACACAGGAGTTTTTTTTAATGGGGGGTAAAGTTTTTTAAACGTCCTATTTTCTTAAAAAAATATGTTACTTCTGGTAGATGTGTGAAAAAATTATGATATACGTATCATAATTTTTGCCGAAATAAAATCGATTAACGATTGTAGGTAAACCATTATGTTATACTTAGCCATTAAAACAATACAAGAACCAACCTTTCAACATACAATGAAAAATATCCGTTTCAATAAAAATATTGAGGCATTCTTTCAGCGATTGCATCTTTGGGAGCCATTTTGCAATTGTTATGATCGTTAATCAATAGTTGAGCGTCATCTCGGTGGGCATGAGCGGTGTTACGTGTGTGTGTGTGATGTCATTCGTCCTGGATGACACGTGAGTGCTATGTAATGATGAAAAGGGGCTTGTTACACCATGCACAGATAACCACTACCCGTCAGATTATTAGAGTAGAATAGAATTTGGATGAATTTATATGCCTCAAAATTTAACTGAAACTTTTTGGAGGTAGAGGGGGAATTTGATTTTTTTCCTAGGCTCATCAATCTAGTGACTACATCTGGTTATTTGTGTAAAAATTGTCTATCGGTTGGTCGATAGAAGTGGGTGTAAAAATGGTATTACAAACAAAATACCTACAGTTTAAGAAATAAAGCCTTCGCAGACTATTACCACACGGTTGGATGACAGAAATAATAAAATAAATAAATAGTAAAATAAAAATAGCCTTTATTTTACCACAATTTAACAATTTCATATTTGAACGTAGCTTTCAAAATAATCACAATTTATTTAATTATTATTTATAGTACAATTACATTTAAGTTTATAAAAAATAATAAAAATATAAATTATCACTTTCCTACATAAATTAATTTCATTATTGAATACTAATTTATAAATAATATCAAATAAATATAATAAATCATACATATTTCATTAACGATTAAAAATTATAATCATTTTCATGACAGAAATAGAAGACATTAAATCACTTTTAAAAATAAATTCGTAATGTAATATGCCAGTGCTCACCATAACTTAGACCACTAACTAAGTAGAATACAGCTTTTTATTTCCATGGCATCATGTCGCCCAGCATCGCTTGTAGCTTTTTCCTCTCACATAGGACGATGCAAGTGACGGCAGATTCTCCGTATACAGATTACAGATGTATATCCGTATGTATGGGTGGACAATTAGTAGTCAGTTCATTGTAGTTATGTGTGAGCCGGCAATGCGAGAGCTTGTGTGATTTCCATACGTAATTATTGTAAGTGATTGATTTCTCATCAACCGTTTTTGTGGGGATTCTGTCGGGCTCCGATTGTCATTTGTTTATTGTTCAGTGATAACAGTGTTTTGTTTGTCGTTGTGTTTTCTTTATGGAATACACAGTTGATTTTTGTGAACAAAAATATATTCTAGGTGCGGAAAATTGGATATTAATTTAAGAATGCATTTTGAGAATTAATATGCGTGTCATTTTGTCGTTCGGTTAGATCTTGTAAATTACGCCTTCAAGGTTTGGCACCGAGCTTATCCCGAGTATATACTGTTTGATATGTAAGAAAGTTTTAAGTCTAAAATCTAGTGTTCCTACCTACTCCTTGTATTGGTTTTTTTTTTCTTTAGCCTATAATTGTCCCACTGCTGGGCAAAGGCCTCTACCATAGCTTTCCACTCTTCACTCCGGGCGGTTTTCTCCAGCCAATCTCTCGGAAACGCCTCTAAGTCGTCACGCCAGCGTTTTCTAAGCCTCCCTCGGCGACGGGGCCCGTCTTCTGGCACCCACTGCGTGACGACTCTGACTTATTAATAATCCAATAAAAAGATTAATTCAGCCATTAAATAAATTAACAGCCAAATCTAACGCCACCTTTCTTTTTGTTCCAGATTCAAAACCAGCCCACATAATGATCCCGCACTCGACGTAACCGCCGTCATCACACGCAGTGAACAAACAGTGTTATATTTACGAAACAGTGATCAACTATCGGTGTACATATGTGTGAGAAGGGGCTGCGTAGTGATAAGATGACGAACATTACTCCTGAGACCAGGATTATGATGATGAGGTCCAACGATGGAAGAAATAGTTATAGGAGACAGGTATGTACTTGGAAGTATTTTTTTATTCTACAGGGTGTTAAAGTAGTCGCGTGCCATAGCTTAGGGGTGGGTTCAGAATCGATAAAGGAACCCCAAAAAAATAATAAAAAAATCCAAAACATAAAAAAAAAAATTTAAACATCAACCTAATTTAGTACCTACTAACTTAAAATAGCAATCGTTTAGAAATAAAATAATTTTATATTGCTGTTTGAAGTTAGTAGGTACTAAATTAGGTTGATCTTGCAAAAAAAACAATTTTTTATTTTTTTTTAAGAATTATTTTTTTTGGGATTTTATTTTTATTTTTTACGGGTTCCTTTATCGATACTGAACCCATCCTTAAGCTATGGCACGCGACTACTGTAACACCCTGTATATCTTGTGAAAGATGTGGGAGATTTTATTTAAGAGGGCTATTACAGTTTTTCTCGTTTTTGATTGTTTTAAGAGTAGACTTTATAAGAGTCTCACACTCAAAAACAAGACATGGCCTTTTATTTTTTGTTTTGTGGCCATATCTAAACCATAATCACACATAAAAATCTCAGTTTAGATGTGTGATTAGCGTTTAGAAATGGACACAAAATTGAAAAAACAAAATATGCCCGAGAAAGTTTGATTATTTCTAGGAGCGCTTTAAATAAAAATCAAAATTTTTCTTGTATTTGAGTGTTAGTCTCATAAAACACTCAAATACAAGAAAAAATGTGACAGCCCTCTTAATCTTACTTTAGTGTGGAGAAGAAGTAACGAGTACTGTTTCGAGAGTACCTACTTTTCTTTCACTTTTTCTAAATTACTGCAAATTTCTCGTGTACCGCAAGTGAAGCGAAGCGGTGCTATTGCTATGTGGAAGCCCTAAGCTTCCACATAGCAACTGAAAACGAAGACGGGAGTTGAAGCGATGCACAATGCTTTGGGAAGGCCTATGTGTCTCAGAGGATGTCTTGCCGAAAAGGTGATACTCATTGTTGAATTCAGGTAGAAAGGGTAGGTACGTCTAAAAACAAAACAAACAAACTTTGAATGAAAAGTGTGGGTAAGATTTCGTTGGTGATAATTATTATAACGTCACTGTTTTCCGTTTCGGTGATCTCAGAAAGTCTCTTTGTCACTACAAAGTTTTATACTATGTAGTGACGGTGAACGGATTTTGATGCGGGTTTTTAATAAGAGTGATTCAAGAGGAAGGTTTTAGTATATAATTTGCGGGCGGGCGAAGCCGCGGGCATCAGCTAGTTATTTATAAAACAGAAGATTGCTGATGTATATTAGACTCCTGCTTAGCCATCTTTTTAAAGCATAATTTTTCCTGAAACCATAATAGTCACGTATGTACTTTCCACTGTGAAGAGGAAAAGGTACGCAGTAAAAGTAAAAAGCTCACTTGATTCACATGAACTTATATTTACGCAACTCACACTCGTAAAATGTCAATTTTTTACGAGTATCCCCTTTTACGATGTTTTTCTGTATCCGTTCTTAACAACCACTCAATCTTCTATAGACCGACACACTTAAGTGTGCGTGTGGTGAAATAGGGAACTAAAGTGAAATGTTACTGAATTGACAGCTTTTTGACGTCTGTCTTCGCAAGCAGCGCCCCCTTGACATGTAGAGATGAGATAAATGTGTTAGTATAAGACAGTTGACAGCTGTCATTTATTGTCAGTTTTTTGGCTACTCGCTTAAAATTAGAATGTTGCAACAATTTTGACGGTGAGCTTTTATGCAAAAGTAAATTATAGCTCGTCAAAAAAAAAATCTTGAAAATTTATTGTTTTGTTAAGATATTATTATATCTAAGAGTCCAAGATTTATTAAAATGGCTTCATAAGCAACAATAAAAATGCTTAGAAACAGTTTGACTCATTATCATAAACAAAAAAGGTCGAACTGTTCTAACGAAAAGTTCGTCTCCATCATTTAAAACGGCCGGTGCATCTTTCTCATTCAAACTTTCATTCAAATTAATAAAATTCTATTTTTAAATCCGGAACTCACAAATAACTTCCCATCTTGTCTAATAACGCTAATAAATCATTTCCAGTGACTTAATTACTAGAGCCGAGCAAATTAATATCGTATGAAAATAATAATCAATTTGAATAAAATTATACACATTCGAACTTGTTTCACAATTCGTCAATTTCAGTGACATTAACTCGGGCCATCATTTTAGTTGTCATGCCAAACATTATGTCACCCCTATTTCTGTGGATACAAAGATCAATCTCCCTTGACAGAAAAGTGGAATTAAATTTGTCAATACCAATGATCATCTTGCAGTTTATACAACTCTTATTTTTGTTAAGTTAAGGTTAGTTTTTGGGTAGTGGAGCTGCATAGTTATG
This sequence comes from Xestia rhomboidea, assembly GCA_963853795.1. Lineage (NCBI taxonomy): Eukaryota > Metazoa > Arthropoda > Insecta > Lepidoptera > Noctuidae > Xestia > Xestia rhomboidea. Next base: position 2,539,932 of record OY970780.1, read on the forward strand.
TTTGTGTTAGGGGGATAGAATGTATGGCAGTGTGTCGGTCATTGACCCGACTAAATGTTAGGAGTGTAGCGGACGCTTTCTGATAGAGTAACTAGGGTTGTCCCGGGATGTATATCGAGGTCGATGATTATCAGTCGAAAATAGAATATGGGTTGGGGATGTTGAAACAAGGTGATGGCCTGGTTTGGATCTGGGATTGCGAAATAGTATCACATTCCGATGCATATAAAAAATATCGATTAAAACGTGAAATTCATGATGCTTGAAGCAGGTAACAAGTTTTTTTATTCCGCAGTACCTAAAAAAATATTGATTGAGTTTGAAGTTAAGTTTTCCGACCATACAAATAAAATTGGTTTGTTAATTTCAAATCGTACATTTCTTACCAACATTTACTACACTCTATTAAATCCGTCATGTAAGTACTATCATAGTATTACATGTCATGCCCATTGCCTTATATCCCAAAATCTACAGTTTACTCAGTCATAAACATCATCAAACTAATCCAATAGAAAGCTGAAAATATTTAGGGTCGGGTTTGGGGATAACAAAAGCAACAACATCCATTTTTATTTTCAACAACTTTGGCCCATAGATATTACATTACAGACTACATAATTATGATACAAATACAAACTGTGTTAGTAAAATAGAACCAATAAACTATGTTAAATAAATAAATATCGCTGAACATTACATGGACACCTAGCATGGTTATAATACAGTGTACCTTATGAACTTTCTGTAACGTCCTCTGAACCTGTGATAAGCAAATAAATGATTTGTTTAAATTGACAATGAAAAACTAAAATCAGACTGCCAGAATTGCACTTTTAACACTATATATCAAGAAACTAATTTAAATAATGCTATGAATAATTTCATTAATATAATAAAACAATTAATTACAAACAGCACAACAATAATAATAACACCTAGAAATAAATTAATAATTAAACCCTGGATATCTGTCGGTATGCTACGATGCATTAGAACAAGGGATAGAATGCATAAATAATTTAAAAAAAATGTAAATGACACCATACTAAAAATAACGTATTTGAGATACCGCAATCATTGTAACAATTTGCTCAAAAAACTCAAAAAGCAATACCAAAAAGATCAACTTGCTATGTCAAAAAATAATTCAAAAAAGCTCTGGTCCACCATAAAATCAATAACTAACAATCATAAACAAAACCAAACCAACAACAGCTTCTGTCTGCCGAAAAAGAACCCATAGATGCGATCAATAAAACAAATAAGTACTTCTCAACTATAGGCAAACAATTAGCAGATATGATCCCTTCACATATTCCCACGTTCAAGCCAGTAACTAAATCAACACAAAATTCTTTCGTTCTTTTACCCACGGACAACGAAGAAGTTGAAAGGACGATCAAAAACTTAAGAAGTGACTGCGCTCCTGGATGGGATCAAATAAGCGCTGACGCTCTAAAAGTTACATGTGAAACCATCACACCAGTACTTACCAACCTAATAAACCGCTGCTTTGAGACCGGAATATTTCCTACCGCTCTGAAAAAAGCCGTAATACACCCAATACATAAGGCGGGAGACAGAGGCAGTGTCAATAATTATGGGCCAATTGCAATATTAACAACATTATCAAAACTATTTGAACGTATAATAAATAAAAGGCTCACCAAATACCTTGAGGAACGTAATCTTTTCGCTGATACGCAATATGGATTTAGATCCAGCCGCTCGACAGATAGTGCTGTTCTTGACCTTGTTAACTTCTTGGTGAGTAAATTGGACCACAAAAAAAAATGCTTAACTATATTTCTCGACCTTGCAAAGGCATTTGACACTGTCTCTGTTCCCCACCTTGTGCAAAAACTCGAAAACCTTGGTATTAGAGGGGTCCCGCTGGCATTGTTCACAGACTATTTAAAAAATAGAACCCAATGCGTAAAAATCGGAGAATATATCAGCAATGACCTAACAGTCGACTTTGGCGTGCCGCAAGGTAGCATACTGGGTCCTACCCTTTTTCTTTGCTACATAAATGAACTTTGCACTCTCAAAATTCCAAACTGCCGCATATCTGCATATGCTGATGACACTGCCCTGACTTTTTTCTCAGACTCGTGGGATGAACTTTACAACTTTGCACAAAACGGGCTCAACACAATATGTCACTGGTTACTGTCAAACTCTCTCTCCTTGAATGAGGATAAAACTAAATACATTGTCTTCTCAATGACGAAACGAAATAAACCGCATAACCATTTAGACAAGATTTATACACATAAATGTAACAATCCTCCTACTCCAAACTGCACTTGTCCCAACATAAATTCAACCACCTGTATTAAGTATCTTGGAATTGAACTGAATGCAAACTTAACTTTTGGAAATCATTTGCTATCCGTATCCAAAAGAATCCGTAAGCTCACTTACATTTTTAAGGATCTCCGGGATGTTGCAGATAAACAGACCATGAGGATGGTGTACGAAGCCCTGGTACAGTCCATCCTTAGTTACTGCATAACCACCTGGGGCGGGGCATGCAAAACAAAAATGATAACGCTTGAGAGAGCCCAGAGGATGATCCTAAAAGTGAGCTTATCAAAGCCGCGACGTTTCCCTACCTCCAAACTCTATGAGGAAACTCAAGTTTTGACTGTCCGTCAGCTGTACATAATGCTAACTCTACTTCGCCAACGCTCCTATTTATCCGAAGAACTAAGAAAACGTAAAGCCCTCACTAGAAGACGTTATGCACTTTGTGACTCAGCAGCTGTACGCACCTCTTTTGCTCAAAGATTCTTCTCATTCCGTGGTGGAGTTTTGTTTAATAAACTCAATAAAGAAATTGATATATCTGACTGTCGCAAAACTGAATGCAAGAATAAACTTAGAAAAAGGTTACTTGAATTAACCTACACTGACACTGAAAAATTGATTGAGATGATTTCTTGATTTTTGCACTTTAGTCATTCAATTTTTTTTTTTTTTTGCGTATACATTTATTTAAACAGATTAAACAGGTATAATGTAGTATTGTATTTTAAACCGACACACGCACGTACACATACGTACGTACAAACACACACACACATACACGCATTCACGTACACACACACACACACACACACACACACGCATTCACGTACACACACACAAGCAAACATGCGCGCACGCATGCACATAAATAGCTCATTCATCCACTCACATAAATCTGCTTACGACGTCATCAGTCTGAACAACATAATTTAATGGGGGGCCTGGAGATCTAAAATACAGGCCTAGGCTTAGTTTAGACTCTAGATCTCCCACAAATTACACATTTTGCCAAAATATCTGTGTCTGACTGTAATTTATACTCTCGATGATAATTATGTAATTTGTGGAGATAAATAAAGATTTATTATTATTATTTATTTGTTCTTTATGTTTCTTCTCATTTAAGAGAGCTTAAGAAACCTTACACGCGGGTCGGAACCAAGGATGTAAGGTGAAATTTAATTTGATCTAGGAGACCAATATTAACATACCGCACCGCTGGCTCCGAAGCTTTCTGTGATTTTGTTCGGCGGTTCCACGTGCTAGGGTGTAACACAGAATATAAGTAAAAATACACAAATTATTTCCTAAACTCACCCCCAGACTTCCACAACTCCTAGTTAACTGCTTTATGGCCTTTTCATAATGGTTCCGCGTTATTGGTTTTCCTTTAGTTTTTTGGTAGGTAGGTATCCGCGATGCCTTTTTCAATCTCTCAGTGGCGCGTCAGTGCTGCCAACCATCGCAGGCGCATTTCCGCTTCCATCATTGGATACATGGCTTTTGAGATCACGTTGACATTTCGACCCATCCCAAAACGTCAAAGAGGGACAATAAACTAATACAGATACATAATGTGTAATGTGCATGTGTGTGTTCCGCGAATTCTGTATTCTCTCATATATATTAAACATCCCCCCGCCCGAGAAAGGCTGAAAAGCCTTTATCAAAGATAAACCGCAAAATATAAAACCACAAGATAAAAAACTACATCTAAAACTAAAATAGAATAGGTTCGTAGTAACCGAACCTAGTCCAGTGGTAACCTACAAATTTTTACCACCGGCCTCATAAACGAGCCTGAAAGAGTCTTCAACCTAACGGCACGGACTACCCCGTCCTTCCCAGGAAAAACCTCTATCACTCTACCGCGTCTCCACTTGAGACAAGGAACGTTTTCTTCCTTAATCAACACGAGGTCCCCTATTTTAGGTGGATCCGTAGGTGTTGTCCACTTATTCCGGTTCTGAAGACAATGCAGGTACTATTATTATAATTATTATTATTTGTATTACACACCGCGCCATCTAGTGCCACACTAAGCAACGAGGCTTGTGTCGTGGACACGATGTTAGAACCACTTCGCTTGACTTGTTATGTCGATATCGAGAGACTAAACTCTCGATGTCGCTGCACATCACTAGCGCACCATTCACACATGGTGCTCGACAGCGCGATCGATCCTGCACGTGCTCAACACTTACAACTGAACCATGTTCCCGTAGCACTGATGTATCTGTACGTCTCTAAAGGAAATATACGAGTATGCGCCAGGAATGGGAAAAGAAAGTCTTGTTTATTGTGTCGGAATTTCATAGTTGCCTAAAGAAATTGTTGTTAAGACCTATTAATGTGTTTCCTCTCTCTTATCGTATAGTATCTTCGTGTTTCAGACACTGTATACTTTTTAGGAAATATAGTATCTAAATGCTATAGGTACTTACACTTTTACTATCAATTATACTCATTGTTTATATTATTTTCACCTCAGCACCTCAAACAAGCAGGTTTTGCTGTTTACAAACAGTGAGCAAAATTCGATTTTGCTGCGAGCGTGAGACAAAGTAACTTTTTAATTATTTTTTTTAAATATCGAGAACTGTGCAGGTCTACTCACAAAATTCGAAAGATTTCAAATTCACTTTGTTCTGTCACTTTCACTTCGATACGAAAAAAGCGAGAGATAGAAAGAAGTCGATTCGAAATTCGATTTTCAAATTCCATATCTAGTAGGCCCACAAAAGAAACAAACAATAAAACGTTCGGATACCGATATTGTAAATTGATAACCGTAATATTGTAAATCACGTGTTTAGGTTTTAAATGAAAAATTGTTATATTTCGAATAATCGAATTATATTTTTTATATCAAGATGAAGAATGTTGAAGAAAAAAATACGAAGTTTATCATATTGTATCTTATTTATTTATAGTGACTTATAACAAACTTTATTATTGAGACAGAATACCGCGAGTGTAATTTCAGAACGCATTTTTTTTTTAAATTGCGGGATTTAAATTTAAATTGTTTTATTTTCTGTGTGTTCTAGCAATAATTTGGTCAGTGTACACTAGCTACAAAGTACAATAAAATTTGGATAATAAAGTAATAATAACAAATAAATATGAGTGAGTCCAGTGGCGAAGTCTGCTATTTAACACCCGAAGAATAGAAACATAATGTAAAAAATGCAGAATTACGTTTCCTGCCTGGAAAGTCTCGCGAAAAATATCTAATAACTTATGATATTTTTAAACAATGGAGACTGAACTTTTACTTTTAATTTGCAAAACTGCAACCAAAAAAAACAAAAGTGAAACTTCTGTTTTTTTTTAAATTATCTAAATTGTCATCATCATCAGCCTATTAATGTTCCCACTGCTGGGACACGGCCTCTTCTCAATGAGAGGGAATGGGCTATAATCCACCACGCGGGCCCAATGCGGATTGGTAGATGTCACATGTCTTCGAATTTCTGGTTCTAGGACATGCCGGTTTCCTCATGATGTTTTCCTTCACCGTTTTGAGAGCAGTGGTGATGAAATAAATTACACAAAGTCATGCGCCTGCCTAGGTTCGAACCCGCGACTCACTATTCGTAAGTCGGGGCCGCCACCACTGGGCCACCGCCGCTCTCATGTGTCTAGTCTCTTAATGTGGTGTGGTGGTTTAATTTTTACCATGTTGGTTTTTTTACCTTTAGGTATATGTTCTCGCTGCTGAGGTGAAAAGTTGTATGTGTTACTCGAGACCAAAGTTATTTGCATCTCGTGTCTTTGAATCCCTCGCTACGCTCAGGATTCTAACCAAGAATCACTCGCTACGCTCGTGATTCAAACTATAGAATCCTTCGCTTACTCGGGATTCAAAATCAACACTCGCAGCAAAAACCCACTTTGCTCTCTTGTTGCACAAATAACTATTACTTTTACATCTTATGTCGCGCCTTGGCGACAACTATTTTTGTTGGCAGTCATACTATCGATCTTATTCGATTTATAATCTTTGATTATGCTGAAATTAAATTTAAAATCTTATAATTTTCAATGTTTACTTTTCGGTTGACATAACGTCAGTTGTCAAGCTGTCAATTACTTTTTTCTCTAATTTTGTGTCATTGTTTTTCTTAGTGGTTAGGACTAAGAAGGTCACTTTTGATTTCTGTAATTTATTTTTATTTTTATTAATTTTAGCTCAAATAATTTAATCTTTTATTAATTACTATTGTTTACTAGTTAACAGTATCTTATTTTAAGTTTATATAATTTATTAACACGCTCACAGAAATCTTTTAGGAAGTTTTGAACTAAATAATACAGGCTGTTTTAAATACAGGCCAATCACAGTTTTTGATTTTCAAAAACTGGAATTCGAGAAATTTAAAAAGAAGAAAATAAGACAGTTGTTATGAAAAACGCTGAAAATTTCTTATATAAAAGGGACGCCAGCTTCATTCCCGTCAGTATAAAATTGGTTGCTGAACCTGAGCCTCCAGAGTCACCTGGCATAGGACACCTGGTCTCCCTTCAGTTTCAGAAGTCGTTCCTAACATGAACCCTCTGTGATCGTGAACCACAGAGGACGCTTACACTCCAGGAGCTCTACAAGCCCTGGAGACACGTCATACTCCTGACGCCGCCTATATTCCAGGAGTTATACAAGCCCTGGAGACACGCCATTCTTCCTGAGGACGCCGCAACCTATTCTGGGAGTTGATTTCTCCACTACCTACTTCAAGACCTTAAGCGTGTCCCTGATCAATCAAGTACTGTAAAATCCAAAATTCTGTTGAGCGTACTTTTAGTTAGGAATTCTTTTTTAATATTTATTGTATTTTTTACTTCATTAAATTTAATTGTCAACTGCTTATTTACTTTCATTTATATTAGCAGTAACACGACAATCGGTACATGTATTGTTTACTACAATCTGTCAAATTTCTTTAATGGATTTTCAACTTAATCGCTAAAGCGGTCGCAAGGTTGATTGGTAAAAAATTGCCAGTTTCGGCTATGTTGATGTGCAACGATCACGATAGGACATCATTTTTTAATATGTTTTCTAGGATTAATAATTTATTTCTAACTAGCTGTTGCCCGCGATCTTGAAACTATTATAAAAATTGGTATTAATTCCGTATTTGAATCGTATTTTGTAGACCATTTCAACTGTTCAAGGGTTTTATTATTTTTGTATGGAACCCTAATCCGTTTTTCTAAAATAAAATAGCCTTAGTTACTCTTTATAACATCAGCTTTCAGCCAGTCCCGTCAGAATCAATCCAGCCGTTTTGGATATTAGCCCGGAACAAACAGTCAGACAGCCGACAAAATGGGTTTTTGATAAAAATACCGTATCCATATACTTTCATATGTATTTAGTAAAAAGCTGTTATTTTGAAATTACAAACAGACACTTTGATTTTATTTACTTGTGTGCCAAAAAGCTCCAGCACTATTTCTGAAAGATACTAGGTAAGCCCCGCAGCACTGTTTCGCACTAAACTTAATGAAGTGCAATAAATCTTTGCTGAAACCCAGAGGACATGTTGAAGTAAATTATCTGCACATGTTAACTTGATTTAAGGGATTTAGAGAGTACTAGATAATGCCCACAAATTCACCCGCGTTGAGTTCCGTAATTGTCTCGAGGGATAAAAATGATCCTATGTGTTAATCCAGGTTTTAAACTATCTGTATGACAAATCTCATCCAAATCCGTTCAGTAGTTTTTGCGTGAAAGAGCCAAACATCCATACATCCTCAATGCCTCACAAACTTTCGCATTTTTTAGGGTTCCGTAGTCCTGACAAGGAACCCTTCTAGTTTCGTCATGTCCGTCCGTTCGTCCGCCCGAGGTTTTACTCACATTTTTTTTGTCGTTGTTTATACCATCATATGGGGTATCGTTGAATAGGTCTTATAAAACTAAAAAAAATATTTTTTGATTTAATGCTCCATTTACGAAATATTAAACTTCAAAGTATATTTGTTCCAGTAGCCCCCCCCCCCCTCTAAAAGGTAAACTGATGGCTTGAAAAATCTGAGAAAATTCATGATGATACTAAATTTTATGAACTTTAATGGAAAATTATAGCGGTGAAGATAAGTTTATTAGTTCAGCAGTAAAAGTCGTTGAACTTGGGTGTTGGATAACTTTGTACCAAATACATAATCCTTAGAATGATAATTAATAAAGTGACTAAGATGAAGTATTTGCTGTAGTCACTAAACTGACAGATGTCAAATTGCCCGACACGCACTGGGCCGGTTTTATTAGTAGTAAGATCGTTGCGTAAATGCGTACTACAATTGAACAACAGCTAAGTCGTCGACAATCTCTTTGATATCACTCCAGACATAACTCTCTTCACATCTTAAGAGGACACCACATCCTCGTCTGTCGTCGTCGCAACCTTTTCTTTAGACTTGGCAAGAGAAAGATAAGAATATTTCATGCCATAGTCACTATAGTCAGCAAGGTTAGACGCGGTGAGGATTGAAATTAAATGATGCGTCCCATAGTAGGTACCTACCTATTGTCACTCGTGACGGCGTTTAAACTTTCATCAGCTGCATCTATCAATTAGTTTTTTATTGCCCTGTTGGTCTGTTCGTCGTTAGCGTGGCTGTTGAACGTCGGGTTCTATGTTTGATCTCCGGTTCGGGTCAAGTGTTGTAGAGTTTTTCATTAGGGGATTATGTAACTCGAAGTTTAGATTAATGCTTTGTCAATAGTAGCTCGACTGCCAGACTGCATCTTTGGTTTAGTGGTCCTGGGTTCGATTCTCGGGTCGGGCAAAGCGTTATTGGGTTTTGTCATTAAGAATTTCTCAGTAGCAGCCACGCAGCCTGATTTTGTGCTCGGTTGATGGCAACAGGCTCGCCCCTGTTACTTGTGACTTTAACATAAATGGTGAATGTGGGTTTACCATAGAGGCACGCCTCTGCCTTACCTTTCTGAGATTATAGGCGTGATATTATTGTTATGCAATATAGAAGCTCGCTCTCTATGACATGGGACTGAGGAATACTGATGGAATGTGGTTGAAAACTCAAGGAACAGCGCTTTTATGGTTATTTTGTGTGATTTTACATCATTGTCAAAATTACTTATCTTTGTTTTAATAAGGTTTCTATTTGTTTGGTGCCACTGATAAGTCTATCCAATTTATAGTGACCTTAATAATTTTTACAATAAGGTTGAAGTTAAAAGTAATTTAACAGTGAAAACACTGGACACGTCTGCATTTCCTAAATGGAGGTATATAGGAAAATCCATTGCTTACAACATAACGGAAAAGGTGTTCCTCCAAATCACCAGTTTCTTAAACTAATTTGTTCTTACAAAATGTCGCAGATATTGGGAACACCAAATTATACCCCACAGTCTCTTAATACGCGACCATTAGAATCAATCTATAACATTAAATGTTACAGTTACATTGATATTATTTGAAAGTGTCGGAATATCTCCGAGGTGGTCTATAATGTATGTTATTATTAAACTGTTTGTGTTCTGGTTTAAAGTAATGATGGTCGGCTTTTCGTTGATTAGAATGTTGGGCTTTTAGATCAAGTGTGCCATAGCAAGTAATTAAGTGATTATTATAACTGTGGCTTGATACTGCAATGGATGAAGCACGTAGCAATGATTTTCTTCTTTACCATGCCGGTTTTGTTTGAATTCCATAAACAAAACTCATTATCTGCCATAAGTCGAGATCTTTCTGATACATTTCCATAAAGGTCTCAAATTAAGATTTACAAATAACAAAAACATTACTTCTGTAAACTCCGAAGGGTAAGGCGAGGTATCTATCTATACACACCCACAGTTTGCAACCGGGCCCAAAGTCATCCAAAACCAAAAAATCTGAATCAAATTCAAAAGCCTTCTAAGTATCAATAACAAAAGACCTCCAAAACGACAGCCCTTTGCCACATCCTAGTGTTAGCTGGAAAGATGAATTAGCGGAACAACGTCCACAGCAAGAACTGCTATTTACGCAGGAACCAATATCACATCATAGTCCAACCTGGGAATTTAACTCAAGATCTGTTGGTCAACAGAAGAGTTTTTGGGGCTTACAACCACTACGAAAAGAAAGAAAAAATAGTCGCAAGGACATGACGTGCATACAATATTACGAAAAATAAACAATAAACATACAACGCATTTAGACAAACACAAACATTGAAGAAAATAAACTGCACAATGAACAGTGAAGCAAAAAATCATACTCGTAGTTGTAACCCTTTTCCCAACCCTTGCATTGAGGTTAGGTTAGACTTTTTTCTAGTTAACCAATGAGTCTGTATGTGAAGTAGGTCGACATAACGTTTACATGCTACTACTAGTGATCTTTAAACACGACGTATAAACGTGACATATGGCGACGGACAGTGTTGTAAATGTTTAGCAGCTAGTTGTTTAGTACTGGTACGACTGATCTTTACACTTTGTCATTGTGACATTGTGCATGCCATGCAGAACGACCTGGATACGTAGTATCTCTAGATATTCGGCGAGTTCAGGTGCGTAGTACCCGCAACCGGTGAGCATGTAATGTATGAGCGTGAAATAAGCAATGGCGTGCTGTATTTTTGTCTACTCCTATGGAAAGCAATAGTTTGTGGTAGCTACTTAAAATTAAGCAGGGAAGACCATAGGTAGGTCTGCTGGTTTTAGTACTAGATTGGTGGCTAATCCATGGAAGGGTATTAATTGGCACACGTTACAATTCCCAAAGATACGCTTCACACCGGAGAACCCCCTAGGTGCTTTACGACGTGGCAGTATTAACTTTCCTCAATTCGAGCAGTTCCGGCTTCTCATTAAAAACTATCCAGCTGTGAGTTGCTATATATAAACTCATTAATTAATAAATGAGACCCATCATTAGACTTTAATCGCTAGTTTCAACCTGAATTTCGAAAGACTGCATATTCCCACGAGTAGCAAGCAGTACTATGAATGTATCCACCAGTTTCATCACCACAAACCAATCTTCCTATGTCTTTGTAAACGCAAGAACAAAACTATGTCTACCTCTCTCTTCCTCAGATCCTGGCAGCTCTCGCCGTCTCTCTAGGTCCATTCGCAGCAGGCCTCAGTAAGGGCTACATGTCTCCAGCATTAGCGTCGATGCAAGACAACAGGACGACGCAAGATGGAGGATTCTCAGTCAACGACCAGCAAGCTAGCTGGATCGCCAGCCTTAGTTTATTAGGTAAGTTCTGTCACCATTTTATTAAAGTAGTAATAAAATTAGCGCAGCAACAAAATATTATGAAACGAAGTCTCATACACGGAAATATATTCCGCTATCACTCACCTGGTATAATCATAAACATAATCAGCCTAATGTTTCGACTGCTGGGACACCGGCTACGTCTCTATAATCCACCAAGCGGGCCAAGTGCGGATTGGTATAGATATCACCATGTCTTCGAATTTTTGGTTCTAGGACATGCCGGTTTCCTTACGATGCTTACCTTCACCTTTTAGAGAGCAGTGGTGGAATACAGGGCAATCCAGAATACACTGAGGGAGAATGAGCGTTACTTATGACGTATACTCAGTCAATTGGCAGATCCGGGGCTGCGGGACTGTTCGAAAGAGATACCACGACCCTGGACCACAAAGGGATAAGAAGGAAAGTGGTTGGGTATTAGTCAGTAAAAGTCTGATACTCTGTGTGATGATTACCCATCCGAAAAATATGGCTTTGGGCAGATACTCCAAGTCTAAATAAAATATACCTATCTAGACAAAGCTGTTGGGACTTAATTAAGTTTAACATTCTACAAATGGGTTTACAAGGTGAAAGCACACTAAAAATTGTCCTTATCGGAGTTTTCTCAAGGTATGCCAACTCGTTAGTCTTGTGTTTCACTTTTTTTGGCAAAGTGCGTCAAGAAAGGAGCTTATTAACCATATCTAAAGCAAGTTTAAGGACATAATTAAGGTTAATGACGTAACCTGGTGGTCACAGATTAGGTAGGTTGTTGAGGTCACTGGTTCGGAGACAAAATGTCTGCCGACGTCATCATCATATCTGACCAACTGTCTAGCGAAGATAGCTAGTTCTTTAAATGGCCAGGAAACTAAGGAATCACCAAAAGACACGATGAATGGACTGTTTGAAAGATGATGTGACTAGAAAGGAACTCAGGAGATGGCCACTAATGGAAAAGTATGGAAGAAGAAAACATGCACCGCATACTCCAAATAAATTGAGATAAGGGAAATGATGAATGATGGCAGCTCTACGAAACGCCGTGACTTTATAGTCGTAGATTAGTTTTTTACATAAATGTCACCGCGCTTTGAGCTGATGAAGGGTCACAGTTGAAGTATTAGATACTTATGAATGTATATATATATACTTAAGAATTAGCGTTCTGTCAAATAGACAGATTGCTAACCGGCGGCGGACACTCGGCACTGAATGGATGGGTACATCTAGGGTTTTGTCAAACAGTTTTTCATTTTCATATTTCAGTACATAGACCAGAGTTCAGGGCCTCGTCCATAATTTGATCAAACCTTTTCTGCAAAATTACTGAATTGAAGGCTAAAAATCTTTTACAAATACTTAAAACAAATAAATAAATGCGTAAATAAGCGCGTTTCCAATAAAAGCGACTGATTGCAGCGACCGAAACAAACGAGATGGCATCGCACCACGTTATAGTGTAATGTGACGTTATGATAATGTACGAGTAGGTATTTATACAACAGCCGGGAGCCCCATTAGCGCTAGTGCTTCATTGATATTATCAGGAACCGCGGCTGTGGAATCCCAACAATTACTGCTTTGCTGGATTAAAATCAATGGTTCTCGTACATTGTAGGAAAATGGACGTTGCTGGGGACACTAGGATTTTCTCCTGTACTATGGGTGCGTTTATAAACATTTAAACACAAGCAGTCGGACACGGAACAACTACCTGTAAGCCAGAAACGCAGTGCAGCAGCCAGCAGTCAGCCACTGTGCTGTGCTTTTCCGGTACTTTGTTTCGATATCAGTCACGTCATGTTTGAATTCGCCATAATCTTTATCGCCGATATAATATCATTTTGTCTAAGTCTTAGGACCTTGGTATATGCCAGTTATCATCGACATTTCCTTAGACTTACCACTTTTGAATCACAATTTTTTTCTAACATATAGATGACTAGCGGACGTCATGCGGTTTCACCCGCGTAATTCCCGTTTCCCTTGGAGTACGGGGATAAAATATAGCCTATGTTACTCGCTGATAATGTAGGTCTCCATTGCTGAAAGATTTTTTCAAATCGGTCCAGCAGTTTTTAAGTTTATTCGTTACATAAAAAAATACAAATCTTTCCTCTTTATAATATTAGTATAGAAGATATAGTATAGATATCATTTTAATTCATTTTACTACTGGCTACGGTGCACTATGCAATTGACCTCGGCTAACAAAAGCAGCAATTTCAAAGTGGCTTCGAGACGATCAGTGGCTATAAAACGCTGCCCTTGTAAATGAAAACACAGAAACTTCAACGTAAGTAACTTTAGTTACGAGGACAGGATTGTCCTTATTCCCTCAGAAAGTAAGCTACGGCTTCACATTCAAAGCCTTAAAACATTTTCAAAGATAAAGGGCTATTAAAAGTTCAATAATGTGCTATTCTCCACGCCACCGCCGTGCCCTGGACGTGCATGACCACCAATCGCTGTGTTTTTTCAATCACTTCTGCATTATTACCATTGTGTGGTTTAAGCCTTTTTGTAAGCTCTTGTAATGTAAGGTACTAATTCGATTTTGTTTACGAATGTACTGTGATTGAGTCGCGCTCGATATGTGGAGCTAAACAATGGGAACGTTAATATTGTAAGCTTAGGAGGTAATTTCTTTAACATGCTTTGTCTTAAATTTGGGTCACAAAACTTTTCAAGAATGGATGTGAAGATTACTACAGATTACTTGAGAGCTAAGATAAGTATCAATCCCATTCCAAGCATTTTTCTTATCTACACTCGAGAGCAATGAATCCGGGTCACTTAAAGAATGTTAAAAATCTCGGAAACTAAAAATGATAGGTTAATGCAATAAATTGTATTTAATAGACAATGTAATACTCCTTAAATGAAAGTAAAAAAAATATGAGCCACTATACATTTTATTAACACAAAATTACATAAAAAAAAAAACTGCTGATCTCTCCTTAAAACAAAAATAGGAAACATGAAATTTTTGAACTTTATTACGATTTTCTTGAATTTTAATACTTCGTATTGCCTCCTCGTGCTTCCATTACTGCGTTTACGCGGTTTGGCATGCTGTACACCAAGTTCCTTATACGATTTTGGGGAATATTCTCCCATTCCTCTGTGAGAGCAATTTTGAGCTCACGAAGCGTGATTGGGGGAGGGTTTCGTTGTTTTACGCATCTGCCTAGCTCGTCCCAAGCATGCTCGATCGGGTTGATATCCGGGCTGCGCGCTGGCCACTCCATACGAGTAATGTTCATCTCTTGAAGGTAGTCATTCACAATCCTACCTGTATGAGGTCGGGCATTGTCATGCATAAATATAGCATCCTCACCTAAATTGACCATAAATGGACCAACGTGATCATTGAGGATTTCTTCCACATATCTTACGCTAGTTAAATAGCCGTTTTCTATGATCACCAGCTCTGTGCGACTTTCAGAAGAAATTCCGGCCCACACAAGTACAGACCCACCACCGTAGGCTACTTTTTCTTCGATGCATGCTTGCTTGAATCTTTCCCCTGGTCTTCGATACACTCTGTGTCTTCCATCGTGCTTGTAGAGCATAAATTTTGATTCGTCGGAGAACATAACTTTTGACCAATCTTCAATACTCCAATTTACGTGGCTCTGGGCATATCTTAGTCTTGAAATACGATGCCCACGCTCCAGTTTAGGGCCGTTTGCAGGTCTAAGGGGTTTTAAGTTAGATTCAGCAAGCCGACGTCTTACTGTCCATGCACTTGGGTTACTTCCTCCGAGGCGTCGAAACTGATTTGTGAGTTCAGTTCCTGTGAGAAAGCGATTTCGAAGCATGGTGTTCACCAAGTATCGGTCTTCTCGTGCTGTGGTACACCTGGTTCTGCCCGTTCCTGGTCTGCGTAGGTTAGAACCAGTTTCTTCGTAACGTCGGAGAACTCTTTGTACTGTTGACAGCGACACACCGACAGTCCTGGCTGTATCGCGCTGACTCCGGCCGGTTTCCAGCATTGTAAGTATTCTGGTGCATTCTTCAGGCGTAAGCGACATAATTTCAGCTTGAATAATGAATATAGAGCACTATCAACATGGTTTATGTACCCACATAAATGACAGATTACAAACAAAAGCAAAACCAAATGCTGTAATTTCGTAGTTCCATCTTCGAAAGTGGCCCTTTTTCAAATTTGATTTTTTTATGATATAACTATACAATAACTAAGAAGTTTTAATACCTTCATTTAAGGAGTATTACATTGTCTATTAAATATAATTTATTGCATTAACCTAGCATTTTTAGTTTCCGAGATTTTTAGGATTCTTTAAGTGACCCGGATTCATTGCTCTCGAGTGTATATCTACTACGAGTTTGAACAGACTGAAGCTAGTAAGGAACTCACCTAAAGCCAATGCAAAACATTTTTAACTTTTTCATCCGTATTTTCGTTGATCGAAATGATGATAGCAGTCGCTCCATGTAAAATACAAGTATTCGGCTGCATCTGGTTAGACTGGAAGCCGACCCCAACAGGCTAGGCAGATGATGATTTTCGCTGATACAAGAATGTTTAGGCCCTTGGTGTTGTTGATCTATTTTGGTTAGATTTGGGTCCAGTATTTGACTGTTAAGTATAATCCATTGGTTGATTAGGTATTTGCGTGACTTTTGAAACAATTATTTTAATTAAGTTATTTTAAAAATTTACAAAGTCAATTTTAAATAAATATTTCTTACGATAGTAAAATAATAAAAAAATCACGAGTCTTGATATTAAAATTTGTTTATTTTGAAAAAAAAAAGGGACATCTCCTTCTAATATCATGAACAATATTATTCTTCACGTGATTACCGTATCAGTCAGACATTCTCCATGTTATCATCGCCAAAGTGGCACTTAATGCGATTCGTAAGTAATGAGTAGTTCACGAGACTTCGGGGAAGGATGTCATTAATGAGTTCTGCCTACTTAATCAGGAGTAGGTACCTACTGATAATAATGATTACAATTATGATGCCATCTAGCCGATTTCAGCCACAGCGGGCATTCGATGCTTTTTAGTGTGGTTGTCCATAGCTTTCAAAAGCTTACTTTAGTGGCTAACATAATATCCAACCTGGGCCGGATAGTTTCGAGCACAGAACGGACATGGAAGGGACAACATTGATGACATTGTAATAATTGGTCGACTTTTAAGGCACGTACGGTGTTGCATATATGCGTATAGAATAGATACGTTTATAGTATAGATTTTCAGTATTTTTTTTATTTGGTTGTAATTTGCCTTCGTTGTAATCTTTAAAAGACAAATGGTAAGCTCTCTGGATTCGTTAAACAACCAACAGTAAAGTAAGCAAATGTTTATGTTAGTTCGTTTACAACAAAATTCGCTTAGAATTCTACTTACCCTGTAAAGAAAACTTGATTTACATAAGCTCAAACCTTCCATCTATTTGCCCGTATATTCTTAGTTTCTAAAAGCTTGCAAACGATCATTAGTAGGTAAAGGTTTAGCTATTTCCGAGTTTGGACGGCGCAAACAAACCGACATACGTTTTAGAAATAATTGTTTAAGTGTTTCACAAATAAGGAAATGTAAGACTTTATTTGTTTGTAAAATATTATCAGTTACTTAAGTTTTAGATTGCTTGCTCGCTTACAATTAACACTAGTTATTAGTGGAGTCAAAGTTTAAATTATATAATTTAATTTATTGGCGTGGTACCTTTATAACATGTTTAACTGGTATAAGTACAACCAACTACACATCACAAGCAACACTTGCACTAATAAAACCACCCCTACAGCGATGTCCTTAAGGGACTTAGTTGTCTGAAAATAAACAGTTTTTTTTTTTTATAATTGCTGACCATAATGTGAGCGAAGCCGCTGGCAAAAGCTAGTTCAAAAATATTTTTGAATACATTGAATAGAAGTTACTAAACACTGTTTAGTAACTTAGCTAGAATCCATTCTAGCTAAACTCCCCCCTAACGTAACCAATCGTGTAAAATGTGACCGACCGTCATTAAAACTGTTCCATGTGCTACCGCTATTAATGGCCTTATATCTTCACGGCTTTACCGCCTGAGGGGTAAACAGATTTGTGTTGGCTATTCAGGGTAATTACCTAACTACTATTGGTTGAAAATTAAAAAAATTGCAAATTGATGTCACTGATTCGGATTTTCGGATAAAAATGTGACTAATCAAATGTAGGTACCACACATCCGGGGCTGCGGGACTATTCGAAAGAGATACCGTGGCCCCGGAACACAAAGGGCGAGGAAGGAACATGGATGGGTTTTAGTCAGTAAAAGTCTAACACTCCCTCCTGCTCCGCCCAGAGCGGGAGAAGTCATTTGATGATTTCCCATCCTAAAAAAAAAAAAGGTACCACACATATTTTCGCAAATAAATTTATTTATACTTTTATTTTTACGCTGAGTAGATTCTTAAGTTAGATGGTCTATCCATCACGTTCTACGGTCAAAAATTTACATAACTACAGCCGTTTATCCTACAGTCTCCTTATACTCTTACATAATAACAGGAAGAAACCCGTGACCCATATTACACCGGAAACTTCTGGAACCGTTACACAACAAACAATAAAATTGCCATCAATTCTGACCCGTTTCTCCCACTTCCCTACATTTTGCGACTGGCAACATTATTGATCACAATTTCGGTTGACAGCTGACAGTTGACAGATGCCAATGAACTCGGCAATCAATGTTCATTGGTTAAGTAGTCGGCTGAGATTCGGTTGTACTTAAACTTATGTAATACTTACTATGGAAACTGACCAGTATATTTAGACACGTTTAAGAAACAAAAGAATGCTGGAAATTTAGTCTAGTTCACTACTAGACTTTAAATTTCCAGTCTATCACTACTAGGCTTTGCTTTGGAAGGAGTGGAGGGGAGGCCTTTGCACAGGAAAGATTAGGCTAGCAAAAAAAAACAAAAGTAGGGTTAGTCGGGCAAAAGCTTAACAAGATAAACACTACCACCAAAGCTATTTTTGCCGCCAAGCAGCATCGCTATGTTTTAGTTTCAAGGACATAATATCCTTCATGTCCTATTATCTATGTTTATATTACAAGTTCGGTACCTATCTCACGGGATAATACTACCAAGATAAAAAGTATCCTGTAACCAGGTCATATAATATCTATGTGCCAAATTTCATCCAAATCCGTTCAGCAGTTTTCACGGGGAAAGAGTGACAAATACAGGGTGTAAACAACCTCATCACGAAGCATTCTGTACATCAAACTAAGTAACTTCACGCAAAAATTATTGCTGAGAAACGACTTTTTTTTTTGGGGTGAAAAATCATGTTTTCTGGTAGAACTCAATATAACGCACTCAAAACATTGTAGTGATGGATGGATTGAATAGTACGGGGGTCGTGGATGTGTTTAAAGTAAAAATCTTACATTAAAAACTTGTATTTAAAAAAAAAGTTGGAACTTTGACCCCCAATATCTCCGTAACTAGAAGGTATGGTGTAGAACAAAAAAATGATCGCAATGACGAGGAGAACAAGTGCCTTTCGGCTTCGTTAAGAGGTTTTTATACCCTTTATACTTCCATATATCCTCACAAACTTGCGTATTTTTAATACTTACTAGTAAGATTTCAGCTTTGTGTCTAGATTTTCGATGCCTCTGGTATTGAGATGATTAGATGTTCAAAAGCGAAAGGGATCCGCTTATCCCCAGATGTAGCTTTTGAATCTGAGTGTGTTTCTTTTGCGTGAATACCGTCGCGCCGCGGTGAGTCGATGGATCCTCCAAGCAGTTCGCACGCCTGTCGTTTGGGAGCGTCCCTTGTGGCCAAGCGGTAAAGTGTCAAGTTATATTGGGTACTCTATACGTAAGAAGGATAAGATCCTTGACGGGTCAAACTAAATTACATGATACATCACATCTGACGGCTCGATTGGCGGACGATTCGTGGTCTGTGATTTTGAGGACCGTACGAAAAATTACTGCGGTCGTAATTTTTACGGGTTGGCAAATCACGTATATGCATAGACTGTAAGATAATTAAAAAAAAGATAATAAAATAAAAAGAAAAAATAAAAAGATTTCCGGAAACGTAAAGGAGTATAAAAACCATCTCGTATTTTGTAGCTAATTTCAAAATATCTTTAAAAATGCAGTGCAATTACTGCTCTGGAATTTACATGACGCAAATGTTGACAAAATTCAACTAAATCGTGCGTCTGAGACGAATTCTCTCAAAGAACTGGAATATTCCCTAAAAGTATTCGTAAGCCACAGTTTTCCTTACTGTACTGAAACAATAATTTACGCAATCACAATCAGCTGCTACACTTCAGCCTCGTTCACAGAAATACAAGTAAACGTATGACATAATTTTTACGAGTCAATAACCTCCCATTCTCCCATATTTGTTACCAACACAACAACCCTTGAACACACACACCTCCACTTATTCACACACACACACTCGCTTACGCATACACACTTGCTTAAATATTATGTTTTGTTGTGTGTTCAATTCGTACATACCTTCGCGAAACAGTGTGTTTTCATAATAAATCAGTTTGTGCTTTAAATCATGGTGAACACAAACACAGAACACATTTTACCCAACAATTACGTTGTCCGCACCTAATATTTAAAGTTGAACAGTTCATGTACAGTCGGATAACAAAATATACTTGCTTTAGAGACGGGAATCAATGACATAAGGAATCGATTCGAAGATACGCATTAGGGAATCGATTTGAGACGGTGGCGAGGAATGTGATTCAATTAAATGTGTAAATTGTTTTTGGAATTGAAATGTAGAAGCTCTAATGTTTTAGGAAGACAATCAAAATAAACCAAGCAATTATGCATCGATTGCAGTGATTGCTAGCTACTTGTATGTTGATTTTAGATTGCAATTGCTAACCACAATCTAGATTGATGCAATGATCGATTTAACTATACTAAACTTCACAAAGAGACATCTGATTGATATGAACTTTAGTAATCGATTCCGAAATCAATACCACATCGGAATCGATTTCAATTAACGTCCCTATCTCTAGTCGGAGAAGATAGCAATAAGTTGGCAGCGAAAGATAAATAAACCGAGCATTTCGCTATCTGCGTACTGGTCGACTGTTTAGGAGATACGTTTTACACCCAATCTGTTTAGTGTTACCAGATAAGAAACGGTTTTGAAAGAGTAATGATCTAATTTTAATTCGCTGACCACTCTATTCGATTCGTGGAAGGTATTTTTTTCCAAGATTATGTGAAAATCTTGGGATTTATAGAAGAGTTTTATTTTGGTGTGTGGGTGCGTTTAGTATGCGGGTAATAATTGTTATTGCTTTCCTGTGGGATCTGTTCAAAGGAAGCATTTTGCATTTCGCAGTTTTAATGTTGCCAAAACTATTGTTGACGAAGTATTGCATCTCGTATAAAGAATTTTACAAATGGAATTTTATAAAGCCCTCTACATTTTTTTTTAAACATACAAACTGAAAATGCAACACCTTTTTCTCGAATGTCCGACAAAGTTCTCACTATAATTTTTGTGAGCACCTGTACTTTCATAATGTTACCAGTAATTGGCGCAGCGATCGCGCAACGATTTGTCACGTCGCGCATAAACCATAGCTATCGGCGCTGAGAACAGGCGGACGCTAAAAGCATGAGTAGTATACGGACCACTTTCGACTGCCACTAGTTGTCGGCAACAGACATTTTGCTTACCTAGGAATGACAAAGGGTGGAATGAAAAGTGGCAATCGCTAATCACTATGCTGCTGGCGGTTGCAACTGATCCCTGTCATTGCCAAAACCACTAGCGATAAAAAGTTAATTATCGCTATAATTAGTTAAAGTTATGTTGGGTTAGTAACTAAATGCAATGTATACTGAAGCAGGAGTGCTATAAGATCCTTGCAGCGGGTAAGAATCTGTTGTCGTTTCAATGACGTTGACGGAGTGGGGCATTTTTGAAAGAAAATGGCTGGCTCCCCAACCAAAACTGTTAGTTTCAATTTTGACCGAGCGCCAAAAGAGCCATGTAGAGCTTTAGTTGCAGCTTTGAAACATTTTGTCAGCAACATTTTTGTCGCTATAGTGTGGCTGTAACTGTGTCTCGTCTACACAGACGCAGTATCTCCGACAATGTAGAACAGTACAGCTACAGGGAACATTGGAACGGTGCTAATATCTGTAATCCAGGTGGTCTGAATAAATACATATTATTGTGTTAATATCCACTATTGTTGGAGAGTGAGTGGGAGAAAAATGATGTATCAGTGTACCGTTTATAAAATAATACGATACGATACGAAATAATGGAGACTATTGATCGAATCTCAAGTGTTGGGAACAACATGAATAAAACTTTGACACACGCTGTAAACAATAATGGAAGACGTTTTTTTCCCTAATTATGGTGTGGTTAACGAGGACTGTTATAAAAACTACCAGTGTTGTTAATACATCAATCTAATAAGACTTTTGTTCTCCTACTTACCTCTTGTAAAAATTAGCATTAACTTAATCACTTAATCAGCCTTTCAAGTTCTTACTGCTGGTGTCGGTGGTGGACGGGACATGGGTCTCCTCACAATGTTTTCACAATTTCAAGTGCAGCACGTGCAGATCTGTAGTTTAATGAAAATTGGTAAATAATTGTTTCGCGTATTGGCATACCTATAATAATAATAATACCAGCCTATTACTGTCCCACTGCTGGGCAAAGGCAGAGGCCTTTGCCCAGCAGTGGTTGCTCAACAGAGAAGGCACGAGCATTGATCACCATGCTTGCTCAAGACGGGTTGGTGATTTCAGACTTATATTATTAAAGTCCAGGTTTCCTCACGATGTTTTCCTTCACTGATGTCTGTGATGTCCAAGATAAACTTAGAAAAGTACATATGAATTGAAAAAGGCACATTGGTACTTGCCCGGATTTGAACCCACAACCTCATTCATAGGAGGCGAGGTCTTAACCGCTGGACCATCACGACCTACCATATGCATACCTAAAGGGTGTAAAAAACCTCTTAACGAAGCCGAAAGGCACTTGTTCTTCCCGTCATTGCGATATTTTTTTTGTTATACACCATATCTGGGAACCTTCTAGTTACGGAGATATTGGGGGTCAAAGTTCCAACTTTTTGACTAGTTTTTTTTTTAAATACAAGTTTTTAATGTAAAATGTTTACTTTAAACTCCTCCACGACCCCCGTACTATTCAATCCATCCATCAGCACAATGTTTTGAGTGCGTTACATTGAGTTCTACCACAAAACATGATTTTTCACCCCAAAAAAAAGTCGTTCCCAGCAATAATTTCTTAGTTTGATGTACAGAATGTTTGGTTGACAGTTTGTGATGAGGTTGTTTACACCCTGTTTAAAAGAAGGTTTACAATTTAAAAAAGGGTGCGGGGGGTTTAAGGTTTTTAATTTAAAAATAAACTTACAAGATTACTCGAAAATATTGCATGCACATAAAATTAAACATTCACAATATTAAACATTCCACAGACTGGATTGATACATAACATCAAATCCGTGTATTCCTTAAACCTTTGTATTTAATTCTTAATCGTAAACCCTAATCTCCCATCGCGGTAGTCCCCGATGCATTTGTAATCAATCTGGCGCTATACTAATCAATTGAATTAATTGGATGTAAATTAAATTAATTAATTCACCTGCTGTGGAGATTATACTCAAACTGGTTTAGCTAATTGATATACAGACTTATACAGGTGTTAAAAGCTATAAACTATTAGTACTTTTGATTTTAACATCATTTATTGGCTTAAAAACTTGTGTTTGGATTTAAAAAAACCGGCCAAGTGCGAGACGGACTCGCGCACGAAGCGTTCCGTACCTCATCCATACAACATTAGACAAAACGTAAAAGTTAAAATTCACGTTTGTTGTATGGGAGCCCCCCTTAAATATTTATTTTTTTCTGTTTTTAGGATTTGTTGTTTTAGCGGCAACAAAAATACATCATCTGTGAAAAATTCTATTGTCTAGCTATCACGGTTCATGAGATACAGCCTGGTGACGGACAGACGGACAGACGGAGGACGGACAGTGGAGTCTTAGTAATAGGGTCCCGTTTTTAACCTTTGGGTACGGAGCCCTAAAAATCAGTCAAGTACAAGCCAGACTTGCTTATTTGGTGTTTCTGTGCTCTGTAGTACAGACGCCAGCAGATCAAGCTACCCGAAACTGTAAAATTTTCACAATCAACCTTAAACGTAATGCGTTGCCGATAAAGTTGAAAATCTATTAAAGATATTTGACAGATTTTAGTGGCTTGATGTGCTGGCATCTGAACTGTAACCTATCGCAAATTAGAGTTTGATTTACCTATATTTGTAAAATTTCTTTGCGTTCAGAAATATGACTGCCAAGTGACAAATTAAAGTCCAAAACATCTTTGAAGTTCAGTGCCAAATCACATTCAAATATTTACGAGCGATAGACGGGACAAGACGAAGAAAATCGTAATCCAAATACTTGTTACTACTTAGTAACAAATCGTTCTGTCTAGTGTCACACGCCCGCTTGTCAGGTAGCATTCGTGTCGTGTGTCACAATCGAAAATGTTCGGGGTCAAAATTTTTGTATGACATTATTGCCAATGTCCGCTCTACACCTAATTCTTTTAGATCTCTTTGTTTTTAGTATTTCCATTTCCCGCTTACCACTCTCGAAATAAAAAATAAATCAATTCAACTCTTTTGTTTCGTATTTCTCAATGTAAACTTCTGTACATAAATTCTATGCTCAAAAACTCAAAACTCAAAACTCAAATCATTTATTTCAATTAGACCATTACGGCACTTTTGAATGTCGAAAATACAAAAAAAAGCAAAGCTACAGTCACAGTCACAAGGCATAATAACTTGAGAAAGTACTGTAGTTGCCCATTCCCTAACGTAGATCTCTATGGAGAAGAACGGGCAAGAAACTCCATGGACACTCTTTTAAATCAAAATATTGTTACAAAATCTTGGTTACATCATTCATGTTGAGATTATACGTATAATATGTGAGAACGATGTAGAAAGACGTGCACATTAAGAGCGTCCAGAGTAAAATGATAAATCAAAAATTAAAAAAAATAAAATAAAAGTAATTAAAATGAACGAACCGTGGCAGCCAAGAGATGGCCAGTCCCAACTGATAGCGCCCGTTCACGAACATGACGCATGTATCGGCACCATTCAACTCGACCATATTTAAGGGAACTAAGTGACCCGACACACCCGCCACCATCAGCGAGACATTTGAGTGAGCATGACATCCTCTCATAGCCACCAAGGCATATTCAAGTCAATGAAAGATAACTAAATGTAAGTGGCGGCTGAACAGTACAAAGTACTCACACATGTGCTATGCAATTATATAATACTAAAAACTGGAATCTATACAATGCAAGTAGGTATATTTTTACAATCTTCTGCAGCTTCCACAATACATTAACATGGGAATCAATTCTTCTTCTTCTTTGCGTGTCGATAGACTCAAATAATGCCCGACCAGTACAATCAATTAGTTTGCAACTATGGTTGTGGAGCAGGACCAGCATTTAGCCAAGCATTTTTATCATCAATGTAATCCCCCAACTTATAATATGCTTGCCTACATAGTGTGCGTTTTATACAAGATTTAAATTTCGTCTCATTCAGTTGAAGAATGTGGGGAGGTATTTTATTGTAACATTTCAAACAGTACCCCATGAAAGATGAATCTACTTTAGCAAGCCTGAAACCTGGCTGAACTAGTTGGTCCCTATTTCTAGTGTTATACTGGTGTCTGTCACCTCTTTTACTGAATAAATGCAGATTTTTCCTAACGTACATGATGTTTTCATAGATGTATTGACAAGATACTGTCTGCTACGAAAAAATCCTAGAAAATGGGGTTACACAGTGAGCTCCATAAGTGACGGCCCACGTGCCATTCTTATCTTCGCCCATTCAATACATTGTAGCCCCGACCACTAGCCCAAGGCCGTGATATTTTAGCGCCAATGTATACAGAACCCTGCGGTTACGTCGATATCTCGCCGTATCGATGTGACAAGGGCTTAAGATACGAGGTAATGGGCTTACCGCTGATCCTTTACAGCATCGATTGGTTCGCTACATTTATTATACACGAGTCAATTCAAATTGAGACCTGAGATGGAAATTAGAGCAACATAATGTAGTAGAACATCAAAAGAATTTATTAGTTTTGTCAAGAGTTATAGGTATACAGGGTGCTGTAAACCACCTCATCACGAAGCCGCCAACCAAGCATTCTGTACATCAAACTAAGTAACTTTACGCAAAAGTTGCTGGGAAACGACTTTTTTTTTGGGGTGAAAAATCATGTTTTGTGGTAGAACTCAATGTGACGCACTCAAAACATTGTGCTGATGGATGGATTGAATAGTACGGGGGTCGTGGAGGTGTTTAAAGTGTAAAAATGTTACATTAAAAACTTGTATTTAAAAAAAAAGTTGTCAAAAAGTTGGAACTTTGACCCCCAATATCTCCGTAACTAAAAGGTTCCCAGGTATGGCGTAGAACAAAAAAATGAGTGCAATGATGGGGAGAACAAGTGCCTTTCGGCTTCGTTAAGAGGTGTTTTACACCCTTTATAATAGCTGTTACCCGTGACTTCGTTTGTGTTTGAGGTAGGTTGCGTGGTGTGAGAAAAAAACAAACTATAATCTATTTCTGTGCCAAATTTCATCCAGATCCATTCAGCCGTTCTGACGTGATTGAGTAACAAACATCCAAACTTTCGCATTTAAAATGGTGTCTAATAATATAATATAGTATGATGATAAGGGTGATATGATAAGGGGGCTGATGGGCGCAAAGACAGGCAGGCACGGGAAAAGAAATAATATGTGTGGAAGCATAGCAGTGTTGATGGGCTGAAACACGCACATACAGTTCGAAACGAAACCTTCATTGCCGTAGTCTTGTAAATTTTAATACGATCCACCTTTTGTAAAATCATCAATTCGCACCAGATATGGTGTTGTGGATTTTCATACATTTGTATGAAAATCAAAACATTCATTCATCTACCACTTGTATAATGACGTAGGTATACCAAACTAAACGAAAACAAAGAAGACAATAATCTTCACACCTCAGTAAAAATCACCAGGATTTATTGTGATTGGTTCGAAGGCTGACAAAACATTCGTACGCACGTTCACTGATTCAAAGGTATCCCTGTCTAATTACCGCCTAATTACAGAATCCAAGAGCCAGATTTTACTACCTCATTAAGTAAATTTATTTTTCGAAAAAGCCTGATTCTAATCGCATTCAAATTATCACACGTAGACCGCAATTAACAGCTTTGATAGCTCTTAAACTTCCACTTAGAAGGTTAAATAGTACTAAATATCTGTCGGCTTAGAAATGACGACAAAATCGTGCTCGCTACTTAAATGCTAATCATGGTTAGTACATGTCTGTGTGGACTGTACCTCATCGATAGGGCTGTGCCGTGACATTTTGGGCCCAAGGCAAGCCCTTAGATCCTGTAGTTGTGTCACTTCCATAAAAGGAGCTATATTACGACCGCGGATTTTGAAATTTGTATTGGGTTTGGTTGAGCAACATAACTTTGTGTTGACCGCTGTTGAACAGACCTACCGCATTGAACAGTGCGGGCTGATGCATTATTTTGAGGGATTTGGAAATGTGACCCTGAATGTTGACCCTTATTAATGGTAATAGATTGATTAATGCTAAAATCATCATCAGGAAACTGCATCTTCCTTAAATTTTACAAAAAACTAAGTAAGCAGTAAAAATAATGTATTCTTATGCTTAAGCTAAGTGCTTAGCACTACTCTTTAAATGAACATTTCTTAATAAGCTCATACAAATGAGCATAACCTTTTATAATATGAACATTAATAGCTATCAGGGGATGCAGACAAATAAGCACTTTGACTTGATAGCAAAAATAATGTCGTCCGTACTCTGTATTAGCCAGAGTCGACTACCTATGTTGATTTGGTACCCAACAAACTTGTTTGAATTTATCGATCACAATAAAGCTAGCAACTACACTCTGAAAACTACAATATTATGAATTGCTATTACAATACTTGTCATTCACACACAATAGATTCAAAATTACCCAATAATGTTGAATTTAATGCCCTATGCTAAACCTGGAATGTGGGCAATGATGTCAATGTCAATTATAGGGAACATAATCTTGCTGTTTATTGTTTCGATAAGGATACCTAGCTACTTGGGTCACGAATAGTACGCGACTAACTGTCTGAGAACAAGATTGTGTAGATTACAAGAAATAGTAGGACTGCGAAATTGTTTTGAGGGATTATTAAATGATCAGGAGTTTTATAGTTCATAAGTCATGTTAATAGAATAAACTATAATATCTCACAGCTTATTTGTTGTTCCAATTTATTTGGGGTCAGTGCAGCGTATCTTCTTCTTCCATACTTCTCTATTAATCGTTATTTCAACCGCCACCTACACACCGTGCCCCGAAAGATGACACCTGTCACACCACTTGAAACGAATGAAACTTTGTGAAATTTTGATTATGTCTCGAGGTAAAACATTAAGAAGACAAAGTAGGAAGATGGTTTACGACCTGTACACCTATATGTCAAAAGAAGTATTTCGTTACACAATTAACCTAACTCGTATACAAGTGGTGTGTCAGGTTTCATTCGTGGCACGGATTGTACTACGTATAATTTAAAAAACAGAAATATTTCTGTTTTTAAAATAAATAAAAAAAAAATGTTTTGGAAGTATGAAATAAATAATTACATTGACAAAAAGGTCAATTTTTTTTAACATAATTTAGAAATGATGGGGCCAAGGATATGTCTCTACTAAGACTTCAATATTAAGTCTAATCAATCGTGACAGGCGGCAAAATATGGAACTAACGTCAAAACGTACCGAATTTGACTGATCATTGACAGCTGTCTTAGCAAGCAGCGCCATCTATAGGTCCAAGTTACTCTGGCCACCTCCATCTATCATTATAGCCATAAAAGGTGGTGGCGTATTAAAAGTTTTGTAACACGTCTAAGCTAGATTTTAATGACAGATTGAGAGCTAATTGTAGGGCTCAGAAATATGTACAGTCCTTCTACAGTTATTATACAATCCACTCTTGCATCGCTGTCAAAATCAGAGTGAACTTTAAGATTGCAGCAATAAAGTTGTTGTTAGGTTGCTATCACTCACAAATCTTGTCTATCTTATGTGATCTTTACTTTCGTGAAAATAAAGTTGTTCTTGAAATGCAGCTGTTAGAGAAAAACAAGGTTTATAGGACTGTAGTTAGCTTGTAGAATTTTATGACATGGATGGTTATACAGGTCGCGTAATAAGGTGTACGACATCGACTAGCTATGTAGTTTATGTTTCCTCAAAAATGTATAATTTTATACGATTACATGGATTTATGCCAAATGTAATGATTTCTGATAATATGCTGACAGACTTGCTCAATTTCAACGATGCTTAAAATCAAGGATTGGAATCTCTCCCATATTTTTCAAACAAATGATTAGATTTTGACTTAGAACATACATTGTTTAATTATTATGTTTAAATTATGGCACGTTATCATAAATAAGCCAATTCAAAGATGAAACAAGATGCTATGGCAAAGATACAAAGGAGAGAAAATTGATTAGATGAGGGATAAATCAAACGCAAAGATGCAAATGCAAAGTCCAAAGTCCCAAATAACACAAGATATTCTCGTGCATCTTCTACAAACTCCTTTGCCAATTAGCGTGCATACATTTATATGCCCTCCATCAGCCCGATACGATCCTGATGGCGACCACATCCTGCTTGCCTTTCATCATAAACTTTACTGATTATTCCCCACATAAACATGTCAAATTATCTGTAAATAAATAGTTTTCGCCCGCGGCTCGCTAAGATTATTATAATTTATACTCCGGTAGGTCTGATGACTAAGACTTGAGCGTGATTCTGTGACTTCTGATTCGGTACCTATTCATGTTTCGTCATTTGTTTCGTGGCTGATGATTCCTTTTGTCTTGAGCTTACTTCATACAGGGACATCTGCAGTTCTTTAAGCCAGAATACTTTCTTATATTGATTTCATTGTTGAGTTTTCTTATTCCTATCGCAGTGTTCTGCTGGGCATAATTAGGGTTCTCCCAAGCTGCGCCTTAACATTTAGTACTTCGCCTTAAGTTTCCACTCTTTCGCTGATTCTTTTTTAAGGGCCTGTTTTTCTAATATATTTTGGATAAAATACTTCAATCTCCTCTTTCTCTCTCCTCTCTTTTTCGTCTCTCTTTCCTCTCTCTTTCCTCTCTTATCGAAGTATCTAACTTGTAAATCCTATGAAAAATAATTCTGGTGTAGGTAATATTTTCTGCTCTGTTATCATCTTCTGTAGGAGCTATTCTGTTGTCTTCTAATTTTCTAAACTCTTCACGGATTTTCTCGATCTCTCTGATATAGCGTCTTGTAGATCTTGTGTTTAATAATTTAAACATTAATTTCTACAACACATGAATTATTATTGTCATCATTTCCTTGGCCAAGATTTAGCAGACCATCCCTCGTAGAACACCAAACCATCCAGAATAACACAGCTATTAGTAAAGATTATCTATAAATATAAATAGTTTTAGCTCCCGGCTCCGTCTGGCATTGTAATTGATTTATTGATAGATTGCCGGTGGATTAATCGTTGACATTATTGATTTGTAGGATAGATAGATAGATAGTATATTTGTAGGATAAGTCGTAAGTCCGGGAGAGAAGTCGTGACTTAACGGCTTTCAGATTGTGTTCCGTAGATTTAGTCGCGGTTATTAGTGCTCTAAATAATTTTGGATTTGTCTTGTTGTGTTTTTAGTTTGTGTTGATTTATGTTCAGTCAGTTTTGAACACGGTTGAGAATCTAGAGCTCAAAAATAAACATTCTGGAGTTTGAATCATAATCATCATCTGCTACCGTTATTCTTTTTATATTGGGGTCGGCTTCCAGTCTAAATGAATGCTGCTGAATATGACGTCCACCACAGAGTTACAGGGTATTACGATACCCCTTGGTAAGACTAGTTGTCAGACTTTCAGACTTCTGACTATCTGTAACTACTGTTAAATGAAACTTTATTTATATAGATAATATAATATTATTATTAATTTTGATTATTTAAGTAAACTGTAGGCTTAGCCAAGTTGACAAACTACAATCGTTAACGCTTATAGAAAACTAACCAAATGTATGGGAATGACATCATTTCAACGTTAAGTCACGTGGTCAAAACAACGAATTGAAACTTTAAAGTTCAGTCAAAACTGTTAGTTGGCTACGATTTATGGGATGTAGCGATCACGATTGTAGAAACGAATACATTTCATTCTATCATCTTGATCGATGTAAACTTGTCTACGAAGTTTCTATTCGTTTGTTTTGACCACGTGACTAAACGTTTACGATTGTAGAAAGATAATCGATACGAATCGTTTGTAACTTGGCTAGGTCTGCTGCTCTTGTTATAGTAAAAACGCAACGGCTTTAAATAGAGCGCAGATGAGTCTCAGTATCAAACATTGCTTAATTTTCGAATTAATCCTAAAAATACAAACAAAAGCTTTACTCAAGCAAATTAAATTTTAAAACACAATAAACACTGAAACACATGCAATAAAATACGTTTAAAGTTAAACACATAAACACCCTTTTAGAACAAAACCCTTTCGTATTAAATTTGTTCTAATTAAATTCAGTAAGTACTTGAGTCATCCTTTTAATTATTAGTACAAGTGCACAAAGAATATTGAAACAAAGCAATCTTGTTGTATCTTAATTAACAACGACGTAACTCATTTGTACCTACTATTTCAAAATTAGTATTTCTACTAGATCTAGTGTTCATAACAGCTACAGCTGATCGTGAAGTCTTGGGTTCGATTCCCGAGTGAAGTGTTCTTGGGTTTTTCTATCGGGAAATTGTTAGTAGCAGCAAACGGAGTCTGTAGTTGTGCCCGGTTGATGGCAACCAGCTCACCCCTATTACATGGGACATAAGATATACCTAACTTACGAAATGTGAACATACTGGAACCCCTCCGTTTAACCTGTCGGGAAAATACAGGCATGAATATAGTTACTCATTAATGTAGTTTTTATAAAACTTACCCATAAAAACCGGCCAAATGCAAGTCGAATTCCTATGAAAGTTTCCGTACCATCGTAGTAGAGGAGCAACCTTTTAATTTTTGTTAATTTGTTGTTATAACGGCAACAGAAGTACACATTCTGTAAAAATGTCAACTGTCTACCTATTACGGATCATGAGATACAGACAGACGGACGGACGGAAAGCGGAGGCTTTAGTAATGATTCCGTTGGTTACCCTTCTGGTACGGAACCCTAAAAATGAGCATAACTTCAAGACGAAAATCGAACATTGACGACCTATTCCTTTACAGTTAAATTATGCAACTTCCCCTCAGTATTTTGTGTTTTTCAAAATATTTACCGTTTTGGTTATAAAACTCGAAGTGTTAGTACATAATATAAGTCCAAACAATAGCTAATGCAGGGAGGCTACACCTGGTGGTAAAGTCTGGTCTTGACTAAGAATAGAAGTGGTCGTCGTATTTCTGTAGATATTTTGGCTAAAACATCCTTGAGATGACTTAGCTGATATGTAAGATAGAATGCAATTGCCAGCATGTCTGTTATTCCCGAAGGGTGAGATAGAAGTCCACCATGTTGGATTTAGAATGACGTCACTTAGCTAAAAATGCTTTGTCGTCCAAATTTAACATGTATGCAAAATATCAGCTCAATCGGAAACCGGAAACTGGGAAATTTAACTTCTATGATTCTTTTACATGGTTAGTTGCAGGTGAATCCAATAAAAGCATGTTAAAAATCAGTTTGTCAAACTAATTTATTAATTAAAATCGAAAGTACACCGAATATATTTTTAAACAAAGTGAAAATTCTAGTGTACGTAATTTAGCCAAGCCAAACCACAAACATATCTAAGCTAAATCATAATAGCTTATAATACGGCCATATTTGCAATAATAACACCGGCAGAACTAGCCCCACAACTTTCTTCAGAGAAATCTTTAATAACATCTCGCTAGCTCTTACTACCGGCGTAGGTAGAGTACTTAGTTTGCGGCTTTACACTATTAAGCTATTCAATTGGTATACAATGGGTGGACTAGGTATTGTCTGCGGGTTTGCCTGGGAAAGTTAGGTAGTTTATTTTAATAAGATCCTGGGAGATAGTGACAAAGCTTATTTGCCCCAAGTTTCAATAAGGTCTCCATAAAGCCGAAAGGCACTTGTTCTCCTCGACATTGCGATCACTTTTTTTTTGTTTTACCTGACAACCTTGTAATTACGGAGCTAATGGGGGTCAAAGTTTCAACATTTACACAAGTTTTTATTTTAATACGAGCTTTTAATGTTATCAGTTTACTTGAAATACCTCTACGACCCCAAAAAAAAGTCGTTTTCTAGCAGTCATTTCTTGAGTTACTTAGTTTGATGAACAGAATGCTTGGCATTCTATCCAACGCTAATCTGACACTCTATGGCTGTAATTTTCTTTGGTTATTTTAGAAGTATTTATAATAATCAGGAATTTCATAAGGTACAATGTGCATTAAATCCGTTTAGTTGTTTGCTACCCGTTACCCTATTAATTATAAACGACTATGGTAATGGGTAACGGTTGCCAACGTCATAAATAACTTATTACTTAGGAAACGGAGAAATGGACACGATTTAATTTTACTAGCAGCTGTGGTATAAACTTACACACTCAACTCTAGTAAACAGAAATAATGACAAGCTAATTGCAATTAAGTAATAACGTTTTAATTGAAAACAGTTTCCAGACAAGACAGATCAAATAATATTATTGTTAATCGATTTTAAACTATGTTTTCAGGCTAGATCAAGTTAGGTACCCTGACTGATTGAAGGTTATAGTTGCAGTTAAAAAATATTTTGCTAACGTTTGAGGAGGTTCCTCTCTCTGGAGCCCTGACCACCGGCACCCTGGACCTTGTCCCTGATGCCGATGGGCATCTGATTTTTCATATTTTTAAATGTTTTGTATACTTTCGTTTTAAAAAAATGTGATTAATAAGAGATAAGATGAATATAAGAATATTTTGTAAGTCTGTTTATTACTAACACCTATAAATGTCAAAAATAAAAATATCTGAGAAACTAGAAGAGGTTGGTTTTTTAACCGACAACTCTGAGAAAAGAACAATGTTGCAACTAAAATGATAGTAATTATCTACTTTCCCTTCAGGGCAAAATAAACAGAACACTCCTAAAATAATCTTAAAATCAATATAACCAACCCAACCTTTAAGAAATTACTATAATTTACCGAAAAACGATAAAACTGTCTTAAAAATACTCAAAATGAATATTTATTAGTCGTAATTGAATTACTTGCGCCCGTACACCCGCGAGCAGTTTCCCAGTACACTCGGCTCAATTAGAGAGTGACCACCTTATCCTGGCACGCGGTGTAATGTGGAACTGAAGGAGTGGTCTTTTAAAATCAATTGCAAAGAAAGTCAAATTGGTCCAAACTATCATTCAAAGATCTTTGACAGACATTACTGGGAGTCAAAAGCCCGAAAAGCAGTCTTACCAAGGGGTGTAGTAATGCGCAGTTACTTGATTGTGGAAGTCAGATAAATACTGGTATTCAGCTGAATCTGGTTAGACTGGAAGCCAACTCCAATTTTGCTGGGAAAAGACGACGCAGATGGAACCTCAGCTAATTGGTTCCGTTTTAACAGTCAAGAAAGGCTTTGATTTTGTTAATGCCATTAACGATTTCATGTTCAGTTGGCATTGCTATCTTTCTATAATGATATACGTTAGTCGTGAGCATTTTTGCGCATTACCAACCTATCCTGAATGTGTTATTCACTACTCTTGACATTAAAAGTAGCACCGCCACGAAGGACCAAGGCAATATCTGGTCCTACCAGCAATGAGTATTATACCGGACACTGTAGGTACTACAACTGTAACTTATTGCAGTCATCAGTCAGCTAAATAACTGCCGGTCCCCGTAAAATATGACAGCGTAAAGACTGCGATTGTATCGTTTTATCATACGGTAGAAACAGTTCTAAGCAATTTCTATGGACACCGATAAACTAGTTAAATTGATTTCGCAATTATTCATCCTTGTAATCCTTGGCGCGTTTGTAATGAATTGTGATGGCACCTTGCAAGTTAATATTTTTACGACAAGGACATTGCAGTTTGTGCCTAACTTCCGTTTACTTAAGTTTCATGTTATTATCGATTGTTTTATGTGGCTCATAAAAAAAGGATTTCATAACACACAACTCACGCCTGTGTTAGAGAGAGAGTTAGGCAGAGGTTTACTTAGTGCATCAAGTATTGAGTGCTCCTTATGCACCATGGGAGACAAGATTATTGAGTGCAAATTTAGACTCCAAGATAGAAGGAACCTATTATTTATTTCAAGCTATATTTTACAGGATTCTCTACGCAATAGTGAAAAAAAAAACAGGATATTTATAGTCAAAATTTATACTTAACAAATCAATTATTGCTACATCACTTTTAGCTGGAATACGAACCATTAGAAACGCCATTAAAAGCAATCTGAATGAATGTGGAAACGTTATTCCACTGACACAAAATTAAAACATTATTACGTTGCATCACTCTATAACCATCAATCTTTTAAACCATTACCCTATTTTTCACAATAGGTTAAAACACTACAGTGTAACCAGTATATTTTGACCCGTGGCAAAACATGCAACTTTTTTTTGTGTCTTTAGGCTTCATAGGTTTTACTAATCTGCGCTAAAATTGACAAGATGAAAGACTTGAATAATCACTTCGGCGTCCGTACGTCTGTCATGGGCGATTTTCTCTGAAACGATTTGACATCCATATTCGATTTTCCTTTTTTCGGTCTTGCAAGTAGCGCCATCATTCACTCCCAAGCTATACTGGTCCTGCACAAAACTGCGGTGACCGCGACCAATAAATCAATAAATACATTAGAACAGTATATTCTAATTTGGTACCAGCCTGAATACCAACATTCAGAAAATAAAAGTGTTGTACCGTCAAACGTCACGAGTTTAATTTATGGTCGCTCGCCGACATAGGTATTTGTAAAGACATTGTTTTTGTCTTATAAAGGGCATCTTTCACCGGTCGGAATGACACTTTTTGGGATGGTCAGCATTCTCGCTGTATTTCTTTTTGGAAGGCAGGATTAGTGTCCCAGTCATCGGTTGAGAGGAAGCTTTGTTGTTTCTTTTGTTTTTGAACGCTGTTGATGTATGAAAGAGTTAAACTATCGTCGAGTAGTCTTTTTGTCTATATTTACGTTTCAGTTCATAGACTTCCCATTGCTTAACATAGAAAGCACGTCCCTTTGTGCCAATTCACCTTGTTTTGTTCTGTCTTCTGCTGATATGGAGGGAAATTATGTTTTTCCTACTCCGCCGTTATTTTTTTCGTAGCGGGATCCAAGAAAGATGGTTTCTCTGGGACATCGTCGAGCTTCATTGTCTCGACGCTTTTCTGGTGGTCGCCACTGTTGATACTGGCGCACAAGAGTTGCAGTGGTTTGGGAATAGTGTGGTTGGCTTGCTTAACATTAATCCTCTTTCATGGAATGATTGCGAAGAAAGTGAAGAAAGACATTAATCTTGGAAACTAGACCTTTATCACCACACTTGTTAGGTATTTTGGTCGGTGATAACAGCCTATTTTGCTATTAAAAGTAAAATTGTATGGTTTTGTATCCACATTTCGGACATATTACTAAGGATGCCTATCACGAAACACAAAATATGGTCCATATCTTTGCCTTAGTGTACAAGAATAAGTGAAATACAAAAAAGTGTTTTTATTGTTCAGAAAAACCTTGATGGCTGCTTACCTCACTACCCATAAAATAACACTCTCTGTTGCATGCAGCTCTCCTAAACGAGAACTGATAGATAGCACGCTCATCGGTTTATTTTGCGCCTGCTCGAGTTTGTAAAGGCAGAAATATTGCACCCGCGTCATTCGTTACTGTTACGGAGTGTGTACATTCTCCTTTGCATTTGCAAGGCAATGGTAACATGCAAACATGGTTGTGATAGGTTGGCTTCAACGTTGATTGCGTAGGGATACGGTTGAAAGGATCACCTAAAAGCGAAGGCAATTAATGTAGAGACGCGTAATATTTTGTAGGCTCACTCACCACAAATGAATCAATCATTACACATAAAATGTATGTGTTAATAAATAAATAAGTTCTTTATTTCTCCTCACAGTGACAAACTTATTCTAGGTTACACATATTATTTGTTTTTTTTTAGCAATGTGAGGAGCTGAGAGTTAGTCGTAAAATGCCTGTATTATTACAAATCACCCTAATAATGTGTGTGTATTAGTGTTTGTGTGATGAGCATGGACAAATGTTTCCGAGTTATGGATGTTTGCAAAAAGTAAATATGTAGTATATCAATTATCACACACAAGCCTCGTTGCTTAGTGTGGCACTAGATGGCGCTGTGTGTAATGTCCAGCGATATTTTTTTATTCATTTAATTATTAAATCAACAAGCCGTGTAAAAATGATAACAATATTTGATATTGGCTTGTTTTGAAAAGGCTTTTTTTAAGAATTCTCTTCCCAGCAAGTACAACAATATAAGTTACATTAAAATTTGGCTTGTGGATTTAAATTGAATAGCCTCCCATAAATTGTTACTAAAACATAATCCTCATAGAAGATTATGCATGCGTGATTTTACGGAAAATATTCGCATATTGTGCAAATGTGCATTCTCCTTTATAAGGACCACAATGGAAATGATTGGTGCATGTTACGGAAATACGAAGCGAATGCACGGGATTATTTGTTTTCGTGCAATTCTGCGTTAACGCACAATTTATCGCGCTCCCATCCGTTCGTGTATCATTTCATCATAAATGAGGAATTTGTGCGCGTATTATAGATGAAATTTGGATGCATTCAATTGGTATTTATTAGAATTAAACGATAATAGCGCTATTGTGTGTTACATTTTGTTCACTAGTAAATTAGTTTGTTAATGTAGTTTTGCATTTGGGGGTATGAAAAACAGGGTGTAAAGCTCTTCATCCCCCGTAGAAAGGCAGGACCCTCCGACCAGACGGGTGTTGTGTCTGGTGGGCCACTGTCCGACAGTTGTTTTTGTCGGGTTCTTGTAAGTATATAGTCTTAAGTCGCGGATAATGTTGCTTGCGCGATGTAGGAATCTGACGTATCTTGCTGTTTAGTTCCTCATTTTTGTCACAGATGGCGCTGTAGTACTTTTGTTCTATGTGCTGTACTACTTTTTGTAGTGCCGCTACAAGAACAACTTATTAATATTGAAGCGCGATGATTTAATTTATTTTATGACCTCGGGCGTAAATAGAAATGACATAGTTCTTTCTATAGGGATTACAGTAGCACGGGGTCTGAATTCGTTCCCGATTGATAGCAAGAGGCTCATAAAAACAACTGCCGAAACGCGTATCTATTATTGTATATCTCAGCCTAACTCCGCAAAGAAAACAGATATCGTGTAGATCTAAATAAAGCAGCAAAACTCACACTTGACCAACCATGACCACCCCCAAAAAACCTCAAAACATATTTACCTTATTTACAAATCAGGCAAAAATAATCCACCAATCTGCCAATCGCCTTTCAATAAGATCCGAGCTCACTACATAAACTGAACACCGCAAAAAGTCAACGCAAACAAACCGGACAGTTAGATGAAATCAAATGTTTAAGTCTATGCCAACCAATCTGCTACATCTCAGCCTGATTCCGTGCCAGACCAAAATAAACGCCACAGACAGACAGACATACCCGGTTATATTTACACGCACTGCAATCGCTCAAACTGAGGAGCTTTCAATTAATAGTATTCGGGAAAAGCTTTCCGTGATTCCGTTTAAAAGAAAACATGTTTAGGAAAATATGCGTTGTGTTGCCAGACACACAGTCTGTCCATAACATATTTTTTATCTGAGATTATGATGGACTTTGCACCTGTTTACCATAATAATGTGGGTATAGCCGACCAGGTCATTCCTTTATCACTTTTTAATCAATTCGCATAATTTTATAACGTTTCAGTTAACTGTCCCACAGAAAACTACCCTTAGGTACTTTGACACTTTATGACATACTAGCCGACCTCCACCAGCTTCGCCCGAGGACGGATTTTCATACAAACTTTCTACCCCTATGTTGAATTTTCCAAAATCCTTTCCTTGTGGATGCTTACGTCATAACAGCTACATATCTGTGGGCCTTTTCAACCCATCCATTGAGCTGTGCGTTGTCAGTCAGAACAAACGATTTATATAAGTGTAGATAGATAGTAAACGTTAATTATTTATGTACTTACTGATACAGTTTTTAACAGTACTTTTGTGTAACACTTACTGATGGTGAAGAAAAACATCGGGAAAAACCTGAGGGCCTAGACAAAAAGACTATTGTAGTAGTACCGATATCGATGCCGAAAAAGTCAAAACTGTATAGGATTGACATAAGCTATCGAAAAGCTTAAATGTCAATCTAGTAGAAAGCCGAAAATGTGAAAGGCAAAGCTGTCCAGCAGTTAAAAGTGTTCAAAACTAGTAAACATTAAAACTTTCATACTTCTATGCTCGCATGGAAAACGAAAGGATTTTATTAAAGCAGTGTACGGCATACAATTAAAAAATATTGCAAGAGCATGTTATAAATAGCCACAGTATAAACATAAACGGTATTATGTTAGCAGAGCAGTGTTATAATATTTCCATTACGATAGAGGTATGAAAGAAATTCATAAACATTTAGACGTTATGACTGATTTATTATGCAACGAGTGATGGATGGAGTTTTCTGTATTGTTACTTAGATTGTGTATAGGTACTTCTTAAATGGGTAGGGAAACTGACAGGCCGTTTATCTACATTCGAATTGCGTGAAATGGTTAATTCGCAAAACAGTATTGCGGCTGAAACGTGTTATCATTGTTGTAAAAGCCAATTATTTCGTTTAAAGGAGTAACCGTGGAGTTTCTGTATCCTCTTCTCTCGGAGAAATGACCAAAAGGAATCGTGTTTCCAGCTTTTGATATTTTGTAAGTGTCTAATAAGGTTGTTTGCAATAGAAAATATTTTGAACTTTAATTTTGCTCAAAAATATCATTGTGTGCCTATACCTTCAAATCCTGCCTGAGTTGGTCTCGTAGTCACACTTTCTGGCCAAATGGGGTATCTTCGACACGTCCCAAATACAATACCAGTGTTGAGCTCCTCTCCAGGATATATCCCACCTCTTTCTTGTACATCCTGCATCTTACCGGAATTAGACGAAGCCATACTGGTCGGAGTTATTTGATAAAAGAAGTTGAAAACTAGCATGACAGCCGAGCTTGGAATGCTGTATTAAATTCCTCTATGAAGAAAAAAAATGGGATTTTTTTATGAACAAATTCTCAAAGTAGCTTGAAGTTTAGATATTATTAACCCATTACTGGTTATGGACTTATCCCGGTATACAAATATAATACATACAAATACGACTAGCAGGGTATGCATTCATAAGTCTCACTCCTGATCCCCCTAACAACAAAGCACCTTGTCAATAATGAGCCTGCTACGTGAGATGTGCCGCGACGAGATTTATATCTTGTCCCTAAACACGCTTAATGAAGGGAGAGATCAGGTATAAATTACCTTTGCCTCTGCCTACGCTGCTGTCGTTACCGTGATGTATAGCAAGATGAACGACTTTGGGGATGTTGGTATGGAAATAAAGATGGCGGAGTTTTAAATAGGACGAGTATTTAGAAATTAAAGTGAAAGCTCCTAACAGATGAAAATACGTCAGCCACCTATCAATTATTGCATAGATTCAAAATACAGTTATGTTAATTGAATAAAGTAAGCCATCTTCGTCTACGATATTGGAAATCGAGTTATGGAACTCAAATGGAGTTGGTCAGGACACCTAGCAAGGCGCGGTGATGGCAGGTGGAGTAAAGCTGTGACCGAGTGGCGTCCAAGGGATGGCAAGAGAAGTGTTGGTCGTCCGGCGGCGAGATGGGCAGACGACATTGTTGCCATTGCGGGAATATCCTGGATGAGGTTGGCATAAGAGCGTGGAGCTTGGCACAAACAAAGAGAGGCCTATACCCAGCAGTGGGTGAAGTCGGGCTGTGGATGATGATGAAGCCATCTTTTTTAGTCGACCTACCATAGGATAATTTCAATTAGACATAGAATATTTCCCTGCAACTGAAGAAAAAGTATCTATTTCATCGCGTTGCTGGTCCTTTTCAATATTTCTCACGATTTATTCTGAAATCAACAACAAAACATAAAAAGAATCATCTCACCTGTATCAAAGCGTATGTTTCATTCTGTACATAACGAAACATTTTCACCAATTTCCGATTCAAATGGAAAGAATGCTCGGGACACTACTAAACATTTGATATTCCGCTGTCAAAGAGATATTTTGTCCCTTTTTCACGGCAACAGGGTTTCCAAAGGCATTTAGAATTTACGGCTTACAGAATTTTTCAATTGATTGCTTTGAAATTCTATTGAGGGTGACTCTAATCCTATCCTAAATTCTATGCTGAAAGTAGTTTTAAATTCCAGTCTAGTTACTATGCCGTGATTCTTTTGCCGAAAAACTATACAAAGCTGAAACTATTGCTGGCTGTTAATGGACTTGTATGAAAGATAATATGGCTAGAAAGGCAATTGACGACTAACAGAGAAGTATGGAAGAAGAAGACATCCTGTGCCATCATCATCTGCCTAGCCTTTTCCCAATTATGTTGGGGTCGGCATCTAGTCTAACCTGATGCAGCTGAATACCAGTATTTTTAACCGACTTCAAAAAAAGGAGGAGGTGCTCAATTCGACTGTTTTTTTATTTTTATTACCTCAGAACTTTCGATTGAAAGAACCGATTTTGTAGATTTTTTTTTATATGAAAGCTGGTGCTTGTCGTGTGATCCCATTTCAAATTAGTGAAGATCTTTATTTTTCACTTTTTTGTGTTTTTTGTTTGAAGTCGGTTTTATGTTTAAAAGGTTTTATTTAACTTGCAGTGTATGTATGTTTGTTCGGATGGAATCTTGCAACTCAATTTTGATGGAGATATCTTCAACTGATTTTTGCATAAAAGTTTTACATCGAGCGACTGCGTTCTGACCTCCACAATCCAGTTAGTACTGGGTAATACGATACCTGTAACAACTAATAAAATTGGGAAAAACATGAGTATGATGATGTTGATGGAAGA
Source organism: Xestia rhomboidea (assembly GCA_963853795.1). Taxonomy (NCBI): domain Eukaryota; kingdom Metazoa; phylum Arthropoda; class Insecta; order Lepidoptera; family Noctuidae; genus Xestia; species Xestia rhomboidea. The sequence goes on from OY970780.1 coordinate 2,581,901, forward strand.
ACATTTGAGACGAGAAACAGGTGATAAGATTAATTAGACTTGTTAGATGGTAGTGGAGCTGACTATCCAGAACGCGAAGTACGTATAATCCGTGCGCGAGCTCCGAGGAATCCGTGACTTGTTTAAAACAGCGGTGGTTCCACCTCAAGCACATAACTCCCTCGCAGAATGATTTCATATTTTAGTTCGCGCGGAGTACTAAATTATAAAACCATTCTGTGAGGGCACTATGCACCCGAAATAAAACCACCGATGTTTTAAACAAGCCACCGATTCCTCGGAGCTCGAGCGTGGACTATACGTGATAAGTACACTAGCAGAGATTTTATAACTCGCAATCTAGTGGACCAACATAACGTACTAATTGTTTAAGTGCATTACTTAGCAATGAGCATAATCTGTTCTTTGTAGGCAAAGGCGCCAGTCTGCCTTAGCAGGCTTTGAACGTAGCTAGTTAATCTAAAACAACACTTCCTGTATAAGAAATTATGTTAAGAAACAACATTGAAATTAATAGCGATAAATTGGCAACATGCTGTGAACAAGCGTAGACTGTATCCTCTATCTTTAAATGTATGTAGAGTAGCCTAGGCTTGTAGTGATGTAAAACGTTATAATAGAGGTTTTCATAATGTAGTTTAGAGGCCCTTAGAGAGTGTACAGTGGCCTGCGCATCAGGTTACTGCAAACTGTCAAATTTACTCATTCGATTTTGAATTTAACCATCCACATTTATGGTTTAAAATCACTTTGAGTTTGTCAGTTTGTGATCACTCGTGCTGGCGACTAAACAGCAAACAAATTTATTCATGTTTTCATTGTTTAATTCCCTCAACTGGGTTCAAAAGTTTATTCTTCTTTCATTAAATTCCGTTGGACTATCATAATTAACATCCACAGCACAACTTCATCCACTACTGCCTACTTTCTTATCTCTCTCTTCATCAACCTTTGACCACCCACTGCTGAGAATACTTGAAACTCATCAAAATCTTCTCCTTCTTCCCCAGGTGCCTTCATCGGTGGCATAATGGGCGGGTTCGCGATGCGCCTGGGCCGGCGCTCGGTGCTCATCGCGATGGCTCTGCCGTACACCCTGGCGTGGTTGGCCACTGCGCTGTCGACCAGTGTTCACATGGTATCCGCCGCGTCCTTCTGCGGGGGCATGCTTATTTGCTGTATTAATATGACTACACAAGTAAGTTTTACATTATTACTTATCAAAACATTGCATAAGCCAGACTTGGATAGGAATCGCAAAAGTAACTATTTTTTATTTTTTTTTATTTTTTTATTTATTAGGGAAAACAAACAGTTACACACTTATGATGATTAACAAATATTTTTTTTCAAAATCAAAATCAGAGCATTTATTTCAAGTAAGCCAGTTACAGGCACTTTTGAATTGTCGAAACAAAGATGAAAATTAAATGTAGCTACAGTCCCAGTCACAAGACATAAAAACTGTGAAAGTACTGTAGTTGCCCATTCCCTAGCGTAGATCTCTATGGAGAAGAAACTTGGTACGGGACTGCATCAGTGTGCAACTTACTACGTTATCCACATCTTATATAATTAGAATTGGAAGATACATGCACGAGTACAATAAGCCTTAGCTTTATTACTAATACTATATAAATTAAAAGGGGAGAAAAAAAAAATGAAAAAAAATAACAATAAGATCTACAGATACACTAATCCTCAAAGTCTTTGATAGCTTTAAGGATATCATTTCGAAATCTATTAGCTGACAAAGAAAATAAATCCAGATTTGAGAATAGGGTGATATAACTGCTGTGTACTACTAACTAACTATGTCTTTATCTGTGTGTTACATTTACACGCTGCGGGTCATAAACTGTCAGACTATGAGTATAAAGTTCAAATTCCAAATCAAAATCAAAGCATTTATTTCAAGTAGGCCACTTACAGGAACTTTTAAATTGTAGTTTGATTGGTATTTCTGCTGGGACACAAGGCTGAGATCGAGTTTACAAATTATTATATTGTTTTAATCTTCATTATTTTCTTCTGCCCTAATTGCTTCGTCATTCTTTACATTGATTATTATCTTAGATATTCTACCAATTTTGGTAGACTTATTGAGAGATGCGATGGTCAGGTTCTTACCCAAATTATGTAGACGTGAATTTATGGGGATTCAGATTAAGTTAAAGATTTTAATGAGCACACAATATACATATTTCCATAGCAAATAATATAAACTTATATTGTCACTTACGGGATATCTTCCGTGATTATTTATTGTTTTGAGCTCCCGATATTATTTTATTATATCCCGTAAGTGACAATATAAGTTTAGTTTTAAACCGTGAGAGCTTAAAACAGTGTTAGCAAATAATATCTCCAAAATCAAATGATTAACTGATCGCTCGATCGGTTATAACTTTAAAGAGATGGTTACGTATACTTTCGGGAAGTTTATATCACGCCCACAAGTCGCTGGCAATACTGTAAATTTCACGCAATAGGGGGCATTATTAATTCAGGCAACAAATCAGCTTCCCAACCTAATCTCAACCTAATCACACAGGGATCAACCCCGAGACCTTAGGAAACATAAACCAATGCTATTGGTCGACCGATTACGAAAATAACATTTATAGAAACTGCATTTGAACAGAGAAAGCTAGGGAAAGCCTTAAATGGTCATTAGGGTCTACCATAAAACATTATAGGTACCATATAGAGAGATACAATTGCGAGTGTCAGTCTATGGGACGCTAAAATTGAATGGGCCAGCCTTTTATATAGCTGATGGTGTGAGGGCTACAACACATTCACTCCACAACTAATGTTGGTATCGCTCAAAAATAATAAGGATGCAATAATTTTTTAAATAAGACAGTTATTAGAAAAAATAATGTGTCATCAGATCCAAAATTGAACATTTCTGGCATGGATAAAAAAAACAGATTTAATTCCTTGTTCTTAGCACGATTTAACTCTCTGCATAATAGATGATCCAAAAGCAGAAACAGTGAAGCAATTACTTCTAGCAATACAAGATAACTTCAACATGCTAACAGTTGCCATACATTGAGTACTTTATTCTTCTGTCTGACTGACAGAAAACAAAAATTCGCAAGGTATACAAGCAGTTTCATTCAAAAGAGCTACACCTACACGGTCATACAAGTATGGAAGCAGCAGATTTTTTTTCGAATTCATTGTAACAGTTGCACGTCAATGTGCATTACAGTGGGTCACACACTATACGTCTCTAGCTCAACGATAAAACACAATAGTATACAATTCTAAATTTTTAGTAAAGCTCACTGCCTAAATTGAATTGAGCGCTCTAAGGTGTTGTCAATCGTGCCAGCTCTTGGACTGCAACTGGCGTCACGTAACGCATGATGCAGTTGAATCTGTATTCATCTTCACGTCTTAAGGTCACGGCACAGTATACCAGCATCGCAACTGCATAGCTGCAGCACAGCGTCGTCGCCTCGAATTTATGCTTAAGGCTAGCTGCCAGCGCGACAACTATGCGGCAAGCAAGGTGCAAGCTCGGGGTCCGCACATCAGCCGCGAGGTGTAAGCGTGCTCTCACCGCGAACACAATTATTATTTATATATTATGGCATTTCTGATCGTTGTTTCGCTGGCGACTCGGAGTCGGCGCGCTGTAAGCACCCTGTCGGCGCGCTGTAAGCATGCGGTCCGCTCGCTTGGAGCGCGCGGGCTGCGAGTCGAGTAGTATGGTAGCGGCAAGCACGCTGACTGCTCGCTGTGGGCTTTTTCATATTGACATTATGAAATATGTTTTACGACACACGATTTAATGCTCTAATTTGAATGGCAAGTTAATTGCTGAGTTGGAACGATTCCGGCTGCCAGTATAGTGCGCCCATGACCTTTACACAACTATGCACTAAATTATGATGTTATTGTGTTCGGTTGTAATATCTGCAGCCCAAGAGGCTGGTAATTACTGTTGTCGTTAAATTTTAATGACTAATCTACGATGCCTTTATGTGAAGCCTGGTTATTGTGTATGTGGCGTCAGGTATTGTCAGGTTAGGTTAGTTTATTATACCTACGAGGCTACGATGTGCTGTAGCTGGAAATATAATCATGTCATTTCATCACGTCGAAGGGTTTGGCAGATGTGACCACGTACACGTTATAAATAATAAATAATAATAAATATCGCTGGACATTACACACAGCGCCATCTAGTGCCGCACTAAGCAACGAGGCTTGTGTCGTGGACACCAGATAGTTGATATACTACATAGATACTTTTTGTTTGTAAATACATACTTATTATACATATAAACATCCATGACTCGGAAACAAATGTCTATGCTCATCACACAAACATTTGCTCGTACCGGGATTCGAACCCGGGACCCTAAGAACGTAAGGCAGCTTCACTACCGCTGCGCCATTCGGGTCGTCGAGTTATGTTTAACTTCCGTGTAAAAAGGCGCGCCTTTTGCCATCCACCGGGCACAAATCTAGACTCCGTGCTGTTAGGGACAAATTCCTGATTGAAAAACTCAATCACTCTTTGCCCTACCCGGGAATCGAACCCAGGACCTCATATGCAGCAACAGCGATGAATAAAGACAAACGTCAAAACTCTTGAAAAATTCGTTCAAAATTACTATTGTAATTTTCCTAAACATTTGACCGAAGTAGAATCAACTGTTACAATGGTGGTGACTTATCAATAATACAAGATTATTTTTTATATTTAATTGTTTTTTAAATTACAGTCTAGCCTAATAAGACTAATAAGCAATTTTAATCTAACTTAGCCAATTTGATAAAAGTAAAACTATATCTAAGAGCACGTCCATTGCGTTTGCTTAGCGTCTATTAAGGCGAAGTCGCTTTGTTCTTGTGTCCATATAAATAGCTAGGTACTATTTACACTCGCGGTAAAGTCACAATTATATTACACTATACTAACTCAAAAGGTCTAGTCCTTTCGAGCCTTCTTACTATGTCCGTGTTGTCGAGGAGCTGGATGGCCTCGACATTAACATGACGATGAAGCCGATGTTCATGTTATAATACAGTATGTTCATACTACAAGATTATAACAAACAAAAGATGACTACTGATGAGCGATCAGTAGTCTTCAGATCGTAAGAGACCATCAACTGACTGATTTTAAAGATTGGAAAAACCACACAAGAAAAAACTATAAATAATTTAATTTTATGTTAGTTCCCATAATCGAGAGTTGGGACGTGATATGCATACCAAACAATCGGTCATTTAATGTAAGTTATTGTGAAATAAATGAACATTTGCAATGCACTGACCGCTTTGAGCTGCGCACTTTTCAGAATCGTGCGATCTTTGACAGACGTCACTTTGAGCATTATCGTGGCGAAGACATAGAGCAAGGGAGATGTCCACAGATGAGAAAATCCTTAGTTTTCTACTTAAGTTGTCTTTTTACGGCACAAGATGGCGGAAGCGAGGCAGTTTCAAATGGTTCTAATAAATTTTCAATCTATGTGCTTTATGTCAATTATGACTATTATGAAATGGGCTTTTAGATAAATGACAACTACAATATTTGTAATTATTCGAAAAATATTGATGAATTATTTTTGTTATTATAATCGCTAGCCCTAATCCGTATACTCCGAAAACCAACAAATCATTTACCTAAATCGGTTTGCCAAACACATTTGTAATCGTAGAATTTCCCAGTTTAATGTGCTTATAAATAATACAAAACCTTTGCATGCAAATCTGACAACCACGGCACAGGAATCATTTTGTATAACATCCCAAATACGAAATCAACACATAATTTACATAGGGTCTAAAATGTATACACGATTCGGAAATCAAATTGAATTTGAACATAGCAGGATAGACGACCATCTATTGTTTCATTTATGTCTTTCAATCGTCATTATTTTTGTATAATTACAACGTCAAATCGCCGTAACAAAACTTTTTTGACTATAGCCTATTCACACTTATTTCACCTCTGACCGCAAGACAACTTTTATTATTGAGATTTTGACCGACTTGTCAGCGACAACAACCCTATATTAACAAAGTTACAAAGAGCACTGTCATTTTGACATTGTACTTGTGACGCTTGGTTAAAATTGATAATCTAGAGCATTGTCTGTGGGAATGGCATTGAAAAACAAATGGCGGTGTAAGTTCCGCCATTGTTTTTTCAAAAGAGACAAATAAAATAACTTTCTATTATAGGAATGTACTATCGTGGACACTCCCGCCTGGTCACCACTAACCTAATTTTTGCTTGCACTCGCAACATAGAAACGCACTCTAGCCCCGCCCCGTTGACTTCGTATAGAAATAATGAATGAAAGACAATACCGATCGGCCGAGCGCACTGACGACGCACACCAAAGTCCGACGAGAGTTATTTTTGCCAAATTGACGCTTTCCTAATAGGCCTAAACTTTAAGGGAGCGTGACTCGGCTCCTCCGCATGATTTAAGCGAAAAAAAAGTAACTCATCAGGCGGAAAAGACCACGTCTGTACCTGTCAAATGAACAGTCTCATCTCCCCATATAACATATTCTTTGCCTTTCCTCGAACAAAACATAAAAAGGCATCACTGTGTTTATGCACAAACATAGACTTGTTAAGTATTTTTTATGTAAAGTAATCTATTGTTAACAATTTTACGACACTATTTGAACCCAAGACCAATGTTTTTGAGTAAGAATTGCATGATTATTTGTCAGGCCAAAACAATTAACTACGCTTGTTATAATATAACATCAGTCAGTAAATCCCCGAAAGGCTAAGCAGAGGTGTACCCAAAGGTACACTCGCATTTCACCAGTTAGGTTTAAGTCTCATGCAATAGAGGGCGAGCCTGTTGCTATCAACCGGGCACGAATTCAGACTCCGTGGCTGCTACTGAGAAATTCCTGACAGAGAAACCCTTGAACAACAATTTGTCCGAAATGGAAATCGAACCCATGACCAATGAGGCAATCACAGTATATATATTGTTATTTTATTCTTTAAGGATAACATTATCGTCTGCATAAATACACGTTTTGCTCAAGAAGTGTGAAATGTCAACGTACTTAAAGTTATTTATGTGCCTATAAAATTACCTTTTCGGTAGAAAGGCGTTGAGCTGGCAGAATTATAAGCATTGGCACCTCTAAAAGCACTATTTAGCATAATCATCAGATCAATAATGGTCCCAGTGCCGGGACGCAGGCTTCATCTCATTAAAAGGGTGTAGAGCGTAGCCACCACGCGGACCAAGTGTCACCAGACGACCCATCCAAAATAAACAATATAATTATGCTTGATGAGAACAATTTTCCTCCACAGAGATCGAAATAAAAACAAAACACAAATAATTTCCTCTCTCAATTTTCCCACAATCCCACACAGGTGGCATTCACAAGAAACAATCGACTACCATCGACACAACACCAGTTACGACTTCACAACCTCATGCCTGGTCACGAGAAATACTTACCATAACTCATGACATAATTCTACAGGCTATTGACGCATTTCCATACATTGCTTTAACAATAAGTAAGGTTGGTATTGTGGCGAATCGCTCATGAATTTTATGTTTTTGGTCATTTCGCGTTGTGGTGGTATAAAGTATGTGTGGGCTGGCCATGGTGGTCCTTAGTCTTACTTTGTAGGACAAAGGGTGAATGTGAACATTCATATGAGAAGATAATGTGATTGCCAATGCAAATATTTTCATAAAGACTAAAGAAAACATAGAAGATTATCCCATGATCTGTCCACGAAGTAGACACAATAGTTATACAATGGCTTCTCGACCAAATTGGTCATTCGACAGATCATGATTTATTGTAACACATGATTGATTATATTATCATTTTGTTAACTGTTGTTTATTTTATAGTTACCGTCCATAGTCATCTACTTAGAGTGAATAATATAAAAAGTAAAATTTTGGATACCTGACATTTGTTAAAATGTTTTCTACACAGGGGATACATAAAATAATAATAATAATCCATTTATTTCAGGTAACAAAGACCCATACATAAATACCTTAACCTAATAATACATACTAATAACAATAACCACTAACCATAACAATAATAGTTACGGAAAGAATAGATGATATACCATAAATGTAAAACACATCACTGGTCTATTACACTTTCACACTAAAACTACAACTTTTATACTCAATACAAATTTTATAACAGCGTGGGCTGAAACAGCTGATCAAATCTATTCTCCATTACACAACAACGTCAAACAAGTCATTGAACTACGTAATAAAACTAATAACAATCAAATAAACAGAAGAATTCTAATAAAACCACAATTTTCAACACCCACGCTAAAATGAAAGGCGAGAAACAAAATGCTCTTATCCCCAAATTAATAGTAGACAATAAAATACAGTTTCGAAAACATAAAATCACTTGATAACGAAGAAAATAATACTAATACAGTGTTAATCTTTCTTTGGAAGGCTTATAGGCGACACAGCATAGATTGTGTCGTTAGAAGGTGCTTTGTTTCGCTTTACATTTGTAATTGGACTGTATAATATATTTTATTACTACAATGTGGGGTCTATCGGGAATAGATTGGGCCACCCTGACTCTCATTTCGTGATAGTGAATATCGTATGCCAAGTTTGCAACATTCATGGCAAACATTGAATATTCTGAAGGCATCCCTATTAACACTGAATCTAACTAAGAATTAAAGAGAAATTCCAATCTGTCGCCAGATCAAGATAGTGAATCTAAGATAACAACAACATTATCAATTGCCTAAATTAGTCCTAATTATGGGGAAACACATTATTCATGAAAATTCCTAACATACTTTTCTCTTGTTCCCAGGTATACGTCACAGAAATAGCTGTCCCCGAAATCAGAGGATGTCTGAGCTCAGTACTCAAAATTCTGAGCCAGATCGGTATCCTGATATCATTCTCTATAGGCGCCTATCTGAACTGGTACCAACTCGCCCTGATGATTGCCGGAGCACCAATCCTTCTGTTCTTTGCTCTGTTCTTCATCCCCGAAACTCCCTCTTCTCTCCTTCTTAGAGGAAGAGAGCAGGAGGCAGAAGAATCCTTGCAATGGCTCCGAGGACCAGAAGCAGATATACGACAAGAATTAGCAACGATACGGACTAATATCCTCGCCAGTAAACTTTTCAATGGAAATAATGCTGGAAAATTCAAGGCTCTGCTGTCGAAGAGGATGACAAGGCCTGTTCTAATAACCTGTGGGCTGATGTTCTTCCAAAGATTTACTGGAGCCAACTTATTCAACTTCTACGCAGTCAAAATGTTTAAGGAAACCTTTAGGACAATGAATGCTCATGGAGGAGCGATAGCAACGAGTGTAGCACAACTACTGGCGTCATGCCTATCAGGAATGCTGATAGATAACGTTGGTAGACTACCTCTGTTAATGATAAGTGGAGTGATGATGTCCATAGCACTTGCCGGCTTTGGATCGTTCGCGTATTATCAAGAGGTTTTCAGAAGTTCGACAGATTTAATAACATCAGAACCAACGTATGATTGGATCCCTCTACTTTGCGTTTTAACGTTTACGATCGCATTTTCTTTAGGTATCAGCCCCATATCTTCTCTGCTCATTGGTGAATTGTTTCCTCTTGAGTACAGAAGTACAGGTAGTGCTTTAGCTACTAGTTTCAGTCATCTTTGCGGATTCGTTAATGTTAAGACGGCAGCAGATTTCAAAGACTACATTGGTCTGTATGGGCTTTTTTGGATGTACGCCGGAATTTCAGTACTATGTCTCCTTTTCGTCGTTCTTTTCGTACCAGAAACGAAAGGACGTGAGATCGACGAAATGGACCCGAAGTATGTCGAATCTTTATGTATTAATCGATAGTCTTCGATGTATTTTTTGTCGTGGTTTGTTTTTTAGAAGACGCAGGGTTAAGCGCATAATATCGAATATGGAGGAGAAAATCGCGAGGACGATTCTTTTATAGAATCGTCGCTATAGAGATACTGTTTTGCTAGTCACAAGAAGTGCAATGGAACTATAAGTCGGTGTTAAACAGGTCTCTTGGTGTATATAAATGCGGTTTGTCGCCAGTGTGCGCTAAGCTTAAGCACGGCTGGAGTTTTCAACCAGTATTAATGTTAGTATTTCCTTCAAAGTGCCTTTATCTTAAAAAAGTTCCTGTATTTTCTTACTAAGCCTTGAGAAATTGCATCGGGAGCGTTTGTTGTATCAAAATATTGTGCTAAAATTTTTCGTATGGTGCTTACTTCTTTAGAGAAATAGTGTAAATAATTTATTTTATATCGAGAACTAAATCATTCAATGCTTTTGTTGAATTGTTTGTTTATGACTGTAAGATATTTAAATATATCTGTTATTTATGATAAATGTACTGTATTGTTAGAAATGTCGAAATTATTCTTGTATAGAGCGTTTACTTTGAAGTGCTTCCAAAATCTGATGCAATTTCTAATTTTTATCTGTTTTCTTGTTGTAGGAAGCATTTGTCTAAATGTTGTTGAGATCTGAATATTCTCTGTCTTTACGAAACTAGTGATATTTATTGTAAATATATTTTTGTTGATAATTATTGTGGGGACTGTGTCATGAGTGGAGTGGGGGACGAATGGTCTTGGCTCTTATGCAAGTTTGATATAAGTTCGGTTGTGCCAAGAACATAATGCTGACGTTCGTGATAATCTCGCTTCGCTTATGATACAGTCTGATGTAGTAGTGTGATGTGAGTATCATGGTATTGGTTGGTTGATTTTAGCGGAGTGCATTTCGTTAGAATATTTTGTATAAGAAACTAGCAACCCATCTCTACGTTTCCCAACGCCACCTATCGAGTCCAAACCTGTGCTATTTTTCAAGCCAACCAAATGTATTAAAAAAACATTGAAACCGTTTGGGTGGTTTCGGAGATTTGCACGAAAATGATTTTACGTGATTTTGTACATTAAGATAATAAATTGTTAGTTTAAAATTAACAACAGATTAAACCCAACAACCAATGTCAAAGTACTCATCGTAATGTACGGGTATGGCATACAGTCGAGAGCACAAGTGCTCATAAATTGTAGCAAAAATATTTCATAAACAAAATGTAAATTGTAACGAAAATGTATTATATCGAATAATATGTTGAAAGTATTTCACTAATTGTTTAAGTACAATTTGTGCATAGTAAATTCAGTGACAAAAATGTCAAAATACGTATTTTAGAGAAATTTTGCAATTTTATTTTGTAAAATTGGTGCTAATACCGGTGCCTTGCATTTTAATGTTTTTGTTTTCGAATATATAAAATAGTCTATGTTTTATGGATAGAAAGCGAGTGTATATAGAAGCAGTATTATTAAGTTTTGTAAATAGGTATAATATTTTATAAATATTTATGTAGTAAGTAATTGTGTTGTAATAAAACACGTTGCCATATGAGGAAGCTATTTCAAAATATTGATTTGTACTTAAAAATCGAATTTAAGTGTTTCAATAAAAACCTTGTGACCCTATTCTTTGTTTAATTTTAGAATAACCAAACAAAACAAATATCTACATTTCTTATTATTGACAAAAACAAACATAGGTAACTTTCCAACTCGTTCTACGAGGAATTAGAGAAATTCGTTATCACATCATTAAATCGAGATGATGTTAATTTTGGTGTTATCTCAATTATGAGATCATGAATTATTAAACAAAAATGAAATTTAAACTTACAAGATGCTGCAATAAATGGAACAAACACTTTTGTGCCCGTTTATCCTAACCTCGAAATCAAACTTGACACACGAGTAGACCAACAAAATAGAATCATCATTACTACCGGATGTACCGACATTACGGTGTCACCATTGTACCCCATTGTACCACATAATTCGATCTTGATGGTGTCATGGTTCCGTGACCAGGGATAACGTGGAAACTAACCCAATTACGTGTTTTTGTTCCTGGCTGATGATTTCCTATGATTTTGGGAGACTAAATGAGAAAGTAACTACCTATGAAACGCATATTATAGCATCACGCCTGTAATGACCGAAAGGTTAGGCAGAAGTCTATCTTTAAAACACGCACATTTTGCCAGTTATGTTCAAGTCTCTTGTAATGAGGAGTGACCCTATTACCTTCAACCAGGCACCAAATAATCCACACTCCGTGGCTGCTACTGAGAAATTCCTATTGGTGAAACCCATTAACATTTTTCCCGACCTAGGAATCGAACCCAAGATCTCATTTTCAGCAGTAGCGTTTTCAACCACTAGACCAACGAGGCATCTCTTTTGATAAAATGAATACTGGTTACACGACAGCAATAATTACATAGATTTATGAAAAAAAAAATTGCGAAATAGACAATGAATATACCATTCACCAACCTGTACGGGCCCCACTAGAGGTCCTCTCTCTAAAGGCCAGTGTCTAAACGATGTGCATATTGTAGGTTATCTGGAATACAAAAATAATAACCCTTTTATTATTCTTCTTACAATTTTCAAATAGACCTTTCCTACTTTTACCGCATTCGGTGGCAGCGCAAAGCTCTCTTCGGTTGAATGTTTTTGGGCTAAGACGGCAGCATAGAAAATACGGTTTACGGTTAAAGTTTTTTTTTTTTAATCACTTCTATGTATCTTAATTATTATGTGTTTCCTACACATAATAATTAAGATACAATAAACAACGGTTTCGCTTGGGAAAAAACTTACAATTAATAAATCATTTATGTGGTGTTTTAAAAGTTGGAAGTGATTTCGATTCCTTGATTACTTTAGGTAAAGAGTTATAGAGTTCTACCCCCTCTTAAAGGACAGTCTTTCTACTGTAGTTTGTCCTCGGTGCTCTTAAAATTATATGGTTAGCCTGCCTGTAATACATATAACATAGTATCATAGCATAGCATATGATATTATAGCATAGATTACGACACAGCTCCACAACCACACACATTACACGAGTGTCATCCTCAATTTCGACAGTTAATAATTGTTTCGACACAGTCCCAATTTCGAATAACAATAGTTCGATTACTCATTGCTTCGTCAGAACATACTTCGACAACACACACATTCGAAAAACACTACTTCGACAGAACCCTTCTTCGATATGACACATATGAAGTGTGATCTCTAAGTCTAAAATGTTACCACTTCGAGGTTAGTATGCATGGATGTCGTGAAAGATAACGGAGCAAATTTTAAAATGAGGATAAATTTTGTTGTTTATAACCTGATATTATAATAAGATTGCATCTGTATATGTAAGAAGATAAGACTGTATTTTGTAAAACGCTTGACGCCTGATTCAATCATCTGAGCAAAACACGCGTATTGTTAACTCTCGTCTTTTGGTTCAGGAACTTTTTCATCAAGTCGATCAGTTAGCCATCAGAAATAAAACAAAGAAAATTGATACAAAAATAAATACAGCAATAAATTATCATTCAACTCATAATGGATCGCTTCAAACGGAATTAACCTCAGCTTGACGTACTTCTAACACTTAAGAGATATGGTCAAGTGGCAGGAACCAAACGCTTGACTCTTGAGGATCGATTCATCAGCTGAGGCTATAAAAAGTACCGTCTGGTTTGTAAGCAATGATGTTATTGATTTTGTTGTAATTAGCCGTGCACAAGGCATCGTTACTTTGTTTGTTAGCGTTGTTTATTTTCTTTTGTTACTTGGAAAAGAAAATCCAACATATTTCACTTCCTTACAAACTTAGATTGATACATAAACTCACGTCTTTATCCAATGGGTAGGCAGAAACTACAGAACGCCACCTGCCTTTAATAGATCCTTCTGCCTTCTGCCATAGATCCTTCTGCCTTCTGCCATAGATCCTCCTGCCATCCATAGATACTCCTTTCGCCGTGTCCAAGTTCTTACTATGGCCATGACACGCACGCCGGTTGCGAGTTCTACGCACCTGAACTTTCTGGAAAACCTCACCAATAAGGTCAGCGTATGATCTTCTTGCCCCGCCCCCCGGCGTTGCCGCTCACATCTGCCTTGGACCTTACCTAATTCTTCCCTTTTTTGTTTTTTTTTTTTCAGAAGGGACATCAAATGACTCCTCCCGCTCTGGGCGGAGCAGGAGGGAGTGTCAGACTTTTACTGATGAAAAACCCATCCATGTTCCTTCATCGCCCTTTGTGTTCCGGGGCCACGGTATCTCTTGCGAACAGTCCCGCAGCCCCGACAGGCATCGGCTCTTGCGGACCCCTTCCTTTCTGCTGACTCTCTTTGAGGCGCGCGTGGAACACGAACGCGCCGTCGACACGGCCTGTCGTCATGAGACGGACGGACGGCGAGCTAGCCCATAGCTCACCGTCCACAGGCCCGACCTAATTCTTCCCTGACAATGCTTATGTGGTAGTCGCAAACGTGGCTTCTAAGCGTGAGGTAATTTCAATTTGGTAAACAAATCACACTGTATAAAATTTACTTCGCACAACACTAATGGCTAGTGATCCGGTTGTCATGAGTTTCAAAGGAGACCCTGTATCGAATCGATAAATGGATGACTGCCTCGTTAATCTAGTGGTTGTAAGGGCGACTACTGAGCTTATGGTCCTGGGATCGATTACCAGGTCATTATTAGGCTTTTCTATTAGGAATTTCTCAGTTGCAGCCATGAAGTCTGAATTTTCGCCCGGTTGATGGCAATAGGCTCGCCTCCTATTGCATGAACATAACTGGCGAAATATGGGTGTACTATTAGTTATAAATGGAAGCATCATCATACAATTATTTATGTATCTTTTATGTATAAACACGCAAAATTTTATTATACTATAGTCCCTGAAAAGTGTGAAAACGGTCGTTCAGCGGGCTTAAAATGGCCGCTTGAGAAGAATCATAATATGAATCACGTTAAAAATTTTAAATTCTTAAAGTGGACTTTATGGTTGCAGAATCATAATATGAATCACCCAAAAAAAAAACACTTAAAATGGACTTTATGGACCTAAGTATGCTAAAGTGGCCATTTTAGACCCCCAGTTGTATTGTTTGAGCTACCTCGGGAAATAGAGGAAAGCATGCAGTGCCCCAGTGTGTCTCGATGTTCCTCGTTGAACCCGCGGTACTTCGAGCTACGGTATACAAGAGCTGGAATATTTTTTTCAAAAAATATGTATTGTTTAAAGCAGTACTTTCATAGCGCTTGAATGACATTGGCGGGAAGGCGCTGTCCGTGAGCCTTATGTCAAGCACGGGTTCGTTTTATGAAAATACTTTTATTTGTATAACTTCTAAATTGTTTGGTTGACCGTACCTTCCCAAGAAAACTTTGTTTATTTTATTTGTGATCCCAAAATACCACTCAAAAATATTTAGGGGGAATCCTGGACCGCGGTCCGGGTCCAAAAAGCCCCACGACCCATATTTGGTAGTCCACCATATTGGATTTAGAATAACGTCAGTTAGCTAACCATGCATTGTCATCCATGCCAAACATGTTTGCAAAATTTCAGCTCAATCGGAAATCGGGAAGTAAGTCAAATTTAATTTCTAAGCTTTCTTTTTTTTACAGTTTGGTTACGTGGGGTGTAGTTGTAATTATTATTTTCTTCGTATTTATAATATTCCACATGTATGTATTGTTTATTCGTCTACAATTTATTTTTATTTATTAACCTTATCCGTAGCTGACCGTGGCATCACTCTCACTTTAGGCCCTATCAGAATACCAGCGCTGTAACGTTTTTTAACGTGACAGCACCATGCTGAGATAGGGGCCTTTTGGCCTTGTACAGGACCGATTTCGTTTTCTTTTTATTTTTAATTTCTTTTAGTTGTTTTATGTTTAATTTTTATTAGTTGATAATTTCACCATTTTTTTTGTGTTTTGTCCTGTGCGGGTTAATAAATGCTTTTTCTTTCTTTCTTTCTTTACTTAGATTCAGGAGAAGCTTTTAAAAGTGTGCTCAAAAACCAGATAGCCAAACGTACAACTTTATCTCTACCTAGACTTGGTAACTTCTTGGGCAAGAATACAGACATAATTGAAACATCTACGTCTAATCTGTCTAACTAGCAAACATATGCGTCGTCCGGGAATCGAACCCGGATCAACTGCTTGGAAGGCAACTATGCTGACCATTACACCACCAACGCATGTGTTGGAAATTTAAAAATATAGTGAACGTGTTTTTTTAAGCCTTCTGATATCGCACTTTATTGGCTTTCCATGAAATAAATATTGGTAAGGAAGATTAAGGTGTTTTCTAACAGTTATACTCATACTCAAAGTATTTATTTCAAATCAACCATTAACAGGCAATAGTCAAGGAGTCGGTCAAACAGTACAAGCTAATTTCCCGTTCGACAACGTAGAACTCTATGGAAAAGAACCGGGAAGAAACTACACGGACACTCTTATAAAATTAAGTAAGGAATTAAAAACTCCTCGATGATGAACTCATGAATGAAACTTTGGCAATACTAGTCTCAATTCTCAAAGTATTAAGTAGTCTTGCCAGTTGTGCAAATAATAAATAAATAATATATCGCTGGACATTAAACACAGCGCCATCTAGTACCACACTAACGAGGCCACGAGGCTTGTGTCGTGAACACCAGATAGTTGATATACTAAATAGATAGATTTCAAAAAAGTCGTGCACAATGTTTTAGAAGTACTCAACACATGCGTTGGTGGTGTAATGGTCAGCATAGTTGCCTTCCAAGCAGTTGATCTGGGTTCGATTCCCGGCCGACGCATTTTATCTTTTTGGGCGTAAGTAAAGAATCTGCTTTTCGAAGACTTTATATAGTACGCCACAACTATAGCATTGCCTTTATCTTAAGACCAATCTCCGGACTAATCCAGCAAACTCTATCTCCTGTAAAACAAAGCTAAACTCAATCGATATTATGACATCAGTGCTACTGGGTAAATGAGACAGATACATACAACACACAATGTGTTAAAAAGAGATAGCAACACAAACAGAATATATGCCAGTCAGCCTAGGATATAAATATTGCGTCGTATGAAATGTAAATGTTACACATTCAATTGTGAAGTTTACATGTTTCTTCCGACTTTGCTTGCTTCCAAAAATCTTCCTATTTTTGGGGACTTAAAAATGCCTGCCCATTATGCTTAGGTCATCCATCAGCATTATTTGCCTAGCCTTTTCCCAACAATGTTGGGGTTGGCTTCCAGTCTAACCGGATGCAGCTACCAGGCCAAATTGCCTCGTTTGTCTTAAGTCTTCAAGGCAATTCTATGTTTTACAAATATCGTCATTTTACCTTAGATTTGGCCATTGCTGGATATAGGCCTGCCGCAAGCATTTCCACAAACTGTATACTACTATATGTTTATAATTCAATAGGCGAGACGACAAAAAAAAATCTAATTAGTCCGTCAGTTAGATAATCAAAAAATATTTTTCCCGTATTTTTTCTTTTGTTACGTAAACCAAAATTGACGAAGATACGACGCTTTTAAAATTCTCAATACGTCACGCCATGGTATAATATTTAGCTAGTTCTGACGTCACGAGTCCCCACTCCCGAGTTTTGATGCGTTTTATCTTTGTCAATATTCATTGATTTACAAAAACAAAAAATACATGTCCATTAATTTCCAATACTCCAACTGACGGACTAAATAGATTTGCAATTTTTTGATACTGTCGTCATGCCTATTCTCCAGAAGTAGCAATACTCCTGAAATCTGGTAGGTATATACTCACACTTATCTCTACTTACCCCCTTAATTATAACCGTTGCTTAAAGTTCAGTAACAGGGTAGGCAAAAAATTATGCGTCGGCCGGGAATCGAACCCGGATCAACTGCTTGGAAGGCAACTATGCTGACCATTACACCACCGACGCATGTTGCGAAACTTTCCAAATTAATACACGAACTCGTACGATCATCTTTATTGTTACAAATGTTTTGATTACAGTAATGAATTTGATTGTTTAACGGAACAATAAACTTTAATTATAGGTTAATACGTACTTATATTGTGGCGTCTAATAAAGTGCTCCAGTGAACTAAAAGCAATAAAAATGTACACTGACCTGCAAAAATAACTACTACACTTTTAAATTTAAATTTTTCCCAAACTATAGAAGTTAGAGATTTAAAAGAAAAAAAAACGTTGTAAAGCAATTTTTATCAGCTTTCTTTGTAACTATAGACAAAATTAAACTATTTTTCGAGTCCTTTTCGTTTCGAAAGTATATCTTGTGTACTTAAAAAGTTATTGCAATTTTAAAAGTGTGGTACTTATTTTGGCAGGCCAGTTTATTTTGCGAAGGTGTTTTTGTACCTACTTAAAGGAAAAATTTTAATTGTACGGTTGCGCCTGCAATTGTTAATCGCTCTCTATACTACGCGCACTCTTCCTTGTTCGCCTTCATCATCATCATCATCATCATCATTTCAGCTGAAAGACGTCCACTGCTGGACATAGGCCTTCCCTAAGAGTCGCCACATTGACCGGTCCCGTGCGACTCGCATCCAGCGGATCCCCGCAACCTTCACCAGGTCATCGGTCCATCTAGTGGGAGGTCTTCTAACGCATCGTCTTCCGGTTAGCGGTCGCCACTCCAAAACTTTTCGGCCCCATTCTGCGAGCAATGTGCCCTGCCGACTGCTGCTTAAGTTTGGCAATTCTTCGGGATACTTCGGTAACCTTGTTCGCCTTGTATGCCATTTATCATAAGAAAACTGCTATGTTCTAGATTAAAATTTTTGAAACAAACTGCCCATTCACCCATAAATGGCCCACCTCTGGTGAGATCTTTGTGGGCTGATCATGCTCCATACTCCTCTGCTGGCAACTGAAAGGATATATGAAGGCCCATAAAGTCACAGATAGCTTGGTTATGCTAGAAAAAGTTTCAAAGTCAAAGTCAAAATTATTTATTCGGATAAATGTAGTACAAAAGGTGGTCAACTCCTTGAACTTATACTAGCCTAGTATTTTTTGGTGGGTTATCAATGTATTATTTAAAATACGGATCACCGGATGAGCAAAACAACTTTATTAATTAAAAAGCCGTATTTCGTTTTTAATGTGACTGTACTCTGTGACAGCTATGTCGAGGCGAAACAAAAGACAGTTCATCAAAACTAAGAAAAATCATGAGTCGACGTAAATTCAAATTCAAAGGGTCTCTACGCAGGAGGAGTGATCCAAAATAACATATAGTGCAATGACACATTTCGCCTTAAAATAGCATGCAAATATTAATAACACAAACATTTTAATAGGTAGGTAAGTAGTTAAGAAAATAAAGTAGAATATTCATAAGTTTAATTAACACAAGTCAAATGTCTGGAGTTTGACTGAATATAGGACCTTTTATATCCACTTTCCATAACTTGTGTGTTACAATGACCACAAACTTTATTGGTACAGACTAGCAAATGCGTCGGTGGTGTAATGGTAGCATAGTTGCCTTCCAAGCAGTTGATCCGGGTTCGATTCCCGGCCGACGCACATTTTTGCTTATAAGATTTACGTACTATCGAGGACACTCCCGCCTGATCACCACTAAGCTAATTATTGCTTGCACTTACAACATAGAAACGCTCTCTAGCCCCGCCCCGTTGACTTTGTATAGAAATAATGAATGAAAAGATAACGATCGGCCGAGCGCACTGACGACGTACGCCAAACGAGAGTTATTGTTATTTTGACTCGGCGTCTCCGCATGATGTAAGCGAAAAAAAAATTAACTGATCAGGCGGAAAAGACCACGACTGTACATTTTCACTTAGAGCTTAGTCTTACCTGAAATAGGGTAAGCAAAAAACGTGCGTCGGCCGGGAATCGAACCCGGATATACTGCTTGGAAGGCAACTATGCTGACCATTACACCACCAACGCATGTGGTAGAACTTTCCAAAAAAGTAACGAGATCGTGTACTATACTCGTTACTTTTTAGGGTTGCGTACCCAAGGGGTAAAAACGGGACCCTATTACTAAGACTCCACTGTCTGTCTGTCTGTCACCAGGCTGTATCTCATGAACCGTGATAGCTAGGTTGAAATATTCACAGATGGTGTATTTCTGTTGCCGTTATAACAACAAATAATAAAAAATAAAGGGGCTACGATGTTACGGAACTCTTCATGCGCGAGTCCGACTCGCACTTGGCCGGTTTTTATATTTACAAATATTTTAATTACACACACATATACAATGTCATAAACGATTGCTTAAAAAAGTGCATTTTTGGATTATCGCCTATCAACTCGGCGCCGAAAGTTGAAATTCAAAAATTCAGCAATTGTGCAAGGTGTAAAAGGACCCTTCACGAAGCCCCCAACCAAGGATTCCACTTCTTCTTTCGAGCTCAAACACTAGGAAGTGGCGAAGGAGGGGGCGTTTTCGGCTTTTGGGGACTTTTGTCTCTTGCAAACTTTCACGATCAAAAAATGCTGATATCATAATAGCTTTCATATCAAACTACAATAGATTTGTGCCACTTTAGAAGTTAAATTCAAGCTCTCAATTGATTTTTATCGGGCTATACATTCAACAACCCTGAAACCTCATCATTCAAAGTTTCAGTCAAAGCTTTGGCTTCAAGCACACATACATATACGTATGTACATAACTTCGTATGTGTTGTGTGTGTGTGTGTTGTACGTCAAGTTGTCAATTTGTGAAGTGTGCGTACCAACTCAAATAAACAGATAGCCGCCACCAGTCCGCTATATTACTAACTTGATGTATTATTGCGAGGTACAGGGTGCTTCTTTTATTTATCCTTCCTCTTCGTCCAAATCGAAGGCAAAATTTTGACTTTGACTTTTGATTTTGATCATGCATTCGGCCTTTCAATGGTCTAGTCGAAATAAATGGTTTGCCCTTTATTTTAATTAGACTATAGAAAGGTATTTTTTTGAACGTCAAACTACACATTAAATTAGAATTGAATCTAGTTGCACGTCGTGTAGATCAAGGGTGGAAGATTACCATATTCAAGTTGAGTTTCGACCGAAGAGCCTATATAAAGTGACGTTCTAACACGGTATCGGTTGTCAAAAATTTTTAGGATCGATATAATATGCGCTATCGAAACATCACGGGGTTTTTTGAAAAATCATTGGTATTATTAACAGTCTATTTATTGGTCTAGACGTCTTAATCTCAGTCACATCGATAGCATTTAGTTTGGGTTTCGGATCAGTACCTCAAGGTACAGGTGGAGTTCCACAAAGAGCAGAACAGGAGGTGGGGCATTGTTTGTAAATTACTTTGTATTTATGAATAAACGTTAACAAGGGAGGGTTTTTTTTTTCTCATAGGGAAATCCAGGACTCGTACTAGGAGTGTACCCATGTGATTTTTCTTTGGCAATATTTTTTTTCTTGTTTTTTGCCAATTTTTTGTCAGGCGTTCCGACCACTTTAATTATTATTGTCATCGATCCATCTTATCTATCATCGG
This sequence comes from Xestia rhomboidea, assembly GCA_963853795.1. Taxonomy (NCBI): domain Eukaryota; kingdom Metazoa; phylum Arthropoda; class Insecta; order Lepidoptera; family Noctuidae; genus Xestia; species Xestia rhomboidea. Next base: position 2,603,338 of record OY970780.1, read on the forward strand.
TCTTACAACGACCCTTGTCGTACTCCATTAAGTCCGGGATTTATTTACTTCACCTGCTGTCACACTATCCATCTTTCTAAAAGCCACAACATAATTATGTCTAGGCAAGCGATTCAAACTCGCATATAATCAGTTTTTATTTTAACAAAAAACTTAACGTGATCACTACATCCAAATTGTATTCAAAAGCTGTTTTAGGCGTTGGTAAAGGAAATTCATCCTTAAAAACAAAACACTCTGTATGTCGAGTTCGTGACGTCACAGAATGTCTCGCTACGTTATAGCGAGTCATTAGACGGCTGCGGTATGCGCAGTAATCCAGGCTTAGCTTTCACTGCCATGCCTGATCTTTGTCCACTGACTCTGATGCAAAATGAGTGTTGGTTGATAGGAGCTTGGATTGGGTGATTTTGTAATACTTTTTAGGGGCGAAATAGGGCTGTATAGTCGTATTCTAGCCTTCTGTGGCAAACGCACCCAGTACCTGGAGATACGCTGCTGTTGGAGAGAAGATTATGTTAGCTAGAACTTGTCTATGTTAAAGCAAAAGTTTTGTGTCATTAAGTGTTGATCAGCACCACATTTCATGGATGGGCTGTGTGATAGATGATATTATGGTAAGTAAGGATGTGGGTAATGAGATGAGGACTAAGCGAGAGAATAGAAGAATAAGGTATGCTGCGCCGACAAGAAATACATAAATAATAAGGGCCGGAAAATTATGATTTTTAGATTCATTTATTTGTTCATAAAACCTGGTGTTTTAGATAAATGCCATTTATATAATAGATTACGTAATACAATATTGAAAACGAAATCAATTATATTCCTTTAAATCAAAGATATTATGTCATCTATAAACTGCAAAGAAACACTTCGTAACATCCAAAATGAAATGAAAACTGAGTCAGATGGATCCAAGTCGTCCCGGACTTAAAATAACTCAAGATCAAATAATTTCATTATGGTTTTAATCGCTTTGGAACTTAAACTTCCTTCAGTGTTGGGCCATGAAAAGAGCAACTTACCATTATTCATATAGAACACAGCTCCGCTCAAGTGCTAAAAGTACCAAATGATATTTTTCATCAGCCTACAGCAGGTCACTGATAAGCATCTCTAATCTTATGCCATCGTTATCGATCCTCGGCTACTCTCATCTATTTAGCTGCTACCTAGCGTCGCTCCAGCAGCCTGAGGTCATCCTACCTTACACTTGCCGAATCGCAGTATCCAAGAATACGTCTACCCCAACGATAATTGGTTCTACGTTTAATATGGCCGTCCACTATTGCCACTTCAGCCTGCAATTTTATTTTTACCGTGCATTGAATTCAAAATCGGTTCTTTAGCTCTTTGGGAGGAACTGTTTTTCTGAACTGAACTGCTAGGAGATAGCCAACGAAGCCGTGGAAGTGGGGGAGTTTTGGGCCAAAAAAATATATTTGTCGATACTTCTCACACCACCTTGGGCTATGCACTACAGCTGCTATTTTAGTGGCCTCAAAGCTTTTAGTTCTGATGCCCTAAGTGCATGTGAGATTGATGTTATAGGAAGCCGACTGTTGTCTTGAAACGAAGATTATTAACAACCAATGAGCGTTCATCGATTTGTAAATCCAGCAGATATGCAATCATGTGGGTCCATGTTGGGTATGAAAATGTCAACGAACAAATGACAATCACCAACTACCTATGTATACCGTGGCATATTCAAGCAAAACAATATTTGAATCGGAATTTGATCATCTATTCTTTTCCGCTTGTTTCTTAGCCCCAATATCAGTAAACGTTATAATTACCAAATAGATTAATTTGGAGCGTATAAACTTTGGGAATTCCGTAATCTTGCTCTTTTAATTTATCCGTCATGGCGAAATAAGAAGAATGAATTATGTTTTCGTTTTGTTTTCACGCACTGTCCTATTTTGGAGAGGTCAAAAGTGCAACTAGGTCAGTAAATACTAATTTATTTTTAACCTTTTCATGTGACTGGCTGTCAAAGATTCAATTGTCAGTTAGCAACTTAATTTATTGATGATAGGAGGTAATATTCAAAAGGAAAACGGTTCTATATTAGTATCAACTGTAGAAATAATGATGAGGCCGTCTATCTATCGGAGAAGCTCTTTAATGTTATGAGTGAATTGTGAACTTACTCAAGTCTAAATGAGGAGTCTTTATTCAGCCGCTTTACCAAGCCCATTACTCCCGACTCAAAAACAATTTGCCATATTTTCCCCGTACAAAAAAAAACTTCCAGAACATATATTTTAATGAGAATAATACTCAGGACACTGGTGTTAATACTGCAGGGCTGGGGCAATGAATCGCGACGGGCAATAATAACATCCGACCAACCTTTATATTTTATACTTATACCGGACTTTCGGCCTACCTGCACAGAGTAGAGAGAGATAGAGGCGACGGCGCAACGCGGTGTTATTTGGGTCTTAGAAAATGTAAAAATCTGTTGGAAAGGTTTTAGGTTACAATACTCCTATTGTACTCGATTAGTACAGTCTGTCCACAAAAGATGAGACCTGTCACACCACTTGAAACGAGTGAAACTTTGTGAAATCTTGATTATGCCTCGAGGTAAAACATTAAGAAGACAAAGTAGGAAGATGGTTTACGACGTGTACACCTTTATGTCAAAATAAGTATTTCATTACACAATAAACTCGTATACAAGTTGTGTGACAGGTCTCATCTTTCGTGGCACGAGTTGTACACTTCGGGTCTTCGAGCGGATTGGACTAAAGAAACTGAACGCGATCAACCCATTTATCCGACGTTCAAGGGCTGTCAGACGTCAGTGTCAATATTTCACAGCAATTATGCCACAGTTCGTGAACGCGGCTTAGAAATCGAGGAAATCCGTTCTTGATGTGGATTTTTAAATGCGTTACCCGATTTTGTCTCTTTATTCATCATCATCAACAGCCTGAAGTCACCCACTGCTGGGTATAGGCTTCTTTTGTTTGTGCCAGTCTCCAAGTTCATTTATAGTTTGTAAAAATTGTACCGGATATCTGTGTAAATAACTTGGCATTATTTCAAAGCAAATAGCTTAGACCTTATTGATGTAGACAAACATGTGCGTCGGTGGTGTAATGGTGAGCATAGTTGCCTTCCAAGCAGTTGATCCGGGTTCGATTCCCGGCCGACGCATTGTCTTTTGTGTCTTCAACATTATTATTCACCTAATTCTTTTTAGAAGACCACCCTTCTAAACTGAAAAACACACCAAGGATAACCCGCATCTCAATGTGCATCGAACAAAAGAAATATAGGTAGGTACAGGAAAGCACAATGGATCCATTTCCTTTTTCAGGCTCAAGAGGATACGATTGCTCTTTTCGCCGTAGCAAGCTGTACAGCCTGAACCCGACATTACTCTGTGCAACCCCATTTAAGATGTAAACACATAAGTATAGGACGTAGGGGCGCGGGGCGCCAGTCGACGCGGCCGAGCGCCCGCGAGTAGACGCGGACAGCCGCAACGCTCCGCAAAAAATTAACCAAAAAAAAAAGTAATTATTCTTTCATTTATTTTGACATAAATATTTTTTTTCTATTTTAAAAATAAATTAAAATCTCAAATGAAAAGTTTCAGTATTTTCCCCCCGAAAAGCGCATTGCAGTAGCGGTTTAGAACATCAAATGTTTTGAATTGTTGTAGACACCGACCGAAAAATTCCATTGCCCTAAATGGTTCCTTCCCTTTTTTCACGATTTCTTTTTGTTATTTTTAGATAATGTTGTACGGCTAAGTGTTGAATGTAATTTCGTCAATTCGGGATGCCTTGTTGTGGATTATGACGAGTTGATTCAAGTGAGTTCAGTAGAACCTTATCGATTGTAGCAAGAAATGTAGCGAGATGTAGAGAGTAGATCATTGTGGCTTTTCCAATTATTATTTTATTGGTCCTTATCTTCTTTTGAGTTGCTCGTACCCAAAGTTTGGTCATCAGCTTGTTTTTACAATCAATTCACTTTTACAGCAAACGTAGCTCTCATTTGTGTGCTTTAGTAGATGTATCTTTGAACTCATTCCATGTATAAACTTGTAATAATATACTATAACTAGTGATATTGTTTGTAAGTTATTAGTTACACATATCGGGAATCATTATAGGTTCGATCATTACGTTTATATTCACTAATTTGTGTTAGTGTTGGGTAAACACGCGTAATAATAATTGATGACTCAATTTCAAACCACAATACTCATAACCGACGAATTATGACATAATTAAAACAGGGTATCATTTAATAACCAATAACTATTATCGTTATAAGCTCGTAGACGTTTTCTGAGAAACAGTTGACAACCGCAAAGGCTGTATTGAGAACAAGACTAGTACTGATCAATTTTCAAATTTGGAAACGTATTGTGGCTGCTGTCAAATATTATATGTCAACTGTTGTGATTGTTTGACAGAAATATCAACAGTTAACAGAAAAATATTTCAAAACAAATTAAATAGATGCGGGTGTATTGGTTTTTTTTCTGTAGTCATTTGGGAATCCGGATATTCCATTGAGGTTTTATTTTAGAGTTCTGGGGTAAGCTCGCCTTAGTAGTAAACTGTCCTTGTTACACTGTAACATTGTCTTCATGAGTTCAATTCATAACAACATTTTCAAAATTATTGTTCCTGTTCTGCTGATGCTGCTTTATTAGCACCAATTTTTTCTCTCAATCACATTTCACTTCGTGACCAAGCACTTTTAGATCTCTATTCCTCTCAAATCAGCTTACAGCTTGCATTCTTCCTAACTCACCTTTCATCTCTGCAGTTTACAAACCGAAACGTTCTTCATACGTTTTTACATCATCGTAGTTAGACGGTGTAGCTGTTATCCTATCTCTATGACAACCATTAGGCGCTATTACCGTATACTCGCATCTACTTTTACGACTTCGCGGAGATAAGCCGGCGGTATCTTAAGTTGTAGGCATAGAATGTAGTAGGAATGTCTGATCATTTTGTCATTGTCATTTCTAAATTTATTCGGTATCAATCAATACAATTCTTTTATTTTAGAATTGAATATTATTTGCATGCCTATGCGACGCTAGAATATGGAGGACTATATTATATAAGAAAACATCTATGTACCAATTTCCACCCACGTTTGCTAAGAAATAAATGATTTGATTTGATTTGATTTGTAGTCTTTTTCTTCTATTGCTAGGGTTGTACGAGAATAAGATTTTTTACAGTGAAAAGAATCGGCTGTAGGTTCCATCTTAAATCTCTCACATTTTTACAGCTCTGTAGAATTTAGCTTGGTTCTTGCACTACTTTAGAAGTGAAATTAATTCAACGTTCTCCTGCCCATATTCCCATTTATTTGGGGTCAGCGCAGTGTGCATTCTTCTGAATCAAATTATTTGTAGCAATTGGTTGAAATGCACAAAATCTAAACGGTGTCCAAGCTTCGCTTAAGTTTAAAGATAGCTGAAAGAAATTATGTCTAAGTTACAAATAATGATCTTTCTTTATCGCGTGGTTAATGCCTAACTTGATATCAGAGTTTTTATGAATCCATGGGCCTCTGACTTGGCTTTACATGCCGTCAAGAAATATCTCTCAGGGATGCTGGTTTAGGGCACGCCACAATAGTGGCGATAAGTCCCCTCTTTGAGGAGTGGCTGGAGAGACGCCACGGCGTCTTCACCTTCCGCCTGACGCAGGTTTTTACCGGACACGGATGTTTCGGTAAGTTCCTGCACCGAATCGGGCGGGAGGAGACGCCCGGGTGTTTCCATTGTGAGGATCGACCGGAGGACACGGTGGAGCACACGGTGGAGGTGTGCCCTGCTTGGGTGGAGCACCGCCGTGTCCTCGAGGTGGCGATCGGCAGCGGCGACCTCTCGCTTCCGGCCCTAGTTCGTGCCATGGTCTGGAGCGAGACGGAATGGGACGCCGTCACCTTCTTCTGCGAAGCAGTCATGCTAGCGAAGGAGGTGGCGGAACGTGAGAGGGAGATATCCTCACGTCCCGGCCGCCGCGGGAGACGCCCCGGGCGTCGGGGGCCTCGTGGTGGCTTCCGGCCACCGTAGGCGCGGGCCTGTGGACGGGGAGCTATGGGCTAGCTCGCCGTCCGTCCGTCTCATGACGACAGGCCGTGTCTACGGCGCGTTCGTGTTCCACGCGCGCCTCAAAGAGAGTCAGCAATAGGGAAGGGGTCCGCAAGGGCCGAAGCCTGCCGGGGCTGCGGGACTATTCGAAAGAGATACCGTGGCCCCGGAACATAAAGGGCGATGAAGGAACATGGATGGGTTTTAGTCAGTAAAAGTCTGACACTCCCTCCTCCAAGTCATTTGATGATTTCCCATCCTAAAAAATAAAAAAAAAGGGATGCTGGTTTCCTCACGATAAATAATAATTATACAATACGCACATGAAACCGAAAAATCAGAGATGCGTGTCTTGGATTCGAACTCGAGACCTATGACTTGGCAGTCCGACGCGACGGGCACACCACTAGTCTTTCACTGCTATAAATAATGCTGGTTGTTGCCAAATAATCTAGCTCTTGTTTCCATATCATTTAGGACATAATTAGCTGTAGTTGTAAGCCAAGTGGCAAGCCTTCATGTACCAGTGAAAGGTTTTTATTGAATGCTTTATTTTGTGTCTAATAAATTAAAAGTCTCCTTCGTTCTTCTATTAAAGTCAACCCCGTTTCCAAGGACCAAAATAAAACTGTCAGTCCAGATCATCTGCTCTGTATCAGATATTGCTGTCCTTTCATCTGAAGGAAAAACTTATTTATTCATACCTATTGATCCCGTAGGAAAAACTTCACTTGTAACGAAGTTCGCTCGAGTCGGTAGTGATTTATGATAAAAGTTTGCGATCTATTGAGAAAGTAGACTAGTGATAGTCTTTGTTAGTTTCTGAGAACCAAAAAGAAGTGCTGTTGATGTGCCGTCTAGAATATAATACGATGGATAATACTAGTCGTGGCAGATACCCGCTGATGGCAACTGGCAGATCCCATGGTATATTAATTTTGCCTTCGACTAAAGGTAGTTCTAGGGACAATGGTTTTAGTCTATAATGTTTATTATCAGAAAAGACACATTTAAAAGTTTCACAAAAACATTAACAAATAAAAATGAGCATTTCCGACGAAAGTGAGTCGTTGGTGCCTGTACTATTGATTAAAATCATTGTATCACAGATACCAGTGAATGGGAGTCCGATTATCCCTCCATTCTCACTAGCTTGGGGATAGGTAGGTAACAATGAGGAATTTAGGTAGGTATCCCACAGAAAAAAGGGGCTGTAGGTAGCTATAGATTTGCATATACCTTTACAGAAAGTGGAATAATATTTAAGGTAGTCTGAGTACCGATGAATATTCATGAACCACTATGGGATGGGAGCCACTCAACATTTTGGAGAAGTCTTTTCAAGCGAAAATAGAATCGTTAAGTTTTTTTTTTTCAATAATAAATGTGCCAAACCTAAGTACCAAACATTGATTATTGGAAAAAACTTACTTTTTTAGGAAGTAAGTAGCACTTACTTCTATAGAAGCTAGTTTCAAAATTGAATAGCTTTTTCAACCTGACCTGATTGCTTTCTGAACCTGAAAATATAACTGACATGCAAGCATCCAAAATTGCCAATGATACATTAAGTTCTGGTTAAAACTTAATTGAATCAATGATCAATACTTGGCAATGTGTCATGAGGATGAAAAAAATGATTCTTTTGCAATCCGAACATGATAATGACATATTCAGAAGTAAACACTCTGACACCAGGTTAGGCAATAACCACACGAACAAATAAATAAGAAGTAAAAAGTTTACAGGCTGCAATCAATGATGATAATGACTCGAAATTTTCATCTGAAAAGACCAAATTACTCAAACCTCAAAAGACCAGCAATTTCCTCGTTTAGAATCAATTTAAACTTCTATACTGTATTAGCGGACAGTAATCTAAGTCCCATAAAATGCACCATACCTACAGTTCTTTTATGTAGATATAATAAACCATTAAGTGAATCTCCTCATTTTGTGGAATATTGCAAATGATATGACTTCCACAAAGTTTCAATGAATACGTAACGGATCTTTTTTCCAGTACTTAACTCAGTGGCATAACAAGTTAATGTTCTTGAAGGCCCTTTGATAATGTCCACGTTATTCTTCCTGAGGTTTTCTTAATGGTCGAATATGAAAAGGTTACTCACTCTAAGTACATAAATTGGCCTCTTTAGAAAACGTCTATTAATTTCAGTCTCACAATAAAGTCATGTAGGTGTAAAAGTACCCTAAACGAAGTCGAAAGGCACTTGTTCTCTCCATCATTGGGATTTTTTTTTTAAGTGAAAATTTCTTTAGGCGAACTCGCGTCATCGTCACCGAACGCTTTCATAGAACTGTTAGTCAAAATTAACCTTATAAAATTAAGATAAAGTTTATTTTGGATTGGTCGACGATACCATTAACAAGTCATTTAATTTTCACTTCTATCGGCAGTCCCCAAAGACTGCCCCGCACTTTTTTTGTTTCTAGATACCTTCTAGTTACGAATATTTTTGGTGTCAAAGATCCAACTTGCAACAACACAGGTTTTTAACTCTCATTAGCAGGTAGGTAGGGTACTACTCAATGCATCCATCAGTACAATGTTTTGAGTGCATTTCATTGACTCCTATCGTAAAACGTGATTTTTCACCCCAAAGGAAAAGTCGTTTCCGAGCAATAATATTTGCTTAGTTTGATGTACACAAGCTTGGTTAAGGTTCCGTTCACACCCTGTATAAATATACAGGGTGTAGGTACTACTAACTTACTTTTATCCCCGGGTTTGCTCGCGGCTTTGCCCGCGTGTACTAGCTAAATGTATACCACGGGAACGCGCTACCGGGGTAGATTCCTACGTCTTACCCAGGTCATATTCTCTCTAGGTACCCGTCGAAATCCGTTTAGCCTAACAGAGTTACTTTCGCGTCTAACTAGCTGACTAGACGTTGTCTCAATCGAAAACAGCGCCACCTACCGGCCCCAACTATGCATAAGTAGAATAACTATTTATGTTACCTACCCAATAAGTACAAAAAAATATGATAACCATTGTTGCTAATTGATAGATAACAAATTTGTTTAAACATTCTAATTGATAAAGGAATGCAGTCGTTAAATTGAAGCACTTAGACATCGGCGTTGGTGGTGTAATGGTCAGCATAGTTGCCTTCCAAGCAGTTGATCCGGGTTCGATTCCCGGCCTACGCAACATTCTTTTGCGGTTTTCTTTTAATTTTCTTTTCACTTTCTGTCAATTTTGTGGTAATTTAATAGATTTTTTGGAAAATATATAATCGAAAAAGTATGAACAGAAAATCTGTTACTTCTTATTTAGTTATTTTGTTTTATAATACAAAATTAATAGAAAAAAGTCCAATATTTTATATAATTTTTTTACATTTGATTATTGATGATACCTTTCTTTCATGATAATGAACGTTCGGATGACAGATCCGTAGCTTAAAGTCTTTAATATTTTCATAGCAGATCACGCCTAAAAAAACTTACAGCATCACTTAAAATTATTACCCAGTAGAACCTCGGCCCAAGGTCAGAAAAACCTTTTCGTCCATAATTACATTACGCGGTCAGCCCCTAAAGGGAGCTACACATTTTTGTAACCTCCCCCACTGCCCCCTTACTTGGGGGACAACTAAAACTTAAGATAGTGAGTTCCCCCCCTTAATTTAGTGAGCTAATTTTAGAGTAGTAAGTTTATTGGGATATTTCGGGAAACTGGTAGAAATTATGGCGAGAATTTTTGCTTAAAATTCTTCCTTTGGTATTCTGTGCTATTAATTAATTTAAAATTACTTTGACGCCTATTTGACGTCGTTGTATATAGTTGTATGTAGGTACTTACGTTTAGTTATATTTTTACTCGACTGCGCCAGAAGGAGGGTTATGTTTTTCGAGAGTATGTATGTATGTATAATTGTTTGGCACGCTCTGTGGCCTGAACGGCTCGATGGATTTTAGCTTGTGAGGTATCGTTAGATTCATATTTACTGTGAGAGTGAGACTGGGTATATCAAAATAATAAAAAAAAAAACAAAATGGCGGATTTTTGGCGCCAAATTCAAATGTTTGGCACGCTCTGCAGCCTGAACGGCTCGATGGATTTTAGCTTGAGAGATGACGTTAAATTCGTATTTACTGTGAAAGTGACGCTGGGTATATCTAAATAAAAAAAGAAACAAAATGGCGGATTTTTGGCGCCAAATTCAAATGTTTGGCACGCTCGCTCTGTAGCCTGAACGGCTCGATAAAGGGCTCATCATGAGGATTTTAAAATGGTATATTTAAGTAACTAAAAAGTGTACGTACAATAAAAAAGTAATGTAACATTAAAAACCCGACTGCATACAAAATAACTAAGTAATAACTTTAAATAAAAACTGAAAAAAAAAACAAGTTCAGGAAACAGGACATATTGACTGCAACAGTCGGGACTCATTAAATAATCTATAATAGACTAAAATCATTACATCCAATATGGATTCCGACTGTTGTTTTTATTTTTGTAATTATATAGAGTTCTGGTTATAGTATCATGTATATAATGTAAATATGGTTTATTAATAAAGTTTAAAAGTTTTGTAATTAGAAAAATAATGCATGTAGTTACCTAACCATTTACTGAAAAGTAGGTACCTTTTGCATCACTGTGATAATTTTGAAAAAGTAACTACATCGATAAAAAATCGGCCAAGTGCAAGTCGGACTCGCGCATGAAGGCTTCCGTTCCGTACCAACGTAGTAGCGGAGCTCTTTTTATTTATTTTATATTTATTTATGTTTATTATTTGTTGTTGGCGGCAACAGAAATACACATTCCGTGGAAATTTCAACTGTTTACCTATTACGGAGATACAGCCCGGTGGCAGATAGACGGACAGCGGAGGCTTAGTAATAGGGTCCCGTTGGTTACCCTTCGGCTACGGAACCCTAAAACTCGTGTATCTCCTCTCATTGCTACATTTTATTATCATTTCTATCCATTAATAGTATCATCGAGTGTTGATTTATTTTAAAAGGGAACATGAATTTAATAGCTTATTAGTATTGGTAATCAAAGAATCAAATAAATTCGTTTTCGGAATAGGAAACAGAACAATTCTGAGAAGACATCTATTTATTGACCCAACTGGTTTATCATAATCATCTGCCTAGCCTTTTCCCAACTATTTTGGGGTAGGCTTCCAGTCTAACCGGATGCACGACTGCCTATCTGACCTCCACAACCTAGTTAGAACTGGGTAACACGGTACCCCTTGGTAAGACTGGTTGTCAGACTTTTTGAGCCTCTGACTGTCAAAGATCTACAAATGACAGCCGGGACTAACGGCTTAACGTACTTTCCGAGGCACGCAGGAAACTCAGTATGTAATGGGTGGACCCATCCACAGACCAACCTAGGCAAGCACGGCTTAACCTAAATATCGACCCAAGCGGCTGTTATTATTTAGCCACGAGCTCCTCCTTGGTTACACAATTGATCATGATACTTAATTCCTAAATACAAATAATGGTCCACATACATAGCATTCTTTTGAAAATGAATAACCTTACAAGAAGAGAAAAATGTAAGCCAACAACAAACTTCAACATCAATAAAATACCGAAGTATATTTTTGTGTATACTTTGACAAGGCAGTAAGCCCCACAATTTGCAGGGCCCAGGTGCTCTCCACGCCAGCTGAAGCCGATGCCCCAATATAAACGGTAGCTCGCGAATTTTAAAACTTTCACACAAAGCCTCTAGTTACCATGAAGTTTTTATAAGTAATTGTTCTTGTTTTAGGCGGGATTTAGGTATAATATTCATTAATATACGTTGTGCCTCTAAATTGTTTTATACATTAGATAAAGTTTTAAGACAACAGTGTTCTAGACTTAGTATGACATATTCCTGTTTTGGAATTATGTTCGATATTAAGGAAAGCTCTTATTTCATAAACTTTGTAAGACGTAATTATTACGGATAATGCTAGAAGAAGAAGTAAACCTAGGTTTACCCGGGTAATGAAAAAAAATACCCGGGTTTGATAGAGTTGAATTCAGCCATTGCAGCAGACTTTGGGCCGGCCACATTAGTCGTAGAACCGATGACCGTTGGAGTAGACGTGTTCTTGAGTGGAGGCCGCAAATCAGCAAGCGTAAGCCCCGTATACACGTAGAAAGCTGGCTTAGAGCTTATCGCAACCGGTCCGCGCAGGTAGTCGAGCAATCTCTATATTTTGTGCCGAACCAGCGCCGATAAGCCGCGAACGTAGCCGACAAGTTCCGATCTGCTTATCGGCACTGGTTCGGCATAAAGTATAGAGATTTTTTACGTGAATACGCCCTAAGGTGGGACGCCCTAAGGCGAGTGTGGAGCTGGTAACCTGGATGAGAGATGCCCAGAATCGAGTTGTGTGGCGTGCGATTGAAGAGGCCTATGTCCAGCAGTGGACAGTTGTAGGCTGATGTTGATGGTTATGATGATGATGATGATGAACAGTTTTCGGTCAGTTTTCATTGTCATTTCTACCTAACGAATACGGCGACGAGTAGTAATATGAACGAAATCAGCTTTGTGCATCTGTGGTTCTGAGTTCGTATTCATTTTCATATCTGTTGAGTCAGACACCTAAAACTCTGACCAAAAATCTTACTTTAGCTAAGCGGGTACCCCGCATGGAAAATACTGTTATACAGCTACATCCGGTTACACTGGAAGTCGACTCCAATTTTGAAAAAGACTAGGAAAAGATAAACCTGTCGATAAGCAACCATTATATTAGGAGGACCCATACTTAAAACATACAATTTAACTGCACATACACACACTAAAACACACACACATGCACATACACACACACACACACACACACACACCACACACACACACTTCAAATTATTGTATGTGTACCTAGAATTGATTTATCATTCACATGGAAAGCTTCGTTCCAAAATGTTGTACTAAAAACAAAAATTAGTTCACGTAAAAAACAAATCACAAAAACAAATTCATTAATGGAAGGCCATACCTTTAATCACCCTTGCCACTGATTACTGAAATACTGACACTCTAATAACCAAATGAATACAATTACCAAGCCGACCAAACACGAAATAACAAACAAATATTTCCTCAACCTGCTTTCAGAGAAATTCCTTGGAAAATGGAAAATATTACGAAACGAAATTCCCTCGAATAATTACAGCTGGCGTTAACAATGGCTACGTGACACGAATTTTCCATTTCAATCAATATAACTTTCCATTTTGTTTGTCAAAAGTGTTCACAATGGAGTCACGGTTTGTTTAATGGTGTCTATAATTAATTATGGCAATGGAAATCATTGCTTTTTGTTTGTGTAGTAAAGGATGTTGGGCTTTTTCAAAGCTTTTCGTGTTGAAAGGTAAGACCAAAATTGTATGGAGCAATGATGTATTTTTGTACTAACTATGCCCACCGGGATAAAAATTATCCTAGATGTTAAAATATGTCCCAAATTTCAATAAACTTTTCTAAATATCTTCCATGCTGAATATCACTGGTACAGTTTTAATTCACTCACTTTTACGATTACGAAGATAGTATAGTGTATAACAGCTCTACGATGTTCATAGTACAGGGGTTTTCTCCAAAACTGTCGGTGGAACAATAGGCAATAACCATACGCTAAGAAACGAATAAAATCAATTTTTACTATCGCACTGTATTCAAAACTAGTTTGATCTTTCCTGTTTTTCATGTTATAATATAAAGTAATCAACCGCGCGTCCTTGGAACTATATAGGTAACATCAACACCGCCTTTATTGCGTTTCTGTAAAGGTGCTTTTCGTAGTTCCAGTGTGACTTATAGTTGTCTGTACTTACTAATAAATAGCTAGACCGCAGTCATAGCTTCTTACAAACTAGCATTTTAGAATCAATAACAACTTCTTATGACGATGACCAAACTGTGGTTCCTTTTTTCTTGGCGGCCATAAAAAGAACTTTTATAATTAGGTAAAATGTAGCATTACTAACGCATTACGATAAATCATTAAGTATATTCAATCCAGACTGGGATTCATATCGATTTACCTACATTATGCCAGGAATCGCATCAATGTTCCAAGGATTTTCCTCACATTCAAACTTATAAACTTTAACTCTTTATAATCTTGTATAAAGTATAGATATTTCATGTAACTATACATTACCCATATTTGTTGACATGAAACAAACTTCAAATAATTTAAATTTGTATTATTACGATATTAAGCAGAGTTGTGTTGTCTTATTTAATATCGCTCCGTAATCCGTAAACATAAATAATATTATAATCACTTCTTATACAAAGGAAAGTATTTTCGGACATTTCATCAAATTGTCGTTCCAGTGCGACGGACGTTGAGAAATGGGTTGTGTCACAAAAAGTGACCGACCAGCTCAGGTGCGGAACCCGACTTGAGTTCCTTTTGTGATGGATAAGCGACCATTTATCATCCCGTGTACAAACACTTGAAACCTTTTCAAAATGGATAATAATAAATAAATAAATATCGCTGGACATTAACACACAGCGCCATCTAGTGCCACACTAAGCAACCAGGCTTGTGTCGTGGACACCAGATAGTTGATATACTACATAGATACTTTTTGTTTGTAAATACATACTTATTATACATAAACAAATGTCCATGCTCAGCACACAAACATTTGCTCCAACCGGGATTCAAACCTGGGACCCTAAGAACGTAAGGCAGCCTCACTACTGCTGCGCCACTCGGGTCGATAAATATAATATTAGCGAGTATACTGGAGATATAAGTAGGTACTCAGATTTCTGCCGTGGCCTGATGAATCGATTTGTGACGTCAGAAGGTACACCCCTAGCTTTGACAAGATTGGACTTATAACATGTCTTTGTCGAGGGCGACGTTAAACGACTGTTATCCCCGATGGGTTGGGCAGAGGTGTACCTAATATAATAGAATAGATTAGAATAGAATCTCTATTTGCTTAGAATGTAGGTAATTAAAAAAAAGTTGTTAAATTAAATATGATAGGATCCATGTACATTCTGCCTTAATATAGCGTGCAAGTCTAATACATAAAGAGGATATAAAGGATATTACAAAAAATTATAATTCAAGAAATCCTGCACAGAATAATAACATTTACTTTATTAGTAACTAGCTGACCCGCGCAACTTCGTCTGCGTTACGTACGAGAGAGAGAGGCTTAGAGAGAGTGTGAGTCAACCTAAAAAAATGCAGATAATATGCTTTAGCGGACTTTTTAAGAGGAACAATCCCGTCATACATGTATGATTGTTGAGTAACTTTAACCGTTTACGCAGCGCACGGAAAGGAAGCTCTCAAAAGTAATAATTTTTCGCTGTATTTGCAACAATTTTCATTGATGCTCCCACTCCTATTGATTGTAGCGTGATGTTATATAACGTATAGCCTTCCTCGATAAATGGGCTATCCAACACTAAAAGATGTTTTTAACTGGAATCAGTAGTTCCTAAATTTAGCGCGTTCAACCAACCAAACAAACAAACTTTTCTCCTTTATAATAATAAGTATAGATTCAAGTAGGTAACAATTTAATTTCTCGGAATTATATGCAATCATCGTTAAAATATTGTATATGTTTTTCCAATTTGGGGCTTCCCTCGACAGCCTTAGGTTTTCATCCTTAGACACTCGATGACAGTCATACTCCAGCTAGGTCGAAAGTTCTCATCAAGGTGCATGAATGAGCCCAAACACGATATAGCTTTTTTTTTTTCGGATGGGAAATCATCAAATGACTCCTCCCGGAGCAGGAGGAAGTGTCAGACTTTTACTGACTAAAACCCATCCATGTTCCTTCATCGCCCTTTGTGTTCCGGGGTCACGGTATCTCTTTCGAATAGTCCCGCAGCCCCGGCAGGCATCGGCCCTTGCGGACCCCTTCTTTTTTGCTGACTCTCTTTGAGGCGCGCGTAGAACACGAACGCGCCGTCGACACGGCCTGTCGTCATGAGACGGACGGACGGCGAGCTAGCCCATAGCTCCTAGTCCACAGGCCCGCGCCTACGGTGGCCGGGGGCCAATACGTGGCTCCCGACGCCCGGGGTGTCTCCCGCTGTGGCCGGGACGTGAGGATCTCTCCCTCTCACGTTCCGCCACCTCCTTCGCTAGCATGACTGCTTCGCAGAAGGAGGTGATGGCATCCCATTCCGTCTCGCTCCGGACCATGTATTGAACCAGGGCTGGGAGAGAGAGGTCGCCGCCGCCGATCGCCGCTTCGAGGACACGGCGGTGCTCCGCCCAAGTGGGGCACACCTTCACAGTGTGCTCCACCGTGGATTCCGGTCGATCCTCACAATGGAAGAACCCGGGCGTCTCCTCCCGCCCGAAAACACGATATGAGGCCAATAACAATTTAGCTGTAAATATAATCTACGTAAACTGCGTATGGATTATTGATTATTACGAATAGCATAGCACAGTTCTTGCACGGCAAGAACACGTGGATTTATCAGGCTTCTGGTGTTCGCTATACTTCTTTTTGGAGAAATCATCCTCATCATCATACTCCTGCCCTTATCCCAATTTATTTGGGGGTAGCATGATTGTATTCTTCTTCCTTATGTACTACTCTATTACTTTTTGGAAAAATATTTCACGAAAAAAATAAGAAATGCACACAACTTATACAAAATGAAATATAGGAAATCTCACCGCATCAAAAAAAAATTAAACAAATCACAAAAAGTGAAAATAATGTTGGAGGGTTTGAACCTGCAACCCCGTAGTTTACAGAGCGGTCATGAAACTGCAAGGCTATTTACTTCGTTGACATAAGCCACAAATTGCCGTTCTCATGTACTTACGTCATGACTGAAACGTCAAACAATTGAAGTATACGGAAATAATGCAAAATTGCCTATCCCCTTAAGGAAGTAGCGCGATAATATATAGTTTAAATATTGAAGAAGCCTATGCAGTATTTTTGACGTGATGCGCGCACAAACATTTCGTACCAACTACTTAAACCGAGGAAAGCTGATTTTCTTGAGTTCCGCTATTTTGTGCGTATTCACCTCAAAAATCAAATTTCAAGAATACTGAGAAATTATATTTACCTGTATTAGATATGGAGTATATGTAGCAACTTTAAAAGGTTACACTTCATTGGTTTTGATTGTATAGGTGTTTGAAGTTTATTAATTTTAAACACAAAACCCTCTTTTTTGCGCCTCTGGATGAGATTTAAAAAAAATGCTAAGACAGGTATTTCTTTATTTTTATTAATAAGTAATTATTCTGAGTTTCATGATTCTAGAACAATCTAATATTTTTTTTTCATACAAACTTTACCCCCCCTTTTCACCCCCTTTTTCCAAAAAAATCCAAAATTTCTATAGCCTATATGTTATTCTGAATGTATTTAAACAGATTTGTGAACATTTCAACAAAATCGGTTCAGCAGTTTTTACGTGATGCGCGTTCAAACAAACAAACAAACAAACAAACAAATTTTTTTTAAATGGTTTTAATATGTTCAGTTACTTATTTCAAGTCACCCTGGCTGGTTTTTTTTTTTAATCTTCAATGAACAGATTTTTTGGTCTCAACGATTTTATTATATGTATAGATACTGGCTGTTTTTTGTGTCTTTGCCTTAAAAAAACTCCGCCTTAAAAAAACGCCTCACTAATTTGTGAACAAGTAAAAATTATTCCGCACGCTTTTTCTTTTCGCTATACTTATTGTTTTTATTTGTTTTATTTATTTCCTCGCAAATATGTTATAAAACGTCGTATGACATACGTGCGCTTTGATAATTACAGCCTCAGCTTTTTTATCGCCCTCGCCTACGGCTCGGGCTAGGAATATCGCCTCGGCTGTAATTTTCAACTTACCGCACTTATATCATAATGTACCCACATTTCGCCAGTTATGTTCAAGTCCCATGTAGTAGGGAGCGAGCCTATTATTTATAAAGGAGCTCGTGGCCAAATAATAACAGCCGCTCAGGTCTATCTTTAGGTTAAGCCTTGCTTGCCTAGGTTAGTCTGTGGATGGGTGACCACCCATTACATACCGAGTTTCCTCCGTGCCTTAGAAAGCACGTTAAGTCATTGGTCCCGGCTGTCATTTTTAGATTTTCGACAGTCGTGGCCCAAAAGCTCTGACAACCAGTCTTACCAAGAGGTATCGTATTACCCAGTACTAACTGGGTTGTGGAGGTCAGATAGGCAGTCGCTCCATGTAAAATACTGTTATTCAGCTGCACCCGGTTAGACTGGAAGCCGACCCCAACATAGTTGGGAAAAGGCTATGCAGATGATGAATAGGGGCGAGCCTATTGCCATCAAGCGGGCACAAATCCAGACTCCGTGGCTGCTACTGAGGAATTCCTGATGGATAAACCCAATAACACTTTGCCCGAACCGGGAATCGAACCCAGGACCTCATGCTTAGCAGTCACGTTTGTTGTCACTAGTGAGTAATGCGATAGCCTTTGTAGACGCGTTGCCAAACTTTCAAGTTACTGACAACCCACAAAGCTTGTCAAAGATCTTTAAATGACAATTGGGATCAACAACGGCTTGTCGTGCTGTCCAAGGTACGATAAATGTGATGAACGCTCGTCTATCCACGGACTGACCTCGGCTAACTTAACTTGCGATAGATCCGTGTAGCTAGCTGTTCTGATCTGAGATAACATAATAAGAAATCCTTGGAATTAATGCTGGATTACGATTGGTTGGTGATTGATTGCCGGAGTTAATTCGGGCTCTTATTCTTCAGCATAAGCTAGAAATATATTGTACAGTCGTGGTCTTTTCCGCCTGATCAGTTAAGAATTCTTTCGCTTAAATCATGCGGAGATGCCGAGCGACGCCCCCTTAAAGTTTAGGCCTATTAGCAAAGCGTCAATTTGGCGCGTAAAATAACAAAAACTCTCGTTTGGCGTGCGTCGTCAGTGCGCTCGGCCGATTGGTATTGTGTTTCATTAATTATTTCTATACAAAGTCAACGGGGCGGGGCTAGAGAGCGTTTCTATGTTGCGAGTGCAAGCAAAAATTAGCTTAGTGAGATCAGGCGAGAGTGTCCTCGATATTACTATCGAGGACACTCCCGCCTGATTGGCCTGTGGTGGATTTGTAAAGCGGCGAGGTTTTAAGTGGAGCCGATTGCCCTGGACAATGGACTTTCGTAAAATCAAATCAATTTCCATATTTAAAAACATAAGGTCTTTTCCCCATGGGGTAGACAGAAACTATAAATTTACAGAATGCTACGATCCTTACATACTGATTTGCTTCATCCTCATTTACATCATTCTACGTCTTCTACGTCCGAGTATTGCGCATCTGACATTTCTGAAAAACATCATCAAATTCCACACACTCAGATAGATTCATCTGTAATTTTCCATAAATTACCCAAATAAATAATTGGGCAATGAATACTGCACTGTTTAGGAAAAGCCTGAGGAGCCTTTTAGTTAATAAATGTTACTTTAACTTGAATGACTTCTTAAACGATAATTTTTCCAAACTTAAGACCTCACAGTGACAACAAGTAATAACAATTAAGTTACTATGCAGGTATATCTAAAAATTGTAATAATGCTAAATGACATTGAAATAATTTAAATATTACTATTATTAAATTAATAACTAATCTGAATGACTTTGCATTAATTTAATATCTTAAAATATTTTATGATTGTTTTTATTTATTTTAGATTTTTTTATTTATTGATTGTATTTTATAACCCTAAAAATACCTAAAAAAATTTAAAATAATTAAATTTCAAATGAACTTAGAGGGTTGTATTGATGATTTTAATGATTAAAAATCTGTAATACGTGTTATTTGCGGGACTCGTATTTTATGATTGTATACAGGTCGCGCGGTGGTTTATGATCGCTCGGCAAAAGTGGAAAGGGCATGCGCAGTGTTCAATTTTAGGGTCTTTATGAAGACGTGCGGAGTGAGGGGGGTGGGTGTGCGCCGACGGCGACTCGTTATTGGTAGGTTAGTCGCTCATAGATTCCCGCGCTGCGTTCACGCGTCTCGTGCCTCTTGAGTACTGTTGCGCACAGCTTGTGTTATCGCGTTACTAATACGTAGCAGTAAAAAAAAAATGGTTAAAAATAAAATTTTAAAACAGCAAGCTAGAAAAATGGTTTACCTTCTACTTCAACATCCCAAGATGAATTAATGGAAGGAATAGCACCACTGCCGGATGAATAATTTTCGTGTGATTTTACGTATTAAATATAATAACTGTTTACTTTTGTTTTTTAATTTTTCTTAATGAACCTACTTGCAAGATAAATTACAAGTAAAAACTAGTGTTATCAACTTATCATAAACTAGCTTTTACCCGCGGCTTCGCCCGCTTTTATTAGCCTATATCCGTCTCCAGGGTCCCAACTTTCTCTGTATCAAAATTCATCAAAATCGGTTTTGCCATTTAGGCGTGAAGATATAACAGACAAACAAACTCACTTTCACTTTTATAATATTAGTATGTTAAGTTACTAAAGTTCAAAAATACGAAATAAAAAATGCTTAATAACACGCTAAGAATTTCAGTGCACGATTGTACACATGCGCCGATTGCCCCCACTACTTTCCTCGAGCGATCTAGAATCATCGCGCGACCTGTACATTTTGCATGGCTTACGGTAGAATCACTTGAAACATGTAAATTTTTATGACACCATTCTAATTGTTTTCGGCAAAAATAAATCATTTGATTTGTTTTAATTTTCTGATATAGTCAAATGTCGTCGCGGAAAGAGACCGAAACAGAAGAATAATTTTCATGATCTCTTGATTTCCATGCCAAAATCAAAAACAAAAGCATACATTACCCAACAAGGACCAATAACTCAACATAGAACAGCGCACTCCATCCCACTTGACACGAATCCGATTTGATCAATAAGACACGTCGCGATACTGGAGATAAATTGTACGGAGCCAATAATACGGTAACGTGGATGTATGTAACGGGATCCACAGTAATAACATCTGAGCTGTCTGCCCAGAGAAGTTATTGGGCTTGCGAGACGAAATAGATGGAAAATATTGAAGGGACATTTTGGTCCTGCGATACGTTGAAAGAAATACAGGCGTAATGTAAGATAACGCCTGTTATCACTGCAGAGATAGGGTGTACCTATTCATACACGAAATCTCTTAAATCATTATCTATCAAAGGACCAATTTGTTCGAGACACCATTGTTTAACTATTGTGTCTACTTCGTGGAAACAACTTTTACTATGGGACCAAACCCTGAATCGCGAAAAAAAAATCAGTGGTTTCATACTTTTTGACGAGTTATGCGACCATTTATTGTAGGGAAAAAGCTGATTTTTTTTTGCGTTTCAGGGTTTGGTCCCATAGTAAAAGTTGTTTATAATGATGAGTACAATGAACCCCTAAGAGATTTCGTGTATGAATAGATACACCTTATTATAGAGATGTAACTTATAGTACATCCACGTATTGCTAGCTTTATGTTTAAAGTTCCATGTAATAGGGGCGAGCCATTGCCTGACAGGCATACCCAGAACCTCATTTTCAGCTGTAGTCCTCTCGACTAGATTACCGAGGCAGAGGCTAATGGAACATTTTATCTCTCTTTCTCCTCACTAAGAGGACTTTTGATACAATATTTAGGCATAATTTATGTATACAGTCAAATTTATGTAAATTAGGAGCTGGTGTCTTTTATCATGTTATTTGGTGCCTGAATCACGGAAAATACTGTAAGAAAATTACATCGAAAAAATAGGATTAGGTCATGAAATAAAGATCTAGCCTTCAACATTTAGTCTGGTTGGCTAATTGTAAAGAAAACATTGTATCAACGGATGCGTCGGCCGGGAATCAAACCCGAATCAACTGCTTGGAAGGCAAGTATGCTGACCATTAGACCACCGACGTGGTTACCAATCACCAATCAACCAACTGTTGGTAATTAAAAAAAAAACCAATCGCTTGCTGGAACGTTTGAGAGGCATAATATGGACTAGTAACATCTGTCTACAATAGAAACTATTATAAAGATCAATTTACATATTCTTATTATTAATATTCAAAAGAAAACTTGTAATATGTCCTCTTTATATTTTTCATGAAACCCCCGTGGCATGGAGGGAAAAGCAATTTTCTTCACTGGAACATTTCTGCACGTTGGGCGGTTGTTCTTGTGTTACTCTCTCAGTATACGCTCCTAATGTAAACGCGCCTTTACATGCGGTGGTGGAAATGTAGCGCATAGTTATTTATTCAATAATGTGGCAACACAGTATATTTTGCAAGACTTTTTTTAAATGATCTAACTGGCCCCTCTTAGCTCTGCTGACCCTATACAGGGTGTAGCGTAATTAATGAATAATCCTGTATCTGCAGGTGAGAGATCCGAAGCCCTATAACATAAAAAATGTCAAACCCTAGAGTCGATGGGCATGCGCAATTTTTTCGCTTTTAATTTTTGAAAAAAATTACCACACGGTGGCCGAGGAAGTGCCTCGGCCACCGTGTTCACAAATGAAGGTATTTTCACTATCTGATTTCTGCATAATATTCTTAAATAAACGTTCTGTAATACACTCTGTAATACATATCTTTACTATTTCAATTTTGTTTTTTTTTTTTTTTTTTCTTCTCAATTTTTTTTCTTTTTTTTTTCTCTTTTGTTTTTTTCTTTTAAGCTATTATTAAACTGTCTTTCTTTTAAAAAGTACTTATAGTGCAAAAAATTGTGTTTCTGTAAAAACTTTTCCTAAGTTTGAGTTTGTCTGGTGTAAAAAAAAATTATAGAAATCAAGCTGCCCATAAACTTGTCCCTTTATTGTAAATTCCAAAATGGTATATCAATATTCCATATCTTTTTTAGACACCAAGATGTTGCTATTAAACTGAGGAAGGAGCTATATTTTATTTTTTTACAATTCAACTAAATTGTCGTTAATTTGATCAATGTACAACTTGTAATATGATCTCAATGACGTTAAAGAAATTAGTGGAAGAAAACAACAAAATATTTGTTTTAATAGCATTTATTATAAAAACAATGATACAAAATGCTCGAAATGGGCCACCTATAGTGATGAAAAATTGCGAATGCCTATCGACTCCGGCGTTTGACAATTTTTTTTTTTATTTTAGGGCTTGGCGTCCCCCACCCGCAGCAGATTAACTACGCTACACCCTGTATATTCAAAATTCATATTATTTACGTAATGAGTCCGTATTTACAGCACCAATTCATAAAGTGTAGCTTAACTTAACCGGCAGAATTGATTCGGAATAAACTTCGGACGTGAGGAACTCTAAAACCACAAATAAAAAAAATACGAATTAGTGTATGGCTGATTGATGATTATGTTTATGGATATTATAATATTATTATAACCTTATTCGGTTATATTTTTATCTAAACGAACGTAATGCTTCGAATTACTTCAATGCTCTCTCTTTTACTCAACGACGGAATAGACTGAGGTTTTCTTTCATACAATACATATATTTTAAGCCCTAAAAGAAAATCGCTTGGCTGTGAATAAGCCCTATTCTCTTTTTTAGGGTTCCGAACCCAAAGGGTAAAAACGGGAGCCTGTTACTAAGACTCCACTGACCGTCTGTCTGTCTGTTCCCAGGCTGTATCTCATGAACCGTGATAGCTAGACAGTTGAAATTTTCACAGAAAGTGTATTTTTGTTGCCGCTGTAACAAAAAATAATAAAAAAACAACAAAAAATTATTATACGGAACCCTTCATGCGCGAGTTCGACTCGGACTTGGCCGGTTTTTTTTTAACAGACTTTCTCGTACCCTATATGAAGCATACATTTTAAACCTAAACACAAAGAACGACGGGTTTACCTTTTCTATTGTTAAAAACAGCAATCTAAAAATATCCTCCTGAAAAAAATCAAATCATGAAAACAAAAAAAAAGTCCAATGCGATCCTCACAATTGTACGCTTTCAGGCCCATTCATAAATATAAAATTGAATCCATTGTCTGTCTGTATAATTGAAACGCATTAAAATACGGATAAAATCTGATAGGTTGACGGATTGAAATGTCAATCGTAATACCAATGACAGGTTATGAATGAATGTGATTCAGAGGGTTTATTTTGAATATTTGAAAATAGAAAGCACTTTTTCAGAGTTTTGGTTAAAAGGGAATCCGCTTCAGCTTTTTCCTAGGAAAGGCATGACGACAGTATCAAAAAATTGCAAATCTATTTAGTCCGTCAGTTAGATATTGGTCTAACCGCATGCAGCTGAATACCAGTATTTTACATGGAACTACCTATCTGACCTCCACAACCCAGTTAGGACTGGGTAATACGATATCACTGGGTAAGACTGGTTGTTATAATTTCGGGCCACTACCTGTAACGACTGTCAAAGATATGCAAATGACAGCCGGAACCAACGGCTTAACGGGCTTTCAGAGGCACACAGGAAACTCAGTATGTAATGGGTGGTCACCCATCCACCGACCAACCTAGGTATTAGCGGCTTAACCTGAAGATCCACCCGAGCGGCTGTTATTATTTAACGAGGAGTGCACGGAAGTGCTTTAACTAAATTCGCTTACCTGTTCTTTACATTATAATGGCATTCGTTTTTGTTTCCATTACTTGGATGGTATCGAACAGCTTGATTTCTGGGAGATTTTTTGGCTAATCCAATCTTCTTCTTTGCGTGTCGATGAACTCAAATAATACCAGAACTGGATAAAGGGTGTAAAAGAACCCTAACTTGTTCTCCCCGTCATTGGGATATTTTTTTTGTTTAAGACCATACCTGAGAAACCTTCTAGTTACGGAGATATTGGGGGCCAAAGTTCCGACTTCTCACTAGTTTTATTTTTATTTTAAACAAGTTTTTAATGTTATAACTTTACTTTAAATACCTCCACGACCCCCGTACTATTAAATGCAATGCAATCTATCAGCACCATGTTTTGCGTGCCTTACATTGAGTCCTACCGTAAAACATCATGATTATTCACCTCAAAAAAAGGCATTTCCCAGCAATATATAATTAGAGTTAATTAGTTTTCATCCCATCTATTCGAAAAGGACGACTTGGTTCGCCTTTAGGTGCACCCAAAGGTGGTGTTTTCTATAAAAAACTTTTAGCGGGCAGTAATGAGTTTTTAATCCTCTTTATAAGTGCGCCGCAATTATCTTTGCCGCGCACTTGTTGAATTAAAGTTTTAGCGGGCAGTAATGAGTTTTTAATCCTCTTTATAAGTGCGCCGCAATTATCTTTGCCGCGCACTTGTTGAATTAAAGTTTTAGCGGGCAGTAATGAGTTTTTAATCCTCTTTATAAGTGCGCCGCAATTATCTTTGCCGCGCACTTGTTGAATTAAAGTTTTAGCGGGCAGTAATGAGCTTTTAATCCTCTTTATAAGTGCGCCGCAATTATCTTTGCCGCGCACTTGTTGAATTAAAGTTTTAGCGGGCAGTAATGAGTTTTTAATCCTCTTTATAAGTGCGCCGCAATTATCTTTGCCGCGCACTTGTTGAATTAAAGTTTTAGCGGGCAGTAATGAGTTTTTAATCCTCTTTATAAGTGCGCCGCAACTATCTTTGCCGCGCACTTGTTGAATTAAAGTTTTAGCGGGCAGTAATGAGTTTTTAATCCTCTTTATAAGTGTGCCGCAATCTCAAATCTTATTGTTCAGCGCCAAAGAAATCGAACGCAAATATTGTTTAAATAAAGACTGACTGGTACGACGGCCTATAGTCGCGCCGCCGACTAAATAAGAAGAAAAGAAATCAAATTAAAAACGCGCGAACTACAGCTCGCGTTTTCGTCAATTTTCACGGATTGTTAGAAGATCATGGTTTTGTTTTGAAAAATGAGTTCTTCAAGTGACAGTGAATAAAATATGAGGCACCATTTATTTTCTCATAGTGGGTGATGAAAAGTAGAATGTATCATTTGGGCGCAAAATATATTTTTGGCTCGGGCGACGTACTTTGAATCCCTCGCTACGTTCAGGATTCTACTAAAAAATCCCTCGCAACGCTCGGAATTCTACTCTAGAATCCCTCACTTCGCTCTGGATTCAAAAAAGTGCCCTCGCCGTAAAAATATTATTTTGCTCCCATAAGATACAATCTACTATTTAATCCTCTATAAAAGTGCGCCGCAAATATCTTTGCCGCACACTTTTTGAATTTGGAACATCTTAGTGTTCAGCGCCAAAAAAATCAAACGAATAAAGACTGGTTGGTTCGGCGGTCTATAGTCGCGCCGCCGCGCGCCGGATGAATAAAAAAAAAGAAATTAAATTAAAAACGCTCGAACTACAACCCGCGTTTTCGTCAATTTCCATGGATTGTTAGAAATTCATGGTTTTGTTTTGAAAAATTAGTTCTTCAAGTGGCAGTGAATAAAATATGAGGCGCTATTTATTTTCTCATAGTGGGTGATGAAAAGTAGAGTGTATCACTCGGGCGCAAAATATATTTTTGGGTCGGGCGACGTACCTTGAATCCCTCGCTACGTTCGGGATTCTACTAAAGAATACCTCGCTACGCTCGGGATTCTACTCTAGAATCCCTCACTTCGCTCTGGATTCAAAAAAGCGCCCTCGCCGTAAAAATATTATTTTGCGCCCTTATGATACAATCTACTATTGATGTACAGAATGTTTAGTTGACGGCTTCGTGAAGGGTCCGTTTACACTCTGTAGTATAGCCACCCCCACAGCTTTTTCGTTGGCTGCGTTTAAAACCTGGAAGGTGGTGGTGGTTGGATATTCATCATTTGTATAGCGTTTTGGCAACTATTTTGGTTTGGTGGCAGTTTTAGGACATTAATGCTATTGAGATGTACCTCATTATCATTTTCAACTTGATAATAGTATTAATCTCGTATTTAAGCGTAATTTCCCTTAGATATTTGGCTATCTGTCTATGCTTGCTTATCTTGTCTAAAAATGTTTTTTCCATCCGCTTCCACACGCGATATCACCTACCCGGTCATTTTATTATCCGGGCATCCAGACGTAACCGGATCAAACCGGATTCCGCCGGATTTCACTCGATTAAGCCAGTACGTGTTAATGTTGATCCGGTTCGGCTTTTAGTTCCACGGTGCACGCGAATTCTTTCCGCGGAATTCTGAACAATAAACAAAGGTATTTTAAATAAAAATGTAGACTTTTTGCACCGCGCGGTGTGACTTATTCAATTATTCTATTCAAAGTTATTCTGTGTAATGTATAATAATATAATTTATACTTAAAGTACTTAATCCCGTAAGTACTTTAAGTGTAGTGAAAAACCGTGAAAGTCTAAAACAGTGAATATAATTTATTTTTCAATACACTTCCTCGAAAACGGGTCCTTATCGCACTACGATTAGGTTCAACATGCCATGTATTTCACACACGTGGATTGTTTTCATTTTCTTTTATCAGTGGAAATTTTCCATCACCGCGTGCTGTGCCGCGTGCAGAAAGGAGCCAATTTCGCACGCGGCACAGCACGCGGGTGTTGGAAAATTGCCACAGATAAAACTATACCTATACTTAGTACAAATTGGTGCAATGTCTATAGTCGGCGGTGATTGTTTTTTTTCATTATTTTATTTCTTCAAAAGTGTATTGAAAAACGTCGTTTGATACACGTGGACATTTGTTATTGCAGTTCTCGGCTCAAAAACACCCTCGCCTACGGCTCGGGAGTTCATTCCGCCTCGCATGCAATCACAAACTTTCTCCACTTGTATCAAAATGTACTAATATCACCACTACTGCGGTGAAAGAAAACACAGTGAAGAAACCAACATATCCTATAACCAAACATTTTAAGACATGTCTACGTCTATCAACTAGCACTCGGGGCCACGTGGAGAATTTCCCCATCGAGAGGAGGCCTGTGACCCGGTAGTGGGACCTTTAGGCTGATAACTTATCAATCTGCAGTTACGGACTGGCATTTTTGTCCCATGTGTTTACGATATTAGAAAATTGCACATGATACCCCAGATTTGACCGTATAGGGTTATGGACTGCACGGTGTAAAGTTCTACATCCCCCATAGAAAAGGGAGGATCCTCCGACCAGACGGGTGTTGGGTCTGGTGAGCCACTGCCCGACAGTTGTTGACGGGTTTTTTTACAATGTTCATATGTCTCGGATAACTTTATAATAGCGATTCAGAATTTTGATGTTAGTTCTTCATTTGTATCATAGATGGTTCTGTAGTAAGCACTACAGCACCATCTATGATACAAATTTGTACTGTGGCGTTGTAGTTCTTTTTGTACTGTCCGCTATAACCGCTTTGCTGAATATGCATCTTTATTTTTAGCCCACATAAAGGTCCTAAGCTAACAAAACAATGTTTGCGTCCACTCTTGTCACCATGGTGGTAGACCATAACTGCACGTTTGGCAAATACGATAAATGTCAAATGTCTGGCAAACAATGACTGATCTTTTTGAATATCGTACGTTCAACTTTCATTCTATAACACTGGAATGTGTGTTTTGGGAGTCTTGATTTTGAATGGGATAATTTATAAATTCGTTGGTTTCCAAGTGTCGCAAAAAAATATTTGTCTTACTCTCAAGAACGATTTTGTATTTGGGTTCATAACGGCAATTTTTGTTGCTAAAACATTTTGATTTTAACTAAAGACATGCAATATTAGGACAAGGAACATTAACAGGAGTCCTATCTGAACCATAGATATTTTGACGTTCTCTTATCACATACCACTCACCCGCCTATCAAGTTTTTGTAAAACTCTTTGTGGGAGGGGTATTCCCAGATTAAATCAATAGCTGAGCATACTTTCGCCATATCAACAACAAGCGCATACATACAGCGCAATGAACTTATTGAACTGACAAACCATTTAAAACTATTGTCATTTAATTGTAAACGAGCTAATCAAAGCTTCAACGAATAACTAAACATTTTCAGCCAGCATGAAACATGTTGAAGAAGATTGTATTATAATACACGAACAAGTTCTGGCACGTTGGTCGCCATTAAAACGTACTTGACCTAGCGGGGTCTGCCAAAACTGTCCGTTTATACTGTCAGCCTAACTCTGCTTGTGGTTAGCGCACATTGGTACACTACGAGACTGGTTCAATCGAAATTTAAATGGGTATTGTGGTCATTCAGTTACAGATGTGTCGAGAAAGATATGATAGAAACCTTTTGGTTGATTTTGACGTGCCCAATGCAAATATTTCTAATTTGCAAAGATTTTTCCATGTTTCCTATCTCTCTGTTGCATCTACTAATAGTCTAATAAATAAATTTACGATTAGTAAGAATTTTAAATAATGTTAGTAACAACAGCGATCGTATATTTATGCAAAATTTACAAGACGGTTAGAGATTTGTCATCGAGAATTTTGACAGTTAAAATTATAATTTTGTCCAATAATGTCAACTAACGTCAAATCGTGAAAAACGGTAGCTAGCTTGTGTACTATATTTAAATCACTGATGATATACAAGATATAAACGGAACCCTCAGATCAACAAAAAAAGGAAGATGGCGCGCTGCGAACATCAAAAGTGAAGCCACAAAACCATGCTGCTGCAAGTAAAATACACGCTCACGCACACACATACAACTAAAACCAAGCTGACCGCTCTTAGTACGTGACAATTCGTCGTCTAGTTAACATAGTTTTAAAAAATAGAATTATGCCTTCGTGTGTACTGAAAAGTTGTAAAAACAATAGTAAATCACATAAAAAGTCTCACGGAATCATTTTTCACTTGTTAGTACTTGAAATAACATCGTTTTTTTTAAATAAATAAACTAGTTTCAGGTTACTGGAACGAACGCAGTGACATAAGTGCGAGGGTTGCCATAATATGATTTTAAATTTCCCCATTCGAAATGTGATTTCTTACATCGCGTTTTATTCCTATTTTCTTATTTTTATGTATCAAATATTTTAGATTTCCAATTAATACTGAAACAAAAAGTAAATGGATGGTAGCTATGAGAAATAGTAGAAATGATCCAAAATAGCTGTCATCAAAAACCAGCATGGTTTGTTCTGATCATTTTGATAATAACGACCTATTTTATTTCAAGACAATTTGGCGATGTAAAAAATTTCGTTTATTTTTTCGGAATAAAAGTTCTAAACAATTGAGGTACAATACCATACACAACATTATGTTACAATATTATCTTACCCATACAATACTATTCCCCAAATTATAGGGAAAAAATTTAAGAAATGGCAACCCTTCGATACACACATAGATAAAAAGGTGGCTTCACTTTTGATGTTCGCGGCGCTCCATCTTCCTTTTTTTGTTGATCTGAGACGGAACCTTCAAACTAAGTAATTTCTACGCAAAAATGGTTGCTGGGAAAAGACTTTTTTTTGGGTGAATATACAAATTTGATCTGACTCAATGCACTTAAAACATTGTGCTGGTGGTTGCATTGAATAGTACGGGGGTTAAGGAGGTACTTATTTAAAGTTAAGTTATAAAATTAAAAGCGAAAGATCCTGTGCTACCAATTAAAAATATCGTACTGAAGCGGGGAAAACAAGTGCTTTTCGGCTTCGTTAAGCGTATTGTTACACCCAATATAAATAAATTATCTATTGTACGTTAAATAAAACCTAATTCAACAAACCTCTAATCAAGATATTAGCATTCGATACAGGCATCGTATTTGCGAATAGGAATATCGATTACCGATTTTTCAAGAGAGCACTCACTTATATTAGTTTATGTTGTTTTGCTTGGAGCCCAGGTTTATTCTGGATATATAGGATCATTGGAGTGTAAATATACGTGCCTATTTATGGGGATTATGTATTGTGGATGTACCTGTTTGCTAGGTAAAATGGGTCACTCGTATTCTATTTACATAAGACACGAGCGCGCGTTGTAAACATAACGTAAATTTTTGAACTGAAAATAAAACTAGTAACATGATTTTGTGTTAAATTAAAAATAATTTGCAATGTACGTAAAGCTTTGCTTAGCGTTGATCAACGCTAAGCAAAACACAGTGTTAAAAGTAATTAAACGCCTTAATTTGTTTCGATTTAATCGCGAAACGTAAACTATTTCAGTAATGTAACTCCACAGTATTCATGGCGCCTCGACCGTTTTACAGCTGAACAAATATTTCAGGCATTTTAAACGAAACTGTGAGTGACAATGACACTGTTTCTAAATTCTATGAAAGTGTTACAAGATTTTTGTTATAGTCAAATTGTAGGCTATCGTTGGTATTGGTGAAAGTGGATTGCCCTGTTGGTTTAGTGTTCACAGCTGTACCTAATGTTGTCAGCTGTGTGTGGGATACTAGGTTTAATTTTAGGCAATACAACTCTGACACCAGGTTAGGCACACGAAAAAGAAAGAAGATTTCTGGTTCGAGCAAAGTGACATTTGGTTCACCTATATCGTCGTTGAATATTGCAAAATTTTCAAAAATAAATAATTGCTTTTACAAGATAGTCCTTTAATGGCAGCAGGTCACTCTGACACCAGGTTAGGCACTAACCACACGATAACCCTTGATCTGTCCACGAAGTAGACACAATAGTTAAACAATGGTGTCTCGAACAAATTGGTCATTTGACAGATCATGATATAGAAGCACAGGTGTCGAGTTTACGAAACTTTCAGGAATATGTGGTCATTGTATCACCCTATTAGATGGGACTAAAATATAACTGGCAAAATGCTAGAGGGGACACACACCTCTGCCTTACCTTTCGAGGAAAGTATACGTGATGTTACAAAATGTTATGGTTATTGTGTCGATAATCTGAATGTTATGGTAACTAGACTAATACTGGCCCTTTCAAAATGATGAAAGCGAAAACATAACTGGCACCGATTTACAGCTTAGTGCCAAAGAGAGCAGCCAAGACAACAGCTTGAATTATAGGTCAAGATCTCGAACAATGAGGAACTAAGCTGGCTTAGCTTAGCTTAATGTTGGCACCGATAGTGGCAAGCTAACAATGTTTCTAAACCTGTTGTAGGCACGCTCGTTCTATGATTCTCTCAGGATACAAATATTTTTGTTGACACATGCGTGAATTATTTTTCTAGTTATTTATCTTCAATTCAGGTAGATAGGCATACGTTTGTTAGAATTTCTTAACCT
The DNA here is from genome assembly GCA_963853795.1 of Xestia rhomboidea. NCBI lineage: Eukaryota > Metazoa > Arthropoda > Insecta > Lepidoptera > Noctuidae > Xestia > Xestia rhomboidea. Next base: position 2,635,574 of record OY970780.1, read on the forward strand.
TTGTTAGTATAATTGACTAAAAACACAATAAATATCTATGCTAAACCTTAACTAATAATACTTCATTCCGCCACCTCTTGGAGATACCTGGCAACGGTACATTAGGCCCATAACTTTGTATATTATGTTAGAGAAAAGGGACAAGTGATGTTTTTGTTCACAATTACTTATTGAACCCTGAATATTTACAATATTCTGACCACTTTCAGTGTAGTAGAGTTAAAAAAATGGCGATTCGCAGGCTCTGTAGCAAATGTAAAACTTATTGAACCTGCAAAGTGTAATTGTAATCACAGATAAATTCCTGAACGGGTCATTGTGCTCATCATTATGAACAACTTTTAAAATAGGAATATAATAAAGGGATAATTATAAGATTTTTAGTTATTTCACCTTGGTCTTGTCTTTGAGAAAAGCTTCGCAAGAAAAGGCTTCTGGTACTGAAATTAAATATAAAAGTATTGTCCTATTAGCGAACTTAGCAAGCCCTGCCAGTGACACAACAAAAACACTATAATTGTCGGGCTTTCTTTCACAATATTTGTTTATTTTTCATTCGATGCATTTACTCGTGTGTCACCGAAAAGGGACAAATTAGTAGGAGAGCTCTAAGTGATTTGTTTAGCGATGCGAAGTGTGTGGATGAAAGCGGCGCCGTATTTGAGTAATTTACTTCTTTATCAGTTCCTAAAACAACTTGCGTTATTGATTCAACGCGTAACATGAACTTTTTGGTAACATAACATCACACATGTAATCCCTGAACGGTTAGGCAGAGGAGTACACCCACATTTATTTATGTTTAAGTGCCATATTAGAGGGCGAGCCTATTACCATTAATACATAACAACAAACCAAGTACAGACTCCGTGGCTGCTATTGAGAACATTTCTGATGGAAAAACGAATCGATTCAGTTGCATTTATTGTATACACATCCATCTTTATACGTACACACACATTACACTATCTTACTCTCTCTCTCACACACATACACTCACGCAACACCACACCACATACGACACCTCCCGCTTCACACTCACACTTCACACACAAACACAGATACGCATTTTTATTTATATTTATTTTATTTTATTAGTACTTTTCTTGTAATTCTTTTAAATAGTCCTACTAAAATTGAAATAATCCCAATCTCGGCGAGGGGGGGCAGGAGTCCATAGCACAGGGTATCCTAGTTTGAACTCCTGACTCCCACAAACCTTTGTACCTTCAATATTTGTAACACCTCTATATTGTAACTGTACTTTTTGGGAGAAAAAATAATTTTATTTTATTATTTCTGATCTTTTAGTTTTTTTTGCTTATCTTTTATTTAGATTAGCAAATAACGGCACCATTTGGTTTAAGTAATATCCTCATTAAATTTAGAATATTAATATTGAATTTTTTACGATGTTTAAGTTATTCGCGATGTTAGCATAAATACAGAAACCCGACAAAAACCGTCGGACAGAAGGCCAGAACATCCTACATCGGAGTATCCTATGTTTCCTGCAGCGTATGCGGAACTTTACATCCAGTTGTTCATATTTGATAAACATGATAAAAATTGTCACTTGATGAAAAGGCCAACTTTCTCCATGCATTTCATAAACACCTCTCATTGTCATATTTAACGTCTTTTTTAACAACATTTGCGAGCAAACTCCATAAAATAAACCAGCAAACAATAAATTGATAAAACACTTCATAAAAGCAGAAAATATAAAGGAAACATAAAAATACCGCTCGGAGCGCGCGCGGCGCAGATACCTTACATTCTGAAACTGGCACAAAAACTCGGAAATTAAAAGAAAAAACTTCATATTTTTCGCGAAGCAAATAGATATGAATGTTTTCTCATAAAGTTAGAATGCAGGGACTGAACATGTTGGGAATTGTTTAGATTTTGAACATAACTGTAGCAAAGCGCGCTACATGCCTGTGGGGACATACTTTTATTTTTATATTGTTGTTTAAACTTTGTAGGACGATGCGCGAGTTGTTCGAATAGTCTTTCCTGTTTTATTTTGTAGTGTTAAGGTAGCTTTGTAATATAGGTTACAAAAGCCTGCGTTCTACTTACTTTAAATCAAAGTTATTACTACAACATTATTGGTGGGACTGTTATAGTAAATGAAAACTTGAACAGTATTTTACCAAGCCTATCGTGGACGTGTGCTAACTCTGTTCTCGTCTAAACCCGGTCTTGGGCTTTCTGCATCTAAAATGATTATCTACCATGCTCCAACCTATTTTTCTTACAGTAGAATTTACAGCGGCGATTATCAGTCTGTAAGATACATGTAGAGAATGATGACCCCTGCTGTAAAGTTTGGCAGGAGTTTAGTAGTCCTTTCTCGATGATTCGTTCTCCACGAGATTGCCCGGTGTTGGAGGAAAACATTCTGGTACTTACCACAATGAAGCTAGAACCAACCCGAACTCTTGAGCAAAACCAAATGTGCCAATTCGTTATGAACATTCTAGACGACCCATTTCCAAAGAAAATTGTACCTCGAATTTCGCACTGACGCAGCAAAATAAAAACATTATTCGCTATAATTCGCCAGCGTACCTTCAAGGTAGCCGTGGCAATTAATACAATACGATTTGGCAGCCAGTCGCACCGCATTGCGACAAAAGTCGGGCCGCATACCCTAACTTGCTGCCTCATCAAAATATTTTGTATCAGATATTGAAATAAAATACTCTTGAATTTTTCTCGGAGGATTTATGAGAGTAGGCATAAAATGCTTGGTTCCAATGTGACGTGTCTGCCCCATGTGTTCTATGGTGTAAAGGGTTCTAATGGATAAGGTAGATGGTTAGCAGAATCGAAACTCTAGGGATCGTGCGGTTGAGAGATTTAAGAGCAATGTGAGTAGATAGAACTAAAAGGGTAATATAGTACATTGTAAATCTTGTAACAGTGACCTGTATCACAGACAGATATTATGCTGTTACTTCAAGATGTTTTGGTTCGTTAGTTTTTGATAGCAATAGAAGCATTGGTCTAGGTTTTTCTGACTCTTTAGTACGATATTGTTCTCACGGTGACTATTTTAACCATGGCTGAGAGAAAGATGAAAATATTGTAAAGGTCACAAATCAGTCCTTCTTTAACCAGAACGTTGTCGCAATAAGTATTTAAAAGTGGTGATGGCATTAAAAGCTGAATGACGATTTATTGCTGAGAATTAGATTAATGGCGCGCGATTGGAGAAGCCTATGTCCGGCAGTATACTTTAGACTGATGACCAAAGAAATCACTATCTTACATCTACAATGTTTGGTTGAAATATTTTGCTGACAAATTAATGGAACACACCGAAGCCGTCGACCATGTCAACAACTTTCGGACGCATTCAGTTGTCTTGCTACCGATCTGCCGCCGCCCTTGACAGAAGAGTCAATATGGAACACGAGCCCGGAATAAAGATAAATGATAACTATAGGTACTCAAGCAAAGCTTATCCATAAATACTAACACAATAGACGAAACAGCTTTAGACAAAACAGAAAAAATTGCGAAAATTCCCTCCATCATAATAATATTATACATTTATATCTATGCTACATAAGGAACATTGAGTCAATATCGCCTTATGTCAGCCCCAAGGTTCTATCCGAAAGTTTTCGTCAGTTGAGCGCCTCAGTCTCAACAGATCAAATAAAGAAACTTGGCTCAAAAGTTTTTATTACTTGCAAGTTTCAGCAAGCTGGTTTTTATGTCTTTTTGCTTGAATGTAATTGTGTTCGTTTCTTGTATTGAGCAAGATAGTAGGGACAGCAATTGACCTAGCTGTTGGCATGTTTCCGTACCTCCTCCGCGCTGTCCGTCCGGCCGTCTGTCTGTCACCGGGCTGTATCTCATGATCTGTTGAAATTTTGACAGAATGTGTATTTCTGTTGCCGCTATAACAACAAATGGAATAAAAATTAAAGGGGGCTTATCTACTACGATGGTACGGAACCCTTAATGCGCGAGTCTGACTTTTCTTTTTGTCAATATTTATTTTTCAACGTCTGGACATATGAAAGACAATTTATGAGATCTTTGGTCGACAGCACTACTGGTGCACATTGAAGTCGATTTCCAAGTCGCGCAATGTTTTATTGGGGTATTCTATCAGGAACATCTCATTATCAGCCCAGAGTCAGAATTTGTATTCGGTTGACGGTAATAAGCTCGCCCTATATTACATGTGGGTTTGTACTAAGGTAGGTACACCTCTGCCTAACTCTTCAGACATTAGAAGCGCGTTGAATATAATTACTTTCAGGCCATTTATAGTTCCAATAGGTACAGCCTCAATTATTAGCAACACTAATTTGATTTTATTATCATCATTGCTCTAGATGGAAATGAAACGAATGGAACATGACACCTCAATACACCGCCTTGGGTCGATGAAAATGTTCCTGAAATATTTATGACAGGTTGTAATTAAAACTCGTCGTAACTTTCGATCGACTGTCTTGGTATGGACATTGTGATGAGGAGGGACGAATCACATGTGACTAAAAGAGTGATGAATATAAATGTTGATGGATGGAGAGGGAGAGGAAGACCAAGGAAACGATGGATGGATTGTGTGAGGAATGATATGAAAGAAAAAGGAGTAAATGATAGCGTGACGGTTGACAGAGGAGAATGGAAGAAAAAAACGTGTTGCACCGACCTCAAGTAACATGGGGCAGAGCAGGAAGATGATGATAACTTTCATGTCGCCCCTTTTCCTATAATCGAGTGAAGAACCATTACTGTTTCCTCCATAGAGACCGATGAAAATATTGTTTTTATTCTTCTCCATAGCAAGGAGAATGTATGCGTGTTGTATTAGAGTGGCGACCACAATAACTGGTGTTGTATCGTTTAGTTTAAACGTTCGTGGAGATTTATCGATGGACCGCCACGTACCGCACTGCGCCAGACGGGACCGCGGGCTAGTGATGCGACTCAAATATCGATACTTTTTTAGTTTACGGACAAGAATGAATAAGGATTTCATTGATAAAATACTTTTCCGACGTAGCATACAGTGTAGCGTCTCAGTTATTATTCAGAAACCCATATTTATGTTCCAACCCTTCTCTAAAAGTGTCGTAAAAGGCGACTTAGAATTTATTTATGAGCTCTGTTCCCAGAGGCCTCATAAAAGTTGATTTAGGAAATCTATCAAGGTTAAGCTTTTCATTCCAATTCTGCATGCAAAGCGATGATTTTATTTATGTACAACTATTACAATTCACAGTTCAACTCAAATAATCATCCCTTTTAAGCTTTGCATAACCTTAGACTTTAATCAATTTGTTTTTAGTATTTATCATTAAATTAGGCTGTAAGTACAACATAATTATACCTACCCACTCGAGTTTTCGATCTGTTGATATGCCTGCTTCTGTCAATATGTATCGTCAAATTAACCACTAACTGAAAACATGATCTGACAATTCCATTATCACATAATTATTTTTTATCGATATTTGACATCTGTGTGACCTCGAGTTTCCCAGCACTATTGCGCTCAGTTTGCGGAGCCGGGACGCTCATTCACAAAATGGAATGTTATTATATTAGGGAAGTTATTTTGCATACCAGAAAGTACTATTTATGCTCAAGCTTTTGTTCTTTTTGCGGTGAGCAGGGGTCGAGGTTTTAAATAGTTTTTGTAGTTGAAAGTTTAACGTCATTTTCTGCGTTATTTGACATAGTTACGTCACTTAAGGTATGACAGATTAAGCATTTCAGTAAGACGGTACGTAATCATTTATCCGTTTTAAGTTACCAGTTACCATATTATCATTTAGGGTAATTATAATGGTTGAAGCCAACGAAAAAATGAGAGGAACAAGCTGTCTTGGTCTTCAGGAGAACCCTCCAAATTGGTCTTAGACTCTGGAAGTATCTATTTACAGCATAAATATTTTTATCATATTTTTGTATATGTATCTTCGTGTATAACGCAGGAAATCATCGACTTATAGGAATAATACGGTTTTTGTTTACGATATTTTTTACTATTCTCTATCGGATGCATATTTTTGTCATAATCATCTTTCTGCCATAGCTTCTGCCAGATAGCAAAAGCTAAAATAAAGCAAAAGATAAAAGCAAAACCAAGCACGTAAATCATCTCGCAACTAGCACAGATGCATCCAACCACAATCCAGTTACATTCAACATGCGAGCATAAAAACAGACTAACTAATTCATATCACCGCCATGCGCCTTGCGCCTTGCATACAGACCGAGCTTCTATGAGTAAGGTGCGCTTACATGAGGAACTTTTATGATAAATTACTCTTTAATGAGTATAATTATGTACGTATAAAAGGTGTAATCGAACCCGTCACGAAGCCAAGTATTCTGTACATCAAACAAATTTACATCAGCAAAAATTATTGCTGGAAAATGACTCCTGTTTTTGGGGTGAAAAATCACATTTTACGGTAGGACTGATGAGCAATAAAAAAAACCTGAAGCAATTTTTGTTGAGCAATTAAACTAGATTACTCCACTACGCCTTACAACTTATAACCCAGTAAGAAAACCTCAAAAAATAGCCCGTGTAAGCTTAGCTTTACTCAGTGGCAAGATGACGTAACAGACACGTGGGTACTTCCGTTTTACGTCTAATTGGATTCCGTATGCAAATGTACGCGGTTTCATTTATTAGTGTGGTTCATGGCTCAGAAGCGCTTGTCATATATGGTTTTATGAGGAGAACAGCGAAATTAATGAGGTTTATAGAAAGGGGTGAGATGGAAGTGGTTTTATTAGGGAACTAGGTGATATTTATTTAGGTAGCAAAAGCTTGGAGATTTTAGAAGTAAGTGTACTAGCTAGTAGGGAAGCGAAAGAATAATTAGATACATATTTATACATAAACAGCATTTATCAGAGAGGTGTTGTCATACTTTAAAGGTGTGTTTACCATCAAACTGAACTACATTTTCGATTACGATGTTTCGGGCATAGAGAATATTGTTCACATGGTTGGTTTGTACCATATTCTAAAGGTCGAAGCGCCAGGGTACTCCGGTTGTTTGTTGATCAAAATATGATTTGCAACCAAACAAATATGGCTTTACTAAGTTATTTTTTTTTTAATCATCAATACAAACACACAATCATTAAATATTTATTAAATGGGATTCAATGAACATAAAGCAGTTGTATTTATGATTTTAATGACTACAATTCTTGAATACATACGTTTTACGGCTGCGAATCATATTTTGTTCAATTATTATTATTTTTTACTTTTATTTATCATTATACACTGTTTACAAATGTTATACACAACATAAACATACGACACAAACCATCGTGGGTTTAACAGTGGTATGCCAGACACGGCAACTCGGTGCCACAACACATTACTAATTAACTAATCAGACACACATAAAATTCGACACTGACCTGCATTGCAAAAAACTTAATAGGTTCATTTTAAATTTCGCGGTACCCTGGCGCTTCCCCCTTAAATATGATCACGCCTTTCTGATACACATTGTAGATTATAATTATGTCCGAATTAAGTCTGTTGTAATTTAAGCAGATTGCATACCGAATCTTGTTGGTAGCTATTGGAGTATTAAAAGCACAGCTCTAACTACTTTATCATAACCGATATCTGCAGGTGAAGTACAGTTCAAAATATATGATCAAGAGTCACATAATACACGCTTTAAGCTTCGCCGTTCGCAGATAAAAAAAAGGGTTATATAGCCCTTGCTAACAACCTCCCCCGACAATGACCCATTGTGTTTTTAAACCCACATTCCTAAATATGGCTTCAGCATTACGCCCCTAAAATTTTGGGACGGTAGTAAAAAGGTGCGTTATATACATGTACCTATAATTTAACTATCCATCTTTACACCCGGTAATTCCGCCGTAAAGCGGGACAGAATGCCGCACAATCCCGCTTGCTATTCAGAGCCCGCAAATCCGTTGAATCTCGTCAATCCCTCATTAATATACGATTCTTTTCTTTTCAGGCGGGAAAAATCTAATAAGAGGACAATGGCCGGCTCCCGTGAGAGATTGCTCTATGAAAGGAGGCCTGATTACGAATATGAATACGAATTCAGACGTCGATATGAACCGTACGACCGGGAGACCCACAGGGAAACCAATCGATACAGGCAGGAGAGGCGACGTGATCTACACGACCGACCTCGACGCAAGAACGGCTATGTGTACGAAGATATATACTCCGATTTCGACGAAGCACAGGGTCGATTATCTCTGTTCAGACCTATTAGACCCGAGTACTTGAACCTCCCGACGACTTACGACGTTAAATACAACTCGCTGCCGAGAAATTATTATAACCATGAAGACAGGAACAACCGGAGGTACAAGAAGGATCATTACGATTTTAGAATCGAAAACGAGAGGCGAACGCGGGAATCTTATGAATCTTATAGGAAAGCTGTTGAATCTAGACCAAAAGAGATAAATTCGAATTCAAAGAATCCGACAAAACCTACTATTAATTTAACTAATAATTCAAGTAATAAAAATACTTTGAACGCGCCAACGAATTCTAGTTTGAAACAGCCGAAAAACGTTGCAGTTTGTAAGCCGCATCGAATATCAGATAAAAGCGCACGCTATTGGACGACGGATCCGCCCGAGAGGGGCCGAAATCGGCCCAAAAAATCTGAGGAGCCGAAAAAGAACGTCAAATTCTCCGAAGTGTCAGGTTGCAACCGAAAGATGGTGGTTGACGATCCCATTTGCGGGAGGAAATTGGTTCCAGTGAGAGAATTGGAGGTATCGTTGGACCAGATGATACAGAATGGTTATTTCGAGAAGCACAACATTCCGATATCGAGGCCTGTTGGCGGGGCGGCGAAGGAAGAGATAAAGGGCGCGGCGGCCAGCGGTGTGCCAAACGGGAAATGCTTATCGGGCACCGGCGGGAAGGAACACCAGGCGACGAGGAAAACAAGACATCTGCCGCAGGTGAGAACTACACCTTTTATTAGGAAATGTTGGAAACTGGAGCATAATTGGTTTACAGTGCAAATGATCGTTTAGGATGATTTTTTTTATGAATGCTTTGATATTTTGATGTGTGTGCCTGGATAAGTTTTAAGGGGCGATTTGTTTAAAGAAGACTTAACTGTAATAACTATACATGTCAAGTTACCATTTGAATGTGAACTTTTTTGAGTAACTAAATCAAAACACTGGCCATCAGATGTCAAAAAATCTGGGATGCCATTAAATATTTCTTTTATTTTTTTCTTTTTGTTACTAAATGGCTATCTACACAAGTTTTTAGATTAAAATAGGTCAGTATTATTTATATTTTATAATTCATTGATAGTAATCTTTTTACACCTTTTAAATTACTAAATAATGCTGCATAGTTCTTTTGGCGCTTAAATAACATTGTTAACAGTGCCCAGTTGGTAAACATTTGTGACATTGGATTAAGGAAGAAGATGGTGGCGTTGATGTCGTTATGATTATGAAAGGCTATACAGGGTGACTGAATATTTACACTTTCACCCCGAAAAACAACAAAAATAAATACTATTTCAGCAGAACATATATATATACACAGCTCTGATAGCCATTTTCTACTGTAAAGTTATCCAATTTAAGTCGCAGATTAAAAATATAGTTAAAGATAATGGTGATTGTAAATTTATCATTTATTCAAATATTCTGAAAACCTAGGTTTTCAGAATATTTGAATAAATGTAACCAAGACTTTAGTCTTGGTTACATTTTACCATCAATTAATCATTCAACCTTAATTTTGAAAAACGCTACTCTGTACGAATACCTACAACCAATTTTTCTTAAAATGAATGAACAATTATTCATTTTTTTTCTTAAAATGAATGAATTATTCTAAATCTCAACATTCTATGACATTAAGCTGGATTACAATCTTCTTAAAAACGCGAAAACCACAAAATTCTTCTAAATCTCACCATTTCCATCTCTGCATCTGACATTTAAAGTGTCAAAATAAAGTCTATTGTTCTGTACGAAGAGCTTCCCTCCGGCCGGGCGTCGCGTCGGATGCACAGAAACAATGGCCTTATAACAACCAGGATTAAGGGCTTTTTTACTGTATCCTTCTTTTGAATAACGTTGTTTTAAGAATTTGAGGTGGGTGATTAAGGATGAGGGATTAATTATGGACGATTTTAAGGCTCTCTGTGAAGGTATAAAGAGAATTTACAAAAATAATCGATTTGACAGAAATTTGACATCTTTCAGTGCATTTTCACCTTCTGACGCATGACCATAATTGGAATGAATAAATCCCCCACCATCTTGATTTTTTTACAAGCTTTGATGTAACTTCCAATGATGAATGATTGTATTTATTAGGTCAAATCTTGTAACTGAATTTTAAAACGGTTATCCCCAACCGACCCCTGAACTTTTGCTTGCACGTTTAGTTTGGATGCATGGTTCGGTAAAAAACAGTTAGATAGTTTGAGAGAACAGACTTGAAAGAGTTGTAGTCGGCTTCCAGTCTGACCGGGTGCAGCTGAATAGTCAGTATTTTACACGGAGCGGCTAAAAAAGAATGTAAATACAACATTTAGTTAAGTCCGCTAACTAACCAGTGAAAATCAATAGTTACGTGGCGCTTCGCTTCTTAGTAAGACAGCCGTTAGCGAGAATCAGTTTAAAAATAAATCCCTTGGATGTTAAAACATTGATCGGTTTTCCAAAGAAGTTTTTACGATTTTCCATGAATTGAAAACTTTGTGACTTTGAAGAACCTTGATTTCTGAAAGCTAAGTTCTTTAAAATAATGTATAGGTTTGAGAATTTTAAAAATTCTTCGAAAATATCTTAGTCTTGAGCATTGATGAAATTCGAATGGAAATGTCTAATCCAATGTTATAATTCCAACTCCCATTAGTAAAAAAATTGGTTTCCCATTGGTAAATCACTATTGCCAGTTAGTTTGTTAATATCTTTATAACACATTTGCTCGTAAAGGGTCTCTTATCGATATTGAAATTGGTGAATATATATATTCACCAATTTCAATATCGATGTATCTCATTACGTACTTGTGCTGTAAAGTAAAATGCACGGTTTATACTTTTTTAAATCTTAGCAAAGAGTTTTTATGTCAGAAAAGTGGTCAACATTTTATGAATAAAATTAACTTTGGGAGATGAAATATAATAAATAAACATTTAATTCTTTAATTTAATTAATTTTGACAATAAATTACAACCATTTATCTGTAACAAAAACACAAAAATATTAATTTACTTTATTAGTAATGTTCTGTTTTTTGTTTCTTTGCCTTAAAAAAAAAGCGCTGATGCGCGCGCCTCGCTAATTTGTGAACAAGTGAAAATTATTCTGCGCGCTTTTTCTTTTCGCTGTATTGTTTTTATTTGTTTTATTTATTTCCTCGCAAATATGTTATAAAACGTCGTATGACATACGTGCACTTTGATAATTACAGCCTCTGCTTTTTTATCGCCCTCGCCTACGGCTCGGGCGAACAATATCGCCTCGGCTGTAATTTTCAACTTACCGCACTTATATCATAATGTAACTATAACTTATAATCTGCCAATCTAATGACATGAAAGAGAAAGGAGTAAATGATGCCGTGACGTCTGACAGGGGAGAATGGAAGAAGAAAACTTTTAGCGCCCCAAATAGAATGGGACAAGGGCATTGAGATGACGGTAATAATCTGTCTTTCTATCTATAACACGCTCGCACTGGTTTGCTTTTAGTTATAATCTTCAACCAAAACACAACAACTGTAGCCTTTGCACATGCCACGTTTTTTTTATTCGCTGACGACGCGCGTAGGACGCAATCTGAACGCGCAGCAAAATCTCTGAATACGGTCTCTCCTGAGGATACGTAAAACGAGGGAAACAATGATTAACGCCTGTTTTCCCCAGCACCAGATGACATCGTTCACTGTTGGATTTTCAACTCGCTGGTGCTGAAAGCCCCCTTTTGACCCCTTTTGTATTACATAGTTTATAAAAAGCTCGTTCCACTCGTGACTAAACAATAACAGCCGCTCGGGTCTATCTTCAGGTTAAGCCGCGCTTGCCTAGGTTAGTCCGTGGATGGGTGACCGCCCATTACATACTGAGTTTACTTCGCGCCGCAGAAAGCACGTTAAGCCGTTGGTCCCGGCTATCATTTGTAGATCTTTGACAGTTAGGTGGCCCGAAACTACCACAACTAGTATTTCCGAGGGAATCGTATTACCCAGTATTAATTGGGTTGTGGAGGTAAGATAGGCAGTCGCTCCATGTAAAATACTGGTACTATAGTTGCTGCCAGTTAAGATGACAATAGCGGTCATTGACCCACCTACATTTATTAAAGTTCTTACTTTGAAAACCAAAAATAAGCCTGTTCAAGTTTTTTATCGTGATCTATCGTGATCTTCAACATTTTTTCTAATTAAAAACGATACATGGTTCATGTGTTTTGGTACGTACGAAGAGATATTAGGGAAAGGGCAATGACCGCTATTGTCATCTTAACTGGCAGCAACTATATATAAATCAGCCTGCTGATTTAGATGTCCGCTTGTGTTAGTGAAACGATCATGAGTATTATTATTACTTTTGTCTCACTCGTCTTTATGAAACAACATAATCATTACATCCCTCAACGGCCCATCCCTATCTAAACCGGGGTGCACACAACCCGACAAATACATTCCATACAATCATAAACAACCCTTCACTATCGGCTCTGTGATTAAATCTGCCGATCTCACAGCGAAACATATTAACACATTATATGTATAACTCATTAACGGAATAAGGGTGTGGATACACGGACCAATTAATTATTTAGGTCTGGGCATGATGGTCAAATATGACAACCTATAGATACTGTCGCGATCTTCTGCTTCAGCGTGTCGATGGCGACACAATATAGATTTATATTGTGTCGTCCCAGAACTGAGCCACGATTTTGGAGCCTTCATTGGCGTCCTTCAGTTCCTGTAATGAATAAACAACAGGACATGCATGACACGATATTAAGTGCCTCATCGTTTGTGGAACAGCTACATTTACACTCCAGAGCAGAGTCTTAAGTCGCTAGAGATACTGCCACAACATTTTGAGGGATATTAGCGAATCGGTGGCCCACTGGTAACGCTCCTTGGTTTGTACGTGTTGTAAGGTAGTGGGTTTTAACTCACCTGCCTGAGTTAGAACCCACTACCTTACAACTGTGTTATTTTGTGTAATCATCACTGAGAATAATTATCGGCATGTCCTAGAACTAAAAACTTGTAGATATTCATGTGAATGAATTGATTATTACGTTATTTTTATAAATTAATTCATCGCTACATATTGTTAATTATGCACGTAAATGGAGCATTAAATCGAAAAAAAGTAATAGCAACGCCTAAGTTATCTTAAAAGACTCATCATCCCCACTTCACATGTAGGTTATTTTGCCACTTTGTCAGCGTAATTGATAAATACACAACTACAAAATTACAAATTTCTGGACAGACGGACGGACTGACGGATATGACGAAACTATAAGGGTTCCTTCTCAGGACTACGAAACCCTAAAAACGAGCAGGCCTGTTTAGCTTGATTAAGGAGCAATGCCATAATTAGATATCTTTCCTACTCGGCCTATACTAATTGCTGATAAAATAGCCCGTGTAAGCACAGCCTAAGGGAGCCTAAGGGTCGCAGCACATTATTCAGGCACGGTAACCGGGGCTGGGGCCCATCATTAGACGCACAGATTGTTGTAATAGCCCCCAATTATTTGCAACTAACATATATATTGAGTATTACTATGGTGTCGGATGAATTACTAATAGATACTCGATTAGATTTATAGAAAAGGTGTGGTTTTTAATTCTAGAAGGTAATTTTCGCACTTCCCTTGCCTTTTCTTAAACAATTTCTGAATTTTATCAAAGGTTAGTTTTTAAAATTAACTGATTATTCTTTTTAATAATAATAATATGCGAGGGTTCTATCTATTCATGATCAAATTGGGGTCGTAAAAAATGATGATGTGGTTACCCAGAGTCACGTTATGAAATTAGGATTAGTTACTTGTATTATGCCATTTTCTGCATAAGTTTAAATAAGTCCTAATTTCCAGATCTTTTTTATCCTGTGGTTAGTAACCTGGTGCCCGAGGTTTTATGCCTGGGCTTCTGACTTGGCTTTACGTGCCGTCGAGAAATATCTCTCAGGCACGGTGTTCAATTTTCAGTTAAAACCAACCCTTGCACCATAATCGAGTTCCTGACATTATCTCATGTAACTTGGGGTCAGTGGAACTCATTTTGTTCTTCCATGCTCTCCTGTCTTCCGCCCCTCAAGCCTACACTTGCACCAATAGCCAATGTGGCCTCTTTTGAAGTGGATGTTGTGTACTATCAAATGTGAAAAGAACCATCAGAGCCATATATGAATTACGTAGACGCGAATCTCTAAGAGAACTGTTTAAGGAAATTAATATCATGACAGTACCTTGTCAATACATCTATGAAAACATCATGTACGTTAGGAAAAATCTGCATTTATTCAGTAAAAGAGGTGACAGACACCACTATAACACTAGAAATAGGGACCAACTAGTTCAGCCAGGTTTCAGGCTTGCTAAAGTAGATTCATCTTTCATGGGGTACTGTTTGAAATGTTACAATAAAATACCTCCCCACATTCTTCAACTGAATGAGACGAAATTTAAATCTTGTATAAAACGCACACTATGTAGGCAAGCATATTATAAGTTGGGGGATTACATTGATGATAAAAATGCTTGGCTACATGCTGGTCCTGCTCCACAACCATAGTTGCAAACTAATTGATTGCACTGGTCGGGCATTATTTGGGTCTATCGACACGCAAAGAAGTAGAAGAAGAATTGATTCCCATGTTAATGTATTGTGGAAGCTGCAGAAGATTGTTAAAATATACCTACTTGCATTGTATAGATTCCAGTTTTTAGTTTTATATAATTGCATAGCACATGTGTGAGTACTTTGTACTGTTCAGCCACCATTGGCCGCCATTGACTTGAATATGCCTTGGTGGCTAAGAGAGAATGTCATGCTCACTCAAATGTCTCGCTGATGGTGGCGGGTGTGTCGGGTCATTTAGTTCCCTTAAATATGGTCGAGTTGTTTGGCGCCGATACATGCGTCATGTTCGTGAACGGGCGCTCTCAGTTGGGACTGGTCATCTCTTAGCTGCCACGGTTCGTTCATTTTAATAACTTTTTTTTTTTTTAATTTTTGATTTATTATTATACTCTGGACGCTCTTAATGTGCACGTCTTTCTACATCGTTCTCACATATATGTATAATCTCAACATGAATGATGTAACCAAGATTTTGTAACAATATTTTGATTTAAAAGAGTGTCCATGGAGTTTCTTGCCCGTTCTTTTCCATAGAGATCTACGTTAGGGAATGGGCAACTACAGTACTTTCTCAAGTTATTATGCCTTGTGACTATGACTGTAGCTTTGCTTTTATTGTATTTTCGACTTTCAAAAGTGCCGTAATGGTCTAATTGAAATAAATGATTTGAGTTTGAGTTTGAGTTTGAGTATCGAGGACTTTACCGCCTGAACACCACTAAGCTAATTTTTGCTTGCACTCGCAATATAGAAACGCTTTCTAGCCCCGCCCCGTTGACTTCGTATTGAATTAATGAATGAAAGATAATACCGATCGGCCGAGCGCACTGACGACGCACGCAAAATGAGAGTTTTTGTTATTTTGCGCGCCAAATTGACGCTTTCATAATAAGCCTAAACATTAAGGGGGCGTTGTTCGAAATTTTTTTAACTAATCAGGCGGAATTAACCACGACTGTACAGTGTACAACAGCCTCAACTCTTCATAATGTTGATATACCGGAGTAAATGACTTGTAATTAATAATCTGTCGAAAGCAGACGGATTAATCATAAGTTCGCTCAGGCCCTAATGAAGTGTAGTAGAAATTGTACTCGTTTATCAGAGTGAGGCTTTCGGATTCCTGTTAGCGGTTTTCAAAGAGTCAAAATGTTTGGAGTTAAAAGCCTTTGAAACTTGCGTTTGGGTAAATAGAATTTAAATTGATATTATGATCTCGATTTTCAGTAATTGTTCGCTGTAATTGATTTGATTTTTGTTCTGATTGCTTACCCTTGTATCAATTTATAGTAATACTAGCTTTTGTACGCGACTTCTCTTGCGTTAATTTAGAATTTGAGAATCAATTCGGATAGTACTCTGCTTGTATAATAATCTAATTCAATCATAATTTGAAGGACACGTAGCGCCATCTATTGTTATAAGAACGTTATTGTAGTTTTTCTCGGGAACAGTACTTCTTTTCGGGATGAAAGGTATGTCCGTTTCTGGTATATGCAACATTTCAGGATGATCGGTTCAGTGGCTTAGGCTTGAAACGGTAACAAACAAACTTACTTTCGCATTTTAAATATAAGTTAGGATTAGAATTATAGGGCACGCCACGATAGTGGCGGTAAATCCCCTCTTTGAGGAGTGGCTGGAGAGACGCCACGGCGTCCTCACCTTCCGCGTTCCACGTTCCTGCACCGAATCGGGCGGGAGGAGACGCCCGGGTGTTTCCATTGCGAGGATCGACCGGAGGACACGGTGGAGGTGTGCCCTGCTTGGGTGGAGCACCGCCGTGTCCTCGAGGTGGCGATCGGCCGCGGCGACCTCTCGCTTCCGGCCCTGGTGCACGCCATGGTCCGGAGCGAGACGGAATGGGACGCCGTCACCTCCTTCTGCGAAGCAGTCATGCTAGCGAAGGAGGTGGCGGAACGTGAGAGGGAGATATCCTCACGTCCCGGCCGCCGCGAGAGACGCCCCGGGCGTCGGGGCCACGTGGTGGCTTCCGGCCACCGTAGGCGCGGGCCTGTGGACGGGGAGCTATGGGCTAGCTCGCCGTCCGTCCGTCTCATGACGACAGGCCGTGTCGACGGCGCGTTCGTGTTCCACTCGCGCCTCAAAGAGAGTCAGCAATAGGGAAGGGGTCCGCAAGTGCCGAAGCCTGCCGGGGCTTCGGGACTATTCGAAAGAGATACCGTGGCCCCGGAACACAAAGGGCGATGAAGGAACATGGATGGGTTTTAGTCAGTAAAAGTCTGACACTCCGTATCTCCGTAACAAGAAGGCGGGGAACCTTCTTGTTACGGAGGTAAGGTGTAGAACAAAAAAATGATCACGTAGATCATCATTACGTAGGACAAGTGCCTTTCGGCTTTGTTAAGCGTCTATTTACACCCTTTATGTATACATTCCCGTGTGTTATTTTCCTACCCAACGCGGAAGAAGCCGCCTTAAAAAATAGTGAGTAACAAGAAAAACCCCATTTTAAAACATCTTGTTCTACAATAAATTGTAATTTAAGTTGGTGATCGATCGCTTTCGATTTGCCACTAATAGAATTAGCAGTTTTCAATGTGAAAATGTCAAGGTGTCTAACTTTAAGGGGATCGAACGACAAATTAATGAGATTTTGTGAGGTTCTCAATTTGTAGGACTTCTTCAAATTGCTTGTCGGAAAGGCTTGTGTCATTTAATTATGAAGGCAGTGATACCTAGTGGTGTGACAATCGGACTGCCAAGTCATAGGTCTCAAATTCGAACCCAAGACACACACCTCTGATTTTTCGGATTCATGCGTATTGTTTAATTGACACTTTGCTTCGATGAATGAAAACATCGTGAGGAAAGCATGCCTGAGAGATATTTTTTGACGGATGACTTGTAAAGTCAACTCAGAGGCCTATGGGAGGCTTAAAACCTCTGACAAGGAGGATGTTTTTTCAAGATATAAATTTATTACCAGCTCAGAGGGCAAGGGCAACGGAGGACGAGTGGGTAAGTAGCTACGTCGAGAGGGGGTGCTCCGAAAGATCAGGTGGCACTCGCAACCGCAGGCGTTTATGATCTGATGAACGAAAGGAGAATGCAAGCATGGCTGCTGATTGCGTTCTGTCGGAAAAAAGCCGTGACTTTATGTATACGCAAAGCGATTTATAAGGCTTATAGAGCGGACATTGGAAATATTTTCATACAAAAATGTTGATCACGAACATTTTCGATTTTGACACAGTCATCATGATCGCATGAAGCCAGGCTTATGACATTAGACAGACCGATTTGTTACTAAGTAGTTACAAGTATTGGATTACGATTTTCTTCGTCTTGTCCCATCTATCGCTCGTAAATATTTGAATGTCTTTGTGCATATGGAAACTTTATGGAATTCTAAACAAAATGACCCTCACAATAATCCGTCTGTAACAAAAACTAGGTTGTCCCCCGAAGCCATAGAGGTAAAGATAATGTATATTCCTAAGCTCTCGTTACAAGTTATACTTATGTCTGAGCGCGGCCGAGCGACAAGAATCTTGTTATCTACCGGATTGCGGCTTATTAAAATGCAGCGTGGCTCGGATTTGTACCGAGTTCGCGTGCTATGGGGCGAATATTTAATGTGTTTGGTTATATTCACGCCCTTTTCAATGGGGTAGGATTGGCAGAGAGGCTAGAGAACGTCACGTGCTACGATTCTTACAATGTTAATGTTTCCGTACGTGATGCGTTGTTACATCTCGTTTTAAACGCTTTTTGTTACAATTTTAGGCTATGAACATGAACGAAATAAAAGGTGTGGGTATGTAATGATCATGTTCACGGGGTAAACTTCAGAAATTGGACAAAACAGACAGGTTTCTAAGGAGAAAGAGAAGCCCTTTGCCCAGCAGTGGGACACAGTGCAGGCTATGAAAAAAGAAAACGTCGTAGTATGTGGTATTCCGCAGTTTTTGTTTCTTAGGAAAGAGTTTAGGTATGTATGTAAATGTTTAGGCCTTATCATTGATAAACACAATTCAATTGTCATTTTGGATTATTTTACATCTTTTGATTGTGACAGTTTTAAGTGTCGGCGAGCACAAAAATATTGATTTCTCGCATTTTATCGAGTCACTGATTCTCAATTGCATTTTCAATTACTAACTTATTAATTACTGTCTCCAGAAATAAATTACTATCTACTGATAAAGACTTAAAATGGTCACTACAGACGCAAACAAAACATTTCTAATTCCTTAAACATTCTTATAACTCAACTAGTTATTACCAATTAGCGAACAGCTACGTTATAACCTCGATATTTCAGCTCGAGCTAATAATATAAGCCGTAACAAAATTACGGCCACAGCCAGGGGTGACCTATTTAATTCCTACCCGGGGCCAGGGGCCCACAAGCTTTTATTACGATGTTAGCCGACAGCGTCGTTATTGAAAGTAAGCCCCCTTAACAATGGGAAGATTCAACCGTAAGCATAACGCTTTGATGGCAAATTGGTTATCATTGAACACGGAATATACTTGGGTAGACATTGGCTTATTGGACTTAAGTAGGTAGATATTATGTTGTACAGCCAATATTATTGTAAGTCATCTTAAAATTTACAAAAAAAAAAGAAAGTTTTTACATTTTATCTGATGGCCTGCTCACATTGAAAACACTAAATAATTTTAATAACAAAGAAAAAAACAACTTACATATTAGAATTTGCTTGCCTATAAATCAGTGTAAAAAGGTTGCACTCTATTAATTATATAAAATACTGACCGAATTTCATCAAAAACTTCATATAAAGGCCATTTAATAACAAAGAGAAAAACAATAAAAAAGAAAGTTTAATGGCATCACAGAGTTTTTGTCAACAAATGGCCAATACTTAGTCTGTCATTGAAAAGAGGTTGCATTCATATGTTTTTATGTAAGTATGTCCTAATTTGTATAAAGAAATTAAGCTTCATGGCAACGTAACCCGCGTTACACAATAAATATATACGGCTGTAGCCAGAATACCATCATGGAACAATTCCTTCTACTCTCCAAGAAGTGATGAAGTGGTGACAGAGTATGATTATAGTCCAGTGCAAATTTGATTGTTGTTTCATGAGACCATGATAAAAAAATGACCGTTTTCATCATTCTGCTGTGTAAATAATTACAATATCGAGTCTTTAGTTCTTTATACGTCCTAAAATGAGGTTAGAATCTTGTTTATTTTAAAACTCGATTTAATATACGTTTGTCATGTGGTACACCAAAGAGTTCTTACAGACGAGCGGCACGTTGCCATATATAACTATATAGATAAACTGCAGCCGTCGCCACCTGTCGACGGCTGCCGTCGACGCGCCGGTGACAGCCGCCGACACCACAACTGCAAGCGTCGACGGCATCCGCCGAAGCGTCGGCGACTACCGTCGACGGGTCGCGACGCTTGCAGTTGTGGCATGCCGCGTAAATGTGTGTCGATGGCTGCCGTCGACGCACCGGCGGCAGCCGCTGACACCACGACTTCAAGCGTCGACGGCAGTTTATCTGCAGTTGGCAACGTGCCGCTCGTCTGTAAGAACCCTAATAGTCACTATAGTACGTTTTAGCCAGGCCCTAGCTAAATAAATACATTTACCTTTAAACTCCTTGGGCAACAGAAACCATTTTCTATAAGATTCTGCGTGACAACCTATTACACGGAAAAGCCAATACCATTATCGCCTTTAAACGTACGATAAAAACCACATACGATTATCGATCCTTTACATAACCGCTGAGAGTTGTTTTTATTTCATGATGTGCCACCATTGTGCCAGTCTTTGATCGATTCTGTTGGCTTCGGTCAATTTGGACACGCGTCATTCATTGTTTGTATTCAAGCCTTTTTGATGGACTGAGGGTGAATGGAGGTTTGGTAGAAAATTTATTTTGTAGTAGGTTTATTTACTTATCGTTTTTAATAATTTATGGAGCCGGGACCATGCCGGCAACTTTAGTACGCGTTCTGGGGCCTACTGAAAATGGGTACAGGCATCCATTTCCAAAGTTTAATTTAAGGTAATATTTTGCGTGTTTAGCTTGTGTTGCCACTAGAGAAAAAGATACGTTACTGTATTACCGTGTTAACAAGCTAGCTAGCTGCAGTCTAACTAGAAGAAAGTTTCAGAAAGTTATACTCCTGGAAAATTTAGTCTTGCCCAGGTTGGCGCCTACAATATACATTTTCATCTGTCTAAAGGCAAAAAGTGAAAATCAGACCATTTATTTCAATTAAAGCCAACAAAATACTCATCGTCTTAAATAACGTTGAAAAAGGTTACACTGTCTTAATCATTTCAGGATAATACTGACCGGTTTTCATGAAAAACTATTATTAAAAGCCATTTAATAACAAAGAGAAAAACAAAGTAAAATAAACTTTAATGGCATCCCGGAGATTTTGATAGCAAATTGCCAGTGCTGAGTCATTGTTCCTGAAAAGAGGTTACATTTAAATGTTTAAATGTAGTAAATGTTTTATTCGAAGAAATGGCGGTTATTGCTAAACACAGCGGAGTCTCTTTCTGAACGATATAAACGATTTTAGTTTTGTCCAAAATTAATTAAGTAATGTAATTTGCAAATGATACTTACCGTTTTATTGACTTCAACGGTCATTATTTTTAAACCGACTTCTAAAAAAGGAGGTTTCTCAATTCGTCCGTATATATATATATTTCTTGTTTAATGTGTATTCGCGGATAACTTCGTCGTTTATGAACCGATTTTGATGATTCTTTTTTGATGGAAAGTAGATATCCCAAGGGTGGTACCATGTACTCAAACGTATCTAGCTGAAAGTGGACTATAACATAGGTAGTTGAAAAGTCTACGCAGACGATGAGAAAAATATATAGGATGGTTGTTAGAAAACTTGTAGGTACAATTAATAAATAATAAATATCGCTGGACATTACACACAGCGCAATCTAGTGCCACACTAAATAACGAGGCTTGTGTCGTGGACACCAGAATATATATACTTTTTGTTTGTAAACACATACTTATTATACATATAAACATCCATGACTCGAAAACAAATGTGCATGCTCATCACACAAACATTTGCTCCTACCGGGATTCGACCCGGGACCCTAAGAACGTAAGGCAGCCTCACTACCGCTGCGCCATTCGGGTCGTCAGGATAACCGCTGCAACCGCAGCTTACCGTCACAGATATATCCAACTACTGCTCCCCCACATAAACCACAAACATTATATTGATAAGTAAAACTACATTTCACAAGTTAAGTTAAAGTCCTATGTAAAAGAGGGCGAGTCTTTTGCCATCAACTGGGCACAAATTTAGACTGGTGCTACTGAGAATTTTCTGATGGGAAAACCTAATAACAGTTAGCGCGACCTAGGTATTGAATTTAGGATCTCCAACTCAGCAGACGTGCCTGCGACCACTGTACTGTACTGCACTGTACTGTACTGCACCGCACTGTACTGTACTGCACTGTACTGTACTGCACTGTACTGTACTGCACCGCACTGTACTGTACTGCACTGTACTGTACTGCACTGTACTGTACTGCACCGCACTGTACTGTACTGCACTGTACTGTACTGCACTGTACTGTACTGCACTCTACTGTACTGCACTGTTTGTTTTATTTTTTCAATTTAATCAAATACTTAAATTATACTGTTTTGACTTCCGTACGTTTTTCTTTTCACGGTTGACCAAAACCAGCGCTGTGCTGTGGGCCCCCCATAGTACAGCATCATACTGAGTGGTAACCTATTTGTCGCACTCACGACGTGCAAGCTGTCAACTTTTTTTCTAATTTATTTTTTGTTTATGTTCCGTTTTGTTATATTCTGAATGTTTTCATGTTTATTGTTTCTGTTTTCAAATTTTGTATGCACGTCATGTCCCTGCGATGAATAAAGATTTTTTCTTTCTTTCTTCTTTCTTTCTCACTGGACCATCGAGGCAGACCCACAATCTGCTCACATCAACCTACCTATCGTATATGCATCGTCATAATCCCTTTTTAACTAACTCAAAGCCTGATTTCCAAAAACTTGATACTTAACGTATTCCAAGCTCATTAGGAAGGACTAACGACCGTCGGATTATTACTCCCGTAAAAGTTCGGGGCGAGCCCAAACTCCGACCGGACGGAATTTCGCCTCCCCTCTCCGACGTAGAAATTTTTTGATTGCATACACGGAGTTTGGGCTTTTGGATCGATGCATGAAGCGGGAGAATTTGGGAAAGGTTACCTGAGGCGAGTGGTAGGTAAATAGCGTTTGCAGATTTTTTGGGACTGTTGACTGTCTATTTTTGTATTGCTCGTTTGATGTTGCGAGATTAGTTTGAAATCATACGGATTGTTTAGGCGATTCATTTTGCTATTTGTCATAGGTGGTATATAACTTTAAATTAAGTATAATACCAATCAACAGCATGTAGCATGAGGAGCATTAGGAGCTATGCTTAATAATAATAGCCACTGGGGTCGATCTTCAGGTTAAACCGCGCAGGCCTGGATTGATTCGTGGATGGGTGACCACCCATTACATACCAAGTCAAAGCACGTTAAGCCGTTGGTCCCAGCTATCAATTGTAGATCTTTGACAGTCGTTACAGGTATTCAGTGACCTGAAAGTCAGACAACCAGTCTTACCAAGGAGTATCGTATTACCCAGTACCTACTAACTGGGTTGTGAAGGTTCTGAAGGTTCAGCTGCATCCGGTTAGACCGGAAGTCGATCCCAACATGGTTGGAAAAAGGCAGGTAGATGATGACAATCTTCAGCGAAAAATTCTCAGCGTAGGGAAAACTGGTATTATTTTCACGATCACCATAGGAAAAAGTTGTTCAGTTTGATGGTCACCCCATGGTATTACCACATGATCTCTCAACAAGCCAAGCACGAGGAACTAGGAACGAGCTTTGATGACTATACTTCCTCTCTGCAAGTTAACGATGTCAGACCAAACAATGTAGGTGTTCTCAGAAAATTATCCATAATCTTAATTTGCACTGCGGGAAAGCCAAGTACTTCCATTAACAATATAAACAAGAAGACAGCCTCTTTGGACGTTGTGTTGGTACAACCCCGTCCACTAATAGCTATGCAGAAAACGTCGTCAGAGTGAAGTAGGGTAGGATGAACAGTTACCAGCCGTTTATAATAATAATTTGTGTTTGTGTCATCCGTAGTAAATATTGTCATATAGATAGTGTAAATATTGATTTATTCAAAGAGTTTAGACAAATGCTCGCACTAAAATTCTTTTCTGCACTTAAAGTGGACCAACTGTCTTTCTCAGTCAAATATCTTAGAAAAAGCAAGGACCAAAGTGAAAGCTAGGTATTCCACCAGCGAAAAGGATGATGAAAAAGTTAAACATCTAGAACGACCACGTTCAGTAAAACCACTATTCAAGGAGAAAATGCATCGATGTGTCAAACTTAGTACATTTATTTTAGTTCTGCGTTTTCCCGCCTGCACAGATAAGTTAGCTGACGTGGAAGCTATTGGAAAGCTAATGTCAATCATGTTGAAAATCGTTACAAAAAAAAAGAAAAATATGAAACGTAGGATATGTCACCCTACAACGTCACAAAATAAGTTTCTAGAATGAAGAGCATTGACACACAATATTAATGCTAGAAGAACTCTTCAACACCGCTTGCATCAAATGATGAATATTCATGTTTTTGTGAAAGCAGAGTTACATAAATGCTAAAACATGCCGATTCCACCACCGTAGAGTTTTCCTAGCAGGGTACGTTGCAGGCAGCTTTCAGTTTCACTTTGTGTGGCTACAGACGTATTTGGGGTCATTCGCTTGAATCATGCCCAATATAAGTTCAATAAAGAGATTTAAAGGTATAGAGTCGCTAGCAAAAGAAATGTAACAGAAAAATGACATTAAGTAAAATGACATGATTCCCAAGTTTGACACTTCACGCTGGAGACGATAGCAACCAGTTGGCTCTTGCGAACAGATTACGATTTTGTTGGATGACAATTTCGTAGTTAAAGACGAGACAACATAATATACAAACAATCAATTAACGAAGATCAATCAAGCTACCATCATTTGCTTTACGTAATTAATTTGGTTGTTTGTTTGTTTGTTTGGCGACGCCTCAAAACGTGTTATTTACCAACGTACATTAATTTAGGAGCGTAGCATAATCAGCTTATAACGTTACTTATTTTGTTGTTAGCTTATGTTCCCACTGCTGGGACACAAGCCTCCTCTGTATGTGAGGGAGTAAGCTGTATTTTTTTTTCAATACACTTCCTCGAAAACTGGTTCATAACGCACTATGATTTATAGGTTCAACATGCAATGTATTTCACACGCGTGCGATTTTTTGCATTTTCCAACACGTGTGCGCGCATGAAAATTACCACAGATAACTATACCCATACTGCCTATAATTAGTTCAAATTGGTTCAATGCATTAAGTCGGAGGTGAATGTTTTTTTTTAATTTTGGCAAAGCAATAATGCGTCTTTACCGCCTAAATATTTTTAAATATTCAAATTGTGTTTATAAATAGAATATCATAGATAAACATGATTATTTCAAACAAATATTTACTTTTGTAAACAAATTAACATTTATTTGTGTTCTAAATTCAAAAATATAAAAAAAAACTATTTTTTATATTAGGCTGTTTAGCGGCTTCATACCTTTGCTTCTCCTTCAACCTGGCGAAAGCAAAGCGCGGAAAAAAAGAAAATTAAAATCATAGTTTCTTATTAATTTATGACAAAAATCTTTTTCGTTATTTTATTTGATTTCTTCGGAAGTGTATTGAAAAACGTCGTTTGATACACGTGGACATTTGTTATTGCAGTTCTCAGCTCAAAAACACCCTCGCCTACGGCTCGGGAGTTAATTCCGCCTCGAATGCAATAACAAACTTTCTCCACTTGTATCAAAATGTACTATTCCATTGCGGATTGGCAGATGTCGCATGTCTTCGAATTTTCGGTTCTAGGACATAATTATCGGCTTCCTTACGATGTTTTCCTTAACTGTTTGGGAGCGTTCAGATTATTTTTTCGTTGGTTTATGTTTTGTTTTAAAAGTATTTTTATTAAATATTTACCTATATAAGTCTTATAAACTTTCTATAAACTAAGTATCACCTGAGTTTATCTTTGCTCAGCGACGCTGTCTTAAAACTCGGTGCTCTTATTCATTAAACGTCGTTTTAACAATACCTGAGTAAATAAAATGCCTAATCATTTCAGTTTTTATTTTCTCACACACATTCATCTCAGTCGTCCCAGTGATATTTACTTCCATTTACAAGTAAACCTTCCCATACTCTCCTACCGAGATCCGGATGTATTGTTTTGAGCAGTTTGACACTTCGTTCTTGTAAAGATGAGTCTGTTACCGAACCTAAACTGTACAGTATATTCTCGATGAATCTCTTCCTTTCTTCCAACTTCATATTATTATATGCTTCTCGTGATTGCTCAAAATTATTGGCAGGTTCTTCAAATATTTCAACCAAGTCAACTCCATTTTTCTCTAAATATGGTACAGGACCATTATAAGAATTGGGATAGTAATTTGGTATGTTTCCATAATTGTTTCCTACTGGAGGACTTCCATCTCGGTTATATGTAAAGGTTTCGTGAATAGGCTTATTCACATCAATGTTTTGAAAGTTTGCTCCTAAGCGATGGTGCTGAGCATCCCTGTATGATAGACGCCTTGCTTCGAAGAGTTTATCTGGAGCTCCGAGAATACCTGGCACGAGGTTACCAGGACAGAATGCCAACTGCTCCACTTCAGCAAAGTAGTTAACAGGATTCTTGTTTAAAACGAATCGTCCTACAGGTCTCAAAGGGTATCTGTCTTCAGGCAAAACTCTGCTCACATCAAAAACATCGAAACATGCGTTTTTGACGTCGTCGATACTCAGGACTTGAACACTGACTGTCCAACTGGGAAAGTTTCCAGTACCTATGGCATTAAACAAATCTCTGTTTGCATAATCTGGATCTAAAGCTGCTAGTTTCTGGGCTTCCATCGATCCTAAATTCTTGACACCTGCATCAGGTATAAAATGAAATCTGATGAAATACGTTTCTCCCTCTTCATTGACTACTTGGAAAGTATGAATTCCAAATCCAGGCATATGTCTATAACCATCAGGGATACCGTGATCACTGAATATACGCGTATGAATATGCATGCCTTCTGGGCGTTGTACCAAAAAATCCCAAAACATATTTCCATCGTAAAAAAAAGTTTGCGGATTCTTTTTCCGCGAATGAATAAAGGTAGGGAAAAATAGTGGGTCCTTTATGACAAACATAGGTGTGTGTAATCCTACTATGTCGAAGTTACCATCTTCAGTGTAGAATTTGATGGCGAAACCTCTGGCGTCTCGAGATGTATCTATGCCGCCTACTTCTTGAACAACAGGTGAGAATCTTACGGCTACTGGTGTCTTTTTTCCAACTTTACTAAAAACTTTAGCTTTACAAATATCTTTTGTATCATGTGTCACTTCAAAGTATCCAAAGGCTCCACCACCCTTAGCATGGACTACTCTTGGTGGTACTCTTTCCCGGTCTAAGTGTGTCATAGAGTCCATGAAGAACTCATGGAATATGAGACGTTGGTTTAAAGTACCACTTGCATCTTTAAAGTTGATCGGTGTGCCGAGTGAAGTTGTCATAATACTAACCGGGCCCTGAAAAAAGAACAATTTTATTCTGGCGAAAAAGGGTGCCCACAATGAAAAATTTTAAAGTCAAAATATTTCGATTGTCCAATCTTCATGCTTGCCAAACGTACGGTAATTAACTCGTAACTGTTGTTTGATCGTGGATAATGATCTCGATAAGGCTCACGTTCATGCTTACCCAACGAACCGATGTGATCACTGAATCAAATCAAAAATGGCCTTATAAGTTAGAATATTAAGGATTTTACATAGTACCTACAACATTACGCCTGTAATCCCTGAAGTGTAAGACTGAGGTGCACCTTATGGTACACCCACATTTCGCTAGTTATGTTCTAAGACTATGTAATAGGGGCGAGCCTGTTGCCCAAGGCCCAACATTAAAGCTTTTAAAACAAGATAAAAGAAAGAAAGATAAGAAAAAATATATGTAGGTGGGTATAATTACTTACCGAAGTTTTATCCCTAAACGACACAAGTTGGTTCCCAGCCGGGTCACCATTTTCATCCGCTATTACTACTGCGCGGTACAGCAGCAATTGAACCAAGCACCATTTTGTCTTCATCCCACTTACAACAACGAACAATCGACGCATGCCAACAGTTCTCCGGTTTTATAAGCACTAGCCAAGCATTACGTTCTTGCGAATGCTCTAGATAGTTTAATAACTCACGACAGATAAGATAATAACATTTTTTATTGGCTCCAGTGCGTCCAGTATATCCTGGCTGGCGGAAAAAAACGAAACTATATTTCAGATAGCACACACAAAGTGCAAAAACTATTGCCCTTTGTTGTTTTTTAGCTTAGCAATGAGCGCCTCCATTAAAGGCCAGGTTAGGCTGGATGAATAATTCAAGTAAATGAGCTGTTTATTTTTATTGTCCATTTTATTAGCTCATTTATCAGTTTCATTTTCGATTACGCTACTGTTTTCTGTAACAATGCAAATAATTTACGTAGTATGGTAAATATTTTTTTTGTCAAATTATATTGTGATGCAAACAGCAGGTCATTATTATCCCAGGCTCTTGCTGAAAATAAGATTGAATAATGAATATGTATGTCTCGCCCAACCATTATTTCTAAATAATCAGTGGCGGTAATGGCCGCCTGTTTTCACAACAACTGATCGGATGCCGTGGCACGTACTCCTGCGGTAGAATGTTGGAATTGGACGCTATATTTTTATCGTGCTTTAGATTAAAATATGAGTCTAGACAATATATCTAGTACAAAAGAAGAGTATTTTCCTTGGTGACCTCGTCTACGTCTTGCATGAATCTCTCACTGCTCTCGGGATTCTAGTCGTAACTCCCCGCTCCGCTCAGGATTTAGCTCATAGCTCGTTCTGACAGCCGTGGAATCTCTCGTAACTTCCAGGATTCAAAATAACGCACATGACTTAGGAAATAGGATACTGCTGTAAACCTTAGTAAATAATCTACTATTTGTATCTAATTAAAATATTGTAAACTACCTTTCAATTTATTTTCAAATATTTGTAGACGCCTGAAAATAGATTGCAAGTTCCAAAAAACGTTACGTGTATTTTAACCAAAATTTGTATACCCAACCATGTTTCGACGTTGTTGTTTGCTAAACAAATTGGTAAAGAGTTCCGATGGGTAGGATTTTTCGTTATTCGTCGT
Organism: Xestia rhomboidea; assembly: GCA_963853795.1. Lineage (NCBI taxonomy): Eukaryota > Metazoa > Arthropoda > Insecta > Lepidoptera > Noctuidae > Xestia > Xestia rhomboidea. The sequence continues at coordinate 2,664,828 of OY970780.1, forward strand.
GAAGTTTCGGCAACTCACCGGTGAGCACGTTCGGGCGTGTCTCTGAATAGATTGGGTTGACATTAACATGCCATCATTATTTGCCTATCGAGATCGTACGGTAAACGAAACTGGTGCGGAGATGTTTGGAAGGAAACGTGTCCGTAGAACGGGTGGAACGTGAGTTTTGCTATCGAAATAAAGACAAAAAAAACTAGGCTTCTATAGAAGTCAACCACCACATTCTCAGGTACGTTTATATAGGTAATAAGGGATTGGATTAGCCCTAAGCCTAAGCCCTAAAAGCTAGGCCTAAGGATTAGGAGTAGCACTCCTATTTTTTTTTCGGATGGGAAATCATCAAATGACTCCTCCCGCTCTGGGCGGAGCAGGAGGGAGTGTCAGACTTTTACTGACTAAAACCCATCCATGTTCCTTCATCGCCCTTTGTGTTCCGGGGCCACGGTATCTCTTTCGAATAGTCCCGCAGCCCCGGAGGAGTAGCACTCCTAATGTAACAAATGCATGGTCATCAGTGGCTTCCAAAAATTCGTTGAAATTATTCACTTCCTTCCTTCCTTGTTCTGTATGGTGTCGGACGTAAAGAATAGCACCATCCCATATCTTCCCGTGGGTGTCGTAAGATGCGACTAAGGGACTTATCAGAGAATGGGCAGCAGCGTTCTCTGTGCTTTTGTAACAACCGCACTGCGCGATCATGGCAAAAACCCCCCTTTGGGGGAGGCCCATGTCCAGTAGTGGACGTCTTTCGGCTAAAATCATGATGATGATTCACTTCCGATGTTACGTCGTATTATCATCCGAAATCCTAGTTTCAAACGTTGGAACAGTGTATTATTATGTTTTATGAACTAACCCCTTTATTTAATACTAGCGGACGTGACGCAGTTTCACCCGCGTAGTTTCCGGTCCCCTGGGAGTACGGGGATAAAATAGCCTATGTTACTCAGTAAAGACGTGGCTTTCTAATAGTGAAAGAATTTTTTAAATCGGCGCAGATTTTGAGTTTATTCATTACAAACATACACACAAAAATACAAATCTTTCCTCTTTATAATATTAGTGTAGATTATAATATAATATAATTATTATATAATTAAAGTGTAGATTAATGAAAGGATTTCCAACACATTACAACAATTTTTGGCGGCTGATAATCAGCAATTATATTTTATAAATATATAAATATACAACAAAATGTCGGGAAATCTCATAATGTAGGTAATTGGGTTGGTCCATAAAAACGTTATAATACACAGTTCAAACTGTAATTTCGGATGATAATGCGACGTCAAATCTGAAGTCAATCACTTCAACAAACTTTTGGAGGCCAGGTAAAGCATTTTTTGAATAACCTGGTAGTATGTTAATTTTACGGATAATTTTCGACCTTCTGGTGAACGAAACCATAAGAAACAGCTATATAAAGCCTCGTTATTTCCAGCTACTGGCAGCTCTCGCGGTGTCCCTAGCCCCGTTCTCAGCGGGGCTCGGCAAGGGCTACAGCTCGCCCGCCATCGCCTCACTGCAGGGCCCAGGGGCTAATGCCACCAGGAGGGACTTCCAGCTCACGGACCAGCAGGCATCCTGGCTTGCCTCGCTGTCTTTTCTTGGTAAGTCTGGTATTAAAAGAATATGAATAATTTATTTAAAAGTATTGTAATAGTGTTGTTATTATAACTGGTTTCGGGCGGGTTTCGCCGTTAAAACTGAACGAGGTCATAAGATCTAAAATTTAAACGCAGCTTAGATCTTATGCTGCATTGCGTGTTATTGTTATGGAATATTGGCAGTGGCAGCTCTTGATCGCAGTTTAATTGTGCCGATCGCGTTCAGTCGCATTGGTGGAGAACGCCCTTACTGGTTATGGTTATAATATTGCTTGAGGGATATACCTACCAATTATTTCACATTCTTCTATTGTAATTACAAGGTGCACAATTGCAATTAATGGATAGATACTTGAATCACTATGCAAATCCCAGATAAAGAATATTCAAATTTTTGGGTTGCATGTTTATTTAAGACCCTTATCCCTAAAAGACCAAAAGGAAAACAGGTGTGTAGTTATTCAATATTATTATGTAGCATTAACTTTTGAATAGATCCAGGTACCTACATACATAAAGTTTAATATGTATTAAAGAAATTTGACAGATTGTAATTGCTTGATGTACTGATGTCTGTACATAATATACTTTGCCTGACAAGCTACTACTAATGGACTACTAAATTAGTGTTTTAATTTTGAAATCAAGTGCGTTGCTGGTGTAATGGTCAGCGTAGTTGCCTTCCAAGCAATTGATCCGGGTTCGATTCCCGGCCTACGCAATGTCTTTGCACTATTTTTTGGACCTTGATTTGGAGAACGTATGTAACTAAATATTCTTGTTTTAACAAATTAAAAAAATATTAGATGATTTTATTCTATACTCAAGATAGAGAGTGTTGCCCATAGAGTTTTTTTTTTCTTTTTCCAACATTGTGGCACTGTAATTAGCTGTTCCTTCGAACACTTGCACTCTTAATTCTATTTTCAAATTTCAAAAACCAAACAATAATAGTGTTAACATAATCCTCTATGGATCAACCAAAGTAGGCAGAAGGAAACATGAACAATGTCGCTACAATGCGCCCCCTGGTGGACGTAAACACCGGACACTTTTGCTGAAGGAATTTAATTAAAATTCTTTGAGTTCCCGACAGAGCTATGGTGTATGGAGAATGGAGATGATCATAATAATAAAATGTGATGCTTTTTGTGACAAATTAATGACACAATTATGTTGTCGTTTAGGTAAAAAAATGTGTGAAAAAAATGTTATTTTATGTTAAATAATTATTTTTACAATTACTGTTTAGAATCTTAATTTACCGAGTGCAGGTTAGTTGTAAAAGGTATCTTGGTAAGTTCATCTTAGTCACCACTTATTTGTGGTGGCAATATGTATTTGTCTTTTTCAAACTTTCACGTTCAGAACACATAATAAAAAATATGGAAACGGGTATTTATCGCAAATTTTCATCATCATCATCATCATCAACAGCCTATTAATGTTCCCACTGCTGGGACACAGGCCTCATCTCCAAGAGAGGGAATAGGCTATAATCCACCACGCGGGCCCAGTGCGGATTGGTAGATGTCATATGTCTTCGAATTTTTTGGTTCTAGGACATGCCGGTTTCCTCACAAATTACACAAAGTAATGCGCCTACCTGGGTTCGAACCCACGACTTACTGTTCGTAAGTCGGGGCCGCCACCACTGGGTCACCGCTGCTCTCGCGAATTTTACCTTTAATATAAGCCCGACGTTTCGACCGGATTGCACCAGCCGTGGTCGCGGGAAGACTGAAGTATTGGAGGTACCGCCACAGCAAAGCGAAGGTGTCTATTCAACTACCCTCACTTGATCTTCATAAATGTTAATTAGCGCCGGTACACACTAGCACAGTGTACACAGTGGACTAGTGTAGTGTTCCATATGTTTTATAATATACATGTATTACATACATTAGGAAACTTCTACTGAAAGGTTTTAGACCTTTTGTCGACACACAGTAATCATTCCTATTAGGTATTGGATTCTTTAAAAATCAAACTTAGCTGATTTTGTAATAAAGATTACATTAAATGGAATCAGCAGAAAGTAGGACTCCTGACGATATACATATTTACAATAGTAATTTCCATCATCATCGGTTATCATTGGTCGTGGTCACCGGGGACCCCACAAGCGACGGAAAGGTGCTTGGGGTTGACGTAACACGTCATAAATTGTGTCATGCACTGAGTTCGAGTGGTGGATTACTGCCCACTGCCTCTCACCAAGGAAATCTGTGTTATATACTGTTGCAAAAATTATCCTCTTCAAAATGTTTCCCCGATCTTTCCAGGTGCTCTGTTCGGCGGCATGGCAGGTGGAGCAGCCATGCGCCACGGGCGACGCCGGGTGCTATCACTAGCGGCCGCCCCTTGCAGCCTGTCCTGGCTTCTCACCACCGTGGCCACGTCTGTCAGGATGATGTGTATCACTGCCTTCTTGGGAGGATTCTGCTGTTCCATATTGACTATGCTGTCGCAGGTAAGTTTTTGTGCTTTGCTTATATCACCATTATCATCATTCTCCTGTCCTTATCCCGGTTTTTTTCGGGATTAGCGCAGCATGTCTTTTTCGTCCATATACAAAAAAACGGATGTCTACTGGTTTTTTGATTGTAGTCGATTGACCGTGGCAATAATAAAATTCGTGGTTTAGTTTAAATTCTAGGTACAGGCTACGCTACACCATCGACTCATAAGAATTTAAAACCATGGAAACATGGATTTAAATCACTCATTTACAAAGAAATAAACATATAGGCAACCCTCCCCTCTTTAACCTCCTCGCAGACCAGTTTAATAAACAGTACAAAGACTGCAACATCGAAATAATCACCAACAATACGCCAAGTAAACTTATCGGAGAACGCAAATACCTAAGTTAAGTTTTTGGTAACTAATCGGAACAGTGTCGAGTCGGGCATAACTCCTTGATACCTACAGCTGTCCATCCTCACAATATAAAACCTCTAAGCCCCTTCAGTATTTTAAAAAACAAAAGCTGACAAAACGAAACAAAGTGCTCTCACTAATTGCCTTGTCTCCGAAAACTTCAAACAGATTTAAACATCAGATAAAGATAACTGTCTAATTATTCATTATGAGTTTAGTGAAATTATTTGTACAGACATTTATATGTAAATCTTGGGAAACAGACCTTCGGTTCTGTGGAATAAGTAGGATATTGCTTTAACAATGTTGGGTAAAGACTTAAAGGACCAATTTCCTAGCCCGCATGCTTCAGACAATCAGTGAGTTGACCACGCCTCACGACAGATCAAAGACAAAAGCAAATCTCTGTTGGACTTAGATGTTTGGTAATGTAGATATTGGGCTTTAATTTTCTTCCTTTTTGTATTTCCTGTAGGTTATATTTTATTATATTTCGAATAGGAAGTTTATGAAAGAACAACTAAATAATAACTGCTGGACAAATTCATTAAACCATAATGAATTTGTTAGAAAATTAGGCAAATGAGAGATACATTTTCACCTTTTGTCTCGAAGGTTTGCATTTTTACAGCGAAATCCTTGATACTGCATGTTTCTTGATTTTGATTCGACGTATCCCTATATCACGTTTATAGGGTTCCGTACCCGAAGGGTTACCAACGGGACCCTATTATAAGCCTCCGCTGTCAGTCCGTGCGTCTGTCTGTCTGTCTGTCAGCGGGCTGTATCTCATGATCCGTAATAGGTAGAAGTTTGAAATGTTCACAGAACGTGTATTTCTGTTGCCGCTATAATACAAATTATATATATATTTATATATATTTTTTAATATTAAAATATAATTAAAATTTAAATGGTCCCTACTACGATGGCACTTGGCCGGTTTTTTTTTATTGTTCCTTTCTTGATCGAATACTTGAGAACCTTTCCACCACTGTTAGAGTATTTAATTACATCATTATCCTCTGAATTAAAAATGGGCTTTCCATCACGAATATCTCAGTAGCAACCACGGAATCTAGATTTGGGCTCTGTTGATGGCAATAGGCTCGCCCCTATTACACGGGACTTAAAACATAACTGGCGAAATGTGGGAGTACTATTAGGTACACGTCTGTCTAACACTTCGGAGATTACATGCGTGATGTTATGCGTGTATTTCCACTGCAGGGTTTTTTTGGAACGAAGTTCCTTATCGCGCGTTGCGAAAGGGGGCTAGACGGAAAAAAATAAGACGAAAAGTTGTAACGACACTTTTTGTTATAGTAAGCTATTGTAAGCCGTGCGGCGTGCGCATGTTTCTCTGTCTGTCTCTCTCTCTCCCTCTCTCTCATATAAAGCAAGCCAGATTTTTTTTTTATTATTATTATAACTTAAAAAAATAAAATTTTATTACTGTTCCTTCACTAATTAATCGAAAGGAACTTCGTTCCATCCGGGTGTCCCTTGACACCTCTCAAGTCTTTTTTTTCTCACAACCGTCTTTCTTACTTTTGTAATATAGAATGAACACCCCAATTATAATTGTCAAAGTCTGTAACTTTACACAAGTTGTATGTTCAGACCGTAGCCGGCCGGCCCTACAAGACGTAGCTCGGTCGCTAATTCACAAAATTTCTCTCAAAAGGAAACTTCTAACGATAGAATTACTTATTTATTACTTCAAAAGCGGTTAAAATTAAATTAATTTGTCGTCTGTTTGATATATTCTTGGTGATTTAAACACTAACTTCGTAAATTAGTATACGTTGTTAAAAACTAATTTGAAGTTTTAATAAAAAGGAAGAATGACGGCCTTCGTAAATTTTAACGCTTCAACCAATGAAACATTTACATATTCGATTTTTTTAAGAACATTAGTTAAGTAGAACTCTTTAGTTAAAATTCCAATTTGCATTTGAATAAGTGGCCAGAACATTCTCATTTTCACAATCAGTATTGTCTAATTTCAGGTGTACATCAGCGAGATATCAGTTCCTGACATCCGCGGCTGCCTCAGCGCTGTGCTCAAGATAGTTGGCCATCTCGGTGTACTGTTCAGCTTCACCATCGGTGCCTACCTGGACTGGCAACAACTAGCCTTATGCATATCTGCCGCTCCTCTACTTCTGTTCTGTACCGTGCTTTACATACCAGAAACACCGAGCTACCTCGTACTAACAGGGAAAGATGAGGAGGCATACAAAAGTCTTCTCTGGTTACGTGGTCCTAATTCAGATGTCGCTCAAGAGTTGGCCACAATACGCACAAATGTTCTAGCGAGCAAGAACTTTAGCCAAAGACAGAGTCAAATGTCCAGGAGTCAACTCATAAACTCCTTTGATGTTAGGACTATGAATAGGCTCTTAGGACCAATTTTAGTGACGTGCGGTCTTATGATGTTTCAAAGATTTTCTGGGGCTCATGCGTTTTCGTTTTACGCTGTGCCAATATTTAGGAAGACTTTCGGTGGTATGAACCCTCATGGAGCTGCAATTGCTGTGTCCTTCGTGCAGCTTCTCGCGTCTTGTCTTTCTGGCTTGCTGATAGATACTGTGGGCCGTCTTCCGTTACTGATAGTAAGTTCTGTCTTAATGTCGATGGCTTTGGCCGGTTTTGGTAGCTACGCGTATTACGAAGAAGTACATCGTAACCAGAGGATTCAGAATGTCATGTTCCATCAGACTATAGGACAGAATGATTGGATACCGTTACTCTGTGTGCTAGTTTTTACAATTGCCTTTTCTCTGGGTATGAGTCCTATATCTTGGCTGTTGATTGGGGAGTTGTTTCCTTTGGAGTATAGAGCGTTTGGCAGCGCAATGGCGACGGCGTTTAGCTACCTCTGCGCTTTCGTCGGCGTGAAGACTTTCGTGGACTTCCAGCAGACATTGGGTTTGCATGGTGCATTTTGGTTGTACGCTTCGATAAGTGTCGGAGGTCTCTGTTTCGTGGTGTGCTGCGTCCCAGAGACCAAAGGTAAAGACTTGGATGAGATGGACCCAAATTACGTTCTAAGTTTATCACCAAAGAGGTAAAAGGTTAATTTTCCTTCGTGTTTACTTGAAAACTTTTGGTTTAGATGTAGATATTGTAGAAAGTGTTGATGGAAAGGATTGTGAGATAGTCATCTATCTTATAATTAATTATGAAAATAGCGGTTTGAAACATGAATCTTATGTATAATAAATTCACAGTAAAAATCCAGTAAAATATAAATATGACAGTAAGGCATGGTCACAATACATAACGAAGGACGTTAAACACCAATAAAAAAGAAAAAGGCCTTCAAAATGTTCAATGATTAAGGATCATGTCATGTATATTGTAGGCTAGAGAAATCGAGGTAGACCCCCTGTATTTAAAGTGGCTTAAAAGAATGCTAAGGTTTCAAGTAAACACGAAGTTTCGAGAACAAATTGTACGTAGGAACAAAATTATATCGAATCCACCGCGAAATTTTGGCTGTGCTTTTAAAAGATTTTTTTATAAAAAGAAACATAATAATTATCTACGCCACATAATTTTATGGTGGGCGATCTTAGTCTTTAGAAAGTTTAGTAAAACAGATATTATATACGCATATCCTTGAATCCATATCTAAATAGTTTCATTTAAACTTAATTCGTTTAAGATTGCAGTGGTCCATTCTTTACCTCTCTAACTCTCCTTAGAGAATTTAAAAAGAAAATAGAAAAAAATAATTATATTTCCCATGTTCTCGAGAATAGCGAAAGTATCTATCTTAATTATACTGGTTAATATTTTATCGAGCTTTCCTATCTTAACTACGACAATAATTAAGACAATAAATTAATAATTATTACAAATAACAAATATAATTATTATTAGCCTAGAGATGGTTTAATTCTGAATGGTAAGATTTATTTGAGTGAGTTATAGAAGGATGCAGTGACAGTAGAAGTTGTATTAGTAAAAGGAAAATATTCTGAACCTGAAAATAAAGAAGCTCATTTTTCACCAACTACATGGAGAATGTTTTTATTAGTTAAAAACAATGCGGTCATTGAAGCACTAAGTCCACAGTTATAGATTTTTATTTTAAAATAATTATGAAATTTAAAAACGAAATCTAAATTCTAATCTTCTACAAAAATATGAACCTATTTATTCTATAGTTCAAATAATGTTTTTTGTAAAACATTTATGGGAACAATTATATTATTTTTCTTAGCGTGTAAAAATCGGTAACTTATGAACTGCTGTTGTGTGTTAGCCGTTAGATTCTATTGCTATGTTTTACTGTTTAATGTTATACCTAATAATATAAATCCTTATTCTGAAAATATTATTTTAGTTCCGTGAGTTTTTTTGTTAGTCGATCTCGAGAACGTTTTACGAGTAGTGTAATATAATAGATATATTACTTAAAAACTATCTTTTTTAAAACTACAGTTGCACGCTAAGTGAGGCTATTTCAAGTTAGCCTTTTAAAACTACATACGACTCGTGAGTATGTATTAGGCTGTCTTTCCACCACAGATCAGCGAGGATACGTAACGAGGAATGTGTGTAAAACTAACCAATAATATCGCTTCTTTTTAACAGTTTGAGGTAATCTAGCTACACGATTGGTTAGATCACACACATTCCTTACTACACATCCTCGCTTAGGTGAAAACGCAGCCTTACTCGTGGGCTTGTGTGCGTGTTGGTGAACGAAGTAACGTGCCGCTTATGCACACATTCATTGTGCAGTTGCTTCAACTCTGAACAGAATTGAGTCAAATTACTTTAAGATTTCGACTGAGTTACGCATGCTTAACATTGAATAAAGATATTTTTCATGTGTCGCAAAATATTGTAATAATATATTAATATGACTATGGCACAATCCTGAAGTATTACACACTAATGACCGCAGGTCTGAGCAAGGCAAGGAGCTTCACGGACGCTTTTACCGGGGCCTACATGGGTCCGATGTAGACTTCCTAGCGTCCGTATCCTGGCTGCGCTTTGGTGACTTCTTCGGGGAAACCGAAGGTTTTGTCTGTGCAATAATGAAAGATGACGAATAACTACCGGAAATACATTCTAAAGGATAGCACGGTTGACATATGTATAAGTCGGGAATGCCACCGTCCGGGAGAAACGATCCGACACATTATTTCTGGGTGTTCTAGTCTGGCTAACGGAGAAAACTCGCATAGACACAACCTTGTTGCTTGGGTTATCCAACAGCAACTTGCTTTGAAATACAACCTTCTGGTATCAGAAGTGCCATACTATAAGTATAAGCCCGAGCCAGTTATCGATAATGGTAATTTCACGTTGTATTGGGATCGACCTATCACCACTGACAGGACTGACATTGTGGTGATAGATCGATTGGACCGTGCGTCGCACAATGATTGTTGATATAACGCTACCGCATGACGGGAACCTCGTGAAAGCAGAGAAAGATAAAGAATTCAAATGTCTAGATCTGTCTGATCATGTGGGACATGAGTACAGCAGTCATTGTGCCGATAGTCGTGTCGGCCAATAGCTTAATAGCCAAAAGCCTCGACCAACATGTTAGGAGGTTCTCGCTTGGCAGCTGGATCAAGGGCTTGATTCAGAAAGCAGTACTTCTGGACACGGCGCGTATCGTTCAGAGGTTCCTCTCTCAAGAACCCTGACCACCGGCAGCTCGGACTATATTCCCAGCGCTGGTGGGCTACTATTTTTTTTAATATTTCGAAATGTTTTATATTGGATTTTTATTTTAATATAAATAATATGTATATAAATGAATAAACAAAAACACAATATATGACTAGCTCCTTTTAAAATGTTCTCGAATCGAAAATACGTACATATTTATTCCTATCAATATTTGCTTTAAGGAAACTAACTCCTAACTGTAAGATTGTGTAATTGTCCAGTTGCCTTCGTTAGTGTGTACCTGCCATACAAACATATACTCTATTGTTATTATTGCGACAGAAATCGTTTGGAAAGTTGTAAGCTATACAAAAGAAAACAATAATAACCTGAAGATTAATAAGAAGCTTTAAGTTTGTGAATTTGCCAACATTTTTGCAAATGAACCAATCTGTTAAAAGGCAGTTTCTGAAATTGGGTTTGAATAATGCCACGGCTAAATTCTGATCCTATAAACCAAAGAATTGTAAACCTCATTGTAAAGGAAAAATTGTAGAATAAACTAAGTAAAGCTGTATTGTATTTGTTATAATAATTTAAAAATTGATGTGACTGAATAACAGTCACTACTTTGAAAGATCGAAAAGACAGAACTCTTATAAATATTACAAAAGTTGACGTAATGATACTCTAATAAGAAATAATTAATTAATTAGGAGGCCTAAACCCCTGCAGTAAGATCAAATAAAATATAATTATTAATCAATTATTTGCAAATAGTTTCTCTAGAGAAAGAATATTCGAGAAATAATAATTATTAATAAATAAAAATCATAATCACACGGATTATTAATAGACAAATTTAATAGGTTGTGAATTTATACATTTTCTAGATTTTTTATAATATTAAAATGAAATATGTATTAAAAAAATAATAGTGTCGCTTCGTATTACGTAAGTTCCCTTCTAATTACTGCTTGCTTGCATTAGACGTGTATATTATATATGAATATGTGTGTGTGTGTGTGTGTGTGTGCTTACCTTTATTGAAAGAAATAAAATAAAATTATTCTGTTCATTAAATTTTTGTAAAAGTCTGAACGTATAATGTTGGAACACGTACTATTTTAAATTAAAGATTTATTCATAAATTATATTGAAATAGGTATGTAGATCCATGTGGCCCAAAAGTCGGACAAACAGTCTTACCAAGGGGTACCGTATTCCCAGTACTACCTGGGTTGTGGAGGTCAGATATGCGGTCGCTCCATGTAAAATACTGGTATTCAGCTGCATCCAGTAAGACTGGAAGCCGACCCCAATAAAGTTGGGAAAAGGCTAGGCCGACGATGATCATGTAGATTACTGACGGGTGTTCTAACAATGATTTGAATCAGACCTGGACTCCCACTAACCCCTATTAAAGCAGTATTACCTTAACCTTACTTCAGTGTGAGAAAGAGAGAGCAATAAAAGACGTATAGTTGTATCTCTTTCTCACGTAATACTACTTTAAGAGACAATGGTTCAGTCGTAGCTTTTCAAATGTTTCATGAGAAGTTCTATTTTTGAATCTAATGCACACCGAGATCACTTTTTCAACTGGTTTTGTTATTGTTTCTGTGTGTTGTTAGCTGGTACTGTGTGGTGTATGGAAAATAAATTAATATTAGTCTTAAGGCTTAGCCTTTTAGCTACGTGATGTGGTAGTCAAGTGTGCCTGTTCTAGATTCTATTCCGTTAACAGGAAGCTATTGAAAACTCGACTCTAAAGACCAATCATATTTTCACCTTAAAACAGCTTTGATGCTCGCATGCTAAGTGAAGATGTCGTAAAGGTGAATTTATAATTGTGTGAATTATTGTATCTGCAAAAATGTTATTGGTCCTTAGGTGCGTGTGGCTGAGTCCCTATGATGGCCAATATTCTAATGTACCTATTAACAGCAATTACAAATAATTGCCATGCAGACTATTATTGTAGTAGGTAATTTTTCTGCGGGAAAATATTATTATAAAGTAAACTGTATTTATAGTTAATCGCTTGAATGTTATTAAAGGAAGTCAAAAAAAAGATAGTTAATTTATTAGAGATTTACGTGTTCTTGGGAAATCTTTTGTTTTTGTTGGGTTCAAGACAAACGAATTTGAAAAAAAAATAATTTAAATCGATTGCACATATTTATTGTATAGCCTACACACAAAAAACATTTCGAAGTGATTATCAATAATTTTCACGAAATTGTATTACATAATTTAATATCTTTGCTAAAATAACAATATTTTCCCGCACCAAAAAATGCCACAAGAAAATATAAACTTAAAACCTACAGCTCACGTCACCACCTCGTAGAATAAGATAGAAAGGCTTTAACTAGCTTAGTGTCTCCATAAAAGACTTTAGATTGTACAAAATAACTATAAACAATAACAATTTTACTATAGAATATAACAATTTATACTTTTCTTTATAATCTAAGCAACGAACTTCCAAGACGACAATAAGGTTTGAAATTGACAATAATAATTATAAGGTTTGAAGGTAGATGGCGCTAGTTGTAATAATTTATTAGATGAGACTATTTCTTTTAAAGTTTTAAGTGGCCTAAATCTCCAAGTACCTAATCGCAAACTACTAGTTCGTCGTACATAGCAAAATAGTTATTAAATCATCATACATGCTTGCTTAACGACGACATCGTCATCTAACATAACAGACTAAAGGAACTCTGGCATTTAAAAGTAAACGAGTTTTTTGACAAAATATTATTTAGGGAGTAAAAAACGCCATTGTATTGAATAAATAGCACAATCATAATTTATTGCGATCAAACTAGGTGTAAATTATTTTAAAGGGAAGGAATTAGATCTCTTAGCAACGTATTCTTGAGAACTGGAAGCTAGTATGTATTTTTACTCTATTTTAACATAACATTTATCAAGTAACACACTTTACCAAACTAGCGCCATCAAATAATGCGGAAATTTTCGGTACTATGACTAGAAAAACTACTTTTGAATGATTATTCTAGCCATGTTTGACAATAAACTATTTAAATTATTTTTAAAGAACCGTTTACACTTCAACTAGTACAGGGATTAAGGCTCGCATCAACCATAAATCACTAAAAACGTTTTGCGCTAATCTTAAGGTTGAAATCAAATTTACACGCACGGATCAGCATTTTCTTGCATTCTTTTCCTTTCTGTCACTTAAAATTGCAACTCATTATAGTGAGACATCCCATCGTATGTTAAAGTGTTTCCTATGCAAATGAATGCGGATGACCGCGACTGGACTATTTGCTGAACCAAATGACGCCTTTGCGTGATAAAATGAGAAAGATACTCGAAAACGCTGATCCATACGTGATAATGTGATTTCACTCGAAATCATTGTTCTGATTTATGACACTCGTTTTAAAATGGCACAGGAAGAATGATATTACAAAAAAGTTTTTACTTTTGTGAGTTTTAGTGCACGCAGGCCTTAAAGTACATTTGGCGGTAATAAATAAAACTCATCTCACAAAACATAGATTACAAGCAGTGTAAGTACAGCACCTAATTGAAGTGAAAACGGCACTATCTTTGCCTCTATCGTAGTAACTTAAGTCAAATCGAATATTATGAACTAAAACTTATAGTATGTTTTATGTAATGCTGGAAATTACGCCTAAATAAAGTAATTATTAGTTTGATTTTGAAATAAATTGTGTTTTTATTATTTTGACTTCCTTGTTGACTAAAAAATACAATTATTATACCTATCCACAGAACAGATAAAAAAGGTTAAAAAGGAAATAGTTCCTGATTACACACACAAATAAACTACTCACACTTGGATCGCGTGCTTGCTATTGATTGTCACACTAACACAAAACTGTGCTTGACGTGCACTCACACACGCCAATGATACGGTGACCAATGAGAAATTGATTGACGTATGAGCGTTCACTTGTATGACACAAGGCAATTCTAACCTCTTTTATCTGTTCTGTGATTACATCTATGGTTATTATCTATCTGGATCTGGCAAGGAAAAACAAAACTGATATTTTGCCACGGACCGCAATCTGAGGTCCATTGTTTGAAGCATCACACACTATCAATACAAACAAAAGTTAGTTTTACACTGTAGCTCACTCGTCCCTTTTGTATACGTCGCTTCACGTCATGAGAAACCAATTTAAGGCAGCGCCCTCTGCCCACCGCTTGTTTAACTAACTTGTTTTAAAAAGGACTCGTCCGCATCTTTTACTAATTCGCACCAGATGGCGTTACTTGTTACTTGAAAAAATGAAAAAATAGAGGTCGCTACTTATTACATAATATCTATTAAATAGGCTTCTGATTTGAAATAATCTTTATTAATATTGTAGTTGCTAAAGATGAGTACTACGATTGATACGAGATCACGGAATTGATTCCTGCATAATTTAGATCGGTTTGGTCTTCGAGCCGAATGGTAAATAGTTATTTGTTATACAAGAGTGCAAAGTTGCTTTTTAACCGCGTGCTCAATTTTGATAACCGAGCAAGCGAAGGATTCTAAAATTGAGTCACGAGCGCAGCGAGTGATTCAAAAATTAGAATCCTGAGCGTTAGCGAGGGAATCAAAAGAGCACGAGGTGAAAAATCTTTGCACTCGAGTGCAACACGTAACTTTTCATCCCACCTCAGCGAGGAAATGTCTAAATGCAAAAAAAAAAACATTTACAATCACAAGAAACTTTTACTTTTATTTCAGTTTAAGTGTTAACATTATGGTAGGTAAGTATTACAGAATAATCTTTAAATTATAACAAATAATACTTTGGTACAATTAAGAAAAGTTTAAAGTAACGTTGCTACAGTTAGTTAAGTTGAGTGTAACATTTATTTATTTATTTATTAAAACTTTATGCACAAGTAAAAACTGTACAAAGGCGGACTCAATGCCTTGGGCATTTTCTACCAATTTTTTTTTTAATTTTTTTTAATATCGTATTGTTTCAAATCCTTCTCGCGTGATTGTTGAGGGAGAAAGCTCATTTGCGCATTATTAACAGTTTCAGTCAATTCTGTTGGCGTCAAATAAACTTCTTGGTCGCCAAAACCACTTATTTTACGTTTTTCACTTGTTTTTAACCTAAGGTTTTAACAATTGACCTGACAAGAAAATGGCGCGCGCAAAGCAAATTATAAAAGTACACCAAGAAGGTTCCGAGTCTGAGTTTTTAACAAATTAAAAAAGGTACCTATGATAAATTCGGCACCATGGAGGTAGAAGTAAATAGGTTTAATGATGTTTTGAATTCACAAACTTAGTGCACACGATGTTCTAAATTCAATTTACTTTATCCTCTAGAGGATAAAAACGACTTTTGCACTCAGATATCGAAGAGCAAAAATACTCTTTCCGAGATGGGGGGATGAAAATTACATTTTTGCATCATCTCCTTTTTACGTCATAAATCATTTTCAAGCAGGCAGGCGTAATCGACGTATTTATAGCATAAGTATCTTAGTAGTTTGCTCAACGGTACCTACGTATATCATTAAATTTGTGCAGTATCATGTAAAGGTATAATTACTTACCTAAGAAGTAACTACAAGTATGTTCCACCCCATTTCCATGTACCTAGTACTTATTTACCAAGCTGTTATAATTGGCAATTACACACTTTTAATTATACTTAATTGTTAGATTATTTCTAGCAGTGCTAATTTAGTCTCGTTAAAAAACTACAATTACGTTTGATCTAGTTCTTTCAGCGTGTTATCTGTTAAAACTTACGATAAGCAGTTTTCATACCCAAAAAATATGACCCTTTCATTATTTAGATTTTGTTGAAAACACTACTGAGTTTGGATCAAAGTATGTAAAACAAAAATATGATGCTTTGTGGAATACCTACATCTAAATTACACGGACATTGTACATATCAATAAAGCTGTGTGTGTACACAAATAATAAAATTAATAAATTAGGCGAGTTTTGAACCCAGAATAGGGATTGTCCAGTTTTCAAAAATTGTGCTACTTGCAAAACCATTTCGAGGAATCTTAAGCCTGTGTTCAGCATAATTATGGCGTTCCCACGTGTCTGAACGAGCCCTTAGCTTAATGTGGATGCGATTAAAAAACAAACTTTCATCAGAGAGTCACACATGTATACGCCGTTGAATGAGCAAAAGAATCTTTACCAGTGATGACTTCATCTGCCGAAAATTTTAAAAAAAATTAAAAAATATATCCAGGTCATGTTTTTTGGACAATGCCCATTGGTTTGTTTCTGACAGCATACCTCATTGCGATTGGGAAAAATAAACAAAAATCAAAACCTTATCACAATAAAGTTAAAAAACAAATATCAAATGAAAATAATTATGTTTCTTAGAGAGGGTTTACCGCACCAATTCCTATTAATAAAACATTAATATCAACAGCCCCACGAATCATTAGGCTTATGCTATCAATGGCGGGTCCCCATGCTCCCATGGGGTGACAAGTCAAGTGTCATGGCCGCCAAGAAATAGCACGCGTGCGAGGGGCGATAAAACGTATTACTATCAAAATGTGATTAAAAATTACTTATATTTTGGTCGAGATTTTAATACGTCTGGGAAAGTTTTTAGCAAGATATCTTGCAACAAAATAATTAAATGATAAGTAACTATTTTAGAAGACTGCCTCGTTAGTAGATTGGTCGCAAGCACGATTGCTGAGCAAGAGGTCCTGGGTTCAATTCCCGGGTCGAGCAAAAAGATATTTAGTTCTTACAACTAAAAATTCTCAGTAGCAGCCAGGGAGGCTGGAATTGCGCCCGGTTGATGGCAATAGGCTCGCCCCCTATTACATGGGGCTTAAATATAACTGGCGAAATGTGGGTGTACTATTAGGGACACTTCTGCTTAACTCTTCGGGGATTGCAGGCGTGATGTTATGTACTTATTCATTTTAAAAGAAAAAGCGCTAAACGATCTTATGACCTACTTTCAGCTTATCTTAACGAAAACGGTAATAAAATTTTGGAAAGTATCTAACTATAATAATAATAAATTTCTTTATTGGCATAAAAAAGGTTGCAGAAAAATGTGAGACCCTGGCTCCAGAGCTTTTTTTTTTTAATTTTTTTTAAATTTATTTACCATTTAAAAAAATATTACATTTGTTTTAGCAGAGTAGCATTTATAAACCACTAAAGTTTGTACGTAATGCTACATGTAATTCTACATCGTAGTAAAAACAAAATCAAGATACTTAAACAATAAAATACATCATAATAATATATTATGTACCTTAATTCGAAATTTGGCAACTTCATCTCAGGTTACTACGTAAACTGCATTTCACATTGAGCATTCAATGTGTTGGACAGCAGCTAGGTCAGTTACCTGTATTTACTACTAGCGGACGTCACGCGGTTTCACCCACGTAGTTCCCGTTCCCGTGGGAGTACGTGGATGAAATATAGCCTATGTTACTCAGTAAAGACGTGGCTTTCTAATGGTGAAAGAATTTTTGAAATCGGCGCTATAGTTTTTGAGTTTATTCATTACAAACATACACACACACAAAAATGCAAATCTTTCCTCTTTATAATATTAGTGTAGATAAACTATAAGTTATTGCTTTCCTCAACATCTTCACCAGTAAAACATACCAGAAATAGGTGCCATTTCTTTTATCAATGCAATCAATGTAGCGTTGTAACATCTTAAAAGAGAAGATACAAATACAGTACCTAACCCAAAATGACGTTTCATTTCACAGTGATTAAAAATACCAATTTTACCCTACGCTGCTTAGTGAAAACTCTTAATTATCAGTTGACTGTAAAAGAAAAGATTTAAAAAGTTTTTCTCCCCTCCGTGCTATCAAATTAATAATCCAATCTTGACCGAGCAGAACCCCTTACAATAACAAAAAGAAAGGGAAAATAAAAGAACGTAATGCGTTGGTAAAAGGTTGATTTTCCAATGGAAAGTAGTAAAGAATAATTACCGTTTATAGACGCTTTTGAAACCGTATCAAAGTAATGCTAGTTTGTAGCGGAAAGTGGGCGGTGCAATTAGTGCCTAGGGCGCGGTCGTGAAAAGTGAATCTTTCCACTGCTTCTATAGTCAACCGCACATTAAATAAAATATTTAGTAACAAGAGTCATCAAAAAAATGGTTTGAACTTTTGCAAACTGGTGTGCTCGCCACATCGCTATTTTGATTATTCTTCATAGTGTTCGTAGTGTTCTTCGTAGTGTTGCAGTGTGGTGTCATTAAAAACAGAAGAACTTCAACTTTCAATAACCTCGCAACGTGTCTCGTTCTCTATCTGGTATTTCAAATCATACAGCCACAGCAATATCTGCGCTGCATCGACGAAGCCCGGAAAAGGGCCAAGTTTTGTTAGGTCAATAAAATATCGCCATCGACACGAACAAAATGATCAACTTTGAAGAAAAGCTAAAATTGCCAAGGGATTGACTACATATACAACTTCAGTGAAACAAACTGCAAACAACACATCGCTACAAAGTGTTTAATTACGATCTAGGTAGGTACTAATATCAAAGACAAAGGTTACTATTCATATGTTTTTTGTCCTCGCAATCATTGCAACAAAGTGATAAACGTTTATTTAAAATTCAAAAACTGTTCTTCTTCAAAATAACTTTATTGGTGTTACACGGTAATAACCTAGACCAACTCGCTTCGTAGCTCAAAGATGACTGCCGTGGAATCACCGAAAGGTCATAAGCAGGATTCCCAGCAGTACCTGGGGGCCTAAAATGGCCTCCTTAGCAGAATCAAAATAGAAATTTAAATTCTAAAAATGGACTTTATAGTAAAAACCATAACGTCCATTTTAAGAATTTTAATTTTTTAACGTTCATTTAAGATTCTGCTAAAGCGGCCATTTTAGACCCCCTGCTCAACTGACTACCAACGCCCATTTTACCGCCATTAACAGTAAGAATAATATTACAAATAAAATATAAGATTATTCTAAAAACACAAGTAAAATCAACATATTTATAGTGCAATGAACAATTATTAATATTTTACTTAATTCAAACTTCCGTAAATCAACAAGTTTTGATAGAATTCACAACTTATTTTTAATGAACGAATTTGAAAAATGCATATTTAATAGAAATAAATACATGAATTTTAATAAAGCTTACAACAGTAAGCAAAGTATGCGCGACATATTACTTTAATCCTTAGGCCCTCACACTATGTACGTTTAGAAATAGACTAGTTCAAGTTTTTGCAAGAGTGCTGATTTAAACGCATCAGTGAGGGAAAATAGTCGCTGTTCAGCTACATGCGATGTTTGAAACGGTTGTGTCACAAAGACAATTAAGTGCATTCAAATAGATCCAGTGTTCATTTATAAATAGTAGTTTGTGACTGAACAATGAAAGATATTTTGATAGTATTTTCAGTAGCTTTAGTACTGTTCAATGTCAATTGCTTAGGATTTTTCGGGTCCCCGAAAGTGCCTCGTTTTGATCACACATGGTGGGGACCAGTGTATTCCAAGTATCAGAATGATACCAGTATTAGACCGTTCCAAGTGAATTTTGATGAAGAGGTAAGTTTGCATTAATTATAATAATTATCTCATAGTCGCTCTCGCTTCGTTTTTGAAACAACAAAACGTCGCGGATTAAATTAATAATAATAATAAATCAATTTATTGACACACACAAGTTACAAATTATACAAACAAGAAAACAAAAACAGTGCGCATAGTTAAAGAGTACAAAACTAGAAGCCGTGGGCCCCAAACTAGGCACAGCCTGTATCTTGGTGGCTTATTTTCCGTCCCGTCATTATAATTCCCCGTCAGTCATGCTTTAGTAACATGTAATAGGGGCGAACCATTTTCCAGGCGCAAAACCAGACCCAGTACACTTTGCCTGGCCTGGGAATCGAACCTAAGCCAATAAAAGTATAATAAAATGTTGTTTAAGTAATGTCTTTTAATCCAATCGGGATCGTAGTAAACTCAAGACCTCCACTCATGACTATTTTACTGTCCCTATCAGTGATTACCGTACTTAGGTCAGCTGTAGGTCATTCATAAACCTACGCACTGTGTCATCCTATATTCATGCTGTTGACCTTTATATTTATAATCTAACTAGCGACCTGCCCCTGAATATCGGGTCCAAAACTATCATACCTTTCAAGCTGCCACCTCTGCTAGGTTGCAACCTCCGGACCAACAAAAAGACAAAATTTAATTGGAATCGATTAGCTGATTCCGGAGATAAGCGTGTTCAAAATAGTAAGCCAGTTATATTACACACTCGCGACCCGTTCCGGCTTCGCACGGGTGCAACATATACCTTAAACCTTCCTCTTGAATCACTCTATCTATTGCTGAAAACTGTATTAAAATCCGTTGCGTAGTTTAAAATATCTAAGCGTACAGACAGCTGGAGCGACTTTGTTTTATACTAGAAGATTATAAAATCCACAATAAAATATTACAAAGTTAACTGGAACTAAACTTTTTTTTTATCTATTGCAGACTGTTTCTGTGGTCTATTGGTCTTTGTTATTTAGTGGGTCTGTGGGTTCATTTTTAGGTCAGGATATCATAAGGAATTTCTCATTGACAGCTCCGGGAGTTTGGGTTTGTACTTTTGCAATAGGCTTGCCCCGATTTTACTTAAATATTACTGGCAAAATGTCAGTAAACGCACCTACGATACAGGAGAAGTTCATAGTGAGGGGAAACATTTAAAAAACAGTTTGGGGTTCTGTAGGTACACCTGCTCCTATCCTTAAGAGTTTTGATTTATGTTTTAAAAAACAGACGGACAAGAGAGTGATCTTATAAGGGTTCCTTTTTTTACCTTTTGAGGTACGGAACATAAAAACCTCTTTAAAATTTAATTACAGATGATCCTGGATCTTCGCTACCGCCTGAAGAACCACCGCCCGTTCATCCCCCCTCTGGACGGCGTGGGCTTCGAGTACGGGTTCAATACCGACCACCTGCACGGATGGGTGGACTACTGGGCTGACCAGTACCCCTTTCAGCAACAGGAGAACATTCTCAATCAGTACCCGCAGTTCAAGACGAATGTTCAAGGTCTTGATATGCATTTTCTTTGGGTTAAGCCTCACGTAAGTATAAATGTAATAGTTTACAAAGAGTTTTGCGTCGAATTAAAGTTCGTAAATTAAATCTGTTTTACATTCCAACAATCAAAGAATAGAATTTAGCTGAAGGAGTCTGTCGTATTCAGATCTGTATTCAAAGATGAATATAAATGTTGATGGATGGAGAGGGAGAGGAAGACCAAAGAAACGATGGATGGATTGTGTGAGGAATGATATGAGAGAGAAAGAAGTAAATGATAACGTGACAGTTGACAGAGGAGAATGGAAAAAGAAAACGTGTTGCGCCGACCCCAAGTAACATGATGAAGTCTGTCATATTCAGCCAACCAATGGGCACGACCCACTGAGGCAATCCAATGGAGAAAAAGAATCGAATCCAAGCTTTCAACAGAAGTAGAAGAAAAGCAAGACGGCCTTTGCCTTGCAGCAGGACAATACTTACTTGTAATAGTAATAAAAGAGCCAAAAGACCAACTAAACAAGTACATTCAAAGTTGCACGACAACATCTTCTCAACATTGGTGAAAAAATCTCTTCTAAACCAAAATAATGATTAAGCTTTATGAACTCCAAACCCCAAGAACTTCTTTTCTTTTTATTGTAAAATGGGCCTGCGATGGATGGAAAGTGATGGATGAGGTCTATGATGGAACGAGCGTGCCAAAAAGATGCATGTTCACTCTTGCTTTGAAGGCAGGCAGGTTTCTTATCAGTTCTTCTCTGTATTCCCTTCAAGGCTCCTTCTACCGTGGAGGTGGTACCACTCCTGCTGCTGCACGGCTGGCCAGGCTCCGTGCGGGAGTTCTTCGGGACCCTGCCGAGACTCACCGCTACGTCCATGTACAGAGACTTCGTAGTGGAGGCGATCGTTCCCAGTCTGCCGGGGTTTGGTTTCTCTGATGTAAGTGGCAAGGAAGCATTTTGTTACAGCTGTGATCTTACTACTATTTGAAATGTGAAAGTTTGTGAGGATCAAATGAAACTCGCGAATAAAAGGGAATATTATTTTGGAATGTATAAACGGCATAATTGAGTTATATTCTTCTTCTTTATCGTGTGGTTAGTGCCTTACCTGGTTTCAGAGTTTTTACGCCAGTGATTGGCTCAATCTGACTTGGTTTTATATGCCGTGAAGATAACTCTCAGGCATGCTGGTTAGTGACTGGCTGGTGGTTTGCTAGTTTCGGCAGTGATAACCTAGTGGTGTGACCGTCGAACTGCCAAGTCATAGGTCTCGAGTACGAACCCAAAACACACACCTCTGAAGGGGTCCGCAAGGGCCGATGCCTGCCCGGGCTGCGGGAGTGTTCAAAAGAGATACCGTGGCTCCGGAACACAAAGGGCGATGAAGGAACATGGTTGAGTTCTAGTCAGTAATTGTCTGACACTACCTCCTGCTCCACCCAGAGCGGGAGGAGTCACTTGATGATTTCCCATCCGAAAAGAAAAGGCACGCACCGCTGACTTTTTGGATTCATGTGCGTATTGTATAATTATTATTACGGTCATTAATATCATCGGTGAAGGAAAACATCGTGAGTTCTACTAATGTGTCTAATAATGTAGTACAGAGCGTGAAACGCCAGTATATTGAAACGGTTGCGTTCAGCACGAATAGGGAATGATGAAACGGTGCTAATCACAGGGTTAGTTTATTAGGGTTTCGTACCCAAAGGGTAATGAAAACAAAACGGGACCCTATTACTAAAACTCCACTGTCCGTCTGTCTGTCCGTCACCAGGCTGAATCTCATGAACGGTGATAGCTAAACAGTTGAAATTTTTACAGATGCAGTAGGTATTTCTGTTGCCGCTATAACAACAAAAATAAAATAAATATGTAAGTGGGGCTACCTACAACGAACGTAATTTTTGCCGTGTTTTGCTCGATAATAATAACGAAAACAGGTAGACGCTTGAAATATTCACAGAATATTTAGTTGTATATTCAATTTAAAAAAAATATTTAAGGGGTTCTCCCCCACAACAAACGTGATTTTGTTACCTTTGTGCGCGAGTCCGACTCACACTTAGCCGGTTTTGTTAACTGTCACACAATATCAAGATTTTACAGAACATTTCGCACTTTTACGCGAGCCAAAGTGATTAGAACCTCAGTGTATCAGTTTCTGTGCCCCTACATAATAATTATCTTAAGTGTCTACCGTGCAGTTGTAGGAAACTCTCCATTGAGATGTGATTATATTCAACGTGCAGTTTCCACCGCAGTATATTATTATAGGGTACTTGTTAACATATAATATTACGTAACTAGATAATCATTTTTACTGTTTTATAACTAGGAAACATTTATAAAATGGTAAGAATGATTATCTACATACATTCAGATTTTCTTGCGGTGTGTTTTATTTTATTTATTTACTATGGGACAATAAACAGCTACAATATAATATTACCAATATTGGAACCCACTATATTATCCGCATGATAACATGATTGGGATTGGGTAAAAAGTGCCATTAGCATTACTCAAATATTATTAAATATAAAAAATATGTATAAATAAATTCAATTAATTACTAAAAGAAAAAAAAATGGGATTTTTCCATAATATCACAGATAAAATTATAAAAAAGGAACTGACGTTACAATACTTACAGTTCATTAATTCACTATTCAAAATAATTTAAACAAATTAAATTAAGAATAAATAAAGGACTCACACTTTTATTAGGTATCATTAGATAAGATTTTTAAAAACATTATTTATTTTACATAACATTATTTAAATATCGATTGGGAACATACAACAAAAATATTTATGAAGTTGCGATCATAAGATTCCACCATACGACGGGTAACACAATCCCGAATAAGTCCGACAGGTATTTATAGCGAACAATGTACAGACAGCACATCAAACTACTACAATCTGTCAAATTTCTTAAATAGATTTTCAACTTTATCGTTCAAGCATTAGGTTCAAGATTGTTTGGCAAAATTTGACATTTTCGGGTAGCTTGGTGTGCTGTACCTGCACGGATACTACGCTTATTTACAGTACAATTTTCTGTCACCATCCGAGTAATTTCTAAAACAAACGTAATTATCATCAAACCTGGGTCCCTAAATGTTTAGGCGGAGTTGTCACCATTTAGGGAACCTACAGTAGCTTTATTACTTACACACTTAAGGATCATAATCATAATGCAGAATCATAATAGAATAATAGAGGAATCACGTTCAAAATTTAAAATCGTCAAAGAGGCAGTTTTTTTTTTTCAGGGAGCGGTCCGCCCTGGTCTAGGAGCTACTGAGATGGCCGTGGTACTCAGAAACTTGATGCACAGGCTTGGTTTCAAGAGGTTCTACTTGCATGGAGGCGACTGGGGTGCCTACATCGCACTCAGCATGGCCACTTTATACCCAAAGGTGCGAGTTTCAATACATTTTTGAAAGCAGTGGTTTAATAAATCACAATATGTCAATAAAACCACTTTATGTTATGTTATCGTGTGGCAGATGAGTTTATGAAAAGACTGCCACATTTCAGGCCACACGAGACTCCGCCAGATTTTTTAATCTATACTAATATTATAAAACTGAAGAGTTTGTTTGTTTGCTTGGTTGAACGTGCTAATCTCAGAAACTATTGCGGGCCTACCATGACGTCTTAAAGCAGGATCGTTTTAATTTCGTGTCAGTGTGGGATAGAGATGGCGCTAGACGTCCTCTATAGCTCCGTCTCTTACCCACACTGGAACGCGATTAAAACG
Source organism: Xestia rhomboidea (assembly GCA_963853795.1). Lineage (NCBI taxonomy): Eukaryota > Metazoa > Arthropoda > Insecta > Lepidoptera > Noctuidae > Xestia > Xestia rhomboidea. The sequence continues at coordinate 2,689,826 of OY970780.1, forward strand.
ATCCTGCTTTAAGACGTCATGGTAGGCCACCTGGTTCTAATTTGAAAAAAATCTTTTAGTGTTGGATAGCCCATTTATCGAGGAAGGCTATAAGGCCTTATATGACGACCCAAATGGCGCAGCGGTAGAGAGGCTGCCTAACGTTCTTAGGGTCCCGGGTCCGAATCCCGGTAGGAGCAAATGTTTGTGTGAGTAGCATGGACATTTGTTTCCATGTCTGTGGATGTTTATATGTATAATAAGTATGTATTTTCAAACAAAAAAGTATCTATGTAGTATATCAACTATCTGGTGTCCACGACACAAGCCTCGTTGCTAAGTGTGGCACAAGATGGCGCTGTGTGTAGTGTCCAGCGATATTTATTTTTATATCATCACGCTACGACACAACTGGAGCGGAGCATCAATAAAAAATGTTGCAAAATCTGGGAAAATTTATAACTTAAACCGCTTTCTCTCTTTTATGTGACGCAGACGAAGTTGCGCGGGTCAGCTAGTATTAAAATAATTTCAGAAATGCACCTGATTATTCAAAGCATGAACTCCGTGTAATTATGATAATTACCTAGCGGTCATGACCGTTATTCATTTTTAAAGTGTTTTATTACTTTAACCCCTCGTATTAATTATAGACATTAAGAGCTCGTGGCTAAATAATAACAGCCGCTCGGGTCGATCTTTAGGTTAAGCCGTGCTTGCCTAGGTTGGTCTTTGGATGGGAGACCACCCATTACATACCGAGTTTCCTCCGTGCACCGGAAAGCACGTTAAGCCGTTGGTCCCGGCTGTCATTTGTAGATCTTTGACAGTCGTTAGGTAGTCATTGGCCCAAAAAGTCTGACAATCAGTCTTACCAAGGGGTATCGTATTACCCGGTACTAATTGGGTTGTGGTGGTCAGACAGACAGTCGCTCCATGTAAAATACTGGTGTTCAGCTGCATCCGCAGATGATGATTAATTATAGTGTGTCTATAATTAAAAAGCCATTGTGTTAATATTTCTGCATTCTTCTGTAAATAATATATGAACTTGATAAAGAAGTCCTTTAACAAGTTCATATATTATTTACAGAAGAATAACACACCCTTCAACTGCACACTGACAATTTGCCATCCCGGCAGTGTGCATTTCTAAATGTTATTACGTAGGTAACTAAAAACATTCCTTGTGGTCGCACTTTACATAATAGGAACCCGTATTAACGTTGTCCATTCATGAATTAATATAAACATAACATCACACGTCTAATCCCCGATGGGTTAGGCAGAGGTCTACCTAATAGTACACCCACATTTCGCCAGTTATGTTTCATCATCATCATCATCAGTCTATTAATGTTCCCACTGCTGGGACACAGGACTCCTCTCTAAGAGAGGGAATGGGCTATAATCCACCACGCGGGCCCAGTGCGGATTGGTAGATGTCACATGTCTTCGAATTTTTCGGTTCTAGGACATGCCGGTTTCCTCACGATGTTTTTCTTCACCGTTTTTTGAGAGCAGTGGTGATGAAAATAAATTACACAAAGTAATGCGCCTGCCTGGGTTCGAACCCACGACTTACAGTTCGTAAGTCGGGGCCACCACCACTGGGCCACCGCTGCTCTCCCCAGTTATGTTTGAGTCTCATGTGATAGGGGGCGAGCCTATTGCCATCAATCGTGCACAATTCCAGACTAAGTGGCTGCTACTGAGAAATTCCTGGTGGAAAAACAAAATAACAATTTGACCGACCTGTGAATCGAACCCAGGAGCTCATGCTCAACAGTCGTGCTAACGACTACTGGACCACCGAAGCAGTCATTTAATTTAAAGATAACATATTATATCTTCTTTCCAGGAAGTCCTGGGTTTCCATACGAACTTCCCGCTGTCGATATCTGCAACATCCGCAGCTATCTGGGTGCTGGGCTCGGTCTACCCGCCCCTGGTGGTAGACCCTCGCCTGGCCAACAGAATGTACCCCATTCTCAGCGTAGTATACTGGCTGTCTCGAGAGACCGGATACCTGCATATGCTGGCTACCAAACCTGATACAGTTGGTATGTTACATTTTGTGCCTATACAAGGTGTAAGCAAACCCTTCACGAAGCCGTCAACCAAGCATTGTGTACATCAAACTAAGTAATAGGCATGACGACAGTATCAAAAAATTGCAAATCTATTTAGTCCGTCAGTTAGAGTATTGGAAATTAATGGATACGTATTTTTTGTTTTTGTAAATCAACGAATATTGACAAAAGCTAAAACGCATCAAAACTCGGGAGTGAGGGCTCGTGACGTCAGAACTAGTTAAAAATTATACCTAGGCGTGACGTATTGAGAATTTTAAAAGCGTCATATCTTCGTCCTTTTTGGTTTACGTAACAAAAGAAAAAACATGGGTCAAATATTTTTTGATAATCTAACTGACGGACTAATTAGATTTTTTTTGTCGTCTCGCCTATTCTACGCAAAAACGATTGCTGGGAAACTACTTTTTTTTGGGTCAAAAATCACTTTTTACGGTAGGGTTCAGTGTAACGCACTCAAAACATTGTGCTGATGGATGCATTTAATAGTACGGAGGTCGCTGGTTCTTCTATGGAAGAATTTCATCACTCAGACACTAATCTGCATAGTCCCCATGTGAATTGAGCAAGAGTCTTGACTTCAAAAGAGACTATGACCTCTGAGTTTGTTTCGGCTGTTTCTTCTCAGAGTAGTCAGGTACGAAACACCGGCCCCATCTAGTTTAAAAAAATGCCGTGTAAAAGTGTTTGTAAAAACTTACTTGCAAAATAAACATCATTTATCATCGATAGTCGATCTATCTGGTGTCCACGACTCACGCCATGTCCGAGCTACCATTTACTAAATAATTTCACTGCAGGAACCTGTAAGGCATAACAGACCACTTTCGACCCTTTAATTTCCAGGAGTGGCCATGTCGGACTCCCCATCAGGTCTGCTCGCCTTCATCTTCCAGTTGTTCTCCTCGGGCAGCAGGCGAAAGTACTACTACAGGAGCGATGGAGGGCTCGACGAGCTATACACCAGAGACGAAGTGATCGACAATCTGATGATCTACTGGATCACCAACAGCTTCACCACTTCCAGCAGGATCTACGCGGAGACTTTGAACTTGAGAAATATCAACATGATGGTTTTTGCGTAAGTTTTCATATTAAGGCGCTCCCTCACCGGAGCATTCTCGTGCACAATCAATCGTCAACAATCCTAGATTTGATTTTGAACAGAAACAAGTGAAACTGAACTGTAACATTAAAGATAAATGCCCCCATTGAGAGAGCGCCTCAAGGTGGAACCGACAGGGTACCCCGCGAAATTCAAATTTTCTTAATTTTTCTGCAATTTGCAGAATATAAATTTTCATGAAAAAGTCATTCAATGGAGTTATATGCACTTACAGGGTTGTGTTAAATGATTATAACTCGTTAAAACTTTTTCGTTTTGGTCAACTAGGCCCTCTTTAACAACGTTCTATATTTTTTCTTTCAGAATACCGACGCCAGTTCCTACCTGGACAATACACGCGCCAGACGAAATCTTTTATCAATCTCCAAAATTACTGAGGCTAAAGTTTACAAACCTATTGAATTCTACTGCCCTGGATACTGGAGGCCATTTCCTGGCTTTGGAGAAACCTGAAGTGTTCGCTGATGATGTTCTTAACGCGATTACTGAGTTCAGGAGATGGCACAGACGGAGCAAGTAAAATAAATTTGAGTTCTGAAACATCGTCTTTTAGTACTTATTGTACGAGAATGGTGCCAACGAGACCCTACTTAGGCTTCACTGTCTGTCCGCCCATCCATCCGTCTGTCATAGCGCTGTATCTTTTGAAGCGTAATATGCAGACACTTCGCACAGAGTATTCATTATTTACAATGGCCGCTACAAATAAAGTTCAACATTAAAGTGATTACAAGAAATGTGTCTTATTCGGCGTTTTTTACTCGATGTAAATAATCACTTAGTAAGCAGCGACAGGCTTTTTTTTTTTTTTTTATGATGGGAAATCATCAAATGACTTCTCCCGCTCTGGGCGGAGCAGGAGGGAGTGTCAGACTTTTACTGACTAAAACCCATCCATGTTCCTTCCTCGCCCTTTGTGTTCCGGGGCCACGGTATCTCTTTCGAATAGTCCCGCAGCCCCGGCAGGCTTCGGTCCTTGCGGACCCCTTCCCTATTGCTGACTCTCTTTGAGGCGCGCGTGGAACACGAACGCGCCGTCGACACGGCCTGTCGTCATGAGACGGACGGACGGCGAGCTAGCCCATAGCTCCCCGTCCACAGGCCCGCGCCTACGGTGGCCGGAAGCCACCACGTGGCCCCCGACGCCCGGGGCGTTTCCCGCGGCGGCAGGGACGTGAGGGTATCTCCCTCTCACGTTCCGCCACCTCCTTCGCTAGCATGACTGCTTCGCAGAAGGAGGTGACGGCGTCCCATTCCGTCTCGCTCCGGACCATGGCACGAACCAGGGCCGGGAGCCCGGGAGCGAGAGGTCGCCGCCGCCGATCGCCACCTCGAGGACACGGCGGTGCTCCACCCAAGCGGGGCACACCTCCACAGTGTGCTCCACCGTGTCCTCCGGCCTATCCTCACAGTGATAGCACCCGGGCGTTTCCTCCCGCCCGATTCGGTGCAGGAACTTACCGAAACATCCGTGTCCGGTAAGAACCTGCGTCAGGCGGAAGGTGAGGACGCCGTGGCGTCTCTCCAGCCACTCCTCAAAGAGGGGACTTACCGCCACTATTGTGGCGTGCCCTGCACGGTGTTGCGACAGTCGCTCTCTCCATGTCGCCATCAGATCACGCCGGAAGTCCGTCCGCTGAGCGACAATTTGCCACAGCCGCGGAGTTTCCCCCCGGCGTAGCGCCTCCGCGCGCCACTCATGTAGGCGCGCGAGGACAATCGCCTCCAGATCTCATGGCGGCAATCCGGCAAGGAGGTTCGCCGCCTCGCGGGAGATCGTGCGGTACCCCCAGACCAGCCTCACGGCTACCACCTTCCGGGGCGCTTTCAAATGGTGGGCGGCAGGCCGCCTCAATGAACGCGCCCTCTCCTGTGCTAGCACCAGCGTGTCGTCAGCGTAGCAAACTAAGCGACAGGCTCAAATGGGATCGGGAGGTTACGTGAGCCGTATACACAACGACTATTGGGCAAAGGTTGCAACACACTAGGTGCCTGAATATAGCGCCGCCGAGGCCGGCCGATAAAGAAGTGGCAAAATGATCTATAGTTGCTGCCAGTTAAGATCGCAATAGCGGTCATTGCCCTTTCCCTAATATCTCTTCCTACGAAACAAAACAAATGAACCATGTATCGTTTTTCATTAGAAAAAAATTTGAAGATCACGATGGATGACGATTTAAGACTTGAACACTGTTCAAGGGTGGAGTGAATATTTTTTTTTATATTTTCGTTACGGCATACCCGCAAAAAGCTGCGTGATTGGCACAATAAGCCAAAGCGAAAATATTTTTTATCTAGGTTTATATTTAGAGGTGCCCCCGTTAGGACAAAGTTTTGAAAAAAAATCCAATACTTGTCACTGTTCGATAGTGCAAAACCAAATACAAAAGTCGTAGATATGTTTTTCTTTTATTTCTGAACGCACCTAATCATTAGTAAGTGTCTAAAGAAAGGAGATAAATGGTATACAAAACGGCAAATAGAAGATCATTAAGTCATTGTTTCAGAACCAGGGAGCATTTTCTTTGGTCATATCACGTTGCAGACAGGAACGGCTAAGGCAATCAAAGATAGCATTATAAAATATTTAAATGATAAATCGGTTGACTTGAGTGATTTATCAGTAGTGGGCTGTGATGGGACAGTAGTAAATACTGGATCCAAAGGCGGTGTCATTAGACTGTTAGAGGAAGAGATAAAAAAACCGTTACGATGGTTTATCTGTGCATTACATTCGAATGAATTGCCACTACGACACCTTTTGTTACATTTGGACGGTCAAACTACAGGACCTCGCTGTTTTTCAGGCCCAATAGGATTTGAACTGCTACATTGTGAAAAAAAGGCAGTTGTGAAATTTGCAGTTATACCCACACCACTTCCTGTTATTACTAAAGATCTAAGCTCCGATCAAACATATCTATTTGAGATAATGACGGCCATTAGCACTGGTATTTTCCCATCTGACCTGGCAAACAGAGAACCCGGTCCACTCAACCATTCCAGATGGCTAACGACTGCGAACAGGATCTTACGATTATATGTCACAAAAACTGATCCGAATGAGAATCTACTTATATTAGCCAATTTTGTGATGAAAGTTTATGGGCGAACGTGGTTTCAAATAAAATGCAATCCTTTTCAATCTCGTTTAAATGGAGCACATCACTTGTGGTTTATGATTAATTGTAGTCGCTATTTAAACGATAATTTGAAAAAAGTGATTGATCCAGTCATACAAAGAAATGGATATTTTGGTCATCCAGAAGATCTTATTTCGTACGGGGAATTATCGTACGGGAACTGGCATACCGACGTATTCTGAAAGCTAGGTCAGATAACGTCACAGTAATCAGAAAATTCAAAATTCCATCATTTAATTTCAATGCTCCACATTATACTGACATTATTGCTTGGAATCACGATAGTCAGATTATGTTACTGAGCCACCTTTAACTAAAAGTTTATCTGCTGAAACCTTAATTGAAATTGTAGAAAATGGACTTGGAACGAAAGAGAATATAGCACTCTTTCCTTGTCATACGCAAGCCGTGGAGCGGTGCATCAAGCTTGTAACTGAAGCTTCAGGTGCTGTATGTGGAGAGGAAAAACGTGATGGTTTTATCAGGGCCAGACTAGCATCGCGTCAGTTGATGCCTTTTTATAATACTAAACGCGAATTTTCTACATAATGTGCTATTTTGTAACATTCTTTACATAAATATTTCGTTAATATGAATCGCATTTTTTTTTGCAAAATTCTTGATTTATTTTTGTTTGAAGAGGTTTTGGGGCACCATGAACTCCAAATTATTATATATTTTTTTATAATCACACAAAAATATAGGTTTCAAACAACATGAAAATTACTATTCCGATACCATAGTAAGGTCTATATACATCTGAATGAGGCTGTCAAAAATGAATGAAACCAAACCTTTTTTCAAATTACTTTCGTGCTGGGGCACCTCAAACCATTATAATACATAAATGATAATTAACATACTTTATTTACTCATCCATAGGCAGCTTTTTACCACTATGCTAATACAAAAAAACAAAAAAAAAAAACTCCATACATTTTCACTCCACCCAACAGGCTTGTTTTTGGTTTTCAAAGTTAGAAACTTTAATAAATGTAGGTGGGTCAATGACCGGTTTTGCGATCTTAACTGGCACCGACTATAGATGCGGGTCTCGGGCTGGTTCGAGGTGGCGCAGGAGATGGGTACCTGGAAGAATATGGGGGAGGCCATTTATACCCAGCAGTGGGACTAACAAGGCTACTAAAAAAATAAAGTTGTTATAAATATTGTACGTTGTTGCGGAAACCGTAGAGTCCGACTCGCACTTGGCCAGTTTTAAAGTTTTTAGGACTCCGTACCACAAAAGGTAAAAAAGAAACCCTTATAAGATCACTTTCTTATCTGTCTGTCACCACCGATTTTCTCAGGAACGGGTGGATCTAGCAAGAAATTTATACTAGGTACTGAGGTCTATGGTCCCTAATAGATTTACAAAAATCAAGGGTCTAGGTAAACACGATAAAAAGATATTGGTTTTAGATTTTCGCAAAAACTTGTAAGTACCAAAAACTACCTTAATTTTCTACTTTTTTTTATTTTTCGGACTTTTCTTTTACTTGTACTTTAAGACCTTGCTTTTAATTAAAATTGACAATTCTAGGTCAACCGGAAGTTAGGTTTGGGTCGATAACCTATATGGTAGTTTCCGTTGACCTAGAATCACAAAATTTGGCACAAAGCAAGGTCTTACAGCACACATGTAAAGGGAAAAATCTGAAAACCGTAAATATATTCTAATATATATATATTATATATAGAAATATTACAAACTTATTATTTGCGGTTGGTGCAATAGCCGTTTCTAGGGGTCGAACAGCAAAGTTTGCCCTTTAAAAAGTTTGTACGGAACCTTCGGTCCGCCTCCAGCATGACCCAACCATTGAAGGCGCGCAGCTTGTTTTCGCCTGACAAAAGACTGTGCAGCACCTTATTGAGGCGGCCAAAAAAGCGCTCCCTCAACGATTTTTTCATGCCGGCAGTATTGTTACCTAATGCTTCCGACATACTCAAATACTTGTAGGTTTCTTTTGAGGAAAGGGATCTAAGGTGTGGGGAATCCAAGAGTTGGGTTACCATGGATACCATAATCTTGCCTCACTTCACAAGTTCACATGCATGACTGCGCATTTGTCCAGACCAAATTCCATCCTGATGGCGCTACTGAAAGCTTCTATTACCTTCAATAGCTTCATCAGTTGCAAATTGTTGGGGGCAAAGAGTTTCAGATCATCCATGTGAAGAAGGTGAGATATGACCTGACCATCTTTCGTCAACCGATAGCCTATACCTGAACCCCCCAGCAGTGTGCTGAGAGGGTTCAAAGCAAAGACAAAACCACATTGGACTCAGACTATCACCCTGGAATATACCGCACTCGATCCTTATCGGTTCGCTGTTCCCCTGAATTTGTCGCCATCCTAGATAGCGAAGGACCGCTCTCAAAATTGATGTAAGAACTTAATAGACTGTTGGTAGACAAGTGATTGGTCTATAATTTTTAGGCTCCGCAGTATCTGATTTATATTCATATTCATATTTCATATTCATTTTTATTTTGCATACCATAAGTTTTATAAAGATGTTGTTATTTATGGGCAAGTGGGTAATTCCTGTCGTCAAGATCTGGGGCAGCGACCCTGACTCTAAGGCTGATTGAAACTGGGACGCCAAGCGAGCGTGCGAACTTTGGAACCACTTGATCCAGAAGTTGTGCAGTCTGTCCGGCCCTGGAGATTTCCAGTTAGGCAACGGACGGACCGCACGAGCTACGTCTTGGGGGGCTAATGATGATTGCCTCCATTTCTGGTATAGGATCACACGCTTGTTCAACCTCCCGGGTCCAATCGCCCTCAGTGTGACTGTCAGGCACCGACCAGATGTTGCGCCAGAATGAATACATGGCGTCATCATCCGACAGACACGTGTCAGTTACACCTTGGTGCGGTCCCTCCCAAGCCCTATATACCCATCTTTCATTGCTTTGGAATGTGTGATTCTGAGTGTATCGCTCCACTCGCCGCTTGTACGGCTTGCCCATGCACAGATCTTCTACTTTAGGAAGTCGATAAGCTCACAAAAAAATTACTGACGTAACGAATTGAATGTGATACGAAAGACTAAAATAAATTCCGAGTACATACCTAAATATTGTCCAATTTTAAAATTAACTCAAGCCTTTGGAATAAGTTGTGTTTTGCAACCGGGGTTTTTTTTTTAATATTACTTTTAATGCCAGCTCTTGACCTCAATCTATTTCTGAGGACAGAGATAATATCCGCAGTTTCTTCTGCAGTGCGAGTTATCTCTTATACATATATCTTCATCCATCCGTTCCCATTTCCAAAATGATTGATTCCTGAACTATTCTTCAGCGTTTTTAAATGTAATAAATATAATTTCAAGGTCCCCGTTTATGTAATCAGTTGTGATGTTATACAAACATCTAAGTACGTCGTTTATCACAGTTAATTATTCATTGATACGTTAAAATGAAATTAACATAGCTATCAAGTTAAGACCTAACACAACACTATACAGGGTGTTCCATGTCTATTCCACACAGCCGCGGCGGAAGGAAAGCACGAGACCCTATGGTATTGTAGATAATATGCAGTTTCACTAAAAGTTAAATTTCATGATAAGATGATGAAGATAAGATGCTATTTTTTTTAAGGAAAAAGATATCCTTGAGATTAACCAACCCTTTCGACCGATCATGAAATAATAAAATACATGTTTTTCGGGTTCCGTACCTCAAAAGGAAAAAAACGGAACCCGTATAAGATCACTTTCTTTGTCCGTCTGTCACCACTGATTTCTCAGGAACGGATGGACCTAGCAAGTTAAAATTGATACCATATACTGAGGTCTATAGTCCTTATTAGGTGTATAAAAATCAAGGTCCTGAATCAACACGATAAAAAGATATGGGCAAATTTAGATTTTCACGAAAACTTGTAAGTACCATAATTTACCTTAATTTTCAACTTTTTTAAATTTTCGGACTTCTCCCTTTACTTGTGCTGTAAGACCTTACTTTTAACCAAAATTGACAATTCTAGGTCAACCCGAAGTACCCTATAGGTTTTGGGTCGAATGCCTATTTATGGTAGTTCCCGTTGACCTTGAATCACAAAATTTGGCATTGTACCCTTCAAGGTACAATGCCAAATTTTGTGATTCCCGATTTTGTGAACCTGGAGGTTGCATTGAAAAATTCCATCCTGTATATAAGGTCCCATTAAAATAAATATACAAATTTTAACACAGCGTTCTACGTCTAACCAAAGATAACCAAGCAAAAAAACACGTGCGAATTACGTAGGCTGTAGCCGGAGGATTGAAAGAAAAACAAAATTTACAAAAACTTAATTTAATTACGAAAATTACAATATTAATTAATTATGAGCTAGATAGTCAACAGTTGACCAATGCTGTGCCAAAAGTGACGATTTCGCGAAGGCCGCGATGTCCGGTGCCGGGCTGCATCACGTTGAGCTGCGTCGGCGCCTCGTGTCTCCGCTGGTGCAAGGTGCAATCCGCGGTAATTAGGCTAACGCGCGGTCAGCGTTTTAGGTGCTATGCGTGTATGTAACAAGCGTAATTACTTAATCATCAACTTATCCTAACAACACTACCCTAAAAAGGTGGTGTGTTGTGTAGTCAACTAAAAGTTACTTTGGTTATTTTTTTTTAATTTATTTACTCAAAATCTGTATAACAATAACATATAAAAAGTCTGCCAAACTACAAAACAGTTTGTCGGCAGTAAGTTGTTCTCGTTTCGCAATATCATTATAACAAATTTCGATTTTTATTATAAAGTAACTTAATATAAATGAGTGAGTTTACAAAAACTCATTTCCCCTTTTCATAAATACAGAATGATATTATCAGAAATGACTAGGTACCTGCTTACGAGAACGCGCCAATAATGGATGTGTTTATTCTATACTGCCGGCAATTTGTTATTTTAGGTCGAAATAAAATCACTTCATCAGTTTTTTTTTGTGTGAATATCTTTGGTTATGCGTACTGAACGCTGTTAAATTTTGTCCATATATTTTAATGGGAACTTATATATATATATAAACTTTTTTAACCGGCGGCGGTTTGATTTGGGTTCTAGGGGTCATAACTAGAGCCCCTTATGGTGAAATTTTCGTGGTGAAAAACTCAACTTTAGGTGCAAGACCAATAGGTAGATTTTTTTGGTTCCCTATACATTTGCATAAAATTTCAAGACCACTAATATAACTTGGCATACTTTTGTTACTCCTAATTATATTTTTGCATAACATTATTTGCGCATAACAGCTTACGCATATTTTTTTAAGCATCATTTCTCTAGTCATAATAATGATTAAGCATAACATTCTTAGGCATAAATTTATTCACGCATAATGATATTAAAGCATATTTTTTATAGGCATAACCAAAAAGCATAATAATGACCTCCTAAAATGTTAGACATACCCTGATTGGAAATACCAATTTATTTTGACGATTGCAAAAAAAACCATATCTCCTGAGGCAGGTAATACTTAACATATTTGTTTTGAACATAGTTGATTACGAACATATTGAGTTTTTTTCCCTGTAAGAAGCATGCAAACAAGCATACACCATGCATGCAGCAAGCATGCGGCATGCAGCAAGCATGCAGCATGCAAGCAAGCATGCAGTATGCAACATGCAGCAGGCATGGTTTCTGTCACGGCTCCGGCGCTGCGGGGTGTTGGAACCACCTGCTCCTCAGCTCGCGGGCCGCCTCGCCCCTCCGCGCCTACGTGATTTTAAATAACACTCTAGGGGTAGGGCAGACAAGACTACGTGGAGTCGGTTTTGCAGCGATTCGTTTCTGTCACTAACTTTTGTAGCTCAACTTAAGGGGATGCATACAGGCTGCTCCCAGCCATTTCCCCGCTAGATGGCGTTGAAGTCAACATTTTTTAGTTAATTTGGGTTTTTGTGTAATTGGAAAATTATTAGGTCGTAGGAGTAGCGCTAGCGATTAGAGGACATTGCGCTTTATCAAACTGGGTCATATCATTGCCACAAAATCCACCAAATTCGACACAATTACGGATTTTAACATTTGCTATTGAACATAGTGTTGTTTACACACACAGACGTGGGTGAGTATGTAAGCCCTACGTTTACAAGGATTGACACTAGATGGCGTGAATGAAAAAAAAACAAGTTTTTCATTTTTCTATATTGAGATTGATGATTTCTACAGAACGCCACCTGCTTAACCTGCTACGGTATATATGTACGGTCGACCAAGCTATTTGGTTTATATTTTACAATGTAATTTGTGGGTTAAACTTTTAACCAAATAGCTTGTTCGACCGTAAGATAGGTATAAAAATAAAAGTTTGTATTTGTTGGCGTATACTATTTATTTATAATTTTGGGAAATAAATTATGTCAACATTAATTACAATAAAACGCAGTTTTATTTTATTACATTACACTTTTGAATTTTTTATCAAAACAAGTATTTGAAGTAAATTATGCTGATTTGTAATAGTACCAATTATTACAATAATTAGACACTGAAACTGTTTGCAAAATGCGTAAAAGGTGTCCCGCCCGGCAAAGCTATATTTTGCACATGTTTGCAAGTTTAATTTTGTGACTACTTTGGTAGTTAACCGATTAATAATTATATCTATTGTTGACCAAAAATATATTCAAACACATTCAAATATTAAGAAACACTGACTTTGTACTCATCACTGCTACGTATGACGTAGGTAATTAGTATTATGACGAGATTTCATAAAAATCACGGGTCAACTTGCTGTTTCAAATACCACCGAAAAAAATAGAATTGCGTTTTTAGAATAAATAATTACTATACCTACGATAAATTACATTATAGTCTACTAAATAATATGAACTAAATATATACTAGAGAAATAATGCAATTTGAATCAATGAAAATGTATAGCATACAAAATTTAATACGCAAGAAATTCCGCGCGCAAATCATAGCGCGTCACAACCGAAATAAGAATGTATTTTATAACAGTCTAAACAAGTGAACGAAGTTTAGCAACGCTTTGTTTCGTCAACAATGCATGTAGGTCAAGGTTAGGAAGAACGGCATCGTTGCTTAAAACCTACCTACGACTATTGGTATTTATGTTGCCATACAACAATAATAAGTAAGAAAAGTTTAAAAAAAAACAAAATATTGATGTTTATGTCATCAGTTTTATGTTATTTTATATTGTTTTTTTTTTGAACGGTTGGAAAGGGAATTAACCAATTATTGAACTTTAAGATATTGATTTATCAGAATTATAAGATCGTCTGCACGCCATCTAGCGTGTCAATGTCTAAACAACGCTTTTGGTTTGCTTGTCAAAAGTCACGCACACTACTAAAGAAGTGTCAAATTTTGCCGGGATTTCATTATTGTTTTTCTCAGTAAACAATGTAAGTTATTGCCCAAAAAGGTCCGTTGCGTACACATTTCACTGTAGAGAAATGATAAAACGATTAGTTTGAAAGAAAGAGTGTCTGTGTTTAGTGTATTTTACGAGACAAAAATGTATGGACGGTCGGTCAGAGCTTCAACCTTAATGAATTTTTAATTAAAAATAAATACTTTAAAATAACTCAAATTTGATCCCGTTATTTCTATTAATTGTATGCGTAAATACTATTATGCTAATAGTCATTATGCCTAGTAACATTATGCGAATTCAATTTATGCCAAAATAAATTAGCCTTCAAGATGATTATGCCAACATAAACTGTAAGCCAAAAAAAATATGGCAAAACAAATTATGCCAAAACAGTTATGCCAAAGTATATTAGGAAAAAGAACATTATGCAAAAAGAAGGGATCCCGATTTTTTTCTGACAAAATCTACCTAAAACGGCAAAAGAATCACGTTTGTTGTATGGGAGCCCCCCTTAAATATTAATTTTAGTCTGTTTTTAGTATTTGTTGTTATAGCGGAAATAGAAATACATCATTTGTGGAAATTTCAACTGTCTAGTTATCACGGTTCATGAGATACAGCCTGGTGACAGACAGACAGACGGACGGATAGCGGAGTCTTAGTAATAAGGTCCCGTTTTTACCCTTTGGGTACGGAACCTTAAAAAAACGTATTGCGCCAACCCCAAAGTAACTTGAATTTAGAAAATGGTACTTTCTCTAAAATGCTTAGACTATAATATAATATAATACTAGAAAGGCTTGATGGCTTTATTTTCAGTGCCAGTAGGCTGCTGAAACGTACTTTTGATGAATAAATTGTAGCAAGTAACGGTTTCCCATCCATAATAATAAAAAATCCAGATCGAACAAAGTAACGTAATGGAAGCCTCTACTGTTACTGTTTAGATTCTAGTACACATCAATAAATGAGAAGATAGGGACATTACTGATACTAATCATTTGTTTCTGGAATCATGGAGTGTTACATTATAAGCTAGTGTTTCAGTAAGGGAGAGCCTTTTTTTTCGGATGGGGAAATCTTCAAATGACTCTTCCCGCTCGGAGGGAGTGTCAGACTTTTACTGACTAAAACTCATCCATGTTCCTTCTTTGCCCTTTGTGTTCCGGGGCCACGGTATCTCTAAAGATACATATTTCACCTAATGATTAAAAATTACCTACTCCCCATACAATACAATCTTTGTCTTCTCCCTTCAAAACAGTTGTGCCTATATGTTAAATAAACACCACGTATAGAAATACAACAATGTGTTCTGAATATATTAGAAGCCATAAAACATATATAAGCGAGTAAAAAAGTGTATTAACTACATTCAAATTTTAAACGAGTAAAATGGATTTCGTTTTAAAAATATTCGCGTTTTGCGTTTTTCTACTCAATTTCCAGAATTTGGAAGGTCAACTAGTAAGTTACGACGAGTGGTGGGGTTCAGACAATACAAGCAGAGAAAATGACACCAGCATTAGATCTTTTAACATACAGTTTGAAGATGATGTGAGTATCATTAAGTATTTAATCAAGGGCCAATTAATCTAAAAGTGTTTTCGCTTTTTTGTTTTGGTTTTTAGGGTTCCATACTTCAAAAGGAAAAAACGGAACCCTTATAAGAATAAGATCACTTTTTTGTCCGTCTGTCACCACCTAGCAAGTTGAGGTGTTGCAAGGTGTATAAAGATTGACCTAGAATCACGAAATTTGGCAAAAAACAACAGCACATGTAACAAACAAACTTATTATTTGCGGTTGGAGCAATAGCCGTTTCTAGGGATCGAACAGCAAAGTTAAGTTTGTACGGAACCCTCGGTGCGCGAGTCAGGCTCGCTCTTGGCTGGTTTTTTTTGTTGAACATGTCCATGCCCTACACTGGGCCCACACAGCTAATGATATGACAAAAGTTTTTCTCCTATGAAACAATTGTAGCAGTCAAAAGATTGTTAATGTTGTCTTTGTCTAGGGGTTTCTCCTATGAAATAATTGTAGCAGTCAAAAGATTGTTAATGTTGTCTTTGTCTAGGGGTTTCTCCTATGAAACAATTGTAGCATTCAAAAGATTGTTAATGTTGTCTTTGTCTAGGGGCCGCAAGCACTACTACCGCGCATGAGGTCTTGGGTTCGTTTCCCAACAGTGTTTTTTCGTCAAAAATGTCAAAGCAGCAGCCATGGAGTCGGGATTTGCAGTCCGGTTTATGACAATAGGCTGCTCCCAATTACATGCGAGTTAAATCATCGCATGTGAAATTCCAGTGTTCTATTAGTTACACCACTGCCTTACTCTTCGGGGATTACAGGCGTGATATTATGTTCATGTTATAAAACATCAGTATCAGTCCGATTAACGAGATTGTAATCATTAAATAACACAAGATTGTCGTCAAAGATTTAGTTTTTAACATTTTTGAGGATACAGACGTATCATAATTTGTATAATTTTATCCAAATAGTTTCTTCTTTGACAGATGATAACGGACCTCAAGTATCGTTTGAACCACCACCGCGACTTCACAGCTCCGCTCAAAGACTCTGCGTTCGAGTACGGCTTCAACACGAACGCTATCGAGAGCTGGCTTACGTACTGGGCGGATTCCTACAACTTCACTGAGCGAGAAGACTACCTCAATCAGTACAATCACTACAAGACCAATATCCAGGGTTTGGATATACATTTCATCAAGGTGACACCTGAGGTAAATATCTATTTAAAACAGACATTACAGACAATACTACAGAACAATCTAAAGCGCTGGATCGAGAAATATGACATTTTGCACGGCACCACAATAGGGTATATGCAAGAAATACAACTCTTTTTATTTATTAAAAATGCCTTGCATCGGCGCATAAAACATTGTGGTACACTTGTTTTTAAGTTTCTAAAACATCACTTATTTTACAATTTATTGTTTTATGTAGCATGTTTTGGGTGAAACGGAACGCACTCTCAAAACGCGTAGTCCTCGATAACACCGGGAGTGACGTCAAAGTCTATGTGTCAAAAAAACACTCTCATTTGAAAAGTAGGTAAAGTTTTACTAAGATTTTATTACAATATCGTTATCGCAATTTTTGCTTGATTAAAGCACATACAATTAGTAAAATTACTAAGACCAAAAAAATAGATGTAAACAAGGCATATTGAGGTAAATGACGTCACATCACCGCGACAGTCACGGAAACTGTCATAGAAAATTGCAGGAGTTTAATATTATTTTTGAGCGACAAGCAGTAGTTAAACTTAGCTTTTAATACTTTTCTTGGGTTGTTATTATTTTATTGATTTAAGTGATGAAAAAATTACATGCATATTCCCTATTGAGTCCTAAGAAAGAATTTTTGAAAAATCATCCTCTACGTGTTTAAATAGTGGATAGAATGTTAAAAGGAAGTTAGTTATTTATTCTGGTGGTAACTTCCATCGGGACTTGGCTTGTTTCTTAATAATATGTTAAGCTGGTCTCATATTTATATGAAACTCAATTGGCTGACTGTCTCATTGGCCTAGTGGCCGCAAGCACGGCTGTCCAAGAGGTCCTGGGTTCGATCCCCAGTCGGACAAAGAGATAACGGGTTTTTCCATTACAAATTTCTCAGTAGCAGACACGGAGTATGGAATGGCGCCCGGTTGATGGCAATAGGCTCACGCTCACCCCGTATTACGTGGGACTTAAATATAACTGGTGAAATGTGGCCTCTAGCTTATCTTTCGGGGGTTGCAGGCGTGATGTTTTGTTATGTTCAATTGGTAAAATCTATAATAGCTTCTAAGATTTTTTTCAAAGTGAAATTTTGATAAAGAATAAACCAATTCTCCTAAGACGAGGGAAACTTTACCATAACGTTTGCGGATTTATACAAACACACATTTCCCTTTCGTTTTCGTTTTTAGGGTTCCGTAGTCCTGGCAAGGAACCCTTATAGTTTCGTCATGCCCGTCTGTCTGTCTGTCAGAGGTATTGTAGTACTATGTACTTGCATTGAAAAACAAAATCTTAAATCAAAAAACTAAAAAAACATAACAAATTATCATAAGTTTCACAAAGCTGCCGCTAGATGGCGCTGTACCAACGAGTTCGTTCTATATTGTGATAACGGGCTACTACGGAACCCTACACTGCGCGTGGCCCGACACGCACTTGTCCGGTTTTTAAAATACCATTCCGTTTCAGGTTCCTTCCAATTCCGATGTTGAAGTGATACCACTTCTGTTGCTGCACGGATGGCCAGGTTCTGTCAGAGAGTTCTACAAGACCATACCACTTCTCAGTGCGGTTTCTGATGATAGAGATTTTGCTCTTGAAATTATCGTTCCAAGCTTGCCAGGATTTGGATTCTCTGATGTAAGTTTTTGTAAAAATATCGAATTGTGATGCGTTTCTTTTGGCGCATGGCTATAGTCGAAATTGACTCTGCCAACTGGTTTTTTCAATATAATTATCACAGAAAACAAACAAATAAACCCTTGCGCTAGAATAATATAACTTTTATGGACTTGTAGCGATTTACGTTAGCGGCACAACAAATAGTATTACAGCAACATAGTACAAGTATGCGACCCGAATGGTGCAGCGGTAGTGAAGCTGCCTTACCTTCTTAAGGTCCCGGGTTCGAATCCCGGTACGAGCAAATGTTTGTGTGATGAGCATGGACATTTGTTTCCGAGTCATGGATGTTTATATGTACAATAAGTATGTATTTACAAACAAAAAGTATCTATGTAGTATATCAACTATCTGGTGTCCACGACACAAGCCTCGTTGCTTAGTATGGCACTAGATGGCGCTGTGTGTATTGTCCAGCTATATTTATTATTTATTTATTTATTATAAGTACTACAGCGCTATCTATGACACAAATGAAGAACAAACATCAAAATTCTAAATGGCGTAAAAAGCGTATCAAATCGCGTAGTCAAAGTTATCCGCGACTTAAGACTATAATGAAAAAACCGACCAGAGCTATCGGGCAGTAGCCCACCTAACACACAACACCCGTCTGGTCGGAGGATTCACCCCTTTCTATGGGGGATAAAGAACCTGTTATTCCCCCTATTTACCAACAAAGTCTTTGACCTATCTCAGGTGTTCTAATCATCTACTACAAAAGGTTAAAACAAATGGCAGCCCGCTTAAACCCCCCTTTCAATTCATTTTCACAGGCAGCAACCCGTCCCGGATTGGGTTCTTCAGAAATAGCAGTTATCCTCAGAAACCTGATGTTTAGGCTCGGGTACACCAAGTTCTACGTCCAGGGTGGCGACTGGGGTGCTTATATCGCTACTGATATATCCACTTTGTTCCCACAGGTAAGATTCTGTAATAATATAATGCAGTGACAGTCCGAACCCAGGCAGGCCTTTGTGTAATTTATTTATTTATTAAAACTATGCACATAATGTACTATTGAGGACACTCCCGCCTGATCACCACTAAGCTAATTTTTGCTTGCACTTACAACATAGAAACGCTCTCTAGCCCCGCTCCGTTGACTTTGTATAGAAATAACGAATGAAAAGATACCGCTCGGCCGAGCGCACTGACGACGCACGAAAAACGAGAGTTATTGTTATTTTGCGCGCCAAAGTTGACGCTTTCCTAATAGGCCTATTTAAGGGGGCGTGGCTCGGCGCCTCCGCATGATTAAAGCGAAAAAAATATTAATTGATCAGGCGGAAAAGACCAAGACTGTACAAAGGCGGACTTAATGCCTTGGGCATTTATATTTTATCATTATCACCATTGCTCTCAAAACTGTTAAGGAAAACAACTTGAGGAAACGGTCATGTCTTTGAACCAATTTGGAGACATGTGATATCTATCAAAGTATCAACCCGCACTGGGCCACTGGCGCGTGGCACTGGCACTTATAGAGGGGGGCCTTTGCCTGTGTGTGGACTTTATGGGCTTATTGCTAAGGATGAATAAGCTCGTTATTCGGGTGGTCGCAAGCGCGACTGCTGAGCGTGAGGTCCTGGGTTCGATTCCCAGGTCGTGCAAAGTGATATTGGGTTTTTCCATCAGAAATTTCATTATAGGATAATTATTCATTATCATTCTCCTGGGGTCGCCGCAGCTTGTCTTCTTCCATACTTTTCTATTACTCATCTGACACCTCCTTTTTTTCTAAATAAGTTATAATAAGCTTGACATAATTAGTCCTGTTCATCTAATATCGTGGTGGCTATAATAGGGTAGCTGACACCATAAATCGTGATCTGTCAAAGGACTAATTTGTTCGAGACATCATTGTTTAACTGTTGTGTCTACTTCGTGGACAGATCAAGGGATAAAGCAATAATTCTAAGACACCAATCTCTAAAAAAAAACTTTATTTTGGGCCTGAAAACCCAATTTATTTTCAATTATTGCCAAAGTCGATTTGTAGTTGCTTTGAAATCAATTAATAGTTGAGTCATTGAGTTGACCAAACAGTGACGTCACAGCGTGCTATTGCCATACAAAATCTATGAGGGAACCGAGTTTTGACAGCTCATAAAAAGTGTGTCAATTTATTGGTGTGTCAACTACCCTATTAATATTTTACTTTCTAATGATTACCTTTGCAGGAAGTTCTAGGATTCCACACAAACCTGGCACTATCCCTGTCTCCCCTGTCCCTGGGGTCTTGGGCCCTCGGGTCCCTCATGCCATCAGCCGTGGTAGACCCCTCCGTGCAAGACAGGATGTACCCTCTCCTCTCCATCGTGGAGTGGCTGATGAAGCAAACCGGGTACCTGCATATACAGACCACTAAGCCTGATACTATTGGTATGTACTTGTCTATTGGAGACTTTAAATCATATTTAGTTACGAACGGACGACTTTAGACAATAACCCAAGAGAAAAGAGAGGAGGAGTGGAGCTTCTTCTTCACTTGTTCTTCCCGTCATTGCGATATTTTTTTTTGGTTTTGGACCATACCTGGGAACCTTCTAGTTCCGGAGATATTGGGGGTCAACGTTCCAACTTTTTCAAAAGTTCGTTTAAAAATGCATGTTTTTAATGTAAGATTTTTACTTTACAACACCTCCTTTTTAACACCTTCACGACCACCGTACTATTCAATCCATCCATCAACACAATGTTTTAAGTGCGTTACATTGAGTCCTACCAAAATAAAAAAGTAATTTCTCAGCAATAATTTTAGCGTAAAGTTACTTAGTTTCGGTTTAAAGAAATTTATTTCTCAAAAAGAACATACATAGTTCACTTATAAATGAGAAACTTAGCATAAAAAAAAAACTTAAATAGTAAATTATTGGTCGTTCTAACAATCGAGTACAAAATGTAGATAGCGGTACATATTATTGTTGGTTGGCCAAATACAACTTTAACCTATTTTTAAATATATTAATAGATGAAGAATCCCTTATGTCCTTTGGTAATTTATTATAAATCTGCGCTCCCTCAAACTGAATATTTCTTCTTCCATATAAAGTTCTTACTGAAGGTAGTTCTATACTATCCCTATTCCTAGCGTAGTAGTGGTATGTTTTACGTTTGAAAGTGATTTGTGAGTGTATTTTGTTCGTTAGAATTTTTTTAATTAGTATGCATGTATGGTATGTGTATAATTTTTGTAGGTTAAATAGTTTAGTTTTAGCAGAAAGTTCTTTTGTAGGTGTTAAGTAGTTGTAATTGAATAGAGTTTTAATTGCTTTATTTTGAGATACTTGTAGGTCATGAAGATGTGTAATAGCGGCTTGTCCCCATACTTGTATTAAATAGTCTAAGTGCGGTTTGATGAGTGTGTTATAAATCGTGTAGCGTAAATGAAATGGCACACATTTAGCGATACTTCGCAGAGCTCCAGTTAACGGTATCAATTTGTTTCTGACGTAATCAATGTGTGGTCTGAATGTAAGTCTACTGTCCAAGATCAGGCCTAAGTATTTCTCATGGTTTGATCTTAAAAGCTGTTGGCCATCTACCACAAGAGGAGGAAAATCAGGAATCTTTTTGTTTTAGGAGAATATATTATGTATGCAGTTTTGTTTACATTAAGAGTTAGTAAGTTTCGCTTAAGCCACATATTTAAGATATGAAGGTCTTGCTGTGCTTCAGCAATAACCTTAAGTATGGAGTTACCAAAATAAAAAAGACATGTGTCGTCTGCGTATAGTGAGATACGTCCCGCTAAACCAATATTACTTATGTTATTTATATAAATTAAGAAAAGCAGTGGGCCTAAAACTGATCCCTGCGGTACTCCGCATACTATTTCTGCAGGTGTGCTTTCAAAATTATCAATTTTTACTATCTGACGTCTGTTTGTAAGATAAGACTCGAATATTTTGTAGCCTTTGGCAGTAATTCCAATGCTTTTTAGCTTTTGTAATAGTATAGAATGACTTATCGTATCAAAAGCCTTTTTAAGATCAATGAAAATACCTAAAACTAGTTGCTTTTTGTCAATATTATTTTTAATTTTTGTTACTAAATCTATTGTTGCTGCAAGTGTATTAGAATGTGGTCTAAATCCGTACTGATGTTCATATAAAAAATCTATTTCTTTTAAGTAATCAAATAGGCGTGTATATAATACCTTTTCAGATATTTTTGAAATAACAGGCAGCACTGAAATAGGCCGGTAATTGCCGGGATCAGTTTTAGTTCCAGCTTTATAAATAGGGGTCACCTTGGCTATCTTAAGGCTGTCTGGGAAAACACCATTTTTCAGACATTCGTTAATACAATTTGCAAGATTATTGGCTATTTGGTGTCCGATACACTTCAGAGCCTTTGTGGTCATACCGTCTATGCCACAACTGGTGTTATTGTCTAAGTTATCTATAATTTTAATGATTTCGTCTTTAGAACAAGGATCGAGTTCCGATAGATTAGGGCTCTGACTATCCTTAGTTGTATATAGAGTATGTTGTGTGTTTGTGTGTGTAGTGTAAGGTTGGTTTGTTTGTATGTTATGGGCTAATATAGAACCGATTGTCGCAAAATAATAATTAAAACTGTTACAAATTTCTGTACCATTTGATATTATAGCATTATTTACAATTAATTTTGGGGGAGCACAGTTACATGTAATTTTATTTTTAGCTAAAGTATTTATCAGTTTCCACATTTTCTTGGGGTTTTTTTTTACATTTATCAAAAGCATCATAATAATATTTCTTCTTTTCTTTGCATATCGTCTTTTTTACTTTATCCTTTGCAGCTGTTACCTTGGATTTTAATAGTTCACTGTTTGGTTCTATTAGATAATTATGCCATAGTTGATTTCTTTCAGCAATGTTGTTAATTATAGACTTATTAATCCAGTCCTTCTGAGGTAAATTAACGATTATAGTTTTTGAAATCTTAGCATGTTTAATATGCTCTTTGATGTATGTTTCAAGTGTGTTGTAGCTATTGTCTTCCTGTGGTAGGTTTTCCTTTTGTACACTGTCAGAAAGTTCCTTATAGTTGATTGCTTGATAATGCTTTTTATACAGTAGTGATTGTTTATATTTCTTTATTCCTATATATAATATATTTGCTTGTGATCAGATAGAGTAGACTCAATTAGTGAGATGTGCATGCTAGAATCATTAATATTTGTACACACATGATCAATTATGCTTTTCGTATTTGCTGTTTGTCGTGTTGCGTACTCCTCTTGAGTATTATTTATAATAAAGTAGCCTGATTCTTGGATTATGTTCGTATAGTCTGTGGTTTTGCGTTCATTTTGCAGTAAATCAATGTTAAAGTCACCAAATATTATTGCTTTTTGTCTCGTTTTTTCTAAAAGCGTCGAGTACGATTGATGGAATTGTTTTAAGTTTAGTTTGATGTACAGAATGCTTGGTTGACCCCGCTCCGCTCATTCTATGCAATTCTTTTGGCCAAAATTTGCACAGCTCCGTTTCTCTCTTCTCTCTCGCTTGGCCACGAGCGACTGGACCTCATATGTTGATCGTATTGGGACAGCGGATGAAAACACTTGAAAGAAATTGCGCGAGTCATCGCGATGCGACTTGTCGGCTTGAAGTCGCAGCGCCTAAGGTAGTGAACGGGCGTAAGAAAGCCACCAGCCTTCTCAAGGAATGGAAAACTTACGTATCGATTATGGTAGGGCCCTTTTGGCTCTAATTGTTTGTGAATTAAGTGTAAGCCACGTTGCTAAAGTAACGATCCTCATCAATGTCTATGTCGCAGCCAATTCGTTTTACATAATGGCGCGCCGGATTGAAAAACGTTGCCGTTATTTAATGCGGCGTCCTCACGTTCAGCCGGATTGTGGTGGCGATACGTTTAACAAGGCGGCGTCAGCAAGAAGAAACGACCGAAAAAAATACTGAAAATTCCAAAAATAAGGCTCAGTCGACGTAGCCCCGCTACGCGGGGCTCCTATTTCTGTCTGCAGGGTTTAAAGTAACCTAACCAAACCTAATGTCGGGTGCTCAAAGTACCGTGCTCGCTTCGTTTGCTTTCAAAGCGGGGTATCGACGATGCGCCCGTTTGTATTTGGGCGGCACGTTTACACCGCTTTGACGAACGCGTAGTGCTCATTCAATGCGGCGTACTTTATTTCAGCCTAATTGTAATCCGGCTAAACTTGAAGATGCCGCATTACAAGATGATAGCGAAGATAACAGCGAAGTTTTGCAATCCGGCGCGCCGTTATGTAATACGGCGTGTTCTACGATATGCCTGCGACATCTACACCATATTTTGACGTTACGGAATGTAATTTTCTTTCGTTTCCAACTTTTAATTTGGAACAATAGCACGTTACCAGCAATCCTACAGCAACATTCCATTTGCATGTTTTCAACAATACGTTTCCAGAAACACAAGAACATATGGCTCAACTTTGTCCTCCAACGAATAGCCTGAAGTTACATTTACCTTAAATGTTTTAGGTGTAGCCATGGCAGACTCCCCAGCAGGCTTCCTCGCATACATCCTGCAACTGTTCTCGATGGCCACCCGCAGAGAGAACGATTCTAAAGACGACGGAGGTTTGGACGACCACTTCACTCGAGACGAGCTCATCGACAACCTCATGATCTACTGGTCCACCAACAGTTTCACCACTTCATCCAGGCTCTACTCCGAGACCTTCAATAAAAGGAACGTTAAAATGGGAATATTTGCGTAAGTTTAAAATAAAGAGAAAGAGGTACTTTAACTCAACGCATTTAGCGATTGGCTGGGCTGGCTGATTGAAGTCCTGGTGACCTAGGCCAGAGACAATAGCTTGAACGTTATGTATTTCTACCACGATTTTGAATCGA
Source organism: Xestia rhomboidea (assembly GCA_963853795.1). NCBI lineage: Eukaryota > Metazoa > Arthropoda > Insecta > Lepidoptera > Noctuidae > Xestia > Xestia rhomboidea. Next base: position 2,714,824 of record OY970780.1, read on the forward strand.
ATTACCTCTTTGCATGTTCCATTATTGCTGATAGAAAGAATAGCTGTAGGTTAGGCCCTCCGATTTTTCAGGTTGTTTTGCTCTTGCCAGATTAAGATGTTTTTATTTATGTTTTCCAGCCTCCCGACTCCAGTGCCGATGTGGTCGATCCACGCCAGTGACGAACTGATCTACCAGTCACCGTTCGTGCTGAAGTTTAAATTCCCCAATCATTTGAATTCTACCATCCTGGACGATGGAGGCCACTTCCTTGCGTTCGAGATGCCTGACGTATTTGCTCAAGATGTACTGAAAGCCGTTACAGCTTTCAGGAAATGGCAGGCTGAGCAAAGTAGTACTGATGGCGATTAGTAATGTAATATTTGGTTATATTTTTAAATGAAATAAAGCTTTATTCACATTATAAAATCTTATTTTATTTTTAAATGTTTAAAGCATGTGTTCAACAACTTTGAAAAGCCAGTCGTTCTGTGGATGGGTGACCATCCATTACATACCGAGTGTAACAAACTAAGTGACTACACGCTAAGGAGCCGTGTCCATGAGCGAGAGAATGGCGGCGATATTATCGTCGTGCCATACATTCTCTACGTCGGGATTCTCACGCTCGTGGAGACGGCCCCTAAGAGAGTGTATAGAAATACGTGGCACGACGATAGTATCGCCGCGATTCTCTAGCTCGTGGAGACGGCCCCTAAGAGAGTGTATAGAAATACGTGGCACGACGATAATATCGCCGCGATTCTCTAGCTCGTGGAGACGGCCCCTAAGAGAGTGTATAGAAATACGTGGCACGACGATAATATCGCCGTGATTCTCTAGCTCGTGGAGACGGCCCCTAAGAGAGTGTATAGAAATACGTGACACGACGATAATATCACCGTGATTCTCTCGCTCGTGGAGACAACCCCTAAGAGAGTGTATAGAAATACGTGACACGACGATAATATCGCCGCGATTCTCTAGCTCGTGGAGACGGCCCCTTCGAGAGTGTATAGAAATACGTGGCACGACGATAATATCGCCGCGATTCTCTAGCTCGTCGAGACGGCCCCTAAGAGAGTGTATAGAAATACGTGGCACGACGATAATATCGCCGCGATTCTCTATCTCGTGGAGACAACCCCTAAGAGAGTGTATAGAAATACGTGGCACGACGATAATATCGCCGCGATTCTCTCGCTCGTGGAGACGGCCTCTAAGGGAGTGTATAGAAATACGTGGCACGACGATAATATTGCCGCGATTTATAGCTCGTGGAGACGGCCCCTAAGGGTCAGTTCACATCGAGACGCGGTACTGGAAGTGATTTCGCGCTATGCCGGGCGCCGCCGCGTTTGTTTTGTATTTATTACTTAAGCAGGCTTATCCTACTATAATATTATAAATGCGAAAGTTTGTGAGGATGTATGGATGTTTGTTACTCTTTCACGCAAAAACTTCTGAACGGATTTGGATGAAATTTTGCACACGGATAGCTTATAATCTGCTCTACAAAGCATGTAATGTGCTCACAGTACGGCAATTGTTCATTCTTCACATTATACTTCAGCAGCAGTCTACCCTTCCCTATGACCCAGTTCCTTCCGATAGGAGAAGGAAGGACCTGCAGGGCTATTACGTATCTTTCTGATATCCAAGCTTCGGTTGTGCACTGAACTTTGATGACAACCGTGAATGTCATAATATTATAAATAATTTCGAGCTGTCAACAGAGATACGTAAAAGCCTGGTGGTTTGCAAAAAACGCCTCAAACTGGACATGCTTTTGCTAGTCGATTCAGGACCTTTTCTGTATAATAAACTCAACAAGAAACTAAACTTACTATAGTCAAGTAAGTTATAGGAAATGTAGTTTTGTAATATCAGAATATTTAGCGATACTTGGACACAGAAAAACTTCTAGAAGTCCTCGTTTGATAATTGTTACTTAACTTAATTTTAATGTTTTTGTACCAATTTGATTTTTGTTATAGTTGTTAATAGATTTATTTTATTTTAAAACTTTTACTGTCCTAATTAAATTATCATGTAATGTAAAGTGATGGCCTGAAACACCGGTTTAAATAAACCTAGATCAGGCAGGTCGCTAACATTTGAATTCGACATTTTCGTACTTGCAACTGTTACTGAGTTTTTGCATGGTTTTTGCTATTGTTCTTCTGAGTGTTTTTGCGTTACGTCTAAACTCCTGGTGCATCGAGTCGAGCTTAGGTTCCTCCGTACTTCAGTTAAGACCTTTTGGACATAAAAACGAGCCATTTTATTATTCCCAAGGTTGATCAACGCCATCTAGTTCGTTCATAAAAAGCACTAGAAAATTTCCCATTATCGATCACTTCTTTTTCTATTTTTTTTAAGTAATAATTTCGTAAGGGAGGGTGACTCAATTCGGATTTCGGAACGGTAAAAAGGAGTTCGGGAACGAAGTAGTTCCTGAATGAATGACTGACGGATCAACGCACAGCCTAAGCCGCTGATCGTAGAGACCTGAAACTTGGAGGGTGTTTGTATGACGTAGGCATCCGATGAGAAAGGATTTTCGGAAATTGTACCCCTGAGGGAGTGAAAAAGAGGGGCAAAGTTTGTATGAGACAACGTGATTCCTTGGTCTTTCAACAGAATTGATGGAACACGTGTTTCGTATTTTATTGCAATTCATCCCCTAAAAAGGGGTAGAAAGTTATTTTGGCGGTGATTTGCTTCGAAGTTGATATAAATACTTCTAAGGGCTTTTGATTATTACTTACTTTTTATTTAGACACACGTCTGATTTTATTAAAAAAAAGGTTGAACTCACTTAAAAACTTTTAATTATAAAAATATGTGTATTCGATTTGTTCTTTATACTATACAGGGTGGAATTTTGTAATGCCACCTGGAGGGAAAGTATTCTTAATACTGCAGATAGAAAATTTTACTCAAAGGAAACATTCCTTTATTTTTTAAAAGAAAGCAAACTGCATTCAAAGATTTTCGAAAATTCTCTTCTCCCACACCCGGGAATCGAACCGGCTAAAATCTGAAAAAATTATACCCTGTACTTTTATTGCATCGATCGTTAGGGTCAATTATAAGGATGAAATCTCTTTAACAAACATGATAAATTAAATGAAAGGAAAACCAGGAAATCTGAAGTTACAAATTCAATGAGTCAAGTTAAAGCTCTTTAACTAACATCCATCTTTTGTAATGCAGACTCCTTTGCGACATACTCGTAGCTGCGTGTATGAGGTAATTTAAATATGGAATCTTAGATTAAAATTTGAAAATTATTGTCATAGTTGTTATTCACATTTGATTGTTTTTACAACTCATTTCACATTTTATCTCACGGTGAAAATGGCTTATCAAGAATGATTTAATGGAAGCTTACTTTTTTAATAACAAAAACGTGAATCTAGCTCTGCGGTGGTATGGAGAGAGATATCAAGACCGACAGGCACCAACTCGGTTCGTATTGAAAAGAATGGTAGAAAATTTAAGGTTTCAAGAAGAGACGGCAAACTATTCAGCAAAACTATTTCGATTTTGAACTAGATGTTTTAACATACTTTGAATCATTTCCGAAGGCTTCAAGTAGAGATGCTGCCGATGAATTATGAACAACCCACACTCGCGTACTTAAAGTGCTGAAAAAGTATAAGTATAAATGCTATCGTGAAGGTCGGTTGGTGCAAAAATTGCATATTGGGGATCGTGAGAGACGATTACAATTTTGTGAAAACATGCTTGGAGAAATTCGCCCGAAACCCTAATTTTTTGAGTAACATTGTATGGTCTGACGAAACCAACTTCAGCAATAATGGCATGTACAATCGCCGCAATAACCATTATTGGTCTCGAGTGAATCCTGTTCGTGTTCATGGAACTAACAATCAAGTAAGATTTTCTTTCAACGTTTGGTGCCGAATTATGAGAATTATCCACGTGTGCGAAGGTCATTTAAACACTGTCAAGTATATTGAAATACTGAATCTCTTAAGTAACGAGTTAAATCCCCGAGGAAGAGCGAAACCAAATAATTCTACAGCAAGATGGTGCTCCAGCACATAACAGCAGAATCACTATTGCCTACATTAATAACCATTTTAATACCTGGATTGGTACAAACGGCACAATCAGATGGCCTGCGAGATCGCCAGATCTCACCCCATTAGATTTTTTTTGTGGGGATATGTAAAAAATCAAATTTACATGAAATCTTATGCGAATGACAACGAGTTGATAGTTGAAGTTCAGAATACGATTTATAATATTCATCACAACACTTTATTCAAGGTTACTAGAAATGAATTCGTTAAAAGAATAAATTTGTGTATCCAAGAGAATGGAGCCCATTTTGAGCAACTAATTAGTCAGTTTACCATTTTTTGTAAATAATTAAATTAATTTAAGATTTCCTGGTTTTACTTTCATTTAATTTATCATGTTTGTTAGAGAGATTTCATCGTTATAATTGACCCTAACGATTGAGGCAATAAAAGTACAGGGTATAAGTTTTTCAGATTTTAGCCGGTTCGATTCCCGGGTGTGGGAGAAGAGAATTTTCGAAAATCTTTGAATGCGGTTTGCTTTTTATTCAAAAATAAAGGAATGTTTCCTTTAAGTAAAATTTTCTATCTGCAGTATTAAGAGTACTTTCCCTCCAGGTGGCATTACAAAATTCCACCCTGTATATTGTTTTATGGATCTTTTGACTGTACAAGGATCTTTTGGCGCGTGGCCAAAATCTGAACTAACTCCACTATTTTGTTGTCTATACCAGTGTTATATGGATCTTTTGACTGTACAAGGATCTTTTGGCGCGTGGCTAAAATCTGAACGCCACTATTTTGTTGTCTATACTACAGTGTTATATGGATCTTTTGACTGTACAAGGATCTTTTGGCGCGTGGCCAATATCTGAACTAACGCCACTATTTTGTTTATTTTTAAACAATTTCAACATTAATAGTTAAACTTAGATTAGTTTAAGCTATCGAACGTCCCGAGACGCACACGTTTTTTTTTTTACCATTCGCGTTTCTTTCAGACTTTCAATTCCAGTATAGTTTTTCATGACGCTTCGATTCGATTTTCGATTCGGAAAGTCGTATGTTGTCTATATCGCTCGATTTCGTAATGTCAATAAAAGATAGACATACGACTTTCCGAATCGAAAATCGAATAGAAGCGTTGTGAATAAGGGGCCAGTTCCAACATGTACAGTCTACGCCAAAAGTGAACTGCTCCAGGCACCCAGCATGTACAAGTATACTAACCATCTGAACGCCACTATACTTGAAGATGGAGGTCATGTCATTCATGGCCATGGAGAAACCAAAGTTCTTCTCCGAGAATGTACTTGGATGTGTTGAGTTGGTGAGAGAGTGGTATGCTAATAGAGCATGCAGGGATATGAATTGTAACTTAATTTGTTTTTTATTTTAATAATTGATTGATGACGCATTTATTATGGTAGAAGCGTATGTGGGGTGTTTTAATATAATACATTAGATTCGGTCGTTGAGTAGCCACAGCCCACCTGCAGTGATTACTTTTACTACTTAAGTACTTACTACGTAGGTACTATTTTTTCGGCTTTCATTCGGTTAGTGCCGATGGGAAAACTCCGATCGGCATCCGCCATTTTTGAATCATGTTCAATTCGGGTCGGCACAATTCCAGGTAAGCCGAGCGGTTTTTTTAATTTCACTACCACTTAGTAGCACAGTCATGTGTGCACCCCTGAAAATCAATCAAGCATTCATTTTCATTCTATTTGTTCTAACGCGTTGTGTTAATAAAGAACTTTCATTTAATAACCCACGTAGTTTTATTTAAACCAACAAAACTTGAAGTTACGTAGGAGTGAACACCCCCCTAAACAAAATGAAGGTAGTCAATAAATCCGGGCAATCCGGCTGACTGCACCGCGAGAGGGCGTGTGTGTTGTTGATAACGAAAGGGAGGGATTTGCAACACATTTGTGGGATCAATAGCTTTTACGTTACACTGGGTGTCGAGTTGAATAATAAGAACTGTGCTTTTGTTAATTTGAAAATATACTGACGACATCTACACAGCAACAGAGTATAGACTCCAGTGGAAGTTCATGAAATTCACTATCATCATGAATTTTTCCAGATTTTTCAAGCTCGCAGTTTAGCTTTTAGGGGGGGGGAGTAAATTTGCACTTTAAAGTTTAATATTTCGTAAATGGAGCATTAAATTTAAAAGTAGTATATGCAACCCCGGAGTCATTTAAAAAGAGCTATTCAACGATACCCGAAAAAAATTTGATCCCCACTTCACATGTAGGGGAGCTACCCTACAAAAAATATTTTACAAAATTTTATTTTACCACTTGGTCGGCGTTATTGATATACACACCTCTACAAAATTACAGCTTTCTAGTAGTAACGGTCTCTTAGCAAAACCTCGCCCAGAAAGACAGACAGACAGACGGACATAGCGAAACTATAAGGGTTCCTTGTCAGGACTACGGAACCCTAATAAATGAAAATTTTGGTACTTACAAGTTTTCGCGAAAATCTAAATTTGCCCATTTATTTTTTTCGTGTTGGACATCGATTTTTTTTTAAAAACACCTAATAAGGACTATAGACCTCAGTATCTGGTGTAAATTTCAACTTGCTAGGTCCACCCGTTCCTGAGAAAATCGGTGGTGACAGACGGACAAGAAAGTGATCTTATAAGGGTTCCTTTTTTAAATTTTGAGGTACGGAACCCTAAAAACAAAACAAACTTAAAAAACCTCATAAAATTATGAAAGTCATAATTGCAACCACATAAATAATTCTTAGAGACACAAAACGACACCCCATACAAACAGACAAGCGACCAGCTACCCATAGATAAGCTATTAATCCCTCATAAGTATTCATGAGACTAGCCACGCGACCCGGTGCCGCTCGGCGATGATCTTTAATTAATTACGTAAGTAGATACTGTTATATTTATTTTAACAATAAATAAAGTGCTTCTTGAAATAGAAAATCAACATCCATACTGATTTGATTTGATTTGAACCGGCAAGTAACCATGGAGTCTCTAGCCGGTTCTTCTCCATGGAAACGACCAACGCGAACCGTGCACCTTTTTCGACGTTCTGAAAGTATACATCTAACCCTATGTGAAATAAAATATTTCCTGATATTAAAAGTTAAAACAAAACTTCCAAGCGAACGAAGTCGCGAGCAACAGCTAAGTATTATATAAATGAGGGAGAGCTTGCTTCTTTTTGTCGATAGATAGCAATAGTTATTCTAGTTTATTAATGAGCAAAAACCCTTCGTATATTGTGTTTCTTGTCTCTTCGACTAAAAATATAGGTTTTATTGTTCGGTACGAATGAATATACCTACCGCTTAATCTAACCTAACCTAACAAAATTAACCTTACTAAACATTGTTAGCGCTAAAGATTGCATTTTCTCTACGGCAGGCGTTTTCAATATTTAAGAAAGTACATAATTAGGCTGTTTTGTTGAGTAAGGAAAAGATTTTGCCTTTTTGTCGAAAAGTGTAATAAATACTAAGTTTTTAAAATACCTACTACCCTAAGTAGATGTTGTAGTCGATAACCGCTTAAACAGTGAAGTCGCATTTGTTTTCAAAATCGAACATCCACTCAAATTCAAATTCTTTATTGCAAATGCTAGTGATCTAATTGTTTCAAAGTACCTACTTTAAACAAAACACACCCACAGTCTAGTTAAAATAGAAAAAAAGCCGTTTACTTCGCACATTTTTATGTAACAAGTGTGTCCCAACCTTGACTTTTGACCTTCGTCCCATTCAATATAATAGCAGACGACAACACAACCATGACGTCATCCGTCACCGCCAGTTGGTCGACCACTTTTCATCAATAAGGTTGTAAAGTGTTCAACCGCGAACTTTGCCGGCTGTATACATTCACATCACGTACGAAACAACTTGTGCATAATAAATGAAAATGTTTCATACTATGTTACATTTACGCGATTTCAACATTGTTTAAATTCAAAACTCACACTTGCGTACATTCTAAATAGAAATGTGTTAATGATCTGAGATTTGATTAATTGATTCAAGACTGATAACAGGGTTGCCTAGTTATCTATGTTATACGTGTGTTGGTAGGTTTACGAATAATAAATTAATTAAGTACCTTCTCTACATTCTGTTTGCAGAGTAAGCAAGCTGAATGGCAATGTATTGACTGTATCTGTTAACCGACCGATGGTCAATGGAGCAAACAAAACCTAGAGTAGAGACCACGTATGTAGAACTCCAAGCTAGACGTACCGAAGACCTTAAAAAGGCAGCTAGGAGAGCCTGAAGGTCAGGTGGCCTACCATTTTTTTTTTTTTTTTAGGATGGGAAATCATCAAATGACCACTCCCGCTCTGGGCGGAGCAGGAGGGAGTGTCAGACTTTTACTGACTAAAACCCATCCATGTTCCTTCATCGCCCTTTGTGTTCCGGGGCCACGGTATCTCTTTCGAATAGTCCCGCAGCCCCGGCAGGCTTCGGCCCTTGCGGACCCCTTCACTGTTGCAGGTGGCCTACCATGACGTCTTAAAGCAGGATCGTTTTAATCGCGTTCCAGTGTGGGTAAGAGATGGAGCTATAGAGGACGTCTAGCGCCATCTCTTTCCCACACTGGCACGAAATTAAAACGATCCTGCTTTAAGACGTCATGGTAGGCCCGCAGTTGTGCGGTCAGTCTGTAGTAGACTGTGACTGGTGAATTGATTAAAGTAATCGACCGACGACGTAGTGAAGGTCACAGACAACCGATGGGTGAAGGAATAACAGGAGAGGTCATTATGGTGATGCTTGACGAATGCCCGTGTTACGGCTTAAGTGATGAGGAAATATGTTAAAGCTAGGAGAAAGATAAAATGTAAACACAAACTCAAGCCCTAGTTTTCACGGAGTCCTAAATCTATATGGTCTTCCAGATCTAAGTGTCGTCGTTAGTGTTTATATTAATACTATCGATCGGTTCGTTGTTGTGTTCTAAGGCACGATTATCTGCCGGCCAAACAGTCTTACCTAGGGAGATTGATTACCCAGCACCAACTGGGTTGTGAAGGTCAGATAGACAATCGCTCCATGTAAAATACTGCTATTCAGTTGCATCCGGTAGGCAGGAAGCGGACCTCAACATAGTTGGGAAAAGGCTAGGCAGCGTTGCTATATGCGTTTTGTTTAATCATCTAAATAGTTATAATAATAAAAAATGCTAGTTTTCTTCTTCCCGATAGGTTGGCCAAGTTAGCTACCTTCTTAAATGCAATCACAGCCATTTATTTTTCTCCCATAAATAAATCAGTAGAAATAGCTCTCTGCCCACTGGCAACACAAACCGGTATCTGCACACCGGTTGATAAACATAATAATTGTTACATCAAGACAAGAGTCAAGAGTGAGTCCGGTGCGCGCAGCGTTGCCACCCAGTCGTGTTTACGTAAGTACTACTTTAAATTATTTACTTGACATATGAGTATTTGATTTTCCGCTGTGAACTTTCAAATATACGGTGTAAACAGATTTGCAAAGTGTTGTAGTAGATTTGCAAAGTGTTGTAGTTATTTAAAGTGAAGATTTCAGTAGAGATCAGTACCTACCTATCTTTTAAACTGTTTAATTAATTACGCATTTAAATTAGTCTCTAACACCCAGTTTCTGTTAGGAATATTTGTTTAGTGAACTAGTTGAACTGCCCTTAAATCATCAATGTAATTTGTAGCAGTTGAAATTACTTTACACTTTAGAGTAAGTTATAAACTTTTACTCAAATCAGAAGCCGGCAGAACTCTCAATGTCATGTTTACATTTTTGTTGCCAAGTAAAAATTTTTTTTTGTCGTGATTCATTTGGTTGTATTTTTGTAAAATGATGAGTCCAAAGTTTACGTGACACGGTTTAGATTAGGAGGACAAGTGTAAACATGTTCGTAAGAACTTAACTGTTAAGTAATATGGATAGTATATTATGTCATCTTATTCCAGTTTTCACACAGTCCAGCGTAGCGTATGAGCGTATGCGTGTGTTGTATGTTTATCGGGTGACTATAAATAGCGCACAATACATTTGTGTGTTAATATTATCGGGTCAGATATTCTGTGTAAAGGTGGGTTCCTACGATGTTTTACTGCGAAGAATAATAGGTACCTAACACCGGTTTGATAACCAGACTTAATTTGATTTTAATCCATTATTAATATATTATGAATATCTAATCATATCTAATAACTTTTGACGTGGTAACGTCTTATAAATCACCGGCTGCACGCACGAAAAAGTGTCACTCCGTTCCGCGCGCCAGTCACGTTCCCCCTGACTCATCAACGCCCAGCCACAGGTTCCCTTTATAATGTAGACAAGGAGCAAGGAAGGATTTTTCGAAATTCAACCCCTAAGGGAGTTAAGTAGGGGATGAAAGTTTGTATGAAACTCTGTCAGTTTTAAAGTCAGGATCTTAAAATTAAATTTTATGTTTAGGCTGACGATTGAAAATTAATTTACATGTCTCTCAGCGTTTTTGATAATTCCACCCTCAAAGGGTTAAAAAAGGGGATGAAGTTGTGTAAGGAAAGTCCTTAATTTTCGAAGTAAAAATCACTAAATTTATTATCTAGCCGTATAGTTGGAAGCTAACGCAACGGTGTTGTTAGAATTTCGATCCTTAAGGGGATAAAAAGGGGGATGAAAAATTGTTTTTTTTTTAAGTCTTTTCATCAATGTTTCCTTAAGACGTTAACACGTAAAATTATCGTCCGCAAACCGACTTTACAGACAACCATTTTTAAAATGTTCTTTTTTTAAGGAGGAAATAGATTGTTTCTGAATTTAGTTTAGGTAAACAAAGAGTAGAGATATAAAAACTATTTGCGAAACTACCTACAATTTTTTGATAAGAAAGTCTAATTCATTCATTCTGATTCATTCAATTTCAATGAAACATGCTTAGTGTCTTCTCGCCACAATCCAGTGAAACGACTATCCTTATTGAATGGTGACGTAGCAGGAATTCACATAATTTAATTTATAGTCAGAGTCGATCTGAAATACACTATTTTTGCGTACTCTTCAGAAAAACAGTACAAAAATACTCTATAAAAGAGCACGGTTGGCAACCCTGGCTATGACATGTCATGTGTAAGTTGAAGGACTGTCGCCTGTTATGTACTTTGTACGGGAGGCTGCTCGTCAGTGGTATCAAAACCAGTATAAGTTGACCTCTTATTCTATTGTAACATTTGAAACGCTTGGCCATTTCAAGGTCAAAATGATAGATACTATGCAGCCAACTGTACGTTTGCTCGTTTGTAAAAAGCGCATGCCCAGTGAAAAGACACCTTTAAAAGGAGTCAAGGTCATTACTAAAGTTTAGGTCTTGGCAAGTCCCAATTGTTTATAAAACGTATACAGGGTGTAAACGGACCCTTAACGAAGCCGAAAGGCACTTGTTCTCCCCGTCATTGTGATCATTTTTTGTTCAAAATAGTAGTATTTTTATTTCATTACTAGCTGTGCCGCGCGACCGTCGTCCACGATTATAAAAATACTAGCTGACCCAAGTAACTTCGTCCACGTCACATAAGAGAAAAAAAGCTCACAAAAGGAATACATTTTCCCCGTTTTTGCTTTTCATTTATGCTCCGCTCCTATTGGTCGTAGCGTGTTATATAGCCTTTCTTGATAAATGGACTATCCAACTCAAAAATAATTTTTCAATTCCAACCTGAACTTTTCAGTTCTTGAGATCAGCGCGTTCAACCAAACAAACAAACTTTCAGTTTTTTAATAGTAGTATAGATAAATTAGTATGGATTACTTCCATAATTGAATCGGATTTTGTTAACAAATTCAAGGGTTTAATTTTTTTTACACAGCACACTAATTCTTTTTTTTTTAATAAAAGTATAATACGTTACTCCTAACATCAGCTATACATTTATGTCAGTAAAAGTCCTTTCAAAATCGGTTTTGAAGATTAGCCGGAACAAACAAACATACAGAAAGACAAAAATATAGATGTTTGTAAATCAAACAAAAAAAAATAACGCCATTTATCTACCTTTACGGTCTGAAGTCCAACTTGCGAAGGTCTATTTACTACAAAGTAGCAAAGTACCTACGTTGCATGACGAGTTAATATTTTTATCTAAAGATAAAAAAATGATGAAATGATCATTTTGTACAGCAGTATTTACGGTACTTTTAGCAGTATCTATTTACTTACCAAAGATCAAAATGATCATTTTGTACTGCAGTATTTACTTACTTTGGGTGTTTCAAACCGCAACCACCATAAACAAGGACCAGTAGATCTAATTAATAGATGTTTCTCAATTCATCCATCAACTAATCTCCCAATTACATTGGAGTGGCAGTCGGCTCACAGGTTAATAATATGAGACGTAACTCGTAGTATAAAATTACACGAAGCGACTGCCAGCTGACCTCTAAAAGCCATTTGCTTCTGACTAGCTGTAAGATTCGTCCGTTATTTGTAGATGTCTCACCGGCTGGCAATTTTGATATCCTGCTTTACGAAATCATAATAACGATTCTTAAAATGTACTGAAGGCTAATACAATTAATAAAGTAACAACCTATCCGAAAAAAAAAAAATGGTTGTCTGTAAAGTCGGTTTACGGACGATAATTTTACGTGATAACGTAATTTTTCATGATATTAGTGATTTTAACTTAAAAAACAAAATTTCATCCCCCTTTTCACCCCCTTAAGGATTGAAATTCTTCATTTTGTGATTTTTACTTCGAAAATTAAGGTCTTCCCATACACAACTTCATCCCCTTTTTTAACCCTTTGGGGGTGGAATTATCATAAGCGCTGTGACACGTGTAAATTAATTTTCAATCTTTTAAACTGACTTTCATACAAACTTTCATCCCCTATTAGGCTCCCTTAGGGGTTGAATTTCGAAAAATCCTTCCTTATTCCTTGTTTACAATATAAAGGAAACAACTGTGCAAATTTTCAGTTTTCTAGATCTATGGGTTTGGGCTGGTCGTTGATCTCAAGATTCGTGACACTTTTTCGTGCGTGCAGCCGGTGTTCATCGATTTTTATGACGTTATCACGTCAAAAAACCAACAAAGTCAGCTTGCCGAAGGGACTGTCACAATTTATGGAACTGACTATATCTAGCATAGTACTTTGAAGAGCTGTCGGCTGACGATGTCCTCAATTTGAAGCCTCGGATCGGCAAACTGCATAAATTATTATTATATTGAAGATCGCCCTCAAGCTTGATGAAACGTCTGTCTACATATTATCTAAACGAGTCTGCTTGGACAGAATAGCGAAATTGATAGAACATTATTTATTTATGTACACACAACATAGTTTACAGGGCATTACATTAAAATAGAAGCACAAAGGTACTGCTTATTTCATAAGAAATCTCTTCCAGCAGACCTGCGAGAGGAAAGTTGGATTAGAAATGTAGACACAGTGTGTGGAAAAGACAAAACAGGATTATTTAAATTAAAACCCTTAAAGAAAAATAAATAAAATAAACATACATATATAATATATACACATATAAAAATAATACTGGTATTGTAAATTTATACCTATAATATATACAGAATATTACAGCATAGAGGTCAGGTAATGCTCCTTGAATTGCTTTTTGAAGAGGAATAAAGTTTTAGAGTCTCGAATGTTAGGCGGAAGTAAGTTCCACAAACGTACTGCGTGAACAGAGAAGGAGTAGGAGTAGAATTCGGTTTTATGGGATGGAAAATTAAAATGATGCCTGAGGTTGGATTTACACAGAGCATCAGGAGGACGGGTAAAGAAAAAGCTATCGCGCAGGTAGCTGGGATATGCAGGGTTATGAAGGATGTTGTAGAGGAGACATAATATCCGAGTGTTTCTGCGAAGACGGATACGGAGCCACTTGAGTTCCTTGCGGAAGTGAGAGACAAGGTCATATTTTATCAGACCAAACACAAAACGAATGCAAAGATTTTGCAAACGCTCCAGCTTATTCAACAGCTTTTCAGTGGCATCTAAATAACAGGCATCAGTGTAATCAATGATCGACTGAATCAGAGAATCAAAATTTACTTGGCTAAAAAACCAAGTAAATTTTGGCTTTAAACTGCAAAAGCTTTAAAGCTCTGTAAGGATTTAAGCGAGTGGAAAGAAAAGTACTCCTTACGACTAACCTCATTCACTTGAGCTCGCCAAGAAAGATAAGACTGTCAATTAAGACACCAAGATCCTTAGCTGTTTCAGCATAGGCAATGGTCGAGCAGCCCAGAGATAATGAAGTCAAAGATGTCAATTCAAGAGCATTGCGATAGTATCTGCTGCCTATAATCATGGCCTGCTGCTTGGTGGGGTTAATCTGTAACTAGCCCATTGAAAGATGCTTTCCAGGTCATGATTCATGGCGTTGATTGTAGATTCCACATCAGCCAGCAAGAAATGTCGATACAGCTGCAAATCGTCTGCGTAGAGGTAGAAGCTGGAAGTGATGACTTTGGTAACAGTATTAATGAAGAAAAGAGAAGAGGAGAGAGAACGCCACCCGGAGGAACACCAGCAGTAAGATCACATCAATCAGAGTAGATTTCTTCTTGACGGACACACTGAGAGAAACCCCGAAGATACGAGTCAAACCAGGCTATTGTAGAGACAGAGAAGTTAAAAGATTGAAGGATCCCAAAAAGAATGCCGAAATCCACTAAGTTGAAATCGCAACTAAAGTCAAGTAATAGCCCGGCGGATATCGTCAGTAACCTTCAGGAGTGCAGTGATAGTACTGTGTAGTAGTAGGGAAGCCAGATTGGAAAGGGGAAATAAGGGCATTAGACGATAGAAATCTGGAAATTTGACCATGAAAAATGTGTTCGAGAACTTTGGAAAGGAAAGGGAGAACGGAGATGGGAAGCGGGATGAGGATTGCCATCATTAGGAAGTGGTATTATGTGAGCCTGTTTCCAGGCTGACGGAAATATACCAGAGAATAAGGAAAAATTAACAATATGAGTAAGGATGGGGAGCTGCTCTAAAATAATGGGTATTATCATTCTCGAACACAAATTATCATGGCCCGCAGTAGAGTAGGAAGTAGAGAGAAGGGACTTTTTCACAACGTCTTCAGAGACAGCCAGACAGGGCTGAACAAAAAGTGTACATTGGGGTAACAGAAAGTTAGACAGCTCAAATAAGGTAGCAGCTTCAACGCTTGGGTCCAACAGGTGGAAAATAAAAGTGCCTGTTAAGAGCGCACAAGTCGACATCCTTATAGGTATTCGTGGGAGATTTACCGATACCGACAGACTTTAAAAATTTCCAGACATCGGAGGAGTTAAATTAACATTTTAGTGTGGCACAAATTAGAAAAATCCTTTTGTCTTACTTTTTAATTTAAATAAAAGAAGTAGTAAGTAGTGTGATAGTAGTAGGGTAGTTCTAATTTACTGTTTTATCTTTTCTACACACTGTGTACAAAAGACAAACAATAATTTAAAAAATTAATAAACCCGACTGCGTAAAAAATAACTTTAAATAAAAACTGAACTGACCCATATTGGATGTAATTATTTTAGTCTAGATTATTTACTGGGTCCCGACTGTTGCAGTCAATATGTTCTGTATTAGAATTTTTATTTTAAAGTTTTTTTTATTTTTTTACACTTTTTAGTTACGATTATAATAGGCTGGAGAATTTCGCATTTTATTTATTTAGGTGTACATTTATCACTTGTAAGTTCACAAACCTACCTAGTGGGTGACTAGACGTATCTTGAGATAAATAAAAAATAAAATACAGAACCTCAAAATCTTACCTGAACACCCAAGGTGTAAGAAACAAATTCAAAGAAATAAAAGCAAAAATAGTAGAGACCGGCTATAATTATATTGAACGAGTGCAAGATCCACTTTGAGACACAACAATATACCATAAAGGGGTACGATAAGCTCACCCACACATTGGAAAAACACTTAGCTACTGCCATGTATGTACAGAAGGGACTAAGGTGGTCTGAAACTGAAGTGACCCCAGGCTGGATCGATGAAAACAAGAAGATAGAAGGCGTAGGCATTAAACTCTTTACTAACCACGCAAGTGGACAATATATTAAGATTAAAGGAATATATATCCAAATTCCAAACCAACATCATGCTAGAGAAGAACTGGAAGAGACCCTAGCCGACGAGCCATCAATCATCATCGGTGACATGAACTTACGTATGCAAACTCTCGGCCACAGCAGGAACTCCGGTCTCGGCAACATTGTTAAAAAAGCAACGAGAGACGGAATCCGCTCCCTGAAACACGCCGATGTACCATCTAGACCTTTCAGCCAAGGTAACACCATCCTAGACCTGGCTATAATAACACACCAACAACTAGAAGCGCACGCCAAACAGGTTGAGAACGTTGGTTCGGATCACCTTCCGTGGTTACTAACGGTGAAGATTGAACACAATATAGAGGAACAGCTATCCCGTAACACAAAGAAAATCTATGAGGATGAGAAACTGAAAGCGGCATACCAACAGACAATGTGGGAAGGTCTCTCCGACCTTAACAAAGAAATCACTACAGAAGCCGATTGCGAGAAGTATGTCGAAACAATGGAGAAAGCCGTTGTCGCAGCCCTCGACACTCACGCACCCCTGAAAAATTCAACAAGGCAGGAACGACTACCAAAGGAAATAAACGATAAGATTGACTTTCGAAACAAACTAAAACAAATTGTATGGCAAGCGAGACACTGCAGCCCCCAACTTCAATACGAAACACGCTCTCTTTACATCCACGCTAAGAGAGAAGCCGGAAAAGTTCTGAAAGAATACTCCGAAAAAGGCTGGCTCAACCAACTCCAAGATCCACGGGACAATAGGTCACAAATGTGGCGCATCCAACGAAACATGAAGAAACCTATCGTTAAACTACCAAACATCACGGGATGCAGTACAGAAATAGACACGATCGAAAAGGTCACCGATACATCCATAGTTAAAGAGGCCAAAATAGCGAAAGACGATGAGGGGACTGAAAAGATGACACCTTTCCAACCGCTCGACCTAACGTCAAAAAAAGAAGTACAACTTGCACTGAGCAGATTCAAAAACAAAAAGGCCCAGGGCCAGATGGAATAAAAGCAGACGCCCTCAAACTTGAGGGAGAAGTCTTCATTGAGGCATTTGTGCCTCTTGCTAACTTTGTATTGTCCACAGGTTACTTCCCTAAGCGATGGAAAACCGGCGTGTGCATATTCCTGCACAAGGCTGGCAAAGATCACCGTCAGGCATCCGCGTACCACCCGATCACACTGCTCAACATCATGGGCAAGCTGTGCGAATGACTGATCCTGAGAAGACTTACCGCTACGGTCAATCGATTGCAACCAACGTTCCAGCACGGATTCACAAGGGCAAGAGGCACAGCAACCCAGATTCTACGTACCGGAAAAATAATCACTGATGCACTAGCCGCGGAAGACAGCGTCTCTATGATATCTACGGACCTATCGAAGGCCTTCGACTCGATCAACCACAAGGGCCTAATCAAGAAACTTCAGAATCAAGACGTTGCCAACAACATCATTAAAATAATTGAGAACTACCTTGATGGCAGAAACTTGAGAGGTAGATTCAGAACTACCATAACGAAAGACAAACCGATACCTCACGGCGTGCCCCAAGGCTCGATCCTGGGACCGATAATCTTCAACCTATACGTCCATGATATCTGGGACATACAAAACCACATCAGATGTCTAAAACTCTCACAGTACGCGGATGATCTCTGTATACTTAACAGAGCCACAAACCCAGAACACGGGACCATGCGTGCTGAATGGGCAGCGGAAGCCATCGTTGACTACTACACGAGATGGGGGTTAAAGTGTAACATAGAGAAAACAGAATGCATCAAGTTCTCGAAAAAGAAAAAATACCGCCCAACGGTGAAACTGAAACAGCAAACGTTGCACTATCAAAAGCAGATTAGATACCTCGGTGTCATCTTCGACAAACAGTTGAAGATGAACCAGCACACCGAAAGGGTCGTCAAAAGGCTGAAACAAGTCAGAGGAGCCCTCGGTCCAATAATAGGATACAATGCGAAGACTGAACTAGACACGAAACTGGCCATCATTCAGGCCTGCATTTTACCACTAATGGACTACGGAGTGGTGCAACTACTCTCAAGGTATAGCGCAACGAACCTAACCAAAATCGAACGCCAATACAGACTTGCACTGAAAAATGCCGCTCAACTACCAAGACGAACACCCACGGAAGTAATCTGGGAGATGGGGGACATAGAAGCCTGGCACCTACGCGCCGAGGATCTCAACACCAAAATGTTGGAAAACATTGCTAAATTAGACATATAAGACCTTGAGTCCCCTGGGGACGCCTACCAGGCGCGCGGCGAGTTTAACCCCCTCAGGGTTAATCACAGAATAGGTGATATACTGCATGACCGTAATAAAAAAGGATACAGGCGGTGGCCTACCGACAAAACGAAGGCCCCACGTTCCCTTAAAATAAAATGATAAATTATAGAAATGTAAATAATAATGTAATAATAATACGTAATAATAATATGTAATAATATGTTTGTATACAGAAATATTTAAAAAGTAGAAAATGTAAATGATAATGTGCATAGAAATAAATAAAGGAAATAAAAATCGAATAATAATAATGTAATAATAATACGTAATAATGTAATAATATAATGTTTGTTTACAAAAATATAAAAAAAAAATATTAAACAATGTAAATGATAATGTGCATAGAAATAAATAAAGGAAATAAAAATTTAATAATAATAATAATACGTAATAATGTAATAATAATAATATAATGTTTGTTTAAAAAAATATAAGAAAAAAAAAACAACAATATGAAATGCACTTTGGCAAATGAATAAACTAAATAATAATGTAAATACACAACACAAATAACCAATATGTTTGTCTATACAAACAAATTACGAATATCAGAACACAGCAAACAGAGATCCACTAGGACATTAAGTTAGCTGATTCACCTCTGCACGGCCCACCGGCCACAGAGACATATTTTGTAAAACAAAAAGTAGGCAAATAAATGATATTCTATTCTATTCTATTCTATTCTTGAGATAAATAAATAAGTAAAACATTTTTTTAAATTAAAATATGTCATGATATACCATTTTAAAATCCTCATGATTAACCCTCTAATGTGATACCCATATTGAAGAATCCAATTTTGTTTTTCCCTAGCCTATGTTCCCGGGGTAATACAAGGATTCTAACGATACCACGTACATCGAAATCGGTTTAGGCGTTTAGAAGTTATGGTGGAATATAGAAACTCACAAACATACATAGTTACATACATGAACCCTGGAAACATACTTCACACTCCTTTTTTTGGGCAGTCGTGTAAAAACAGGAAATTTTACATATTTTCTAATCCAACTTTCCTCTCAGAAATTTCTTATGAAATAACAAGTACCTTTGTGTTATTCTATCTTAATATAATGTCCTGTTAAGTATTTTGTGTGTACATAGGTACATAAATACATAAACATAATATTTATCATTTATCAAGTCAAAAATCAAAACACTCGATAACTTACTTAGTCCTGATGATTGCATGGCGGCAAAGACTCGTATAATTGTCTGTTGTTCAACGTCTAATCATTACAAATTATCCGCTCGACCGGTCTCAGTTCCTGATGTTACATCGTTAGTTACATAACCACTACACTAAAGGAGCACAAAAACTTAAGTAGTATGTAGTGAGTGCATTACTTTAACGCCTCATTGGAATTGCATCTGGTCTCTAAGTATGGTCTGTACGGCCAAATTGGTGGTCTGATTAATTAAGATAATGACGAGGTTCGTTAAGAGCGGTGATTAATGTAACGTTATTATAATTGTAATCCTGTTCAATTGATATACAATAGGGATGATTCCTGACAAAAAATAATATGATTCTGTTTAGTCCGTCAGTTAGATTATCGAAAAAAATTGGATACGTGTTTTTTGTTTTATCAAATTATTAAAAATTTACGAAGATGAAACGCGTCAAAGATCATTAATTGGGGCTAGTGACGTCACTTTCCGGTAAAAAATGTACTCAAATGTTACGTCACACGAGTTTTCTACGCACAGTTTCGTCTTCATTTTTTGTTTACATGAAAAAATAAAAAATACGTGTCCAATATTTTTTGGAACTCTATCTGACGGACTAACTAGTTTTTTTTTGTCATCTACCCTATTGTGTATAGAACTCCTCTTCCTTTTGTTATTATAGGTGATTGCATCCAGGTCTTTCCACGGCGGTTATGCCC
The DNA here is from genome assembly GCA_963853795.1 of Xestia rhomboidea. Classification (NCBI taxonomy): domain Eukaryota; kingdom Metazoa; phylum Arthropoda; class Insecta; order Lepidoptera; family Noctuidae; genus Xestia; species Xestia rhomboidea. Next base: position 2,735,173 of record OY970780.1, read on the forward strand.
GGTTTGATTATGATCGTTTGGCCTACCTTTGCGCTTAGCAATGTGCCTAGCCTAGGACGCCTTGAGTCCGTTTTAACACATCGATGGACAGTCATATATATTGCTTCATCATCTTTAGAGCTAGACGAGAATAGATCTATTGATAGCAAGGCCAGAAAACGCAGGATGTACTAATAGAGAACCATCACACGTTGAACTACTTTGGGAGACCTGATATTGCAATTTTCGTATCCATTTTAAAGATGTTTTCATTCTTTATCAATACTTATTAATAATATAATAAAGCGAGTTTGTTGGTTTCAACGAGCTAATCTCTAGAAGTACAGTCATGGTCTTTTCCGCCTGATCAGTTAAAAAAAAATCGCTTTAATCATGCGGAGGCACCGAGCCACGCCCCTTGAAGTTTAGGACTATTAGTAAAGCGTCAATTTGGCGCGCAAAATAACAATAACTCTCGTCTGGCGTGCGTCGTCAGTGCGCTCGGCCGATCGGCATTGTCTTTAATTCATTATAACTATACAAAGTCAACGGGGCGAGGCTAGAGAGCGTTTCTATGTTGTAAGAGCAAGCAAAAATTAGCTTAGTGGTGATCAGGCGGGCGTGTCCTCGATAGCACTTGTCGGATTTGATCAAATCTTATTACATTTGATGGCCTTATCCTTGAGGAAGGTTAAAAGCTATTTAATAGCACACTTCGGGGCCCGAGCGGCGGGCACAGCTAGTATAACAATATTCACGCTAACTTAAACGCTATGGGTGAAGCAGTAATAAATAATAAATATTCTGACAGTATCTTGGGAGTGGACTCATGGTCCGCTGCACACCATTGCGTCGCAGTAAAATACGTTGGTTACGGTATTTATATCTGATGTTTGTCTCGGAAAAAATACTTCGGAGTATTTTATATATTATTTGTAGCATTCTATCGTATAACAGGAGAAACTGGACAAGAATAGGTATTTTTTCGTCCTTTTGCTGCAATCAAAAACAAAATGTGGTCCTAATAGTCAGTAACACTTTTGGACATACCTGTCTCAAATTTAGCCCGTTGTCTGTTACCTACTGTACAGTCATCAGGTTAAGTGCTTCTTTAGTAGCGGCAATCATCTCACAATAGTCGTAATTGAGGAAAATATTTCCGCTGCGACTGTTGGCCCGGTGAGCTGAAAATAACCAAGCATTGCAGATGCTTAGCTTATGAGTAAATTATTTACACGAATACAAAACACAAACTCAAAGCATTTATTTCAGACTATTTACAGCCACTTTTGAATGGGTCAACGCCGGTTTTCGAAAAAATCGAAATCGTTAGAATATACTAAACTGAATAAATGAGAAATAGGTAGTTATCAATTAATTTTATTTCAGATCATCATGGGTTTCTTAGTTAAAGTGGTGTTGGTTGCCGCTTTGGGTGTGGCAGCATGGTTCTACTTCAATGGTTGCTGCAGTGACCCACCAATCCCAAAGTTCGACAATGAAGAATGGTGGGGCCCCACGGAACTCAAAGGAAAGACGGACAGCACCATCAAGCCTTTCAAAGTCAAGTTTGATGAAGCGGTAAGCGAATGAAATTATCTTGATACAATCAGTCAAAAAGTTAACTTCATCACATAACATCACGCCCCACGCCCGAAAGACTAAGCAGGGGGTGTATCGGTACACTCCCATTGCGCTAGTTTTATTTAAGTACCGATAGCATTAGTCCCGGAGCGAGCCTATTGTCATAAAGGCAGAAAAAACCAGATTTCGTGGCTGCTACTGAAAAAATACTAATGAAAAAACCGAATGCCATTTTGCCGACCTGGAAATCGAACCTTAATTTTGACTAGTCTCACTTGCGACTACTGGATCAACGAAGCAGTAAAAATTAAGTTTTATCGAAAATAAAAATCTTTTCTTGTCATTGTGTGCTGTTAAATTCTAGACACGTAGAATCGCGATGTCAAAGACGTGACCACACAGAATTCTGAACACGCATAACAAAATGTAGTTGCAAATAAGTTAGCCAGTGTACTTCGACCCAAATGGCGCAGCGGTAGTGAGACTACCTTACGTTCTTAGGGTCCCGGGTTCGAATCCCGGTAGGAGCAAATGTTTGTGTGATGAGCATGGACATTTTTTTCCGAGTCATGGATGTTTATATGTATAATAAGTATGTATTTACAAACAGAAAAGTATCTATGTAGTATATACACTATCTGGTGTCCACGACACAAGCCTCGTTACTTAGTGTGGCACTAGATGGCGCTGCGTGTAATGTCCAGCGATATTTATTTATTATTTAAGCAAAGCAATGCAAAGCAAAGCTCGAAATACATTTATTTTTCTTGGTACGCCAAGCTACTAACCTTATCAGTCTGCCACATTACATGTATTACTTATGTTTAAAACTCATCGTGACTGGCCGTTTTGTTATCTATGTCCATTATCTGAATCAGAAAAATAAAACATAATTAAACATTGATATGATAATACAAAGAGATTTTTATAAATTCGCATCCATGCTTTTTGCCGAGAATTCCTCGGGATCAAAAGTAGCCCTTTGCTTGCTAGTTGCTTAACTACCTATGCGGGAAATACTGTAGGTATAACTGATCAGTTAATGTGAGAAAGAAGGACAAAACTAAAAACTTTTACATTTGCAATTTCATTCTAGTACGTAGGATAACGAACGTAGAGCACACACAAAGAGGCAAACAAAGAGAGACCCATGTCCAGCAGTGGGTAAAGTCGAGTGAATGATGATGACGAAGACGTTGGATAAGTGAATTTAAGTAATACTTTGTTTCAGATGATAAAAGACCTTAAACAGCGCCTTAAGAACCACCGGAAGTTTACACCGCCTCTGGAAGGCGTAGGCTTTGAGTACGGGTTCAACACCGCTCAAATCGACAGCTGGATTAACTACTGGGCTGATAAATACAACTTTAGCGAACGCGAGGCCTTCCTCAACAAGTTCCCTCACTTCAAGACCAATATTCAAGGGCTTGATATTCATTTCATCAGGATTAAGCCGCAGGTTAGTAACAGACCCAATGCAGATACTGAAGGACCAATTGTTCGGAGAGCTAAACATCTTTCAACGGACCTAACCGTTGTCCTTCATTTGCAAACGTTTTTCTCACATTTAGAACCAAAAAGAATAATATCTCCAAAATGTTTAAATATGAAACAGTATAAAAGAGTTTTCCATGGAGTTTCTTGTCCGTTCTTCTCTATAGAGATAGCCACGTTTTCTAACGGGCAATTAGCTTCAACTTTGTGGTTAACTGACCGGCTCCTTGACGATTCAAAAGTACCTGTGAAAGATTTCTTTGAAATAAACGCCTTTAAGTTTGAGACTCATAATGATGTGACTTCCTCAGGTACCTAAGGACGTGCAGACAGTTCCTCTCCTCATGATACACGGTTGGCCAGGCTCTGTCAGAGAGTTCTACGAGGCGATCCCTCTGCTCACCCGTCAGACGCCAGGATACGACTTCGTCTTCGAGCTGATCATCCCCAGTATACCTGGATATGGATTCTCTGATGTAAGTGCAAAGATACATCATAGATATATTGTATATGGTTTTAAACATTATTACTTAGAGCATAAAGGTGAAAAGTGGTCTACCGTTAGTGAACTCGGTAGTACAGATGTAGAGACACTTTGGATACTCCAGCAAGTGGGACATAGTCTGATCAAGAGCACCGCATTCAAAGCGTCGGTAGGATCTTTAGTCTAACATATTCCTAGATTATGTTTGCAGCCGCCTACTTGGATACACAATCTATTGTATGCTTTTCATTTAGCACGTAATGCAGCTTATGACTAAAATTGTTCTTCGTTCACAGCCCGCAGTAAGACCTGGTCTAGGTATGCCCCAAACAGCCGTGATCTTCAGAACCCTGATGAACCGTCTGGGCCACAAGAAGTTCTACGTGCAGGGAGGTGACTGGGGCGCGGGTATCGTCTCTGTTATGTCTACTCTCTTCCCTGAAGACATCTTGGGGCATCACTCTAACATGCTTGTGTCTCAGGTGAGTTTGCGACCGGACAGACTGCAAATAGTATTACAAGTTTTTTCGAGTCTTTTTATACAAACAGAACCATATTGCCTGAGACATTGAGATCCTAATATCTATTTCTGTTTTGCAGCACTCCTGCTCAACGATTAGGCTGTTTATCGGCGCCTTCTTCCCATCCTTCATAGTTGAGGATCATCTGGCGGACCGGATGTATCCACTGTCAAGTTTCTTTGCCTACTTATTGGAAGAATTCGGCTACATGCACATTCAGGCCACTAAACCTGACACCGTTGGTAAGTTGAACGCTTCAGTCGCTTCGTCTTTAACTCTGTTTTTTGCTATGTCATCAAGCAAAATGTTTTTTACAGCACCATTGGAGCTCTTACAAAAGAAAGGATTTAAAGTCTAATCTAAAACAATTCGAAAAAAAAAAACGTTTTATAACTCTCTAGTATTCTTCTGACAAACACAAATCACCGTTGTCCCCAGGTGTACCGCTGACAGATTCTCCGGCCGGTCTTCTGGCCTACATTCTGGAGAAGTTCTCCACATGGACCAACAGAGCCAACAAAGCCAAGCCGGACGGTGGTCTGGCCCTCAAGTTCTCGAAGGACCAACTCATTGATAACCTCATGATCTACTGGTCAACCAACTCTATCACCACTTCCATGAGGTTCTATGCTGAAAATTTCTCGGATAAAATAAGGGCATACAACTTGGACCAGTAAGTACCCTTTCATGATGTTAACTGTCACTACCTGTTGTATTATTAAAAGTATATTGTGTTCAAGTATATTGTCGATTCGGTGCTAACAAAGACTGGTTTAAAAAAATAATTGCAAAAGCTCTCAGGTTAAAATTATTTTCTTTTACGAATAAAATTCTTTGATTACCTAACGTTGATAATATCATCCGCCTAGCTTTTGCAGAACTATGTTCGGGTGGGATTTTAGTTGTAAGACAAGAAGTGAATCAAATCAATCAAAGCCAAAGTCTTAACCAAACTCAATTCAAAGCATTTATTTCAATTAGACCATTAATTATTTTGAAAGTCAAAAATACAAAAAAAGCAAAGTTACAGTCACAGTCACAAACCACCCTGTACTGTACATCAAAGTCAAAAGAATTTGACTTCCGTATTCTAATGAACGTACCTTTCCACAGGATCCCAACAAAGGTTCCAACCTGGGCCCTTCAAGCGAAGAACGAAATCATGTACCAACCACCGAGCCTCCTGAACAGGAAGTTCCTGAACTTGATAGACGTCACACTCCTCGAGGATGGTGGGCATTTCTTGGCCTTCGAACTGCCTCAGATCTTCTCCGCGGATGTGTTTAAGGCGGTCAAGGCGTTCAAAGAATGGAATCTGAAGAACAAGAAGACTGAACTGTGATTTGGTTAGGGAGTAATAAAGTTTTTTTTTATGTTTTATGCTGGTGTTTTATTATGAAACATACTGCTGCTACAGACCATATTATGACCTTGAACTTCAAACCTAACAGCAGCTATTCTTTCTACAGCATATTTCAGAAAATTTTGTGTTTTATATAAGACTAGGTGACCCGCGCAAAGTTCGTCTGCGTTACGTAAGAGAGAGAGAGGCTTAGAGAGAGTGTGAGTCAACCTAAAAAAAATGCAGATAATATGCTTTAGCGGACTTTTTAAGAGGATCAATCCCGTCATACATGTATGATTGTTGAGTAACTTTAACCGTTTACGCAGCGCACGGAACGGAAGCTCTCAAAAGCAATAATTTTTCGCTGTATTTGCAACAATTTTCATTGATGCTCCGCTCCTATTGATTGTATCGTGATGTTATATAACGTATAGCCTTTCTCCATAAATGGGCTATCCAACACTAAACGATGTTTTTAACTGGAATCAGTAGTTCCTAAAATTAGCGCGTGCAACCAACCAAACAAACAAACTTTTCTCCTTTATAATAAGTATATATTCAAGTAGGTAACAATTTAATTTCTCGGAAATATATGCAATCATCGTAAAAATATTGTACTATTTTTTTCCAATTTGGGGCTTCCCTCGACAGCCTTAGGTTTTCATCCTTAGACACTCGATGACAGTCATACTCCAGCTAGGTCGAAAGTTCTCATCAAGGTGCATGAATTGAGCCCATACACGAAATAGCTTTTTTTTTCGGATGGGAAATCATCAAATGACTCCTCCCGGAGCAGGAGGAAGTGTCAGACTTTTACTGACTAAAACCCATCCATGTTCCTTCATCGCCCTTTGTGTTCCGGGGCCACGGTATCTCTTTCGAATAGTCCCGCAGCCCCGGCAGGCATCGGCCCTTGCGGACCCCTTCTTTTTTGCTGACTCTCTTTGAGGCGCGCGTAGAACACGAACGCGCCGTCGACACGGCCTGTCGTCATGAGACGGACGGACGGCGAGCTAGCCCATAGCTCCTCGTCCACAGGCCCGCGCCTACGGTGGCCGGGGGCCAATACGTGGCTCCCGAGGCCCGGGGTGTCTCCCGCTGTGGCCGGGACATGAGGATCTCTCCCTCTCACGTTCCGCCACCTCCTTCGCTAGCATGACTGCTTCGCAGAAGGAGGTGATGGCATCCCATTCCGTCTCGCTCCGGACCATGTATTGAACCAGGGCTGGGAGAGAGAGGTCACCGCCGCCGATCGCCGCTTCGAGGACACGGCGGTGCTCCGCCCAAGTGGGACACACCTCCACAGTGAGCTCCACCGTGGCCTCCGGTCGATCCTCACAATGGAAGAACCCGGGCGTCTCCTCCCGCCCGAAAACACGATATGAGGCCAATAACAATTTAGCTGTAAATATAATCTACGGAAACTGCGTATGGATTATTGATTATTGCGAATAGCATAGCACAGTTCTTGCACGGCAAGAACACGTGGATTTATCAGGCTTCTGGTGTTCGCTATACTTCTTTTTGGAGAAATCATCCTCATCATCATACTCCTGCCCTTATCCCAATTTATTTGGGGGTAGCATGATTGTATTCTTCTTCCTTATGTACTACTCTATTACTTTTTGGAAAAATATTTCACGAAAAAAATAAGAAATGCACACAACTTATACAAAATGAAATATAGGAAATCTCACAGCACCAAAAAAAAAATTAAACAAATTACAAAAAGTGAAAATAATGTTGGAGGGTTTGAACCTGCAACCCCGTAGTTTACAGAGCGGTCATGAAACTGCAAGGCTATTTACTTCGTTGACATAAGCCACAAATAGCCGTTCTCATGTACTTACGTCATGACTGAAACGTCAAACAATTGAAGTATACGGAAATAATGCAAAATTGCCTACCCCCTTAAGGAAGCAGCGTGATAATATATAGTTTAAATATTGAAGAAGCCTATGCAGTAATTTTGACGTGATGCGCGCACAAACATTTCGTACCAACTACTTAAACCGAGGAAAGCTGATTTTCTTGAGTTCCGCTATTTTGTGTGTATTCACATCAAAAATCAAATTTCAAGAAAACTGAGAAATTATATTTACCTGTATTAGATATGGAGTATATGTAGCAACTTTAAAAGGTTACACTTCATTGGTTTTGATTGTATAGGTGTTTGAAGTTTATTAATTTTAAACACAAAACCCTCTTTTTTGCGCCTCTGGATGAGATTTAAAAAAAATGCTAAGACAGGTTTTTCTTTATTTTGATTAATAAGTATTTATTCTGAGTTTCATGATTCTAGAACAATCTAAATTTTTTTTTTCATACAAACTTTACCCCCCCTTTTCACCCCTTTTTTCCAAAAAAAACCAAAATTTCTATAGCTTATATGTTATTCGGAATGTATTTAAACAGATTTGTGAACATTTCAACAAAATCGGTTCAGCAGTTTTTACGTGATGCGCGGTCAAACAAACAAACAAAAATTTTTTAAATGGTTTTAATATGTTCAGTTACTTATTTCAAGTCACCCTGGCTGGTTTTTTTTTTATTTTAATCTTCAATGAACAGATTTTTTGGTCTCAACGATTTTATTATATGTATAGACACTGATCACATCTATCATTACTATTCATTGAGACCATACCAAATAGCCCAAAGACCTCTGCTGTAAGTTGGTGTGGAATTGGGTATCCTGCAGATTCCAGGTGATGCCTCAGAATTAGGACAATGTTACCATATTTGGAATTTAAAAGAAAGACCTACTTATCTTAGTATCTGACCAGATTCTCTTTAATTATAGCTCAGAGCACATGCCTCTTTTGACACAAACAAAAACTAAATCAAAATTGGTTCATGCGTTTGGGAGCTAGAATGCTGCAGACAGACATAAGACACACACGTAAAACTTAAATTATTTGATAGCCCAATTCTTGAGGAAGGAGCAGAAACCTAAATTGTGCGTGAAATCCCGGGGCACAGCTAGTATGTGTTTGATGAATATGGACACTGCTGATCTAACACAATATTTGCGAACGATGACAAATTTAAAGACGCACAAGAAAATAAAGTACGCTAGTTTCCCTTTAGAAATCGATATTATCAACCAAGATACCACTCATCACATCATCATCAGCCTATTAATTTGCCCACTGCTGGGACACAGGCCCCCTATCTAAGAGAGGGAATGGGCTATAATCTACTACGCGGGCCCAGTGCGGATTGGTAGATGTCACACATGTCCTAGAACCAAAAAATTTGAAGACATGCATGTCTTCGAATTTTTTGGTTCTAGGACATGCCGGTTTCGTCACGATGTTTTCCTTCACCGTTTTGAGAGCAGTGGTGATGAAATAAATTACACAAAGTAATACGCCAGCCTGGGTTCGAACCCACGGCTTACTGTTCGTAATGTTCGTTCGGGGCCGCCACCACTGGGCCACCGCTGCGCTGCTGATACTACTACTGGTAGGTAAATGAAATGGTTGAAATATGTATTATTAAGCTCTTAAACGAGTACTTTAATCTTGAACTATGAGAACTTTTGTAAAAAAAACTTCAACCATCATCTACCTGGCCTAGTTTTCCCAACTACGTTGGGGTTGGCTTTCCGCCTAACCGGATATAGCTGAATACCAGTATTTACACACACAACCCAGTTAGTACTGGGTAATACGATAGGTATCCCTTGGTCAGTCTGGTTGTCAGACTCTTGGGCCACTGACTACCTGTAATGACTGTCAAAGATCCACAAATGACAGCCGGGACCAACGGCTTAAGGGGGAACAGGGCTTGCGAAGAATTTGAAAAAACCGTTTTTATTGGGCCACGCGCAGTGTAGGGTTCCGTAGTAGCCCGTTATCACAATATAGAACGATTCTGTTGTTCTTTATTCTGAATATTACTAATATATTTATTTTAGATTTTGTTTTTCAATGCAAATCTTTACCCGTTATGTTATGAACAAGCAACTACTTCATCTTAGTCACTTTAAAGAATTATTTTTAGGACTTTGTATTTGGTACAAAATTATCCAACACCCAAGTTCAACGACTATTACTGCTAAACTAACAAAGTTATCTTATCTGCAATAATTTTCCTTAAAAGTTCATAAAATGCACTATCATCATGATTTTTTTCCAGATTTTTCAAGCCAGTAGTTTAGATTTAAGAGGAAGGGGGGGGGCGCCCTACAGGAACAAATATTTGCATTAAAGTTAAAGTTAAAAATAGTGTTAGCAACCCCTAAGTCATTTTAAGAGACCTATTCAACGATACACCACATGATGGGGCAGACGACGAAAAAAAAAGTCATCCCCACTTCATATGTAGGGGAGCTACCCTAAAAAAAATATTTTCCAAAATTTTATTTTACCACTTTGTCGGTGTTATTGATATACACACCCCTACAAAATTACAGATTTTGCTAGTACTAACGGTCTCTTAGCAAAACCTTGGACAGACGGACATGACGAAACTATAAGGGTTCCTTCGCAGGAATACGGAACCCTAAAAAAGGTATTTAAAGAAATTATTGCCAACGCCCTGCGCTTAACGCAAATGATGAACTTTTCAAATTTGTTTGGTAGTCCTCTAATCACGCCCGTAAAAATGGGGCATTTTTTATCATTTTTGGAGTGTCATATCTTAGTTTATTTATTAGTTGCTGAAAAAGGAAATGACAGGAAAGAAACATTGATTTTATAAAAACAAATTTAGAAGGCAATTAATTTTGAAAGAAAAAGGGGCAGCCCCTGTTCCCTCTTAACGTATAACATTCCGAGGCACGGAGGAAACTCGGTATGTAATGGGTGGTCATCCATCCACAGACCAACCTAGGCAAGCGCACCTTAACCTGAAGATTGATCAGAGCAGCTGTTAGTATTTAGCCACGAGCTCCTCCGTAAACAAATCACGAGTATTCCAAAATATTCAATGGATAATCATATGGTACCAAATCTGCCAGTCACGATGACCATTATTAAGATTAAGATATTCCTAGTCACGGTGACCAAATGAAGATTCTTTTTTTAATATTTGCACAATATTATTCAACATTACTGATTCCTTACATACTGATTCCTTATGATAAATACTAAGCTGGTTTTTAGTCAGATTTGTATCTTCAAGGATAAGATTTATCAACTTTGTACGGAATTTATTGAAAGTAAAATTAATATCTATTTCTATATGTTTCCCTGTAATTGAACGCGGAAGGCAATAACAACAATAACAAGAATTTATGTGGTATTAACACCTAAAAAACGACTACTGAAAAATCACACTCTAATTAAATTCGGGGTTTACAAGGGAAAATCGAGGCCTCTTATTGTTGAAGTCGATTTAAATGTTACCCGGGCTATTATAACCAATTGATAGACACCTTATTCATCAAAATCGGATGAACAGTTTAGGCGCTACGGAGGAACATACGTAAATACATTCATACCTACATAGACGGCTAAAATCATAACCTTTTTTTTTTTTAGGATGGGAAATCATCAAATGACTCCTCCCGCTCTGGGCGGAGCAGGAGGGAGTGTCAGACTTTTACTGACTAAAACCCATCCATGTTCCTTCCTCGCCCTTTGTGTTCCGGGGCCACGGTATCTCTCTCGAATAGTCCCGCAGCCCCGGCAGGCTTCGGCCCTTGCGGACCCCTTCACTGTTGCTGACTCTCTTTGAGGCGCGCGTGGAACACGAACGCGCCGTCGACACGGCCTGTCGTCATGAGACGGACAGACGGCGAGCTAGCCCATTTTTCCATTTGGCTTCGCAGTAGTTTATTTATTTATTTACATTAGCGTACCAATCCTGCCAGATACTGTTCGTAAATACAATTTGAAATTTCCTCTCTTAATAGGTAATCTAATATGCTTTTATAAACATCAGTGGTCAGTTTCAGATCAGTGGGCCCAGATGTGTTTCCTTTGAATTATTTTCTGAAATCTTACACTCACACACTCACTCTTTCACTCTCTCATGTATACATCTTAGAGGAACAACAAGGAGACAGAGGTTCCGTAACTTGATCTACTCCACATCTTGGAAGGTGGAGGGTATCTCCTGGTAAAAGAACCGCTAGCCGCAGAAGTACTCAAGGTTTAAAGAATGATAGAAGAAGAAGACGACTGAAATGTGATTTTATTAAAGTTTTTTTATGAATCTGATGGATGGACTGTGTAAAGGATGATTTGACATGAAACGAGGTGTCTGGTGAGATGACGAGTAATTGAGAAGTATGGGAGAAGAAGACATGCTGCGCCGAGCACAAATAAATTGGGATAAGGGCATTAGTTTTCTAGAAAGCTGCTCTTTTTTGACAGCAACAAGCGATTAGACGTGTTAAGGTTCTCAGAAAAAATTAACTGTTCACCCATGCATGACCAATAGATAACATTTGGGTGAGGTTGGCTACTATCTGCACACACCTGTCATTTTATCACAACTTAGCTCGTATTAGCGTGAGTCCTGCTGCAAACAAATTGATAACCATAATAAGAAATTGTTAAGCCGTTGGTCCTGACTGTCATTTAATTTACAGACAGACAGACAGACAGTAGAAGACATACAGACGACAGTAGTTACGGGTAGACAGAAACCCGAAGGTCTGACAACCGGTTTTACCAAGGAGGTATCGAATTACCCATTGATTGGGTTTTAGAGAGATATATATAGGTAGATAATAGTATAGCAGTATATTATACTGCTATACTATTATTTTAGAAAAAAGTAATATTTGTTTGTATGTAGGGGTAATCACTGGAACTAAGGATTCAATCTTATTTTTTTTTATCACTGGTAGAAAATTAAATTTTTCGGGTGCTATAGGCTATAAATTATAGAATGAAATATTACAATAACAGTTCCGTTATGTGGCTATTACAGGCTTCAAAAAGACAAAATTATTTATTTTGCGCTAAATGTCCCACCAGTGTGTACCTGGGAGAAACGGTCCAGTTAGGTAGGTCTAACTTCGAGAAAGAGGTCAATCGTCGAATCCGACTCGGCTGGGCAGCGTTCGGGAAGTTGCGCGGTATCTTCTCGTCCAACTTACCGCAGTGTCTCAAGACGAAAGTCTATGACCAGTGTGTGTTACCAGTGATTACATACGGGACCGAAACGTGGTCGCTCACAATGGGCCTCATCAGAAATGAGAATCCTCATCAATGGAGAGGGCTATGCTCGGAGTTTCCTTGCGCGATCGAATCAGAAATGAAGACATCCGCAAGAGAACCAAGGTTACCGACGTAGCCCGAAGAATTGCCAAACTTAAGTGGCAGTGGGCAGGTCACATTGCTCGCAGAACGGATGGCCGATGGGGCCGAAAAGTTCTGGAGTGGCGACCGCGAACCGGAAGACGTTGCGTTGGAAGACCTCCCACTAGGTGGACCGATGACCTGGTGAAGGTTGCGGGAGTCCGCTGGATGCGAGTCGCATGGAACCGGTCAATGTGGCGACACTTGGGGGAGGCCTATGTCCAGCAGTGGACGTCTTTCGGCTGAAATGATGATGATGATGAAATGTCCCACCAAAGTACGTTAGAAACAAAATATGTTAGTACACGCTTTATAATTAAAATGGCATGCACATATTAAACATTCTGCCAACAAGCTTAATAGTTTATCTTTAATCAAGACAATAATGTGTCGCTGAACAAAACAGTCATGACAACTGCTGTGCGAAAACATCATACGTAATAATCACAGAAATTTTGGTCCTTATTCTTTAGTCCTATAATCATGATAACCTAAGGACTTGTTGTGACAATCCAACCAATAATCGCCAACCTTTGTGCAAATGCAAACAATGGTAGTTACCCTAAGCTCAAACCACAAACACAAAACATTCTCTGGGAGTGACATAATTACAAAAAATATCGTATACCCAACTACCTGATCATATTTTACTTGGACCTAGTGATAGTTGTCTGTACAAACAAACATGTCATTACCAATACCTCAGCTATCATTTATTTATCCGTAATTATGATAACTTGATAAATTATATAATTGAACAAGACAACGCCGGCCGGCTTGGAACATTTACTGTGTCAGCAGTCACAGATACGCTGTCTTTGAACGCAGCCGTTTCGCTCGAAGATAGTTTAATGTTTTTTTTTTATGTTAATTTACTAGTGGTATACTGAGTGTTTGTGTACATTTCCTCAATGTAAGTACTTACATAACGTTCATTTATTTCAATGTTAGGTAACAACACACATGGTCTTATTTTTACGTTATCTAGTATGCTTAGTGTAGATTTTAAAAATAGGTAAATAAAAACAGTGTTATCTTTGTGTGGCTAATCTAGAACTTATAGGTAATTCTGATTGATTGCGTGAATGTCATCATCAGAGATCGGAATGAATAAGGTATCTAGGAAATACCTATGTAGGTATAATATGCAGACAACACCTCTCTCTTACTCTCTAATTTAATAGTTTTATTATGGAACTTATCCGGGATTTTCTAAGAAAGTAAATATTATCCACATTTTTTGTTGGGCAAAGGGCTCTTATCCCGTGCCTACTCGAAAACTTTATTTATTTATTTATTTATTTGCTCTCATGCACATCACACATTTTACAATATTAATGTCGGTTTTTGTACATGAACCCTGTCAGGGCACTGCAAAGCACAATGCTGGTTTGCTGTTGAGTTTTAAACATTAAATTAAATTAGTAATATAATAAAATCAATCAGAATTTACCAATAGCACAATAGATTACATTTCCTTTAAAAATACCCATGTCTAAGGTCGTTATGATGTCCAGTTAGCAGTAATAAGCACTATACAATAATACACATAAGGTCAACACACACGTTTAACATTTTACTTACTTTTTTAAAATCAATACTCTACTTATTCCGAGCGCTGGTCACCATCATCCAAATAACGATTACCACAAGAATGAAACACGGGCCTCCTAATAGCCTGTACCAATCAATGACAATCACCATTGTCATTGATATAATCAACACAATTTGGAATAAGTATCTATGTTTGTTGGCTGCATGGTTAGTCGTCATCATCTTCCTGGTGGCCTACCATTAAGTCTTAAAGCAGGTTTTTTTTAATCTTATTCCAGAGTGAGAAAGAGATGGCGCTAGACGTCCATAGCTCCGTCTCTTTCCCACACTGGAATGACATTAAAACAATCCTACTTTGACGTCATGGTAATCTCCCTGCTCCTTGTCCCATGTTATTCGGGGTCGGCGCCACACGTTCGGTCACCCGTCACGTACATTTACATACAAATTTACACCTTTTTCTTTTATATCATTCCTCACACAATCCATCCTGGTTGACTTGCTAGTACGTGAATCTATTCTGTTTGCAGTGAAATTCTGAAGCGAGTCAAACGAATGATTCGTTTTACAGTTTACTCGTTTAGTGTGTGTAACATACATTAGCAAATGTAACTAGTTTCACTGTTGAACTAAAAGTAAATATTTACAAAGTTTCTCCTGTTACCAAGTCGGTGATTCGTGTACAGGTCAATGGCTCAGACAGTCTGCTGTCTGTCTCAAAATGAAAATAATTGAATTATACACGTTTCTTTAAGAATATTGCTAAATGTCAAATCAAAATACATTATCAGTAAGTTTCTTATCAATTCAATACACATCAGACTAACAAGCGCTTGATACGGTCTGGCTGTGTATCTACCGCAAAATCGATAAAATCGCTTGTCGCGGTCAAGGTCAGGATGGGTGCCTCGTACATGAAAACCGCTCCTATGAGTCAGGTATCTGATTAAATAAGAAGTCGAAACCGTCTAAAAAGCATTTTTTGCTCGATGTCTGAATTAGAGTTTTTGTCAGTATTTCAAAGCAGGTACCTATGTTTTTGTGTCTACAAGTTGTACATTTGAATAATTTAAAACTATACCCAAAACACTGGCCGATCAGTCGTGGTCGGTGTGGCCTTCAACTCACATTATTCAGTATTAAAATACATTTATTTACAGAAATATCAACGGATTCCGTAAAGTACTTAAATATTTATGCACCCACAATGAACAAGAAGACATAAACTTTACAGGATGAGCCGAAACTAAAAGACAACAACATCTGTTTCCCATAGGACCGATATTTCGAGCGACAGGAGAAGATGGACAAAATAATGATTACATAACGTTCATTACTTGTCTTCTTCGTGCAGTTAAAAAAAAAACACTTTTGTTAACTTCAAACAGATTCTTAAATTCTATATTTAATATCTCTCAGGACATTCTTTCTTAGGAGCAGTTTGCGGGAGAGCCCGTAATCAAAAATGGATATTTTTAAAATATCGTTCACCTTATAGATTCTATATTTATGAACAGACTGATCATCTGCCTAGCCTTTTCAGAACTATATTGAGGTCGGCTTCCAGTCTAACCGGACGCAGCTGAATACCAGTATTTTACATGGAACGACTGCCAATCAGACCTCCACAACCCAGTTAGTACTGGGTAAAACGATACTCTCTGGAAAGTATGGTTGTCAGACTTTCGGGCCACTGACTACCTGTAAACATTGTATTTATACCCTGATTATCAGCAATTATTGTCTGCGCCGTTATAAGTAATATCTGACCTGATCTTAAACAATTGACGACGACAAAGACGAATACAGAAGAAGAGACGGATGGATTGTGTGAGGAATAATATAGCGTAATATAGCGTGAAAAAGGTGTCCCACAGACTCCAAGTAACATAGGACAAGAGCAGAACGACGATAATGCGATCAACAACAGTGCAAGCTTACCTAGAGAGTAACCTACTTCAACATTGTTTATTTTTGCAGATGGTGCGTCTCCTATTCATAGCGCCCATTGTGGCAATCATCGCTCTACCAGTATACTTGATACTCCTGAAAGCACCTCCGCCACTACCAGACATTGACTACGACGAGTGGTGGGGACCAGACAGCTTGAAGGCGAAGCAGGATACCAGTGTCAAGCCATTCAAAATTAGCTTTGCGGAGACTGTGAGTATTTTTTACGGTTGTGAAAAGAATTATAGATGATTTTAGTGTGATCAGAAGAGGATTATCCCCAAAAAGTTTTACACTAAATGATTCTATAAGATTCGACGTATCAAATCATAAGCCGGAACCCTTAGAGGAAACTTCAGAAAACGGGAATTCAGAATTTAGTTTTTCATTTATTTTATTGTCATGTCCAATTCAATAAAAATATTCTTCGGTACACCATTTTTTAAAACAATAGGGCATAATGATGTCATAACACGTAACAATAGAAAGTATGGTAATAATTATCTATTGTTTGATAAGGAACTTGATAAACATCCCAATTTTCTATCTTACAGACTATCAGAGACCTGAAGGACCGTCTCAAAAGATCCCGTTCCTTCACCCCCGCTCTGGAAGGCGTGGCGTTCGAGTACGGGTTCAACAGTGGTCAGCTGGACGGCTGGCTCAAGTACTGGGCCAACGAGTACAACTTCAAGGAGAGGGAGACCTTCCTCAACCAGTTCCCGCAGTTCAAGACCAATATCCAAGGTCTTGACATACACTTCATCAGGGTTACTCCCAAGGTTCGTACAAGGAAACTATTTTTGTTTTTAATGCTGTCTTGGAAAGTCTTTTAGACATATTTTTCGCGTGCTTTCTCTTTTTTCTGGACTATAAACATTAAACACATAATTATTAAAATACAAAAGACGAGATCTTGATGAACACTATCAGTTAATGTCATAAATAACTTGAAGATTCAAGCGTTTTGTCTGGCAAAAAACAGTCCGGAATACAGGCTGAACTAATCGATAGGATCAACATTCAGCAGTATAAGACTATCATCATAGTATTCAGTAAATACTATATAAACTTGTATTTCATGCGAATAACTCAACAACCAATATAACCAAGTAAGAGGAGGTGATGGAGACCGCAAATGGCATACGTGAGGTAAATGAGTGACGTGGGAAAAGCGTAGGACCAGCATTGAACTGCTGTAGACCGGTGTGGGCTGTGAAGATAATGACGATGAATACCGATAACCTCCTCTTCTGTCCAGGTTCCCACCGGTGTAGAGATCGTGCCACTCCTCATGTTGCACGGATGGCCAGGCTCCGTCAGGGAGTTCTACGAGGCCATCCCTCTCATCACTGCAGTCAGCAAGGACAGGGACTACGCTATTGAGGTCATCGTGCCCAGTCTGCCTGGTTACGGATTCTCTGATGTAAGTGACATTTTTTTCACTTGGTATTTTGTGGTAAATAAGCAGGTGCTCAACCTGATGGAAAGTGGTCACCAAGTTTTATAGAAATCTCAAAGCTTAACAAGATGAGGTATGATGTCTCCCACAACTGTGATTTTCTATGATCTGGGGGCACGATAACGGTAGTGCGCCCGCCAAGACGAGCAAAGCGAAGCGCAAGGGCACTACCTACCTTTTCTCGAAGCACTTCGTCGTTTTTTTGAACCCTTGCAACTTAAATTCAAATTCAAATTCATTTATTGCAAATATGGGTAGTTTTACAGATGGGTTTTTGGAGAACAGGAAAGTTGTTAGTGTCACCATATTCTGCACTAGGCAAACTTAGGTTTGGATAATACTAGATTAACTAAATTTTCGGACTATTTTGACAATAGCGGACCTATTAAATATTTAATTGCATAGCTCTCATACTTTAAATATTTCTTATACTTTTTACTGATTTCGTCACTGATTGATGATCATCAAAATTCTTAGCGTATTTCCTAATGTCCTAGAAAGCTGAAATTTGGTATGTAAGCTATTATTAGTACACAAGCAACAAAAAAAAATATAAAACTTGTAATTTTTATCCCCCAACCCCTTAAACTAGGGGATGGAAGTTTGTTTGAGACTTCCGCAATTTTTTTCTAGAGGTCTATAAATTGTTGAGCTAGAGGTCTGAAAATTTATATAGGGACTCCTTATCATATTTAATAAAAAATGTAACCCTTTAAAAACAAAAACAAAATCTTAATCGACATATACTTCATATCATAAATAGTAGTGCGCGAACTAAAAAGAAAAGAAATCCCACGCCCGTTTCGTTACTACAAGAACTATTGTTTATCTAAAAAGTAAAAAAAAAAACACCTTACGCCCCTTGTGAATGTACCACCCACCAAAAACATTTTCAACTACAAAAAGAAATGAAATCCCACCAAAATATTTTCATATAAAATGTTGCCAAGATGAGACCATATGAGATGAATCGCAATGTCAAAAAGTTATCAGATCTCATGTAGAGCCAAGCTTCTAACTCTACACGCCCTAACTCTACAAGGTCTAACTTCACAAACTCCACACCTTAGTCAAAATATGTGCTTTGGCCGTTTCGTTACACATACGAATCAGAAAGTCTAAAGTTACTCTAAGTTATAAGATCAATTCAAAATGAAAGGACCAAAATATAAAATAGAAAAAAAACTAAATTCTACCCCCAGGCTGCAGTCCGTTCCGGTCTTGGCGCCCCACAAATAGGAGTTGTGATGAGAAACCTGATGCACAGGCTGGGGTACAAGAAGTTCTACGTACAGGGAGGGGACTGGGGCGGTATCATCGGCAGCAATATGGTGACTCTCTTCCAAAAGGTAAGATGGGAAGGTGCTCTTGAGTGAAATTCAACTTTTGACCACCGAGATAACAGCAATAAGTTAATCATGTATGGTAGGAAAAAAATGCACGCTAGGCTGAGCAAACGTAAACGTTTGGCCACGATCTACCCGCTCAAGAGGGTGACTGTGGAAAAAGCAAATTAAAACAAAAATGCTTAAAGCATGGCACTGCGACGACGAATGGCGCAACGGTAGCGAGGCTGCCTTACGTTCTTAGGGTCCTGGGTTCGAATCCCGGTAAGAGCAGATGTTTGTGTGATGAGCATGGACATTTGTTTCCGAGTCATGGATGTTTATATGTATAATAAGTATGTATTTACAAACAAAAAGTATCTATGTAGTATATCAACTATCTGGTGTCCACGACACAAGCCTCGTTGCTTAGTGTGGCACTAGATGGCGCTGTGTGTAATGTCCAGCGGTATTTATTTATTTATTTACTGCACTAGTTGCCGTAACGCTCGTGACGGTACTGACGCTACAAAATCAAAGTGACACATAGCCACTTCACTGATGTGCAAGTCTCCGGCGCAAGTTGCATCGCCCGAGGTAGTGAACCATAAGCCTTCATTCACACAGACGCATAGTTAACGCGAGGATTTTTACCAACTCTCATTATTGAGCCGAGCATTCAGAATCCGACCGAATAGAAGTCAATAAAAGGCAAAGATGGATTTAAAACTCTAGTTGGTTTTAAAATCCACAGTGCGATAAAAATCACCTGCGATTACTTACGATGTCTGAATTTTAATAGGACATAAAGAAGAAGATGATATTGAATCAATTTCCAGGAGGTCCTCGGCTTCCACACCAACATGGCGGCTACGATGACCCCACTCGGCACGGTCCTGGAGTTGATCGGTTCTTTCTACCCTCCCCTGATCGTGGACGCGAACCTTGCCGACAGAATGTATCCATTGGGGAAGAAGTACTCTCTCCTGATTGAGGAAATGGGCTACTTGCACATTCAAGCCAGCAAACCTGATACTGTGGGTAAGTCGGCTGTCGGCCATTTAGAAAAGAAAGAAAATGTAATTTTTTCTGGGTCCTGGACTATTCCGGGCTTGATTTTTAAACCTTACGTTGAGAAATTAGAAAGATTAAGGAAATTATTCATAAGTGCTGATAACTTTTTACGATCCAACCAAACGAAAATTGGAATCTTTATGTCGTACTTCTTTCTATATTTCTGCAAGTACAAAAAACTCCTTCGAGCCGAATTTCACAACTACGGTCCACCGCTCTACCAACTGATCTATCGAGTCCGTCAAAATTGTGAATCTGTTTTCGAAATCTCATTGTTACTTTTACGTATGCACTTGCTGAAAACATATATAATCTTCTTCATTAGCGTTATATTGACCATCACGCTAACTATTGGCTTGTTCACCAACAAACTGGCAAATTGATGATCCTGTCATTCCCCTCCCCTCCCATCGCAAAACGAGTTAATTTATAAAATCTTGGTTTTTTATGTGTCATCGTATCTTTAAAACGAATGACCAGATTTTTAGCTGCATTTGTCTTTTTCCAGGTGTTGCCCTCTCCGACTCCCCTGCTGGTCTCCTGGCATACATCCTTGAGAAGTTCTCGACCTGGACCCGACCTGAGCATCGCAAAAAACTTGACGGAAGTCTGACCTTCCGCTTCACTAAGGAACAACTCATTGACAACCTGATGATGTACTGGGCGACAGGGTCCATTACTACGTCCATGAGACTATACTCTGAGAACTTCAACTCAAAAACCATGGGACTGAAACTTGACGAGTAAGATTCATGTTTACTTACGACGCGAGCCCAGTTTTGAAGACTTTTTTTTAATGTTTTTGGAGACTACTGCCAAGAACAGTCGTGAAATGACCGTAACACAATGTTTAACAGTAGAATGTCGATTGATGATCGCGGCAGTACTATGTTGTTATTTACAAGAATTTGTGTAGTATACTGCAACTAAAAACCCGACTACTGAAAAATCACGCTCTAATTAAAATCGGAGTTTACAAGGTAGAATCGACTCCTCCTATTGTTGAAATCGGTTAAAATGTCTATGTCCCCCGGGCCATAATAACGGATGGGAAAAAAAAATTGACAAACATACATACATATTACACAGACTGCTGAAATCATAACCCTTCCGGCTTTGCCGTAGTCGGGTAAAAATAGAAGACACAGTGAACAGTCATGCTTTAGATCTAAGTCGAAACAGGCTTCTACGGAGTTTGATCAACTAAATGTATTTGCTTCTTCTTCTCAGTTACAACAATACAGAGCATACAACAGTGAGGTTATAATATATAAGAATCTCTTGAAATTTTGACTTTCTGAAAAATATTTTTAATCTTTTTCTCCACAGAATCCCAACCACAGTACCAGTATGGGCACTGCAAGCGAAGTACGAGCTAGCATATCAGCCTCCTTGCATCCTGAAGCTGAAGTTCCGCAATCTAGTGGACGCGACAGTCCTGGATGATGGAGGGCATTTCCTGGCCTTCGAGCTGCCGAAGCCTTTCTCTGAAGATGTCCTGAAGGCGATAGGAGAGTTCAGGAAGCTGGCGAAGAAGAATACCAAGACTGATTTGTAATTGTAGTTGGGAATTATAATATTTTGTACAGATAATTAGAGTTTTTTTTTATATTTGAATCCACACAAACATCATAAGAATATTATAGGTATATCATAATAATATTGCATTGTCAGCGGAACAGTTGTAAGCCGTGGTTACTGTGATTTACCAATATTATAAAGCATTTAAAAGGAAACAGGTGGATGTTTATGTGAACAAGACGGAGAGTAAGGTGTTTGAAAGAAGAGAAGATGGTGTGTAATTGAAAATCTAATACCCGACTACGGTGACACAATGTGTTTATGTTAGAACGTAAGTAGTACTGGTACTCCTTATCTGATTTTTCTGATTTAGAAGCTTACTTATCGGCAATAACAACAACAGCACTAGAGCTGGCCAATATTGGCAAAACCATAGATGACAGTTTTTAGCAGCTATTATATTGGATGGTCTAACGTCTCGCTGCGAGCCCATGATAATGGCGCTTGAACTTAGTCCTCACCAAATCTGTTGTAACTTCAATGCTATTCCATTGAAATCACAACAGATTTGGTGAGGACTAAATTGTAGAGCGAATTGACGAAGGAGACTAAAGATGATGTGGCTGCGTTGCATACTACCAAGCAGGTTATTTGCCTTCGATGTAAGAAGCCAGGGCACAAGAGTCCTAATTGTGCTCTCAAAAAGAAAGAGAAAAAGGCAAAGGCGAGTGGCTCTACAGAAAGTTGTTCTGAAGATAAGGGACTGACTGCTTCTAGTTCAGGGAATATGGATGTATGTATCATGGAATTGGCTTTGGATGGTGTCATTGAACTGGCTTTGTCTGCACCAAGTGTTCAGATGTCTGAGAAGTGGATTATCGACTCTGGTGCATCTACTCACATGACTCCACAAATGCTGAATGATTTAATAATTACTGACCCTGTGATGGGAAGATAACTGAAGCAAATGGTAAAAGTTTGCCGGCTGTGGGTTTAGGAGATGTTGCTATTGACACAAAAACCGATTTCAAGAAGATTTTAAATGCTGTACATGTTTCTGGCCTAAATTGTAATTTTCTCTCAGTCATAAAGGTAGTAGACAAAGGTTTCTTGATTGTTTTTTGATACGAATGGCTGTAATTTTTATAATTCTAATAATGTTTCTTTTATAAATGATCCTGTTTTACATGGTTCTATTTGTGGTGGATTGTACACTTTAGATTGTACAGTAAAACTGCAAGGTGTTTCAGCTTATAATGTTCACACTAATTTGTCCCAGTTTCAGCTTTGGCATAAGCGTCTAGGACATCTCTGCCGTATTGGTATGGATCTACTCGAAATAAGCCTAGCTGTTGGTGTGGAGTATAAAGGTAAGACCTAAGGTTGACAAAAAACCATGCCTATGAAGCCTTAACTAAGCTAGACATGAAAACTTCTGAACATATCTTCGTTGGATATTCAGACGATCTAAGGAGTTATTATATCCGTAGCGCGGGAAACCCTCGGAGGTTGATTAAGTCACGGGATATTACGTTCTTTGAAAATATTTTTTCAGGATTGAAGGATAATTCTGTTCAGCCTGAAGTTGTTGAGAGCCCTTTTTTTTTTTTTTTTTGCATGGGAAATCATTAAATGACTTCTCTCGCTCGGGGCGGAGCAGGAGGGAGTGTCAGACTTTTACTGACTAAAACCCATCCATGTTCCTTCCTCGCCCTTTGTGTTCCGGGGCCACGGTATCTCTTTCGAATAGTCCCGCAGCCCCGGCAGGCTTCGGTCCTTGCGGACCACTTCCCTATTGCTGACTCTCTTTGAGGCGCGCGTGGAACACGAACGCGCCGTCGACACGGCCTGTCGTCATGAGACGTACGGACGGCGAGCTAGCCCATAGCTCCCCGTCCACAGGCCCGCGAGCCCTAATTTCATTAATCTTTTTTCACAAACTTCTTCAGATACCACATCGCCATAGGAGATTTCTATCTCATCTGCTTATACTTCTTCACCTACTTCAGAAGGTGTAGACATGGAGGTAGACCAAGTTGACGACTTTGTGGACGCGACTGATGAAGCTGGTGGGGTTTGGGACACGGAGTCTCTACATTCGGGTGAACAACGTGATCTGTCCCTGGTTCCTTCAGATGAACCCAACGATGTTTCTCCTGAGAGAAGGTATCCTGAAAGAGTACGTAAACCTCCAGATTATTATTCATACGGCACTCACGGTGTTGATTTATTGTGTGATGATCCGAAAAGTTATCGTGAAGCTAAAAATAGCGATGATTAAGATAACTGGATCATCGCAATGAAGGATGAGTACAATGCCTTATTGAGTAAGCAGACTTGGACATTAGTGGATAAACCAAATAAAAGGTTATTCCATGTAAATGGATGTTCAAGATAAACAGGGACGCGAACGGTGCAACAGTCAAGTATAAGGCGCGACTAGTTGCGATAGGTTTTAGTCAAGTTTGGGGGACTGACTATAACGTGACTTTTGCCCCTGTGGTTCGAAATTCATTTTAGCGTACCCTTATAGCGTTGGCGGCAGAAATTGATTTAAAGATCCAACACATGGATGTCGATACCGCATTCCTCTTCTTAGAGGAGAAGGTGTACATGCAACAGCCTAAAGGATTTGCTGAGAACGGGGCAGAAGGTAAAGTCTGTTTGCTCAGAAAATCCATTTATGGCAGGCAGGCAGCTCGAGCCTGGAATATCAAATTGCATCAAATTCTATCGAAAATTGGCTTTGCTCCAACATCTGCGGAATCATGTGTTTACTTCAAAAAGTTTGGTATTTAAACCGTAATACTTGCAGTCTATGTTGACGATCTATTTGTCTTTTACAAAGGAGAATAACAAGTTGGAGAAAGGTAATCCTACATCTCTTGATGAATATCCTTACCAAAACTTAGGATGTCTCATGTACCTAGCTGTGATTACGAGACCCTATATAGCTTATGCCACAAGCTATCTAAGCCAGTATAATAACTGTTATGATAAGAGGCATTGGTTGGCAGCTAAAAGGGTGTTACTGTTACAGTATTTGAAAGGTACTATGGATTACTGTATAACTTACAGAAAAGTCGGTAGACGTTCGTGTGGATACACTGATGCTGACTGGGCAAACTGTGTACATGACCGTCGGTCGTACACTGGTTACTACTTCACGCTAGCAGGCGGAACTATTAGCTGGGAGTGTAAGAAGCAGCCGACGGTAGCCTTATCGTCTACAGAAGCTGAGTATATGTCCTTGACCAGTGCTGCAAAGGAGGCTCTTTTCCTCAGACGGTTAGTTTGTGACATTACTGGTTTTGCTGATAGGGTGTTGCTATACAACGGGTGTTGTTATATAGTCAAAGTGCACAGAAGCTTGTGCTCAATCCAATGCACCACACTCGACAGTCCTGGATGATGGAGGGCATTTCCTGGCCTTGGAGCTGCCGAAGCATTTCTCTGAAGACGTCCTGAAGGCGATCGGAGAGTTCAGGAAGCTGGCGAAGAAGAATACCAAGACTGATTTGTAATTTTAGTTGGGAATTATAATATTTTGTACAGGAAATTAGTTTATTTTTTTAATATAGGTATGTCATGATAATATTGCATTGTCAGCGGAATAGTTGTAACACGTGGTTACTGTGATGACCTATAGAGCATTTAAGAGGAAAGAGATGGATATGAATGTAAACAAGACGGAGGTTAAGGTGTTTGAAAGAAGAGAAGATGGTGTGTGATGAAAAATCTAATACCACACTACGGTGACACAAAGAAGGGCCGGCCTATGTATGTATGTTTGTTCCTAGAGACCAAACGCGGAGGCCGATTTTGATCATTCTTACGTCCATCAATTAGTCTTAATCTTGCGAGGGCGACAACCAGCCGACATATTGTGAAAAATAAGCCTTCCTTTTGGCTTAGTCGTAGTCGGGTAGGTAATTAAAAATGACTGTCCACAAATTATTTAAATATAGAATGGGTGAGGCCTGCTTCCTGTTTTTTGCTTTTTAGTTGCTTTAAAGAATAAGTTTTGGAACAAACTGCCTCTTAACACATCTGTCTGTTAGGTTAGAAGAACAATAAAAAATAATAATCAAATCAAATAGCACACGCCAATGTACCAAAAAAAATAGACATTGAGAAAATAGTCAAGCGAAGTAATAAACAACTAGATGTAAGCTTTCAGGCATAAAGTGCGTGCCCGCTTAGAGCTACTGCACACTTGCGACAAGACTGTCTTAGGACAGACTATTTATTTAGTGCGAGCGAGACAGACTATTTACCTCTCGCTTGAGTAGGGAAATAGTCTGTCCGGTAGCCTTTTTAAGTATGCAAAGATAGATGGTATTACGTAAAATAACTGTAACTAGAATCAACATAGAATCTGTCACAAGAAATCTTCATATCAGACCGGAATAACCCACTGCTGGGTATAGGCCTCCCCTTTTTTCTGCCACACTTCCCGGTTCTGTGCGTATATGTGCGCGTTATCCAGGTGTTTTCCGCGACTTTGCCGATATCGTCGACCCAACGAACCTTAGGACGGCCCTGAGGCCCTACTACTCCCTAACGCTTCGGCCGTATATTCGGATCTATCCGTCTCTCTCACTCGCACTCATTTGCAGACGTGCGCAAGACCTAACCTAACCATGGCCACCAATCGGTCTTGCTCTATCAATTATCTCCGCGTCTAGCCAGATGTCTTGCACAGGTCCATTTGAGGCGCACCGCTCGGTCCCCGACGACGTCGTAGACTTTCGTCTGTAACAAGAAGACACAAATTAATTATAGCTAATCATTACTCTTACCGAAGTATCTGTACAAACAAATAAAACTACCGAAATAACTTAGCCATAATTATTCATTCTTAATTAGGATAACTCACGTAATGTACAATAAGTAGTTGCTGATTGGTTTTTTATCTAGTAACAGATACGCTGCCTTTGAATACGGTCGTATCGTTCAAACACTGTTTTTATTTTTATTTATTAGTGATTTAATAAATATTTAGTGATTGTTTACTTAATATCAATGTAAGTACAAACAAGTTTTTTACTTACAATGTTTGGTTACAACAAACACTGACCGATCTTTACTTTGGTGAGCCTTAGTGGATTTAAAAATAAATACTTTAATAAAAACTCATGAAATAAGTATAAAGGCGATTGGTCTTTATCAGAAGATGCCATCTTAAGCGTGCGTGGGTTTGCGGGCAAGGGGGCTCAAGTTAATAAAAGTCTTTGTACAATCACAAGTATCTAATCAAATTGTTGTTATTTATCAATGATACGACATTCCACCGGGCACGTGGGGTACTAGTACAGCACTATATAGTTCGACTATCACAAGCGATCCAGTCACCACCAACAATAATTCACAAATTTACGATTACAGAAATACCATTAATCAATATCGGCTTCACGATCGATTTATCTGACATGCCTGTCAAAATTTCCCGCTCCCCAGTACCCGGTGTTACGTCAAGTTGACAGCTGCCATATTCGTACAGAAATCATTTATAAGAAGCGCGGTCGAACCAATTCTTTCGACGCGCCGTCACGGCCAGCCTGACTATAGCACGTCCTCGTGCTCTCTCTCATCCTGATATTGCACATCTGAAACGCCAGAGGAAATAGTATTCCATTAGGTTCAGCTCGTCCATTCCTGACAAGCGGAAGTGTCAGTTAACATTTAAGAATGTTCCACATAACAATGCATTGCTGTTTCGCACTGTTCGCACATACCGATTAATCGCATAGCCTTGTCAACTTCGTCCCATCGCCCAGCGACTATTCCATTCGCGCCGCGTAGACCGGGCATCCGAGGCCCCTTCGAGTAGCTCTTGACTCATTGTTGTAAGACCCACTTAAAAACAGATACTCAACACGCGGCGTAGGCTAGGCATACCAGGCCCATTCGCCTGACCACCAACTTATCATGCGGTGTGGTCCGAGCGTACTAGGCTCTTACGACCAACCACCAACTTACCATGCGGTGTGGACCGAGCATACTAGGCTCTTACGACCAACCACCAACTTACCATGCGGTGTGGACCGAGCATACTAGGCTCTTACGACCAACCACCAACTTACCATGCGGTGTGGTCCGAGCGTAATAGGCTCTTACGACCAACCACCAACTTACCATGCGGTGTGGACCGAGCATACTAGGCTCTTACGACCAACCACCAACTTACCATGCGGTGTGGTCCGAGCGTACTAGGCTCTTACGACCAACCACCAACTTACCATGCGGTGTGGTCCGAGCGTACTAGGCTCTTACGACCAACCACCAACTTACCATGCGATGTGGTCCGAGCGTACTAGGCTCTTACGACCAACCACCAACTTACCATGTGGTGAGGACTGGGCGTACTAGGCCCTTACGACCTACCACCAACTTCCCACGTGGTGTGAACCGGGCGTTCTCGTCCCTGACGAACAACCACCAACTTATCAAATGGTGTGAACCGGGCGTTCTCGGCCCTGACGAACAACCACCTTCACCCCTTTGTGGCGTGGTTCGGGCGTACTCGGCCCTTTCGACCAGCCATCTACTAAAAACTCAAAATCACACTGCGTTAATCGGGAGTTCCGGGTTCCTTCCAATAACCACTCACTTACAAAACGGTTTGGACCGGGCGTCTCAAGCCCCTACGACCATGCTAAACCAATCCTACTATTAACAATGTAATATGTTAAAGAAGGTTTTAAATAATCACAACATACTTTCATTTTCATGTACGTCCGCTTCATGAATGGTTGAATGTGATTCATTATCCGTAGCTGTAAGGGTATCCGAACCGGCGGCAGTCACGGTGCCCTCGCTGGAGATCGAGAGAGTATCGCTGTCGATATCAACGGGTGTTATTTCGTCAATTTGTTCCGAATCACGCGCCGTCTCGGTTTCATCACCATCAATCATATTCGATGCTATCTCTACTAATCCTTCAAAACCTCTGGGTACTAGACGCAAATTTTCATGGGAATATTTGTAAATGCGGTTTTTGCCATTCATGGATCTCAATTCATAGCGATCATTATCAAGCACGCGAGTAATAACAAACGGTCCTCGAAATTTGCGCGATAATTTCGTCTGGTTACGTTCGCTACACTTAACCAAAACGTAATCACCTTGCAAAAAGGGTCGGACTTCAGCTCTGCCGCGATTGAAACGTTGCGTATCGGCTGCTGCAGCCGCTTTAATACCGCGGCATGCGTCATTTCGTATTGTTTCTAAATTCGCGCGGGTAGGAGTATTCGAATCGGATGATATTTTAGCGATACCTAACGACTGAGCTTTGATACCGAACATAAGTTCAGTGGGCGTGTATCCCGTTACCCTGGACCGACTGCTATTAAGAGCGATCTGAACATCGTCAAGTTCATCCCGCCAAACTTTGTTTGAATCATTTTCGATCACCGTTAGTAGGCTCTTAAGTGTACGCATTACACGTTCGACCTGCCCGTTAGTTAGCCCTCGATGAACCCGTAGCGACCAAATGTAAGTCAATGTTATGTTCAAGGCAGTACTTTCTGAAGTCGGCACTAATGTAACATCTGCCCTGATCTGCGATGACTCTTCGCGGTGCTCCGAATAGAGATACAGCTCTTTTGAGGGCTTTTACTGCGCAAATAGCATCCAATGATTGAGTGTATTCTAGTAAAACGTATTTAGTAAACGCGTCAATAATTACAGAAGCATATTCTTTCCTGTCACTTTTACCACTTAGTTTTCCCGTAAGGTCGATGTGAATTGTATGCCACGGTACTGCAATTTTTGGGATGGGATGCAATCTCACTTGCTGGGCGCCTGAAGGCCCCTTCGAAGCTTTACATACAATACACGATTCAACGAACCTACGGACGTTCTTTGCCATTTCCGGAAACCAATATTGTTCATAGATTTTGTCGAGAGTTTTCTCATAGCCTAAGTGTTTAATTTCAGTGTGTATGTGATTGATAAGTGTCCAAATAAGAGATCTAGGCACAATTGGTAACCACGAACTGATTTTATTACGCTCTACTTTCCTATACAGAATACCGTCACGTACATCGTAGGTATGAGCGACAGCTTCGGGTATCTCGTTATTTAAGTGCTTGCTTACCATTCTTTGTATCTCGGTGTCTCGCTTCTGCTCTACTTGAAGCCAGCTGTCATGAAGCTCAACGAAGTTAACAATTTTACGGGATTGGGATGACTCCGCCTCAGTACTTACAGTATCACAAACGATAGCAGGCATA
This sequence comes from Xestia rhomboidea, assembly GCA_963853795.1. Classification (NCBI taxonomy): domain Eukaryota; kingdom Metazoa; phylum Arthropoda; class Insecta; order Lepidoptera; family Noctuidae; genus Xestia; species Xestia rhomboidea. The sequence continues at coordinate 2,764,962 of OY970780.1, forward strand.
GTACTTGCAGGTAACGGGTTTCGTGACAAGTAATCAGCATGTTCCATGCGGCGTCCTTCCTTATAAACTATGTCGAAATCATATGCCTGGAGATACGCCCACCAGCGGTGGACTCGCGGAGAAAGGTCAGTTTTTGCTTTAGAAGCTTTTAGGGAATTGCAGTCGGTATAAACAGTAAAATGCTGACCGTAAAGGTAATGCCGGAAGTTCTCCACCGCGCGCACCACCGCTAATGTCTCCAATTCATACGAGTGATACCTGGATTCGGTTTCAGTAGTGCGACGACTAAAATAGGCTACAACGTGCGGTACATTATTATTCTTTTGGATTAATATAGCCCCATATCCATTTGAACTAGCGTCCGTATGGAGTTCTATGGGGACATGGGGGTCGAATATTGTGAGAACTGGTTTTGATGTGAGAATATGCACAATTTTCTTGTGAACGTCGCTGTGTTCATCAGTCCAAACAATGGGGCCCTTCAGCTTAGTAAGAGGATATAGTGGACTAGCCAAAGTAGAAAAATTTGATATGAACCTTCTAAAGTAAGAAGCTAAGCCAAGAAACTGTCTCACCTGCGTAGCCGTTTTGGGAGTTGGTGCCTCTTTGAGCGCTTGGACCTTGCGAGGATTAGGCCTTACCTCACCTGCCCTAATGACGTAGCCTAAATAGTCAATCTCACGTTTCATAAATTTGCACTTACGTACATTGAAGGAAAATCCTGCTTCACAAAGCGCTGCGAGGACGCTGTCGAGACGGTGTAAGCCCTCACTGATATCTGCTGAAAAACAAAGTACATCGTCCATGTATGCTAGAGCGACAGAATCCTTCAACGATTTTAGCGCCTTGTTAATGCATCGTTGGTAGACAGATGCTGCATTACGTAAGCCAAACGGCATGGCCAAATATTCGTACTGGCCGTCCGGAGTAACGAAAGCAGTACGCTCAACAGAATCAGGCGCCACGTTTATTTGATGGTACCCTGATGCCATATCTAACGAAGAAAAGAAATGGGCACCACTCAGGCGATCTACCTGTTCGTCGATCCTTGGAAGGGGATAGTGTTCAGGGCGCGTATTAGCGTTCAGTTCTCTATAATCAACACACATCCTGTCAGAGCCATCCTTTTTCTTAACCAGCAGGATGGGACTGGCAAAGGGTGATGAGCTTTCGCGAATTATACCAGCTTCCAGAAGAGTCTGTACTTTACCTTTGACAATATCTTTTTCAGCAGGTGACAACCGATATGGACGCCTCTGAACAGTCTTGCATGGGTCTATAAGATCAATTTTCAACTCACCTGTAGTCACGCGACGAGTAGGAACGCCATCTATGAAGAACTTACCATACTTCTGTAATACAACCACTAGTGCATCATAATCTTTACCTTCAAGATCGGTGTCCACATTGTCAAGGTCGAAATCATCTACTGTTTGGCATACCTGAATATCTTTATGTAAAGAGAATTTAATATAATTGCTATTAATTTCAACATGGACACCCTGTTCTAGGACATCTCTGCCTACAATTATTGGATCAGTTATAATATCATCTGGTATAATATGAAATAGTATTGTAAGATTTATATCTTGAATTTGAACCGAACTTAGAACCTGTGTGGTGCATTTTATGTCCTCACCACCAATTCCCGTTAAATAGACTGAATCATTGCGTATAGTACCAAGGAGTTTATTAACAATGCTATTTTTTACTAATGAGCAAGAAGAACCACTATCAAATAGGAACAAAATGACCTCACCAGTTGATGTTGACAGGGTACCTCTTGTCATCTGATGGTTGCAAAGCTGAACTTCCTTCCGGGTTGTATATTGTTCAGACCCAGACTTTTTTTCCGGGCAGCTCGTACTAATGTGTCCGGGTTTCCCACAGACAAAACAGGTCACAGACTTTTCAGTTAATCTTGGCTTGGTTTCTGCATTGCGTTTCTTGCGACACTCTTCTTGCTTGTGACCTTTATTTCCACAGTAATGACAAGTTCCACTGAACCGTGTGTCATTGAATCGAGGCTTTTTGTTAAATCATTGGTTTTAGTTTCAGAAGTGTCATGGTCCTCGCTGCGTCTCTTCAAGGAGATTCTATTTAAGACTCGGAAGAGCTGTGCTCTAGTGGAGATTGTATGTGAATTTAATTCTCTTCGTATAAAATTATCCCGCAGACAAAGTACAGAAATTAATAAACCCGTGGTAACCTCTTCATTAAAATCAACATTTGGTATTCGTTCAATAAGACCCCATAGTCGCATGGCAGCTTCACATGCTGTTTCTTTATTTCCTAACTGAAATCTTAAGATTTCATCAAAGTAATCTTGCATTAACATGGGACGTCCAAACTTAGCGAGTAGAACTTCCTTTATTTTTGGCCATGTTATTTCAGACACTTGAAGTTTAGTTAAGCAAGAGGCAGCTCTTCCTTTCAGAGAATCCATTAGGGCAAGTAACAGTTCAGGCCCACACAAATTTCTACTTTTAACAATTATTTCCGTCATCCTGCACCAACCTTCAATATCTGCTTCAGAATCATCGGGATCAAACCTTATTAATTTCATAGAAGAGTGACTAACCGGTGCTGTTTGTGTCGCCGTCAACAGGCGCGATAAAAGAGTCTCCATGTTCCCAAGTAAATTGCCAGTGTTCCCTTCATTGGTAACTTCACTTATCGTGGGTTGTTCTATAGGAATCTCACTAGCCTCCTTTGCATTCAGCCCTCTGCATCCCACTTCTGATAAAGGCGATTGGTCTTTATCAGAAGATGCCATCTTAAGCGTGCGTGGGTTTGCGGGCAAGGGGGCTCAAGTTAATAAAAGTCTTTGTACAATCACAAGTATCTAATCAAATTGTTGTTATTTATCAATGATACGACATTCCACCGGGCACGTGGGGTACTAGTACAGCACTATATAGTTCGACTATCACAAGCGATCCAGTCACCACCAACAATAATTCACAAATTTACGATTACAGAAATACCATTAATCAATATCGGCTTCACGATCGATTTATCTGACATGCCTGTCAAAATTTCCCGCTCCCCAGTACCCGGTGTTACGTCAAGTTGACAGCTGCCATATTCGTACAGAAATCATTTATAAGAAGCGCGGTCGAACCAATTCTTTCGACGCGCCGTCAAGTAAGTAAAGCGGATTGTGTGATTATCAAATATTATCAACATCAAGAAAAAACAATAATATTTACTTCCCGTAGGACTAATATGATTAGCGATGTGGAGAGCACAAGGACCAATTTATTAACCGACTTCCAAATGGCGGAGGTTATTAATTCGTCTGAATGTTTTTAGGGGACCGTACCTCAAAAGGAAAAAAATGGAACCCTTATAAGATCTCTTTCTCGTCCGTCTGTCTGTCCGTCTATCACCACTGATTTTCTCAGGAACGGGTAGACCTAGCAAGTTAAAATTAATACCTTATACTGAAGTATATAATCCCTATTAGGTGTATAAAAATCAAGGTCCTGACTCAACACGATAAAAAGATATGGGCAAATTTAGATTTTCGCGAAAACTTGTAAGTACCAAAATTTACCTTAATTTTCAACTTTTTTTTTATTTTTCGGACTTTTCCCTTTACTTGTGCTGTAAGACCTGGCTTTGACCAAAATTGACAATTCTAGGTCAACCGGAAGTACCCTACAGGTTTTGGGTCGAAAACCTATATAGCAGTTTCCGTTGACCTAGAATCACTAAATTTGGCAAAAAGCAAGGTCTTACAGCACATGTAAAGGAAAAAGTCAGAAAACCGAAAATTTGTAGTTTAATAACAAAAAAAAAAGCGATTTTACTATTACAAACTTATTATTTGCGGTTGGAGCAATAGCCGTTTCTAGAGATCGAACAGCAAAGTTAAGTTTGTCCTTTAAAAAGTTTGCACGGTACCCTCGGTACGCGAGTCCGACTCGCTCATAGCTGGTTTTTTTTTGTGAATGTTCAGCGTCTCATAGTCAAGTTCGGCTGAGTAGTCATTGATGCTCACATAATGCGTATTTAATCTACAATAGGCGTAGTCGTTTTATGATATTATGATAGGTACCATTACTTGTTGATGTACAATACTTCCATAACAAGAATTTGTGTATAATTGTTTGGTAGAGTACTCTCCCGAGGTCTCGCATTTAATTTTTGTAGTGAGAGAGTATCTGATGAAGACCTTCAGAGACATACAATGTAACTCTTCAATAAATGATCTAAATGTGATTGCTGCAACCACATGCATTTGTATTGTTTATACAATTCCTTTACACAAAATTACGCCGCAAAATAGTGATAATAGTTATTTGTTATACAAGAGTGCAAAGTTGCTTTTTAACCGCGTGCTCAATTTTGATAACCGAACAAGCGAAGGATTCTAAAATTGAGTCACGAGCGCAGCGAGTGATTCAAAAATTAGAATCCTGAGCGTTAGCGAGGGAATCAAAAGAGCACGAGGTGAAAAATCTTTGCACTCGAGTGCAACACGTAACTTTTCATCCCACCTCAGCGAGGAAATGACTAAATGCAAATAAAAAAACATTTACAATCACAAGATACTTTAACTTTTATTTCAGTTTAGGTGTTAACTACTACATTATGGTAGGTAAGTATTACAGAATAATCTTTAAATTATAACAAATAATACTTAGGTACAATTAAGAAAAATTTAAAGTAACGTTGCTACAGTTAGTTAAGTTGAGTGTAATATTTATTTAACTATTTATTAAAACTTTATGCACAAGTAAAAACTGTACAAAGGCGGACTTAATGCCTTGGGCATTTTCTACCTTTTTTTTTTCAATTTTTTTAATATCGTACTGTTTCAAATCCTTCTCGCGTGATTGTTGAGGGAGAAAGCTCATTTGCGCATTATTAACAGTTTCAGTCAATTCTGTTGGCGTCAAATAAACTTCTTGGTCGCCAAAATCACTTATTTTACGTTTTTCACTTGTTTTTAACCTAAGGTTTTAACAATTGACCTGACAAGAAAATGGCGCGCGCAAAGCAAATTATAAAAGTACACCAAGAAGGTTCTGAGTCTGAGTTTTTAACAAATTAAAAAAGGTTGTACCTATGATAAATTCGGCACCATGGAGGTAGAAGTAAATAGGTTTAATGATGTTTTAAATTCACAAACTTAGTGCACACGATGTTCTAAATTCAATTTACTTTATCCTCTAGAGGATAAAAACGACTTTTGCACTCAGATATCGAAGAGCAAAAATACTCTTTCCGAGATGGGGGGATGAAAATTGTATTTTTTGACCTGCAAGTGACATTCAACTATAGGTTGGTAATGTCTTCTTCAAGCACCTTTACAAATAATCGAAATACACAGACTGCTAACAACAAGCATATTATGTATCATCATTTTCCTAGCCTTTTCCCAACCATGTTGGGGTCGGCTTCCGGTCAAACCGGATGCAGTTGAATACCAGTACCTACTTTACATGGAGCGACTGCCTATCAGACCTTCACAACCTAGTTAGTAGGTACTGGGTATTACGATAACCCTTGGATACCTGGTTGTCAGAATTTTTGGGCCACTGACTTCCTGTAACGACTGTCAAAGATCTACAAATGACAGCCGGGACCAACTGCTTAACGTGCTTTCCGAGGCACGGAGGAAACTCGGTATGTAATGGGTGGTCACCCATCCACAGACCAACCTAGGCAAGCGCGGCTTAACCTAAAGATCGACCCGAGCAGCTGTTATTATTTAGCCACGAGCTCCTACAGACATAATGATTCTTAAATTCTGTATTTATAAACTTCAGAAATATCGCCGTCTTTCCTATAAGATAGGCTCTGTCTCCGTCCAACATTATCACTAGTGGATAATTCAAGAATATCCTCCTACTTTGTAATCATTTTTAGGCAAATTTCGTCATATATTCTATTGACCGCACATCGATCGTAACACTTTGACCTTCCGTTGCAAAGAGCTTCAATAGAATTATAGACCAGCTGTGACTGGTAAAGTTACCACTGATGATTGACCTAACCGCACGCTCACGTAACAAATATGATAATTATAGTTACAGGATACTAAAATCTTCCGTGATTATTCCTTATTTTAGTTTTCAACCGTGAAAGCTTGAAGCAGTGTCTGAAGTAAGATACATTTACATAATTATGTAACTACACTTTCCCACTTGCAGATGGTGCGTCTCCTATTCATAGCGCCCATTGTGGCAATCATCGCACTACCAGTATACTTCCTACTCCTGAAAGGACCTCCACCACTACCAGACATTGACTACGATGAGTGGTGGGGACCAGACAGCTTGAAGGCGAAGCAGGATACCAGTGTCAAGCCATTCAAAATTAGCTTTGCGGAGACTGTGAGTAGCAATCATAGTCTGTTCTTGCGGACAGTCTAGATAGATCAATGTAAAATGCGAAAACAAGCGAAGCGAGCCTGAATTTTTGACGTGATAACGTCTACTCTTCGTCTGTAAACCCTTACCGAATCGGTCTGACGCCATTGTTTAACTATTGTGTCGACTTCGCTAACTGTAGAAGGTAAATCTGTGAACACCGAATGCACGCACGAAAAACGTGTCACACCGTTCTGCGCGTTCAACGCCCACCCCAAACCCTTGGTAACAGAAAACTGAATTTGGCACAGTGGTTTCATTAATACTGTGTACAAGGAATAACAAAGGATTTTTCGAAATTCAACCCCTAAGGGAGTTCAATAGGGGATGAAAGTTTGTATGAAAGACGGTTTTTTTAAAGTTAGGATCTTAAAATTTTGTGTTTATGACGATTGAAAATTTATTAATACGTATCTAAGCGTTTTTGATAATTCCACCCCCAAAAAGTTAAAAAAGGGGATGAAGTTGTGTATGGAAAGTCCTTAATTTTCGAAGTTAAAATCACAAAATTTATTGTCTAGGCCTATGGTTGGAAGCTAACGCAACGGTGTTGTTAGAATTTCAATCCTTAAGGGGTTGAAAAGGGGTATGATATTTTGTTTTTTTAAATAAAATCACTAATTTTATCATGAAAAATGACGTTATCACTTAAAATTATCGTCCGTAAACCGACTTTACAGACAACCATTTTTTTTGGAACTGCCTCGGATCGGCAACAGGCGATATTTTCTTCAACAAATTAAGCAGAACGGCTTAAAAGTGCAGAAGCGAGCTCGAAAACTTTATGACTCCGTCTCGAATACAATATGTTTCTTTAAAAATTTGGCATGCAATATTGACATTACTTTTTACCCATCATAGATATAGCCAGTAGTAGCTGATAAATGGCATCGAGTTTCATTTAACACCATAAAAATCATATCTTTCAGACCATTAAAGACCTGAAGCACCGTCTCAAAGGATCCCGTTCCTTCACCCCCGCTCTGGAAGGCGTGGCGTTCGAGTACGGGTTCAACAGCGCTCAGCTGGACGGCTGGCTCAAGTACTGGGCCAACGAGTACAACTTCAAGGAGAGGGAGACCTTCCTCAACCAGTTCCCGCAGTTCAAGACCAATGTCCAAGGTCTTGACATACACTTCATCAGGGTTACGCCCAAGGTTTGTTATCTATAACTTTCCAGTGAACTGTTACTGTTTTTAATGCTATCTAGAAAAGTCTATCAGAATTTTACTTCATGCGGGTATTTTACTAACTTTTAATTGTCTGAAGACTGGGTGATAAAATTTGAAATACGATTACATAACACAAAATCCAAATATTTAACTGTTTTGTCGAACGTTGGACTGATCGATAGGATAAACTTTCAGCAGTAACATACTATCATCATAGCATGCAGCAAATTGCAGCAAATACAATAGTTTCATGCCAAAAACTCAACTAAAAAGTGGTAGGAGGTGGAGACTTCGAATCAAAAAACTTAAGGTATAAAGCTAAAGTAAATAAACGACTATGAATTCTGTGCGAATGGAGACACCTTTGACCAGCATTGAAATGCTGTAGACTGACTAGTACTGTGTAGACGATGATGTTGAATTACGAAAACCGCCTCTTCTGTCCAGGTTCCCGCCGGTGTAGAGATCGTGCCACTCCTCATGTTGCACGGATGGCCAGGCTCCGTCAGGGAGTTCTACGAGGCCATCCCTCTCATCACTGCCGTTAGCAAGGATAGGGACTTCGCTATTGAGGTCATCGTGCCCAGTCTACCTGGTTATGGATTCTCTGATGTAAGTGACTTTTTTTTTCAAATGGTAATTTGTGGAAAATGGTCACCGACCTACATGGACATCCAAACGCATACCAAGATGAGGTAGCATGTCTCTCAGGTTGAACCAAGAGTCATTCGTTGTTTCTCCGATTTTTTGACGTGGTAACATCTTATAAATGTACGAAAAAGTGTCACACTATTCTGTGCGCCAGTCACGTTCCGCCTTATTCATCAACACCCAGCCCAAACCCTTGGATCTAGAAAACTGAAATTTTGCACAGTGGTTTCCTTTATAATGTAGACAAAACAAAATATGGAAGGACTTTTCAAAATTCAACCGTTAAGGGAGTTAGTTTTAAAGTTAGGATCTTAAAACTTTGTGTTTAGGCTGACGATTAAAAATTAATTCATACGTGTCTCTGCGTTTTTGATAATTTCAAACCCCACAGGGTAAAAAAGGGGATGAAGTTGTGTGTTGGAAGTCCTTGATTTTCGACGTAAAAATCATAAAGTTTATTATCTAGGCGTATGGTTGGAAGCTAACGCAAAGGTGTTGTTAGAATTTCAATCCTTAAGGGGTTGAAAAGGGGTATGATATTTTGTTTTTTAAAATAAAATCACTAATTTTATCATGAAAAATGACGTTATCACTTAAAATTATCGTCCGTAAACCGACTTTACAGACAACCATTTTTTTTGGAACTGCCTCGGATCGGCAACAGGCGATATTTTCTTCAACAAACTAAGCAGAACGGCTTAAAAGTGCAGAAGCGAGCTCGAAAACTTTATGACTCCGTCTCGAATACAATATGTTTCTTTAAAAATTTGGCATGCAATATTGACATTACTTTTTACCCATCATAGATATAGCCAGTAGTAGCTGATAAATGGCATCGAGTTTCATTTAACACCATAAAAATCATATCTTTCAGACCATTAAAGACCTGAAGCACCGTCTCAAAGGATCCCGTTCCTTCACCCCCGCTCTGGAAGGCGTGGCGTTCGAGTACGAGTACGGGTTCAAGGGGGATAAAATTTTGTTTTTTAAGTTAAAATCACTAATGTCATGAAAATTTGTATTTATTTATAATGTATTTTTTAATATGTATTTTTTTTTGTTTGTAATTAATAATTACAATTTTTGAAAAATCACCCTAGAAGAGAAATAACGATAATTCAGTGATAATAATTCAATTCAATTCATAAAAGTATGCAATTTTCATTGATGAAATTGGAGTTCGGAAACCGACTTTATTTTATCGAAATTCTCGGTAGGTAGCAGCTGAGTAGTATGCCCGTTCCTACGGTAGATGCAGGCAAAGAGGCTGACAAAGCTTTCGGGGAAATAATCGTGATATCGCGTCGAATATGGTTCTAATGGGTACTTCTAATGCCATGGCCATGAGAATTCCCAGATCTTTTTTTATTCCTTTATTTTTTTTGAGATGACCAGTGCGATGTTTTAGTTTCCGTGTTGTTAATTGAAGTACCTACATTTGAAATTGCAAACAAGTTAGAACACGTTTTGTTTCAACTCATTTGTCCCAATCTAATCATGATAATAATGTCTCGTCACGATGACTTGACAAGAACCTAATCACAGGATTGATGTCTAGATATTTGTGTATGTAATTATGATATATATTGAAGAATCATGTTTGTTGGCAAAATATTAAATGTCAAAGTCCAATTTTAAGATTAACAGCGTTATTCCAAGTATTTGAGTTAATTAAAAAATAAACCGAAAATCACACACACAATGCATGACAAAAAGCTGTCAAAATATGTATTGTAGAGTAAGGCTAGAGTAAGACAAAGGACCAAATTATAATGAAAGTACCAAAAACATAACAGAACGTATGAAATCCTTTTCAAATAGAATTTTACCCCTAGGCTGCCGTCCGTCCCGGTCTTGGCACCCCACATGTCGGAGTTGTGATGAGAAACCTGATGCACAGGCTGGGGTACAAGAAGTTCTACGTACAGGGCGGGGACTGGGGCAGTATCATCGGCAGCAGCATGGTTACTTTTTTCCCCAAGGTAAGAAGAGAATGGTGTCGATGCTGTTGTGCACAGACTAAACTTAATTTAGGCTATTGCTATCTTTTACTAAAATGCAGTGCGAGAAAAGGACTACTATAGCTATGAACTAAGTTAGAGATGTCAAACTAGTTTATGCCTTGCGTTTCACCATGTTTTTAGTCGATATGTTTTTACGTGCACCCTTCATTTGTATGGAAATATTAGTTCCAATTAAATTTGACAGCTCTAAATTACGTCCGTCTCTTTCTCGTTTTATTAAAGAGAAAAAGATAGCAATAGCCTAAATTAAGTTTAGTTTGTACACAACAGAATCGCCACCAATGTGTTCTAAGGAAAATTTAACTAATCCTTTTGGTTATTAAACATTAAATCATAGGATTAGTTGGTGGTGTAGTGGTTGCAAGCGCTACAACATGAGATCTTAGGTTCGATTCCCTGGTTGAGCAGTGTTATTGGGTTTTTTTTCCACCTGGAATAACTGTAGCCACCCGTAGTATGGAAGAAGGCTTGCCCTTTTTACATGGCACTTCAAAATAACTTGAGAAATGTGAGTGTACTGTATACCTCTTCCTAATCGTTCGAGGATTACATCACATACCACCTTCACGCTTGAAAAGCCGTAAAAGCTTCGTGAGACACACGATTTCCACAAAAGACAGTGCGTCAGATGAAAGATGCAAATTGTAGAGGAACAAACATCCCACCCCTCCTCACTTCATCAATCCAGCGCAACATCTTCCTCCTGGATAGGAACTGCAGGTTCCAATCTGGAAATCTCTTAACCGTTTGCTGGCCCAGGTTGGCCGCTGTAGGCCAAATGGGGTGACTTCCCCCTTGTCAGTGTGGAGCCCCCCTCTGCAGGATATGCCCCACCTCCTTTCTTGCCCTTCCTGCACAGCCACCTGCACCTTCCAGTATTTAAACGAAGCCAACGACAGGGCTGTGCAGGTGGCAAAATACTGGTATTATTTGAGTTTATCGACACGCAAAGAAGGACAAGTTCTAGGATTACAAGTTAGAAATCATTAGAAAACCATAAACGCCTGAAATTACGGCAAATTGGCTAAGTAATAGTAGAAGACATGATGGGCCCACCTTAAATAAATAATCTTTCGATTTCCAGGAGATTCTCGGTTTCCACACCAACATGGCGTTCACGCTGAACCCACTGGGCACGGTCCTGGAGTTAATCGGTTCCTTCTACCCTTCCCTGATGGTGGACGCGAACTTCGTCGACACAATGTATCCATTGGGACAGAAGTACTCTTACCTGCTTGAGGAAACCGGTTACTCGCACATTCAAGCCAGCAAACCTGACACTGTGGGTGAGTTGGATTGGATATCGGCAATGTGGATAAGAAAGATAATGCATCTGGAAATATCAATTTGTCTAGTTCCTGAACTATTCTTGGTTTGTTTTTTTAAATCTTGCCTAGAGACGAAATAATTGGAAAGAAAAGCATAAGTTGCGTTTTTTTTTTTATTGCCTCACACATTTGAATCTATGTGTCCTACCTGTTTTCTGTATTTCTGCAAGAAAAATTACAGCTCCTCGGAATCGGATTTAAACCAGCGTCCTTTGGATAACAGTTTACACTCACAACTTTTGTCCTCAGCTTTACTAACTGAGCTATCGAAGGCATGTGGAGAAACGCTAAACTGTCAATCTGTTTATTTACGACTAGCTGATGCCCGCGGCTTTGCCCACCCGCAAATTATATACTAAAACCTTCCTCTTGAATCACTCTATCTATTAAAAAAACCCGCATCAAAATCCGTTGCGTAGTTTTAAAGATATAAGCATACATAGGGATATAGGGACAGAGAAAGCGACTTTGTTTTATACTATGTAGTGATATACAATTATAGATAACGAGTATGCGTCCCCATTAATGTTACATTGTCCATCGGGCCAACCGTAGGCTTGGTCACCAATAAGCTAAAGCCGAGCTAAGTGCAAAAAGAGACATTTGAGAAAGACTTCGTCTCTTTATACCATCGTAACTCCCAAACGGATGACCCGATTTTAAGCTGTTTTTCTTTAATTCCAGGGGTTGCCCTCTCCGACTCCCCTGCTGGTCTTCTGGCATACATCCTCGAGAAGTTCTCAACCTGGACCCGACCTGAGCACCGCAACAAACTTGACGGAGGCTTGACCTTCCGCTTCACCAAGGAACAGCTCATTGACAACTTGATGATATACTGGGCGACAGGGTCCATTACTACGGCTATGAGGCTGTACTCCGAGCACTTCAACTCAAAAATCATGGGGTGGAAACTTGACGAGTGAGATGAATCATTAACTTAGTTCTATAAAAATTTATACAATATGGGTTTACGGTCTATAATTTTCTCATTGCTGGGACACTGATCGCTCAGTAAGAAAGATTTAGACGAATTTACTGCAAGAGTCTGTATGTATCGGTAAAATATTTTTAACAGGTTATAAAAGTCTACGTCATTTGTCTTTGTCATTTCTGCGCAGACTACAGCTTCAGAATCAAGAAAGAGTTATTAAAACAAGGAAGACACAGTCATGCTCTAAATCTTGATGGAAAAGATTTCGAGGAATCGAGAGAGTTGTTTGAGGAGTATGATTTTCATCAAACTCCTCAAAAAACTCTCTAAGAAGAACAACAAAACAGAGCATACAACGGTGAAGTTATATAATACTATTAAGGGTGTAAAAGACCTCTTAACGAAGCCGAAAGGCACTTTTTTTCCTTATCATTACGATCATTTTTTTGTTCTACACCATACCTGGGAACCTTCTAGTTACGGAGATATTGGGGGTCAAAGTTCCAACTTTTTCACAAGTTTTTTTTTTAATACATGTTATTAATGCAATATTTTTACTTTAAACACCTCCACGGGCCCCGTACTATTCAATCAGCACAATGTTTTGAGTGCGTTACATTGAGTTCTACAACAAAAAATGTTTTTTTTTAATTATAATTATATTATTTATTATTATTTTATTATATATTATTATAATTTTTGCGTGAAGTTACTAAGTTTGATGAACAGAATGCTTGATTGACGGCTTTGTGGTGAGGTTGTTTACACCCTGTATAATTATGACCTGTTAGAAGAATCTCTTGAAATTTTGACTTTCAGAAAAATAATTTTAATCTTGTTCTCTACAGAATCCCAACCCCAGTTCCAGTATGGGCACTGCAAGCGAAATACGAGCTAGCATACCAGCCTCCTAGCGTCCTGAAGCTGAAGTTCTCCAACCTGGTGGGCGTGACAGTCCTGGATGATGGAGGGCATTTCCTGGCCTTCGAGCTGCCGAAGCCTTTCTCTGAAGATGTCCTGAAGGCGATAGGAGAGTTCAAGAAGCTGGCGAAGAAGAATATCAAGACTGATTTGTAATTTTAGTTGGGAATCATAATTTTGTTTATTTATTTATGCAATTAAACAGTATTTTATTATTACTGGAAACCTCTTCTGGAACAAGAAGTTATTATTTTGACCATAAGTGATCATAGATCATTTTAAACAATGCATTTAAGTAAATTTTATTTACTTGCGTAGACCCAGTAGCGCTACATGGTAGACATTTCACCCTAATATTCATCATTTAGTCCTGATTCCTCTAATTTACAAATGTTTAAGTTGGTCCCAGGACTGTTTTAGTTGGTCCCTGGACTGTTTTTTGACAATCATCGTCCTCATCACTCCTTCTTCGGATTGCTTATTGGCCAAACACGAACCTACTTAACTATTTACCGTTTGCATTCAATTCTACTTGTTGACCGGACAAAAAGCTACTCTGCTATCTACAAAACACCAAACTAACCTTCGCCACCTCTCCACACAAATCTCATAAAATCACACTTAATCCGACTATTGGTCTAATAAAAATCAATCAGCCCTTATCTCGCACCCGCCGAGTATGCGCGCGAACGTCGCTCGGTCACGTGGCGAACGCGTGTGCATACGCTAAGGGGATTAGAAGCGATATAGCAAAGCTGCTTATTTGTCATCATTTGCTATTTTATTTGAGTAGGCGTTGGTACGTTATTAATATTTTTGTGGTCCTGTGGGAGATTTTGACTCTGAGGGTGAATCTTGAAATTTATTTATTGAAAATTATTTATTTTATATTTTCTTGGTCTAGCAACAATTCTTCACACTGGATACAGATGATGATAAATCGTTCTTAAAAATAAATTAGAGCGCAACAATTACATAAACGTAAACACCACATGCACAAAACAATAAATTCGGAAGATAAGCTAACTTACTAAGTAATACGCGCCAATATTCAATTAAATTAAATTAAACTTGTGGTAGTGAAAAACAGATTATGACAAAATTGATTAAAATAAATTGGTAAACTTATTGTTATACGTAAAAAAGAAAAAAATATAAAATTAAGAACAATGGTAAGCACCTAAAAAGAAATTCGAGACACTTGAATTGCGTTTGGGGTAGTGTCCAACCTCCACGATTATTCATCATTTTTTGAAGATACAAAACGAAGTAATTAGTAAAGTAATTGGTATCGTTGCCTACCTCTACTTTAATTTCTCATAATTAAGACACCTTCTTACCTACACACGTTTTAAACTCATTACCCCACTTTTCGTTCGGAGTCAGTAAACGGTTAAACTGTTTTACTATTAGTCACTTATGTGCCAAGTAATTAACTGCTAATCTCACTTAACGACAGGCCTATTACGTTTAAAGAATGCATTCGTTGAAATTAAATGCTTAGTTAATAAGAAGCTAAATTATTATTTTGGTCCTTCGATGCATAACATTTTGCAAGGCAATGTAATTTAATTATAGGAGTTTGACACCAAATTAAATCTAAAAGCCGCTGCCCATGAATATTTTCAATATTCGTAATTCATTCCAAATCCCTATAGAAAGAAACACTGCCATTTTTCCCTCTCATTTTCCGGGCAACGTTTCCAGTCTGAAACCCTTATCCGGACATTACAAACAAGTCCTTTCTGCTCTTTTATGTTAACACTAGCTTCCGCCCGCGGCTTCGCCCGCGTGGTGTGTTGATAAAAAGCAGCCTATTGCAAAAATAACAAAATCGAAGAATAAATAAGCTTATGTTATCCTTAAGAGCTGGACATATGGTATCGCGGACTTTTCTGTAGATCTATATAAGATACACAATTACACTGTACATTATTTTGTTATATCTTAAAGGGTTTAGGCAGCGTTTTCGTTGAAAGCTCCCAGACAACTAATTTTTTTCGTCATTGTCAAGAATTATCGTTACTTAAACGCTTTCACCCCTATTGACCGGGATAAAAGGTAGCTTATATGTTAATCCAGGGTATAACCTATCTACATACCAAATTTCAACCAAATCGGTTCAGCCGTTTATGAGTGAAAGAGTAACAAACATCCACACATCCATTCTCACAAACTTTCACATTTATAATATTAGTAGGATAGTAGGATAGTAGGATATTGTCCTGTAAAGTATTTTGTGTGTAAATAAATAAATAAACAAACAAGTAACTGCCTCGTTGATCCGGAGGTTGCAGGCACGACTGCTAAGCATTAGGTTCTGGGTTCAATTCCCGGGTCGGGCAAAGTGTCATTTGGTTTTTCCATTGGAAATTTCTCAGTAGCTGCCACGGAGTCTGGATTTGCGCCCGGTTGATGACAATAAGCTGGCCACATATTACGTGGGACTTAAACATAACAGGCGAAATTTGGCCTTTAAACCTTTGCCTTAAAACCTTTGCCTTACCCTTCTTGGATTACAGGCGTAATGTTATATTCAACTGCTCAAATGGTTCATGAACGGCAGTGGTTTTTATTCAAAAATGGAATAACTGAATGTTTCATTCCTAAAATCCATTGTCTATTGACAATAAGTATTAGTATTCTCACATTCGCATTTTGAATATTAAAGAGGAGATAGGTGTTTATGTCATCAATATGAAACAAACTCATTGTCCTAAAACCTCTGCTAACGTGAGATAAGGAAGGCTAACAAATACGCCAGGGACGCGGAAGGGTGGAAATTCAATTTCCATCGTAAAATGTGTAGAGGGCGGAGCGAACCGCCCCTCTGATAGAAAGAGACAGGTGATACACACACATGCGACAAAAGGGAAAGAGAAATCAAATGCAAATGTTACGTTTATACTTTTAATTTATAATATGACTATTTGTAAATTAGAATTGGTTTTGGTACAACAATCTTTTCTTGGTTACACACTATACTGGGTGGAATTTTTCAATGCCACCTGGAGGGAAAGTACTCTAAATACTGGGGATAGCAAATTATACTCAAAGGAAACATTCGTTTATTTTTTAAAAGAAACAAATCTGCATTCACAGATTTTTGAAAATTCGCTTACCATATTCGGGCATCAAACCCGGGATGAATCGACTAAAGTTTGAAAAAAAATCATCTGTACCTTTTTGACATCAATCGATAGGGTCAATTAAATGAATCAAATCTCTCTAACAAACATGATACATTAAATGAAAGGAAAACCATGAATAAAAGTGCTGTATGTTATGGAATTTATCCCATTGAATTTAGAACTGTTCTTTAGATTTCATGATTTTCCCTTCACTTATCATGTATGTTAGAGAGATTTGATCCATATGATTGTCCCTATCGATTGATGTAAAAAAAGTACAGGGTGCTATGTTTCGAACTTTAGTCGGTTCGATTCCCGAGTATGGCAAGCGAATTTTCGAAAATCTGTGAATACAATTTGTTTCTTTTAAAAAATAAAGAAATGATTCCTTTCAGTAAAATTTGCTATCTCCAGTATTTCGAGTACTTTCCCTCCAGGTGGCATTGAAAAATTCCACCCTGTAACTATAAGTACTTATAATATAACGTTATGAAATAAACGACAGCGTATGAACTAACCAAAAATATTAATTCCCGTAAACTAAAATTACTAATAGGTATTTATCTGACTATAGTATCACAAAATTAAAGTTAGGTACTACAGCTTTGGTACAAAACATAGAACGGAAGTCACGACGACACGGTTACAAAATTACATTTTGATACGTCAGTATCTCATTTGGCAATTCAACGGTGGGATTATTCAAATATTTGATAAAAGTAAACCATCATAAACTACTCCTAAACCTTAACCTGAGATAATCTTAATTTAAACCTAGGCATTATTTACAAAAACATGTTAAATCCTAAACAACAATAGATTTGCAGACTATGGATACTGGAATGGAAATAAATGTGCTCATTGAAAATAAATCAACCTGTTCGAATGATATTTAGAGTACTAACAAAGAGGACGGATAAAATAATGAAATTAACACATCCAAAAACCTTAGATAACTATTTAAAAAAAATCTTTTCCATTTGGCATTAAACACTTCTTGACTCATTAAAATAACGAACTTAATACGATAATATTGCTAACGCTCCACAATTGTCTACAGCCCATCATTTAGCATCCTTATCATTTTTATCTTTACTTCCGTGACCATTTTGCATTTTACCATCATGCTCATCTTTGCCATTTTGTGCTGGCGCTATCATTAACAGGTTATTACCATTGCGATCAGCCAAGTTTCTAAACGGCATATTTTGTCGCCATCTCGGAGAAAAGTAAAACTGATTCCTTAGAACTCTCAAATGCTCTTTGGTGATATGAAAGTCTGTTCTATTGCTTATAGTTCTTTGGAATCCTCTTCTTCCTTCTTCATTTTCTTCATTGCCGTATCTTTGGTATTCGTTACTCTCGTGGTAAATCTTTGCTCTTGGACAATCTTCTTCGCTAAAGTATGGTCTTTTCAGGCGGAGGCGTCGGGATTGTGGACTCAACGGGGATTCGCATTTGATCGCAAGGCTTGCTGAGTTTTCTTTGTTCATGGAAAGACCGTGGGTTTTCTGCCATTCTAGGACTTCGCAGAGTAGGCCTATGTACCTGTCGAATAAATTCATAGCTAATGTAAATGGACCGAAAAGCGCACTATTTTAGTAACAGAAGCAGAAGAAGGAAGGAACCGTGAAACCCACACTCCCACAGCTCCACTTTTGTGCGCCATCCTGTTCTCAACACATGGCAGTGGCTAACGTGCGTCGGGAGTTCAGTTGCCCAAAAGTTACTGGTAATACCAATACACGTTGGTATTTTTACTAATTTGATTAGATGCAGGTCTATCCAGGGTGATTAGTAACTGGGTGCTGTCCTTGAAATGGGTGATACTAGACCTTATTTGCAACAATTTTGACCCGTTTCCTTGGGGTCCAAACTGGGTGTTTTTTAAGAAATCAAACTTAAAGTTTTTATTGAAATTTTCCACCTCTCCAACATAAAGTGCTGATTGTGAGAAATGTGCGACGTTCTGGATGTTAAACTGATACTTTCCTGATAGCTCATTAACGCATTTATCCTTCGAAAACCAATTTGTCAAAAAAGTACATCTGCCTTGGGATAATGAGTGTCATCAAGGTCATGTTCTGAAAATTTCTTGAAACTTCCCTAGTTTTTCGAGGCAGGTTTCTCAAAATATATGATTGTATATGTATACTACACTTGTGAAAATCACAGAATCTACGTTCTCGCTATTCCAGTTATGGTGATTTGTTCAACATAACTGGAATAACATTGTTTTCGATTATTGATTTCGGTTAAGGCTTAATAGACAAGTTTTGAAGATGGGAATAACACAAGACGCAGCACACTGCCGTGTTCCGAACACGTCTCAGAGAATATCCTCATAATTCATCTTCCATCTAGAGAAATTATCGATTCTTACCTGATAGCCATCCTCAGTATCTCATTCTTGGACAGCTTCTTGTCGGGCGGGTGCGTGGGCACCAACCTCCTCAGTTCCGCAAAGGCTCCGCTCACGTTCTGCTGTCTCCAGCGTTCGCGGCAGTTGGTGAACAGCTTCCGAGGAGGACGGAGCAAGCAGGAGTTTAGGGATGGCAGATCTTCTGGTAGATTCTGTATTGACAAGGAGTTTATTTAACTTCACAGTGCAGTGGTAGAGTAGATTGCGAAGTGATAAACAACATACGGAACTATAGAAATTCTACTACATAATCCACGATATAATGATAAGTATTGCATTATTTCGTGGATTATGTAGTAGAATTTAGATATTTAGAGATGTGATTGGATTTATACTGGACGAACCCAAATACATTTAAATATGTGCCGATAGACGACACAAAGCGATCAACATCGCAATCTGTAATAACGTATTGGTCAGTGTCGGTAAAATTTTTGTAACGTGTGAAACTCGCAATTGCCTGTCATTTTGCAGATGGCCTCACTGAGACATGGGATCACAGTTTTTCCGAAAGTCTATCTATAGAATATTTAATCACTGCAGAAATGACCGTAATTTTGTTTTTGAAGACTTATTTTGACGCTTATACGACGTCTCTACACAGCATAGAGACTATTCTCACCTGAAGATTCCTGCCAGACTGCCTGTCGTCATCACTGTCAGGTAGACAGAGGTCGTCGCTCAACATCTCACTGTCAGGCTCCTCATCAGAACAGGACTCTTGGTCGGATGCCATCGTTGGAGTATACCCTGCAGCGAAAGTTACATAATGAAAAGATTTGTGAGACAACCTAATGAGGAGTTGATTCAGAAAATGGTTTGAGAATTACTGTGAGATATTGTGAGCTAAGCACCATAAGGTGGTTCTATCACTTGAGTTAATCTTTGGACGTCGTCGGGCTTTCCGTCGGTATGAACCATCTTGAGCTGATCATCATTTTCATCTACCTAATCTTTTATCAACTATGTTGGGTCCAATTTCCAGGCTAGCCAAATGCAGCTGAATTTTAATATATTACAAGGGACTCAACGGGCATCTATAATCATTTTAGAAAATTTACTTAAATTTTAAAGCAAATCAAAATAAATAGAAATGAAAATATTCAAAACGATGGAGAAAACCTGCATCCAGCAGTACATGACACTATACCTAACGACGACGACAATGAAACAGGGTCACATTTCAGTGGCGAAGTAAATAAAGCAGCTGCGTCTATATAAAGCGCCGTTATTGTTGGCTATCGCAGGAAACAGTTATCACAGGATGTCGCTATAATTAACTGAGCAACATTTACAGTACGGCTTGTTAATTTTAACAATAAACTTAAAAAATACGATTGTTAAGGACTAATTTGACAATGACAAGCGAAGGTGAATTGTGTGCCTACAGTCCTACATTGATTTTTATAATTTTACTAGCTGATCCGACAGGCATTGTCCTGACATGTCGACAATAGCGTCAGCTACCATTCGGGGGATAAGTATAAAACAATCTTAAAAATCGGTCAAGCCGTTTAGGATGAGACGAAGAGATTGAATGGAAATCGATGTGAGTACGGTTATAGCAAGTGGTCCCGGCCGCTATGGACATCAAGGTCACCTTAGGGATTGAATACCAGAGATATCGCAGATGATGATTACGTAACGACGAACGAACGTTACGAAATGCAGTTTCTTACCAAGGAGGTTTATTACTCAGTAACTGTGGTGAGGCGGGCAGACAGCCAGGATCGCTCCATGTAAAATACTGGTATTCAGCTGCATTCGGTTTGACTGATAGATTTCAATAGGTTATTTTGGAACATCCAATCTAGCAGGTACACTTTGATAAACACTGATGGAGCGACTAAATATCTGACATTCACAACTCAGTTAGTACTGGGTAATTTATCTTGGTAGGACTGGTTGTCAGACTTTCGGGCCACTGACCACCTGTAATGACTATAAAGTATCTACAAGTAATGACAGCCGGGACTAATGGCTTAACGTGCTTTCCGGGGCCCGGAGGAAACTCGGTAAGTAATGGGTGGTCACCCATCCAAGGACCATCCTAGGCAAGTGCGGCTTAACCTGCAGATCAATCCGAGCGGCTGTTATTATTTAACCACGGGCTCCTCTACAATCTATGACTATCATAGAGTCGTACACTAAAATACAAAAATAAACCTAAACTTATTTGCCAACTTATGTTAAAATTAATCAATTTCCTGCAATTTTCCTGTTGCCATGTTTCGGTCACTTTTGTGAATCACCAGGATTGTTTTTGATGTGCAATTTGATCAATGATTCGGATATTTAGTACACACTGCAAACTTCTCTTTCGTTTAGTAAAAATCGATTGAATTTGGGATTCTTTTAGAATTATTAGTATTCGATGTTTAATTCATAAAATATCTAATTAATCGTATTCAACATTTTTTCATATAATTGTAAATATCAGCAAGTTTCATACCGTTTCCTCCTGGAATATCTGTCACGGTTGGCATAAAAACGATCCACAAACACTGATTAAATATAATTCACAATGCAATTCAAATCGCACCAAACTTGTTGACGGCGCGACGAATCGGAGGCGACTGACAAAAATCCATACCAATATTCAAATATCGAAATGGGGGTTGGCAGGAAGTGTTGTGATTGGTTGATTGCGGTCACGAGATTAACCAATCAGCGTTGTGGAAGGCGGGGCGAGGACTTTCTTTTGTTGCGATTTATAATAACTTTGAAATACTACGCATCTTATAGAGTGTTACATTGTTATCTATCGCTCATTCCCAGCCGTTACTAGAGCTTGAAGCACACCTATAGCTATTGACACCTGGAAGACTTAAAGTGTGTCTAACTATCCGAGCCGAATTCTAATTTAACGTTGTTTTATATTTCACGTAATTTTATGACGCGCCGATGAAGTTGTAGTGCAGTTGCAGTTAAGTTCAAGTTCGAGTGATAAACGGTATTCTTGTAATCTTTGAACTGCGCGTAAGTTGCGCGTGAACTGCACATCAACTGTACGACAACCAAACTCTACTAAACTTACCTAAGGTGTGGCCAAATGAGAGAAAAAAATATTACTCACTGAGTAATCGAATAGAATCGATCACATTTCAATGAATATGACGTTATTAAAATATTAAAATAATATCCCAGTACAGATTTTAGTGCTTTTTCTTACATAATAGAATACCGATCATGTTGCGTTCCGAAGCACGCACCAAAGACGCGCAACAGAGTAGAATGCCGTTATTGCGCTCGTGTGACGCGAACTTGACGCGAGCGTGTCTGACAGCGGTAGAGAATACGAAAAGCGTTGTTTTGATCGAAACTTAACTGCAACTGCGCTGCAACAGCACTTCTTTAGTTACGTGAATTAGCCTACTGATCTCCGTCTTATTTCAAATCGGCAGTCTATTGAATTCTTGTATTGTAACTTATACTTACTTATACCTACCTTCTATCATATTAAGCTCTGACAGATATTAGAAAAATCTGTATCAAAATGATTGCGAGATGAAATATTTGTATTGTCTCTCCTTCTCCCTTAAATCCATCCAAAGGTTGTCTTTAAAAGATCGCTTTTAGCGATAAGACCGCCCATTGTGTCACCCTTTGTAAAATGTTTTACATTTGTTTCTGTAATTTTTATGGTGTACATAATAAAGAGTATTCTATTCTATTCTATTCTATTCTATGAATGCTGGTAGTTGTGAACTGTGAATGGGTTGTTAAGAATAGGCATGACGACAGTATCTAAAAATTGCAAATCTATTTAGTCCGTCAGTTACAGTATTGGAAATTAATGGACACGTATTTTGTTTTTGTAAATCAATGAATATTGACATTTGTTTTGTCGTCTCGCCTATTACGATTAGATTTTATTTTACTTTTAGAGATATGCATATAAATTAAACTTTCAAAACGCCTAGTTGACGCTTCCCGTGACCCAGGGGCTGGCTTTTACCTTGGTCAGAGGCTAAGTGTTGCCATACAACGTCTTACCATGAGGTATCGTATTACCCAGTACTAACTGGGTTGTGGAGGTCAGATAATATGGAGTCGCTCCATGTGAAATACTGGTATTCAGCTGCATCTAGTTATACTGGAAGCCGACCCCAACAGAGTTGGGAAAAGGCTAGGCAGTTGATGACGGATCTTTAGAATCGTGAAGGTAATCGTAAAACCTTATCGACTGTCAAATGTCATAAAATGTTTAGTTTTATAAGCTCGCACAGGGCTATAATATTTTATAACAGACTAGGCTTCAAAGATAAGTATACTTATTTATAATTATGATTGTGACTAGCCTTTGCCCGCAGCTTCGTCCGTCTCGGAGTCGGCAATCATCGTGATGTAAACTAACGAGGGTCATGGTGCAAAATTTCGATCGAAATGCTCTCAGCCATTACAGTAAGAAGTCTGACACCCAGTCTTACCAAGGGGTATCAAATTACCCAGTACTAACTGGGTTGTGTTATGGAGGTCCGATAGGCAGTCGCTCCATGTAAAATACTGGTATTTAGCTGTATCCAGTTAGACTGGAAGTCAACCCCAATGATGATGACCCTAAGATGAAAGGATGATGAATGAATTGATGATGCGGGCCTGTGGACGGTGAGGTCCGTCTTATGACGACAGGCAGTGTCGACGGTGCGTTCGTGTCCCACGCGCGCCTTAAATAGAATCAGCAAAAGGAAGGGGTCCGCAAGGGCCGATGCCTGCCGGGGCTGCGGGACTGTTTGAAAGAGATACCGTGGCCCCGGAACACAAAGAGAGATGAAGGAACATGGATGGGTTTTAGTCAGTAAAAGTCTGACAGTCCTGCTCCGCCCAGAGCGGGAGGGGTCATTTGATGATTTCCCATCCGAAAAAAAAAGGAATATGATTAGCAACTTACACACGGCAATGAACCGAGCTACATTGGTAAATAAATTATTTTAAATGCAAGCGCGTGGATATCGTTAAGTCACGATGATCACTGCTACAACTGACTGAATGTCTTTAGCAGTGCACAGTGGTGACTCAGACACTCTGCTCCAACCTATATGTCGGAGGTTGTAGGTTCGAAATTGGTAGCTTCCTCGAAAAATCTCTCGCCCATTGGTCGACACTTCGCAGAGGGCTGGCTCTTTGTTTGGCCAAAGAATCAGCATAACTAGCCATTCAACGTGGCAATGCGGCCAGTCTTCTGGGCACGTTCCTGGATGAAAGCGATGTGGAGAAGTACTTTGACGCCCAGTAAGTGTCCTATTGTCGTTGTACACGTAGGTACATACTTTTATTCTTAAGTGTTCATATTATTGTAGAGTTATGGCAAGAGAGCCCACCACCACACGACTTCTTAAAGCCTCAAGAACACCTGGCTCCCGGCAGTGAACAACAGTGGCCTATTTATAAAGCTCTGAATCGATTGCGTACCCAGTAGGCCGCTGCAAACATAACCTGGCAAAATGGGGTATAATTGGTTCTTCCAACACCGAGTGCGAGTGCGGCGCTCCGGACCAAACAATGCCCCACCTGATGGAGTGTCCTAGGTGTCCGTCTACCTGCACTCTGGACGACCTGTACAGCGCCTCTACCGCTGGAATAAACGTGGCCACCTACTGGGCCCACACCGTGTAATTGGAATGAAAATCGATAAGAAGTAGATTGTAGAGTTTGTAATTATGTATGTTATGTATAATATGTGTACCTACCTATAATCCTACCTAATGGTAGGATTATAGGTAGGTAGGGTTATTTTATTTTATTCATTAGAATAAAATAAAATTTACCTCTAAAAGCAGGAAATCAATAGGTAGTACCAATATTATTGTAAGGAAAATTAAAATCGCTGTGATTTTGACAGTGATACGAAATCAAAAGTGACATACCTAAGTATAGTCTCAGACCAAGTAAAAAAGTATATGTTGTTTGAAACTGTCTAATGATTAAATATAGGTACGTTATACTCGATAATGAAACGAAAGGTCTCTCCCTCGTTATTTACCTTTAATTACTGTTTCAATCGCTTCTTTTTAATTTTCCGGAATGAAAACTTTTCTTTGTCCCTCTTCGGTTTTAATGAACTCCCTGTAAAAATGATAATCGTGCCAATGGCTAGAGTTAAGACGAAGTAGAAAGATTGACGGACAGATTTTAACTTTTTATACCTTAGCTTAGCCCGTAGCGGCTGGGAGACGGAACGAGATAAACACATTTGCATTTTAAAACATTAGAATATTGACGATTATCCTGTTTCATTGTCTAGTAGGTATCTGTTGTCTAATCACATTGTCACAGAAGAAATTCAAACTAAATGTAGGTACGAGGGTACCTAACTTGCATTCAATTGAATGCAAGTTAGGCTTGCTTCAATTTACCTACTATAGACAATCGATAGTAGCAAGGCCTGTCGATAGTGAATTTATAACGTAAAGTAACAAAATTGACGAATTAATGGTCTTATTAACCATTAGTTTAAAATAGGTAAATTAAATGAATATTCAGACATATCCGGTGTTAAAGAAACAAACCGAAGACGATAAACTCTACATTATATTAAGTAGGTACAACAAAGGTATCAAGTAGATCTATTCAATTAAGAAAATCAAAAAGTAACTAGCATACCATACATAACTAGCATGCCTACCTTACTCCCTAACCAATATATTCTCCGTACATAATATAAGCCTAGTTGCCATAATTAGTACCTGCATAATAATTTTTTTGGTAACTATAATCTCCTAATACGATAAGATTTAATTGTTTCTTTGATTTTCAATCACCCTAGCTCATTGGTCAGCCTGTACATAACTGATTAAACTTTTTGAGATAATCATTTACTTTATAGAAGTAGAATCATGTTCTTAAATATCCCTTGTATCGATGAGTAATCGCTAACGCAATTCTCAAAATATGCCTGTCTAAACAATACGAAATCAAAAGACGTCATTTCAAAACGTCGAATCAGCATATCTCCCAATTTGTTTACATTTCAACGGTCGTACATTGCCCTCCATCAAAAACTGCAACATTAATATTACAAGTTCCGCCAAAACATTGACCCACAAACGGGAAACGTGACCGTCGCGTGTTAGAAAAAAAAAAAAGAAAAAAAAAAAAGAAAATCATTAGCCACACTATTTATAATCTGTATTACCCTATTCGATCATTTGAATGCGCGCTCGCGATAAACCATAAACATACATTAGTAGTTTATCAGTCGTCAACGTGAAACGACGCGCGATCAATTTTATATGCATCTATTCGAAAAAAGTTATTACGAGAAAACTTGTCACAGAAACTGTTATTGTTCTTCAAGTGATAAACGTTTTATTTTCGCGAATTTAGTTGATATTTTTAGAGTAAACAAAAAGACTGTAATTGTGATAGTTTTTTGAACATTTAATAGTGTTAATAATTAATCGGTGGGTTTTCAGTGTGAATTGTGGACGATTTTGCTTCGAGGAAAAGAAGTGAGTTTGTTTTTATTTTAACAGGTGTTGTTTTATTTTTGAAATGAAAACAATGTTCTTTTGTTAGATTAGTAGCTAGCTATTTCCACTACGCCTGTATCTATTGTTTTTAGTTTTCTTAAGCACGTAAATCTGTTTATCACCCAAATATTATTAGACATTACAACATTAATAACAAATATTTTGTAAGAATCTTATAGTCTTGACTTTGTAATTCAAAAGTCAATATGATAATACCGTAAGAATACACTAAGAAACAGATATTTTAAATCCTTTCATCCGTTTTAAATAATAAGTGATAACTTTCATGAACAAAAATATTTATCGAACATGTCTGAAAGTTTTCCACAAACAGAATGCATAGCGGAAGGTTTTATTCATTCGAAGGTTCGGATTCAGTTTCGCTCTATAATTAAGGATAACCATTTAATTCAGAAGAAAATACAAAAAGTCCTGTAAAAGTGGACTCGATGAATAAATACATACATACCACGCCTTTTTTCCATGGGGGTAAGCAGAAACTACAGGACGCCACCTGCCACGATTTGATGAATAAATAATATATTGAATTATGCTAAGAATGATTAACGTTTCAAACTGTTCACTTATTTTGCTAATCAAAACAAACAATTAATATCTATTAAGGTTGTGAACTGGGCACATAGTAGGTGTCTTTTGATTCCAACCTAATTGATTAGTGTGTGTACATGTACTCTGCCTATCCTGGGCAACAATCCGTCAGAAAATCACAGCTTTTAACATAACATCACGCATGTAGTCCCCGAAGATTGAGGCAGGGGTGTACATAACAGACACCCACATTTCGCCAGTTATGTTAACATCAACCGGGCACAAACTAGACTCCGTGGCTGCAACTGAGAAATTCCTGATGTAAAAAACCCAATAACTCTTTGCCCGAGCTGGGAACCGAATACAGGCCTCCAACCACAACAACTTTGAGACCGCACGCGCACAATAGGCAGTCTGCCCTGTGACCACCGTGTTGGCTTCTTAGCGTCGTGTTCAATTCAACTTGGGTCTTCCCAAAATTTAACGACGTTTAGTTCCAGCAGCTCCTGTGATGTGCAAACAACAGGACACGATATAAAGTGTATAATATACCCTTTCCTCAGTTTTGGCTAATGTTAATATAAGTACCACGGGCAGTCAATGAACTATTTGACCACTAAATTCAACAAACAACCATTGATCACAATTCACCTACCACCACGTTAGTTTGGTTTTTCATGCTCTTTCATTTCTCACCATGTTTTTTCCTGCCCCGGAGTTGCTCATAAAATAAAGTTCGATTCTGGAACATCGTAATATCTGGAAGTGAGTTCTCTTTTCTTTGTTTTTTTCTTCTTTTTTTTTGTGGCCCAGGAACACAAAGGGCTACGAAGGAACATGGATGGGTTTTAGTCAGTAAAAGTCTGACAGTCCCTCCCACTCCGCTCAGAGCGTCATGATGATTTCCCATCCGAAAAAAAAGCCCTCGACAATTGCTAATCATATCTTTGTTAAAATATTTTAGTCAAATTAACAGCTGAAAGATTGCTTGGTTCAATTACCAATATTTATTGCTTTCTTTTGTCCTGATGTTAAAACAATGGTAATCTATAAACGTATTACTTTTGCATTGCTAAGATCATTACGAAAACTAATTAAGCATTGTAATTCGGCGTAAGTAATTAACGTAAAATAACAATGTAATATATAGCGTGTTTTAAAAACAAACAACTTCGAATCGTAAACACCCTGATTATTTCGCATCATTATGATTAACGAGCAGTTCGATCTAGTTTAAAATAAAAATATTGTAAAATAAAATCATAAATCGGTGATGAGCGTCATACTTGAGAATCTAAATAATCTTCTGCGTAGCCCTTTCCCAAACTGAACAACATGTTGGGGTCTGCTTCCAGTCTAACCGGATGCAGCTGAGTACCAGTATTTTACATGGAGCGACTGCCTATCTGACCTCCACAACCGAGTTACGATTACGATTCATCTTATATAGTAACACAATAGTCTTACTACATAAAATTAAGGCTATCGTCTGACAGAGAGAGAGAGAGAGATAGTCTGACTGATAAGTAACACTATCTCTTTCTGACTACTCGTAACAACTGTCAAAGATCTACAAAAGACAGCCAGGACCAACGCTTAAACGTGCTTTCCTAGGCACGGAGGAAACTTGATATGTAATAATGGTCACCCATCCATGGACCATCCTTGGCAAGCACAGCTTACCCTTGAAGATCGACCCGTGCGGCTGTTATTATTTAGCTCCGGTAATAAGTGCACCGACATGTGACGTCACACGAGTTTTCGACGCACTGCCTTAATTTTTTTGTTTACGTGAAATAAGAAAAAATACGTGTCCAATATTTTTTGGAAATCTATAAGACGGACTTATTAGTTTTGTTTGGTTATCTACCCTATTGTTAAATACCACCCAGATTATTATAATGTAGAAAAGGCACGGGTGCTGATCAACGCTCCTGCCGTCCTGCGTGTTGGCGATTTTCTCCTGTATCGTATGTTACAGAGTTCCAAGATACACTTGTGCAAATACAAGGTGTAACTGAAAGGGTTTACTCATACTTTAAAAGACTGCTACATACCTTCAAACTGATAACTTTCACCATGGGACCAACGACACCAACGACCAACGACAGCTGAAAAAATAATCAGCTGTATCTTTAAAAAAAAAACAATACCTACTCGACCCAAATGTATGGAACCGCTAATTTTATTTTGGTCTCATGGAGAAACTGGTTCAGTTTTATTGTCTTAAATTGACCAGTTTTCACAGGCGGTATAAATAATGATTATCAACCATTTCGTGAACCAACATGCTCGTGTAAGATACGGGAGCCTAAAGCCATCACGTCAAAAAATACCTTGAACTATCAACATCATCTGCTTAGCCTTTTCAAAACTATGTTGGGGTTGCAGTCTTAAACCTGATGCAGCTGAATGCCAGTATTTTACATGAAGGCACTGCCAATCTGACCTCCACAACCAAGTTAGTACTTGGTAATACGATACCCCTTGGTAAGACTGGTTGTCAGACTTTTTGGGTCACTGACTACCTGTAGCGACTGTCAAAGATCTACAAATTACAGCCGGGACCAGCTGCTTAACGTGCTATCCGAGGCACAGAGGACACTCTGTATGTAATGGCTGGTCACCCATCCATAGATCAACCTAGGCAAGCAAGGCTTTACCTAAAGATCGGCCCGAGCGGCTGTTATCATTTAGCCACGAGCTCCTCGTAGAAATATACCTTAAACATCTTATTGAAATACTTAGGCAAGGAGTTAAAGAAACTTCATGGTTGATCCTTGAGATTATCGCCGTCTGGCGATAAGCTATCAAATCTGTCGTACGATGTTGCAACGAGACAGTTTGCAGTATTAACTTACACTTCAACCAACTTTTCCGTGCAGGCGAGAAAACACAGAATTAAAATAATTGTACCAAGTTTGAAATATCGATCGAAGTTTTCTTGACAAACAGCACCACTCTTAACTGCACACTTAAATAGTGGTCATGCTATACATTGACACATATGTCAATCGTTGCCATGTTGGCAGCCTGCTGGTCCGTCAAATTAAAAAAAAAACTTTATCATCTCTTTGCTTGCATTTTGACAGAGGCTGGGGGAATAATTTTATTTTCATGCCCCCATCTCGGAAAGAGTATTTTTGCTCTTCGATATCTGAGTGCAAAAGTCGTTTTTATCCTCTAGAGGATAAAGTAAATTGAATTTAGAACATCGTGTGCACTAAGTTTGTGAATTCAAAACATCATTAAACCTATTTACTTCTACCTCCATGGTGCCGAATTTATCATAGGTACAACCTTTTTTAATTTGTTAAAAACTCAGACTCGGAACCTTCTTGGTGTACTTTTATAATTTGCTTTGCGCGCGCCATTTTCTTGTCAGGTCAATTGTTAAAACCTTAGGTTAAAAACAAGTGAAAAACGTAAAATAAGTGGTTTTGGCGACCAAGAAGTTTATTTGACGCCAACAGAATTGACTGAAACCGTTAATAATGCGCAAATGAGCTTTCTCCCTCAACAATCACGCGAGAAGGATTTGAAACAGTACGATATTAAAAAAATTGAAAAAAAAATAGGTAGAAAATGCCCAAGGCATTGAGTCCGCCTTTGTACAGTTTTTACTTGTGCATAAAGTTTTAATAAATAAATAAATAAATATTACACTCAACTTAACTAACTGTAGCAACGTTACTTTAAATTTTTCTTAATTGTACTTAAGTATTATTTGTTATAATTTAAAGATTATTCTGTAATACTTACCTACCATAATGTAGTAGTTAACACCTAAACTGAAATAAAAGTAAAAGTATCTTGTGATTGTAAATGTTTTTTTTTTTGCATTTAGTCATTTCCTCGCTGAGGTGGGATGAAAAGTTACGTGTTGCACTCGAGTGCGATTTTTCACCTCGTGCTCTTTTGATTCCCTCGCTAACGCTCAGGATTCTAATTTTTGAATCACTCGCTGCGCTCGTGACTCAATTTTAGAATCCTTCGCTTGCTCGGTTATCAAAATTGAGCACGCGGTTAAAAAGCAACTTTGCAGTCTTGTATAACAAATAACTATTTCATCCCCCCATCTCGGAAAGAGTATTTTTGCTCTTCGATATCTGAGTGCAAAAGTCGTTTTTATCCTCTAGAGGATAAAGTAAATTGAATTTAGAACATCGTGTGCACTAAGTTTGTGAATTCAAAACATCATTAAACCTATTTACTTCTACCTCCATGGTGCCGAATTTATCATAGGTACAACCTTTTTTAATTTGTTAAAAACTCAGACTCGGAACCTTCTTGGTGTACTTTTATAATTTGCTTTGCGCGCGCCATTTTCTTGTCAGGTCAATTGTTAAAACCTTAGGTTAAAAACAAGTGAAAAACGTAAAATAAGTGGTTTTGGCGACCAAGAAGTTTATTTGACGCCAACAAAATTGACTGAAACTGTTAATAATGCGCAAATGAGCTTTCTCCCTCAACAATCACGCGAGAAGGATTTGAAACAGTACGATATTAAAAAAAATTGAAAAAAAAAATAGGTAGAAAATGCCCTAGGCATTAAGTCCGCCTTTGTACAGTTTTTACTTGTGCATAAAGTTTTAATAAATAAATAAATAAATATTACACTCAACTTAACTAACTGTAGCAACGTTACTTTAAATTTTTCTTAATTGTACCTAAGTATTATTTGTTATAATTTAAAGATTATTCTGTAATACTTACCTACCATAATGTAGTAGTTAACACCTAAACTGAAATAAAAGTAAAAGTATCTTATGATTGTAAATGTTTTTTTTTTGCATTTAGTCATTTCCTCGCTGAGGTGGCATGAAAAGTTACGTGTTGCACTCGAGTGCAAAGATTTTTCACCTCGTGCTCTTTTGATTCCCTCGCTAACGCTCAGGATTCTAATTTTTTTTTTTAAATTGAGCACGCGGTTAAAAAGCAACTTTGCACTCTTGTATAACAAATAACTATTATATATAGGAGAAACCTTCATAAAGGTTGCATTACATAATCATTAAAGTAGGGTACCCGTTCTTGTTATTCCACTGAAGGCATTTAATTACTGGCATTAACCTTTTGAAAGCCATTGTCACCTATACGTGACAAGCAAGCGCGTGCCCTGTACGCCTAACGACATAAATAAATGACAAAATGGTAGGCGAAATTGTGGCTTAGCGTGGACGCACGCGCGTGTCATGCCCTCGCGTTCAAAAGGTGGAGGTACGTATTACCACACAAAGTTTTAAAAACCGACGAAGGCGTAAATTAGCAAAACGGTAAAAATGTGTCTGTTTGCCACATTTTGTCCAAAATGTAAAATTCAGCCCTTGTAGGCAGCTACGTCCAGCTACGGGCTACGATCGATCGTAGCGCGTAGCTGAACGTAGCTCGTAGCAATTTTCATCAATCATTTTATTCAGTGTCAATACCTTCAGCACCACAGCCTAATAATTAGTTTTTTTTTTTTCCTTTTAGTATATTTTTGCTTCTGACTGGTATAAATTCGTTGACCCTTTTTTTTTTTTTTTTACGGTGGCAAATCATCAAATGACTTCTCCTGCTCTGGGCGGAGCAGGAGGGAGTGTCAGACTTTTACTGACTAAAACCCATCCATGTTCCTTCCTCGCCCTTTGTGATCCGGGGCCACGGTATCTCTTTCGAATAGTCCCGCAGCCCCGGCAGGCTTCGGTCCTTGCGGACCCCTTCCTTATTGCTGACTCTCTTTGAGGCGCGCGTGGAACACGAACGCGCCGTCGACACGGCCTGTCGTCATGAGTCGTACGGACGGCGAGCTAGCCCATAGCTCCCCGTCCACAGGCCCGCGCCTACGGTGGCCGAAAGCCACCACGTGGCCCCCGACGCCCGGGGCGTCTCCCGCGGCGGCCGGGACGTGAGGATCTCTCCCTGTCCTGTTCCGCCACCTCCTTCGCTAGCATGACTGCTTCGCAGAAGGAGGTGACGGCTACCCATTCCGTCTCGCTCCGGACCATGGATTGAACCAAGGCCGGGAGCGAGAGGTCGCCGCCGCCAATCGCCGTTACGAGGACACGGCGGTGCTCCGCCCAAGCGGGGCACACCTCCACCGTGTGCTCCACCGTGTCCTCCGGTCGATCCTCACAATGGTGACACCCGGGCGTCTCCTCCCGCCCGATTCGGTGCAGGAACTTACCGAAACAGCCGTGTCCGGTAAGAACCTGCGTCAGGCGGAAGGTGAGGACGCCGTGGCGTCTCTCCAGCCACTCCTCAAAGAGGGGACTTATCGCCACTATTGTGGCGTGCCCTGCACGGGGTTGCGATAGTCGCTCTCTCCATGTCGCCATGAGATCCCGCCGGAAGTCCGTACGCTGAGCGACAATTTGCCGCGGCATCGGAGTTTCCCCCCGGCGTAGCGCCTCCGCGCGCCACTCGTGTAGGCGCGCGAGGACTATGCCTCCAGATCCCATGGCGGCAATCCGGCAAGGAGGTTCGCCGCCTCGCGGGAGATCGTGCGGTACCCCCGGACCAGCCTTACGGTTACCACCTTCTGGGGCACGTTCAAGTGGTGGGCGGCACGCCGCCTCAATGAACGTGCCCACACCGGGGCCCCGTAAAGGGCCATGGACCGCACGACTCCCGCGTAGAGCCTCCGGCAGAAATTCGTTGACCCTTATGTTGATACTGTTATCATTAACGAGTAGGTCGAGCTCTTGAAGATACACAATACCTACATTAATTATACAATTATCGTAATTTTCCTCAAATTATGCTACTTAATGGTAGCTATAACAAGAGCTTCATATACATAACATATATAGTACTAGTTCGTGGCCGCGGATACACCTGGTTTAAGTTCCGAAATGATCCTACATGTCCTAATGATAATGGTCTACTTAAATGCATTTTATCTAAAATTCTAGATAATTTAAGACACAATTAATTTGATTTAACATTTAAAAAAAGGCTAGCCTATTATCATTGGCTTAAGAAAATCAAGACTCCGAGTTGTTACTAAAAGAAAAAGACTCACACCTATTGGCGGACTAATGCCGCTTGCTAAAACACAACACTTGGTCAGTTAATTAACCCAGTATATTATGTAAGTTTTTATTATGCTGATAAAACAATAATGATAGTTGTCTATGAGTACGTTATCAGACCACTATCAGTCCGATAGAGGGGTCTGACTTCTGACATAAGGCGATGAATACAGCAATGTTCTTATAATCAGTTGGTAATACAAGATACATTGTTTTTAAGATAATGCCAAGAGAGACTAAAACTGTCCAAAAGGTCGTTTGTAGTAGGTTTATTTTATGGGCCATATAAAATTGTCTTCTTCTTTTTCAAGTTTGTGGCATCTACCAACCCGCACTGGGCCCGCGTGGTAGATTATAGCCCAATACCTCTCATAGAGAGGAGGCCCGTGTCGGTGTCCCAGTAGTGGGAACATTTTTGTGCTCGAAAGATCACGCCACATAAATTTCCGCATTTCCTATTCACTCATCAGGTGACCCACCAATAGATAGGGGGTATCCTTATCTCCAAAATGAGTGGTTATTAACACCGTGCGTATGAACCTAAGTCACGATTATTTACTATGGAGCGAGCGTGGTCAGTGCGTCTACTGAAAGTGATAACACCAACATGTTGGTCCCGACTACTCAAATGTTGTGATTAATTATCTACTACTTAGTGTATATTATCTATGAGTAGTGTAATCGGTCAACGGTTTTAATTATATGAGGGGAAAATGTTAACAGGAAAATGAGATAAAAATTTAATCTGCAAATAGAGGTGTGATAGTTTGTTATGTAAATTGTAAAACATAGCCTGTTTCTAGGTTATCTATGATTCCATACAAGTATTTTAAAATGCGATAGGTAAGTACATCTGTCTGTCCGTCTATCACCTTTTAACGTCTAAACGGCTTTAGATGATTAAATAAAAATGTATACTCGACAAACAGAATATGATAGTATTTTACACCCCTGCTCATGCCCAAACTTTAGACTTTTTTACTTTTAGAGGTATCCATGCTTCCAGATTTTTAGGGTTCCGTAGTCCTGACAAGGAACCCTTATAGTTTCGCCATGTCCGTCTGTCTGTCTGTCCGAGGTTTTGCTAAGAGACCGGTAGTATTAGAAAGCTGTGTGTTGTAGAGCCTTTGTTCTCATATTATTACATTCGCAAAATATTATATTCTCGAGTTATTATATTCTCAAAATATTACACAAAGAACAACCACAGCGAAAAATGTAATTTGAGGGAAACAATAATAAATATTTGACATCATCACATTTATATTTGTCTCGGATGGGAATCAAACCCACAACCCCTTTTTTTAAGGTTTACGTACCTTCTGTAAAATAAATCTAACTAATGATTTTATATCACCCAGTAGTAGGTAAAAAAAAAGCATAGCATTAAAAGTAGAAGCTCAAATTCAAAATAAAAGATTGCTCAAAAGTGCTTTCCACTGCCCTGATAAAAAAAGATCTTTAAAATGATAGAAAAATTAATTGCATTATCACAGACTGTTTATCCAACAAAATTCAATCAATAGAATGCTTCAGGGTAGAGGGAAGAGGTGGATGCTTCAGGGTAGCCCGCGAAATTCAAATTTTCTTACGTTTTTTGCAATTTGTAGACCAGTGCTAGGTCGTATGTTGATTAAAATATTGTTCGCGACTGTAACACGTATGTAGTTACAGAATTATAATCATCAATACAACCCTCCAAGTTCATAAAAGTCGAGGAACGACTTTTTCAAGGTCAAAATCATTCCTCGACCTTTATGAACTCGGAGGGTTGTTTGGTGTTTGATTGTACTTCTAATATTTTGAGAATATAATAATTCGAGAATATAATATTTTGCGAATATAATATTTTGCGAATGTAATAATATGAGAACAAAGGCTCCCCTACATGTGCAGTGGGGATGAATTTTTTTTTCGTCGTCTGCCCCATCGTGTGGGGTATCGTTGAATAGGTCTTTTAAAATGACTGAATAACTGAAAATGACTGAATGAGGGGTTGCTAATACTATTTTACGATTTAATGCTCCATTTACGAAATATTAAACATTTTGTTCCAGTAGGGCGTTCCCCCCCCCCCACCCTCTAAAAACTAAACTGCTGGCTTGAAAAATCTGGAAAAAGTCATGATGATAGTGCATTTCATTAACTTTAAAGGAAAACTATAGCAGTTAAGATAACTTTATTAGTTTAGTAATAGTAATAGTCGTTGAACTAGGGTGTTGGATAATTGTGTACCAATTACAAAATCCTTAGAATAAATCCTATAAAGTGACTAAGATGAAGTGGTTACTTGTTTATAATGGGTGAAGACTTGCATTGAAAAACAAAGTTTAAAATATAACGGGCTACTACGGAACCCTACACTGTGCGTGGCCCGACTCGCATTTGACCGGTTTTTTTTTTTAAGTGTAATGTAATACAGAAAACAGAGAATGTTATTAAGACGGTCAATATCCTATTGATAGGGAGTCTTAGGAGCTGTGCCTCGAATCTTTGACAGTCATTACAGGTAGACAGAGGCCTGAAAGTCTGGCAACCAGTCTTAACAAGGGGTATCGTATTACCCAGTACTAACTCAGTTGTGGAGGTCAGATACGCAGTCGCTCCATGTAAAATACTGGTATTTAGCTGCATTCGGTTAGACTGGAAGCCGACCCCAACATAGTTTTGAAAAGGCTAAGCAGATGATGTTGATAGTTCAAGGTATTTTTTGACGTGATGGCTTTAGGCTCCCGTATCTTACACGAGCATGTTGGTTCACGAAATGGTTGATAATCATTATTTATACCGCCTGTGAAAGCTGGTCATATTTAAGACCATAAAACTGAACCAGTTTCTCCATGAAACCAAAATAAAATTAGCTTTTCCATACATTTGGGTCGATACCTATGTATTGTTGGGAAAAAGCTAGGCAGATAAAAATGACGATGATCATGAGACTCCCTGGCTTAGAAGTTTGGGCATGTTCATCTTCTAATAGGAATTGTTGTGTCTACTTGGCTTAGCAGTAAAGTGGATCAACTACACTGGCCTGCAAAACTAAATATCACTTTTAAAATTGCAATAACGTTTTAAGTAAGATATACTTTTGAAACAAAAAGGACTCGAAAAATAGTTTAATTTTGTCTATAGTTTCAAAGAAAGCTGATAAAATTGCTATAAAAGGTTTTTTTATTTTAAATCTCTAACTTCTATAGTTTAGAAAAAAAAAATGAAAAGTGTAGTACTTATTTTTTCCGGTCAGTGTAATTTCGTAATGATTATGACAATATTGCATTGAAGCTTTATGCAAAGCCTCGTGCCAAGATTCAAGGCTATGATTGCTGAGTACTAATATTTGAAGATTAGGTATCAACTAGACGGTATCGAGAAAGCTTAGGTCATAAAGATACGTCCTATTACAACTAAGCAGCAAATAATATGGGTCGTTACACCACTGATAGTGTCAATAATATGTCATAGACTGATTGTTGGCACTTCGTTCGTCTAGTGGTCACTTGCTGAGCATGGTGTTCTGGGTTCAATCCCTGGGTCGGGCCACGTGTTATTGGGTTTTTCAATCTGCAATTTCTCAGTAACAACCACGACGTCTGGATTTGTGCCTGATTATTGACTTTACACATCTTCACCTTCGGGGAATACGTTATTAGAATATGTTACTATGTATAGCACATTATAGTAAATCTTAGGGATATAACAAAACGCTTCTCTTCCAGTTTTTCCCTTATAACTCAAAAATCTTAATTGATTTTTATGTTTTTTAGGGTTCTGTCACCTCAAAAGGAAAAAACGAAACCCTTATAAGATCACTTTCTTGTCCGTCTGTCCGTCTGTCCGTCTATCACCACCGATTTTCTCAGGAATGGGTAGAGCTAGCAAACTGAAATTTATACCATATACTGAAGTCTATAGTCCCTATTTGGTGTATAAAAATCAAGGTCCTGGGTCAACACAATAAAAAGATATGGGCAAATTTAGATTTTCGCGAAGCTTGTTGTTGCTTGTTTGTTGAAGAGTACCAAAATTTACCTTAATTTCCCACTTTTTTTTCGTTTTCGGACTTTTCCCTTTACTTGTGCTGTAAGACCTTGCTATTAACCAAAATTCACAATTCTAGGTCAACCGGAAGTACCCTCTAGGTTTTGGGTCGAAAACCTATATGGTAGTTCCCATTGACCTAGAATCACGAAAATTGGCAAAAAGCAAAGTCTTACAGCACATGTAAAGGAAAAAGTCTGAAAACCTTTAATATATAGTTTAATAACAAAAAAAAAGCGATTTTACTATTACAAACTTATTATTTGCGGTTGGTGCAATAGCCTTTTGTAGGGATCGAACAGCAAAGTTAAGTTTGTCCTTTAAAAAGTTTTTACGGAACCCTCGGTGCGCGAGTCCGACTCGCTCTTGGCCGGTTTTTTATTTACTTATTATTTTGTTAGTAAAACTTGTTTAGATTCCTCTAACCTTCCGGTTTAGGCTGGATTTACAGTTGTTCAATGTAAAGTCATTTATACAATACTTTCATATGCGATAGTTCTGACGAAAATCCGTTTGCCGTTTAAGATCCATCGCCATATTAAGCAAAAAGGTTTTAAGAATTTCACAACTACCGCTGCTTTTCAGACAGCTAAATTGGAATTTTGATAATGTTGGCGTAAGTCCAGTAATGGCTTACCATTGGCCGAAGAGATAGAAAGTTTTAAGTATCATAATAAAGTTAAACCAATGAGTAAATACTTTTCAATACACTTCCTCGAAAACTGGTTCATAACGCACTATGATTAGGTTCAACATGCAATGTATTTCACACGCGTGCGATTTTTTTCATTTTCCAACACGTGTGCGGGCATGAAAATTGCCACAGATAACTATACATAAACTGACTATACTTAGTACAAATTGGTTCAATGCATTAAGTCGGAGGTGAATGTTTTTTTTTAATTTTGGCAAAGCAATATTGCGTCTTTACCGCCTAAATATTTTTTAAATATTCAAATTGTGTTTATAAATAGAATATCATAGATAAACATGATTATTTAAAACTAATATTTACTTTTGTTAACAAATTAACTTTTATTTGTGTTCTAAATTCAAAAATATATAAAATAAACTATTATTAGGCTGTTTAGCGGCTTCATACCTTTGCTTCTCCTTCAACCTGGCGAAAGCAAAGCGCGGAAAAAAAGAAAATTAAAATCATAGTTTCTTATTAATTTATGACAAAAATATTTTTCGTTATTTTATTTTATTTTTTCAGAAGTGTATTGAAAAACGTCGTTTGATACACGTGGACATTTGTTATTGCAGTTCTCAGCTCAAAAACACCCTCGCCTACGGCTCGGGAGTTAATTCCGCCTCGAACGCAATAACAAACTTTCTCCACTTGTATCAAAATGTACTATTATAGGTTATCTGTAATCACGAGACTTGCACGATGCGTAACGTTTACACAGTGCGTGTTTTCACTCATATTATTGACTTACTGGCACTTAGAACTTCTAATATGCTTGTAGATAATAACTCAAGGGTTTACCTCCTAGTTTGTTTATGTTGTTGGATTGCTAACAGGCCGATACGACGGCACGCCTATGGTGGTAGGTGGACACCGTAGCCTGAAATGTAAGTATCAACCCAGCGCACACATGAAGTGTGGAATAATATATCCAGCGCACAGTTAGAGTGGGACAATGACAATGATTGGAAATGGGTATCGATAGGGGAAAAAAATGAGGTGTTGCAGGAGGAGAGTACCTGGAAGAATATAAGAAGACGCCTTTGCTTAGCAGCGGCTCATTATTGTGTTTTTTTTTCTGTCGACATTTTCAATCAAGGTCATCGCCCCTCGGTAACTGTGCGCTTTGTGGAATACTCTTCGTGCTCAGTTAATTATGTTCGCTTTTTGAGTTCGCGTTTTTGTGTACGGGATGGAATACCTCCAGTATCAGCCAGAAATGATTGAAGGATTGCTCCGGCACCAATTTACCCTTTAATCAAATAAAACTATAACTAGTTACGTTTACGTAATCTCTCTCTCTCTCGTAGTAGGTATAAGACATGACCTAAAATCAGCCTGTAATTCTAGAACAGTTAGGCAGAAGTGTAAAGTGTACCTTTTAGTTGTAGTACACCCACATTTCGTCAGTAATGTTTAAGTCCCATGTGATGGGGAGCAAGCCATCAACTGAGCACAAATCCAAGACTCCGTGGCTGCTACTGAGAAATTCCAGGACCGCATGCTCAACCGTCACGTCTTGCGACCACTAGCGGCTATAACTTACTAACAGGTAACGGAAGGTTGCTATCTCTAACTGTTTGACAATTAGCTTACGGACCGTTAGAAACAAAACGTCGCAGAAAAGCTTTCTTTGTTTTTTCTATGAATTACAGTTCTCCGAGTGACAGGTGGGTGACGCGGATAAGATATTCCAAACTAACTTTGTTTATAGAAACACCGATAGCTACGACACGTGGGCAAAATAGAAAACGGCGGTAGATCAACGAGGCAGAACCTATTAGTAATACATAGTAGGTATTGTGTAGTGTTCATTCTGTATTTATAAATGCTAATGATATTTATTTATCATCTCTATCGTTGCTGAAGAATGCGAAAAAAACGAGATCTTACTACTTATTATTCTACGATCACAAGGAATCTTTTAACTTTTAAATATTTTTAATCAACACATGCTTACAATTCACACAGTATTTTACGAGATGTCATCACACATACGCACTGAAGAACAAAACAAATATCGGACACGTGTTATGTAATCGTTCAAGGCCAACATAAACCGTACACTTGGTGCCAAAATAAGATACCTTTTAAAATAAAATAAAATGGCAATAGAGCAGCTTCTACCAAATTACAACATTGTTTTATGAATGAGATGATTGTTATATTCATAGTTTCGCAATGAAAAATCGAGTTTAACTCCTGTTTTTGGCATTTTTTATTGTATCAAAACGTTCAGTCTGTTACTTCTCCTAGCGGGTGGTGTAGCTACACGACCAAACAAAGTGACGATACGCATAACTAATACATCTCATAACGTTTCAATTAACATATATTATTAGTGTCCGTTTCGACTGCTCGGCCACGGTGTCGTAGAAGAAAAACGACTACGTCAACATTACGAAGGAATTTGTAAAACACTAACAATGAAAGTCGCAAATTCGTAGATCCAATATTCAGAAAGTTATAAAGGTTTAACCATGGCCGCGCGGTCCGCACATGGAGAACCGCGCGGCCACGCAGTTCTCTTAAACAGAGCATCGTAGAGGTCCCATTCTTTTTGCTAACCACTGATACGATTTCGAAGAAAATGTAGATAGTATAATTAAAGCCCTAATGTTTGGATTTCATGACTTACAGCACTTAAATGCTATGGCCGCGCGGTCCGCACATGGAGAACCGCGCGGCCACGCAGTTCTCTTAAACAGAGCTTAGTGGAGGTCCCATTCTTTTTGCTAACCACTGATACGATTTCGAAGAAAATGTAGACAGTATGAATAAAGCCCTAATGTTTGGATATCACGACCTACAGCACTTAAATCTATAATGCAAGTTAAAAGTAGGGTGACCAAGACTTATGGTGCGTCAATCAGACATTTACAAAAGCGTCGTTTTATATCACCGTAGGTAAGTAGTATCTAATAGCATATTGAGGGAATAACTATGGTTAATGGTGGATGGAGAAGTACCTACTCATGCGAAAATATTAACGCCGGGCCGTATTCGTATACATAAATACAAATTTTAACATTTTGCTAAAGAAAACACTCATTTATATTGCTGTAAATTAACAATTATGCAACGTCATAAGATTTGTATACAATTATTTATGTACCTACCTTCTTGATCATCACGGGAATGACACTCTTTTGTATTTCTAACAAATATATTAATAGGTAGGTATAGGTGACGGTATCAGATTTGAAGTAAAGGCGTATGTCTGTCTTTTTTTGCCATAACTGTTATAGTTATTTGCCGTAACGAGTTATACATACGACTTTCCGAATCGAAATCGAATCGAAGCGTTTTTGAATAGCTATGCTGAATGCTTTCGCATCGATACTTGTTGCGATACTGTGTGCAATATCGTTATCACTGACCTCAGCTTTGGCACCGATACCTACGATACTAAAAACAGCTGATAGAGATAAAACACCACGCGGGACGCAACCCCTGCCCCATTCCAGTCTTTTGTTTCGTTTTTGGGTGTCGTTACGTCTCGCTATAGTGCATGAATGGAGACAAACAAACGCAAAATGACTTTTTTGTGAAGTTATTTAGAATGGCTTATCCCACGGATATCGGATGGCTTACCCGCAAAGCAAGTTCACTGACATACACACATGCAATACACTTTTGCAAAAATGCGTGCACTACCTACTGCAGTAAGCTATTTAGGCGTCATCATTAAAAACAATAAGTAGGTACATACATCAGTTTTTTAAACGAACGCTTGATTTATTAAAATAGCAGTGTTTACCTCTTAGGGAAGTAGGAAGGTATATTTTTTCGTATAGGTAAGTAGGTACTAATCGAATAGACAATCATTAATCCTTTTTACAATAAAATCTTGGTCACCCTACTTCTAACTTGTATTTTAGGTTAGAAGGTCTGTAGGTCGTGAAATCCAAACTTTAGGGCTTTATTCATACTGTTTACATTTTCTTCGAAATCGTATTAGTGGTTAGCAAAAAGAATGGGACCTCTACTAAGCTCCGTTTAAGAGAACTGCGTGGCCGCGCGGTTTTCCATGTGCGGACCGCGCGGCCATAGCATTTAAGTGCTGTAGGTCGTGAAATCCAAACATTAGGGCTTTATTCATACTGTCTACATTTTCTTCGATATCGTATCAGTGGTAAGCAAAAAGAATGGGACCTCTACTAAGCTCTGTTTAAGAGAACTGCGTGGCCGCGCGGTTCTCCATGTGCGCACCGCGCGGCCATAGCATTTAAGTGCTGTAAGTCATGAAATTCAAACATTAGGGCTTTAATTATACTATCTACATTTTCTTCGAAATCGTATCAGTGGTTAGCAAAAAGAATGGGACCTCTACGATGCTCTGTTTAAGAGAACTGCGTGGCCGCGCGGTTCTCCATGTGCGGACCGCGCGGCCATGGCCATT
The DNA here is from genome assembly GCA_963853795.1 of Xestia rhomboidea. Classification (NCBI taxonomy): domain Eukaryota; kingdom Metazoa; phylum Arthropoda; class Insecta; order Lepidoptera; family Noctuidae; genus Xestia; species Xestia rhomboidea. The sequence goes on from OY970780.1 coordinate 2,808,096, forward strand.
AAACCTTTATAACTTTCTGAATATTGGATCTACGAATTTGCGACTTTCATTGTTAGTGTTTTACAAATTCCTTCGTAATGTTGACGTAGTCATTTTTCTTCTACGAAACCGTGGCCGAGCAGTCGAAACGGACACATATTATTATTATCCTTACTTCCTTAATAATAATAAATGCGAAAGTAAGTTTATTTGATTGTTACCTTTTCACGCATAAACCAGTGCATCGATCATCCGAGGGTACCTTTCATCCCAAAAAAAAAAGTACTGTTCCCGAGGAAAACAACAATCACATTCTTATGATAATAGATGGCACCACGTGTCTTTCGAATCATGATCACTACGTATATTATAAAACAAAGTCCTCCGCCGCGTCTGTCTGTCTATCTGTTCGCGATAAACTTAAAAACTACTTCACCAATTTTCATGCTGTTTTTTCCAATGGTAGAATGGTTTTCGAGGAAGGTTTTAGTATATAATTTGTCAAGTTTTTGTATACATTGGGTAAAATATAATTATATTTTGTTCGAGGTGTCGGAAAAAAATAAGTCGTCTGGGAGCTTTACTTTTGGTCGCGATAACCGACATACACGCGGGCGAAGCTGCGGGTATCGGCTAGTTTAATTATATTATTACAAGCAAAGTACGGGTGTGTAATATATAACATAATAACAGATAGTATATTTTCACTTGAAATAACGTTCACATGATATAATTTTCATAAATATGCTATAAAAGCAAATAACCTAATTTCATGTAATCTAATGTTACAATTCAATTTTTTATTTAGTCAGACATAAAAATATCCATAAAGTAGCACACAAATTCGACAAAACAAAAGAAATTATAGTTAAATACCATATTTAAAATCAAAATCAGCAAAATACAATAATAATTTTAAAAAAAACACACACATATCTATATATATAAAAATGAAACCCGTTTTCCTTGGTCACGGCAGCACGCGTGAATGGCTGGACCGATTTCACTAATTCTTTTTTTGTTGTATTTGTTATTATTAGGAGAAGGTTCTTACGGAAAAAAATATTAAGAAAATCTCTCAGAAATATTGAAAAATATACATTTAATTTTGCATATTTAGAAAAACGCGCGTAACGAATGTCAATGTCATTCACAGCCATAGACTATATTGAAAGAGCATTGTTTGTTCGGAAACGTGGTTACTTAATTAAATTCGAGCATCATTTGTTCGGAAACGTGGTTACTTAATTAAATTCTAATTAATTTTTGAACATAGCTCGCCACGGAATAGTTATGTATAGATAAATATTATTAAATGTTCCGATTTTATGACGTTACTAAGGTAAAATATAGGTAGGCGCACCTAAGTGTGGTCTGAGTATATGAGTTTGATTTCAGAACGCATTATACAAACTTCGCATAACCTATTTAGTAATCTGTGGTAGTACATTGGCTTTATAAAAAAAATCTGTGGTAATCTGTGACAGTGATGTGCCAACTCGGAAAAAATATTACTCGATTTAACTCGAGTGAAATCCAATCATTTATTTAAGTATTTAAAATAATATTTACTATCAATTAAACTATTTTTATAATCAGTATTATAATAAAGAATCAATCTAAATCCGCGATAGCGTTATATGCCTATCTTTTAAGGGTGTCTCACACTCTCTCTAACCATCTCTCTGTCTCTCTTATATATCGCAGACGAAGTTGCGCGGGTCAGCTAGTTACATAAAAATATACATTTCATATAAACTTCTTTTGCTCTACTAACATTTAATATCAATCATTTTCATTTGACTAAATTTTCCTATTTACCCATTTTCAGCCAACTGTTATAACCTCATCTAACTCAAATGATTCACCATCAATAGAGGATGGTCACTGTTCTAACCTAACCTAGCCCAGATGATTCACAACAATAGAGGGGATCCGGCGCTGGGGGTCGGGGGGCAGCAAAAATATACAAAACAAAGTAGATGTTTCAAGATTATATTAAACGTTATTATAGATTTTAAATAATTATTATACTAACTAAATATTATACTAAGTAACTGAATAATAGTTCAAATGTGCATTATAGAAAATGTGAATTAAACCATTTAAAACTACGTAAACTGAAATTATATCTATAATTCATTATATCATTTCATCGTTACACTAAAAGAAAAAGTACATTATTGAAATTAGGTCATGTGATCATTAGAACTTATGTTATTATATCAAATGGTACGCACCCAGCAAAGTACAACCCGAATTGATAGTCAATTACTTAATTAACGCGAGCGAAACCGCGGGCAAAAGCTAGCCTAGAATATTGAGAAGAATGGGTTCTTCTCCTCTCGGAAATAGGTTTATCATGTTTCATCATCTATGTTTGGGTTGGCTTCCAGTTTACCCGGATTATTTACCAGTATTTTACACGGAGCACAGGCAACCCAGTTAGTACTGGGTTATAACTTTTTAGTAAGACGGGCCACTGACTACCTGTAACGACTGTCAAAGATCTACAATTGAATTGAGTCACGAGGCACGAGGGAGCTCGGTATGTCTCGGAAATTTCCGAAGGTAACTGAAGGATTCTTTGATGTAACTATTACGTCCGCTGCTGCACAAAGACACATCCAAACTACTTATCTACCTATAACATCTATCCTTGCTACAATAAGGCCAAAATACTCAAACCACTTTATTTCAAGCCCACTAACAAATTGACTTAATAAACTACAAACCAAGGTATCCGCCAAGTGGTTGTTTGGTGATAATTATATATAATAATTGTTCGCAGGTTCGCGCAGTGATCCGGACGGAGTGATGTGACACAAACATGGATCCGCAAGAATTAGTGCCTCTAGAATGTGAGTTTATTTATTTTGAGTTTCAATTTACACGCAGATTGATTGCCTTTAAAACTAATCTGAATTCAAGTAATTAATCAGAGCTTTACCTAACTACTTATTTTGGAAACTACACATTCAAAGACGCCACACTGATTCTTAAAATCTCTAATGCTCCTCGGTTCTGCTGAGACTGAACCATCCTTGTGAGTCCTGAAAACTTTTGCTTAGCTAGTACTACCGAGTTCAATGACCAACTACTCACTTTTGACCTTTATTACGAAGGGCATAAGGGTGAAGAGTGGTGTTAAACAATGGCCAAATTAAAGCCATTCCCGTACAGGGTGCGGGACGATTGTCGCTCGCTTCGATTGTGTTAATTACAGTCGTGTAGCTTCGTAACCGTTAAAAATGAAAGACGGCGCAGTGGCGTCCCGCATCCCGCAGTTCGCTTCAGACTGACCAAAGCTTTACTTTTTGTCGCCTTTCACCCTAAAGTCTCTTATTCCTTGTCAGCGGGTCTCCGACAACCACGAGCGGTCCATGGTACCAGGAACTGCTACCTCGCCCCCCGCACCTGCTACACCGCTCCACTGAGGCTGCTCCGGCTTCTGGCGTTGCTCATCTGTCTGCCGTCCATGGTCCTCATGGTGCCACTGTATTTGAGGTAGAGGATACTATTTTTAATTTAACCGTAAGGAGCTTTGAACGCTAGATGACATCACGGGCAATCAAGGCGTGCTTGACTGCTACCGAAAGGACTGATCAGCATAAGCATTCAGATAGAAGTGAGTGGAAAAGGGAGAGGAAGGCCTTTGTCAAGCAGTTAGACAGTGCAGGCTAGTTAGACAGATAGATACATAGGTGTAATATAAAAAGTTTGGTAATATTTTGCGGCAAATGCGTTGTGCTTTCAGTCGCACCATCAACCTGTGGACTGACTGACTAATATTTTTACCACTGCAAGAGGGAGTTCAAATTCGTATAATGGGTGTAACAATATTTTGAACGAAGCCGAAAGGTACTTTGTTCTTTCTTTTTTATCGTGTGGTTAGTGCCTAACCTGGTGTCAGAGTTATTAGGCCGCTCATGAGCCCCTGACATGGCTTAATACAGGCTTTTAATGTACCTCATAACTTTATATTATACCTCCACGATCTTCGTACTATTCAATGCACTATACTTAGACTACACTTACACTTCGTACTATCCATCAGCACATTGTTTTGAGTGTGTTGTGTTGAGTCCAAAACGTGATTTTACCCCAAAAAAAAGACGTCTCCCAGCAATATTTTTGCGTGGACTCTGCACAGAATACTTGGTTGGCAGCTTCGCGAAGGCTCCATTTAGACCGCTCTGGGCGGAGCGGATGGGAGTGTCAGACGTGTACTGACTAAAACCCATCCATGTTGCTTCTTAGCCCTTTGTGTTCCGGCGCCGCGGTATCTCTTTCGAACAGTCCCGCAGCCCCGGGTCCATGTAGACCTTGTATACCTATCTTGTGCAGATTCGACCAAAGACGCAAATTCTGCCTCTTCCATCTAGTAGTTTCCAGCTAAGTGTAACAGATTCAATCCTCAGCAGCCTAATTATTTTAAAAATCCATTCATTCTACTTATATAAGGTCGGAAATTCTCTGCAGACTGGAGACTTTATTTGCGCGTGCTTTGTGGCAAAGGGCTTTGTCATAGTTACGAAGCACTTGGCAACATTCTAGTTGGACTCAAACCCTTAGGTAATACAACATAACATAATATCTCGCCTGTAATTCCCGAAAGGGTTAGGCAGAGGTGTACCTAATAGTACACCCACATTTCGCCAATTACGTTTAAGTCTCATGTATTAGGGGGCGAGCCTATTGCCATCAACCGGGCCCAAATAAAGACTGTCTTGTGAGAAATTTCTGATGGAAAAACTCAATAATTTGTCCGACCCGGGAATCGAACCCAAGACTTCGTGGTCAGCAGTCGCAATTGCAACCACTACACCAACGAGGGAATTATGGGTAATACAAGAGTGACATTACGTTTGAGCGTTCTTTTATATTTCTGCCCGTCTTCAACGATATCATGTATAGTTAAAGTGTCTAGACTTGTCCCTGGCGACATAATAACTATGTCACACAATTATAAGTACCTGTATGTATTTGATGTACTAGTACGTTGTGTACAAAAGGATCTATTATTATCGCCAGACTGATACTTGAATGCAAGTGCTGGTCGTTAACCTAAGTATCAGTATTTGTTGTTATAGGCCTATTATGTGTTGATAGGAATTCCAATGTCTCTATTTAAGTCCATTTATTTTAGTTCAGAGCTGATCTCTCTACATTTGATTTTAAACCTCAACCATTTTCAATGTGATCAAATGTGTTCATAAATTCTTTCGACATATCCCTGTCTTGAAGAACATTAGGTTCTGTGAGAAGACCGAGTGATGGAATTCATTAAATATATGTAGTTTTATGGTTAATTGCTGTACTAAATATAATAAACAAAAAAATATGCTTGGTTCAGCAAGTTGTCATAAAAATCTCTACCTACCTACCACACAATGACGTTTTAATTATGATTACCTCGTAATTGTTTAAAACATTTAATCGCCATATTATGCTTGAGTAATAATTAATTAATTAATGATTAATAACACATATAATCTATGTTTAATCCCCACAATGTGGACACACATGCAACGCGTGAGATATGAACAGCTGATGACTGCATAACAATGCTTGACATAAATTAGTAGTTTTACTAGTAGATACTTCCTACTTTATCATTTATCCATTTAATTACATAGTAAACAGAGTAAATACACTCGAGAGCAATGAATCCGGGTCACTTAAAGAATCCTAAAAATCTCGGAAACTAAAAATGCCAGGTTAATGCAATAAATTATATTTAATAGACAATGTAATACTCCTTAAATGAAGGTATTAAAACTTCTTAGTTATTGTATAGTTATATCATAAAAAAATCAAATTTGAAAAAGGGCCACTTTCGAAGATGGAACTACGAAATTACAGCATTTGGTTTTGCTTTTGTTTGTAATCTGTCATTTATGTGGGTACATAAACCATGTTGATAGTGCTCTATATTCATTATTCAAGCTGAAATTATATCGCTTACGCCTGAAGAATGCACCAGAATACTTACAATGCTGGAAACCGGCCGGAGTCAGCGCGATACAGCCAGGACTGTCGGTGTGTCGCTGTCAACAGTACAAAGAGTTCTCCGACGTTACGAAGAAACTGGTTCTAACCTACGCAGACCAAGAACGGGCAGAACCAGGTGTACCACAGCACGAGAAGACCGATACTTGGTGAACACCATGCTTCGAAATCGCTTTCTCACAGGAACTGAACTCACAAATCAGTTTCGACGCCTCGGAGGAAGTAACCCAAGTGCATGGACAGTAAGACGTCGGCTTGCTGAATCTAACTTAAAACCCCTTAGACCTGCAAACGGCCCTAAACTGGAGCGTGGGCATCGTATTTCAAGACTAAGATATGCCCAGAGCCACGTAAATTGGAGTATTGAAGATTGGTCAAAAGTTATGTTCTCCGACGAATCAAAATTTATGCTCTACAAGCACGATGGAAGACACAGAGTGTATCGAAGACCAGGGGAAAGATTCAAGCAAGCATGCATCGAAGAAAAAGTAGCCTACGGTGGTGGGTCTGTACTTGTGTGGGCCGAAATTTCTTCTGAAAGTCGCACAGAGCTGGTGATCATAGAAAACGGCTCTTTAACTAGCGTAAGATATGTGGAAGAAATCCTCAATGATCACGTTGGTCCATTTATGGTCAATTTAGGTGAGGATGCTATATTTATGCATGACAATGCCCGACCTCATACAGGTAGGATTGTGAATGACTACCTTCAAGAGATGAACATTACTCGTATGGAGTGGCCAGCGCGCAGCCAGGATATCAACCCGATCGAGCATGCTTGGGACGAGCTAGGCAGATGCGTAAAACAACGAAACCCTCCCCCAATCACGCTTCGTGAGCTCAAAATTGCTCTCACAGAGGAATGGGAGAATATTCCCCAAAATCGTATAAGGAACTTGGTGTACAGCATGCCAAACCGCGTAAACGCAGTAATGGAAGCACGAGGAGGCAATACGAAGTATTAAAATTCAAGAAAATCGTAATAAAGTTCAAAAATTTCATGTTTCCTATTTTTGTTTTAAGGAGAGATCAGCAGTTTTTTTCTTTATGTAATTTTGTGTTAATAAAATGTATGGTGACTCATATTTTTTTTACTTTCATTTAAGGAGTATTACATTGTCTATTAAATACAATTTATTGCATTAACCTATCATTTTTAGTTTCCGAGATTTTTAACATTCTTTAAGTGACCCGGATTCATTGCTCTCGAGTGTAGTACGAGTGTGAAGTGGAAAAGTAGGTACATATTGGTGATTGTAGTTGGTGCCTATAAACAAGAAAATTAGATCATAATAAAGGTTCCGATTTTCTTTGTTAAGAATCCTAATAACCTCATCCTTTTTGAAGTCGCTTAAAAAGTGTCTGAAACAGACCAATATAAACGGTCTACCCTCTATTGAAAACAAGTTTCATCATTACTTAATGGACCTAAGTAAACAAGTGTCATCATTACTTAATGCACTGTAATTTTCCAAGCCGTGCCATCGACACGAAAGAAGAAGATCGTCGACCTCCTGGTTCATTTATTTAGGCCTTCCTCCAAACATCAACCCTCCTTTTTGCTCTATGGACTATTCATAATACACCCAGTGCTTTCAGCCCCGGAACCATTTAAACAACCACCGGATTGGTTGATAATCTTACACGGCATGTGTAGCTGTTGCTCACGGCACGTGTACTTACCGAGTAACTGGCATGTGGAGGTTACATCTCAGCAGCTCCTACGAAACCAAACCAGAAGTTGCGAGAAGGCGAGACAGGTGCCGTTGATATAAATAGAAGAACTGGTGCTACCCTGAACATTCTTTGTTCCAGATACCGCGTGTATTCCGGCCAGATGTACCCGATGAGCATGACCGACATGCGGCTGATAGACAGTAAGATATCGCCCACTTGGTGCCAGGTAGGTGTGTACCGTTGTATGCCAGCCTTTCTCATCACATCATCGGTAACGGCCATGTTGAGCATAGGCCTTATCGAACACGGGCCTTAGCATGTTTAATGTTCAACATGGCCTTTGCCTAGGCCATGTTGAACATTAAACATGCTTCATCTTAGCGTGTCGATGACAATTTAAATTGAGTCAGGTCTGATTCGCACCAAATGGAGATTTGGTGATCGAGTCTGGCTGCGGTTGGTCGGGCTTCCTCTCCCATCCCAGAGCATGTCTTTCCTTACAAAACAGTGCCCCCTGGTGTATCCGGCTTGTCCGGGTCAGGCTTGCTCCTGGCTGGGTGTGGTGCTCAATCATCATCAATCATCATCAAAAGACCTGACCTGAGAGGAGCCGCAGTTTGTAATAACTAACATAAATGGCCGCCATGTACAATGGTATGGTGTCCCATCCACCTTGTAAAGAAACCTAGAGAGGTTGGTCTCCAATCGTTGTTGGCATTATTTACAGTCTAAACAACAAAGATTTGCGTCTCTGAATTTAGCTATGCTAATGCACCTACGTTTTATTTGTGTGGTTTACTATCTTAATTTATTAAACCGCCGTGGTTCATTCAACGTTATTCATGCGTTTAATTATACGTTATTTCAAAATACGTGCTTCTAAAGTTATTTGAACTTGAATATTGAAGGCTTTTTGCTAACAAAGTGACAAATTGTGAAGTAACCTGTATCTATTAATGGTACCTTCTAAGTGGGCTAGATTAAACCCTCTTAGTACAGACGTCAGCACATCAAGGTACCTGAAACTGTCAAATTTTCCCAATCAACCTTGACCCTAAGAGCCTTATCACACTACCGGATTGCCAGCGGATTCAAAGCGGAGCAGGCGCGCAGCGAATTCGTTGCGGGCGCGTAACTAGTGTGATAAGGCTCTTATGCTTTAGCGTTAAGGTGGAGGCTCCAACCAGCCCGCGAAATTCAAATTTTCTTACGTTTTTTGCAATTTGCAGGGCAGTGCTAGGTTGTATGTTGATTAAAATATTCTTCGCGACTGTAAGACGTATGTAGGTACAGAATTATAATCATCAAAATCATCAATACAACCCTCCAAGCGCATAAAGGTGCAGGAATGACTTTGACCTTGAAAAAGTCATTCTTGCACCTGCAAATTGCAAAAAACGTAAGAAAATTTGAATTTCGCGGCCTACCCTGACGCTTTCACCTTAAAGTTGAAAATCTATTAAAGAAATTTGACAGAGTGTGCTAGCGTTCAACAGCAATAATTAATTATTTATGTCGATAAAATTGTACACAACTACTTGAAGAGACTATTAAAAGGGTTAGTCAGATTGGTGTGCTCTTTAAATTGTAGTACAAGAGCTATTTATTAACCTGAATTTCATGCATGAACAAGATATATTACTGGGTGTAGCATGAATTAGGCTGATTATTTTGGATTGATAATTATCTAGCAAAACAGGTCATGACATCCCATTTAAAGCTTTCACTCCAAGCAAAATCATTACTAATATGGGAGATTCTACTACGTGCCCAATAAAGAGTATTCAGACAGTTAGTGTGATACCGAGAGTTCTCCCTTTAACACACCCTTCATGATTCCATCTGAGTCCAACAGATGGCGCTTCCATATAGTTTGCTTTCGACCAAATAGATGGCGTTTTACATTCAAGTCGCTATCCTGAATCGCGCTATGGTTTCGTGCACAATTTAGACCAAGTCGGTACGCATCACAAGCTGTAGTACGTAATAGTACAAGTAAATAAAATAAATAGATAAATAAATATCGCTGCAATACGCGGCTAAACATGTTAGAACTTTTCTGAATATTATTATTATCTTGCATGCAATGTATCATGTACACCATGTTTAAACAAATAAAACTTTACTTACTTACTTACTTTGCTGGACATTAACACACAGCGCCATCTAGAGCCACACTAAGCAACGAGGCTTCTGTCGTGGACACCAGATAGTTGATATACAACATAGATACTTTTTGTTTGTAAATACATACTTATTATACATATAAACATCCATGACTCGGAAACAAATGTCCATGCTCATCACACAAACATTTGCTCCAACCGGGATTCGAACACGGGACCCTAAGAACGTAAGGCGGCCTCACTACCGCTGCGCCAATCGGGTCGTCATGTCACTAGTTATTGTTTAAATCCCATGTAATATGGGGCGAGCCGCGGGCCTATTGCTATTAACCGGGCACAAATGCTGTTTCCATGGCTGCTACTGAGAATTTCTTAATGGAACAACCCAATAATACTTTGTCTAACTCGGGAATTGATTCCAGGACCTCATGCTCAGCAGTCGCGCTTGCGACCACTGTACTCTAAATAAAACCCTTTTTAAAGGACGGGAATAGGCGAGACGACAAAAAAAAATCTAATTAGTCCGTCACTTAGATTATCAAAAAATATTTGACCCGTGTTTTTTCTTTTGTTACGTAAACCAAAATTGACGAAGATACGACGCTTTTAAAATTCTCAATACGTCACGCTATGGTATAATTTTTAGCTAGTTCTGACGTCACGAGCCCCCACCCCCGAGTTTTGATGCGTTTTATCTTTGTCAATATTCATTGATTTACAAAAACAAAAAATACGTGTCCATTAATTTCCAATACTCTAACTGAAGAACTAAATAGATTTGCAATTTTTTGACACTGTCGTCATGCCTATTGGCATTGAATAATCACATTGCAAAGCACTGTAAGTGTATGCATGTACACATACCTATGTCTAGATCTAATTGGAAGCACGTGTCAGTCTTAGATTACGTCACAATATTATGCACTAACAATACTGTTTGTTAATCACACTGCATAAATAAATATTATATTAATATATCTACGTAGTAGGTAATCAGAGGGTTTAACACGTGCACGAGTGTATTAGAAACACGGAATTCACTAACTGTTGCTCGCGGTTTTGTGCACTTGCTCACGTATCAATACACCACCGAATTTGTTTCTAAAATCTTATGCATCAGTATTTCTTCGAAACAGGAGAAACGGCCCCGGCCCTCTGAGTTTTAGTAGAATTTGTCTGATTTTGTGCACAAGCAAAACCCTTTCAACAATCTAACTTAGTCTCAAAAATCTTGCATTGCTCCAAGATTTCCTTCATCATCCCCTGAGCCCTAGTTGATTTTGTTTCATTTTATGCAGTAAAAAATAAAAGTGATCATTAGGTGATGGTTTTATAAGACCGACAAATAGAAGTAGAAGAAGGACCGCGACTTACGAGGTTGTCTGTAGTTAAGAAAGACTTAGCAAATAGCGATATTGAACCAATGATGACCCAGAAAAGGAGAGGAAAGAGATAATGCCAGCAGAAGAAGAAGACCGATAAATCGAAATCAAAAGTTAAAAGTCTCCCTGGAACCCTTCCTTAGGGAGACTATTGCCCTGCAGACGAAAAATCGAGGATTAGGACAGTACCCCGGATTTAAAGCAAAACTATTTAGCACTACTACTACGACTACTATTTAGCACAATATCTATTCCGATTAGTCAAGCAAAGTTTAGAGTCAAAGTTAAACCGGATCAAACTGGACCTCAGGAGTTATTTTCACTTGACAGCAAAAATACAAGCAGGCTTACAACAGACTGCTATACTAATTATTCCGTTTTTACCAAAATACAAACCTCAAATAAATACTTCTGTTATCACTGTAACATATTTTATTACATCTCCTAAAATCATTCGGTAATACACCTTATGTTCAGAAAGTTGAGGTTTAAAATTGATCATTAGTTAGTTCCTGAGCCAAATAATATTTAATGTTCTGACCGATAACGTTATCTTGAAATATTTATCTTTACAGTTAGTCTTAGAGACTTTAGTAAATGTTTTACGAGACATATAATAATAAACACTATCTTTTCAATGCGTTTCTTTGCGTCAACCGATTCAATCATTTATTAGCTATCAATTAAATATTGCCTTTATAGGCCGTGCTCCGTGATCTAAATCTGATAGCTATGCGTGGTGATTATGGCAACATAACGCACTTTCAATTATTCATTCATTTTTATTCATTGGCAGTTAGTTCCAACTTCCAACAGCTACCAACCCGGTAGACTATACTGTCTTATTGCTACGGTCGAAAACGAAAAGAGATTTTCCTAGACGTGTACAAATGACTAGGATCTAGTAGTTAATTACTGCCTTGTTGATCCAGTGGTCAATGAAACATAACTGGCGAAATGTGGGTGTACTACTTGGTAGACCTCTGCCTAACTCTTTGGGGATTAATTACAAGCATGATGTTATGATATGTAGAATAGATTCCTAGTAATTTGTGAAGAATCCACCAGTGTTGAGACACTTATGGCGATTACCGCACACCGACGCGGTATGTGGTGAAGCGGATGTCTCGTTGCATTGGTTTATAATGTAATCCGTTGATGCCTATTAACCGCCTATGAAATTTCCAAATCACGCGATCTTTGAGCCTATGGGCTTAGACAAGTGGCTCTCGCTTTGAAAGCGTTTTATGTCTATACAACGGCTTTCAACAGGATCGACAAAAGTGTTTCGGTAGCTTATGTCAATAAAAGTACTTATACAATTTCAGATAAAAGTCTTGAGCTTGCCTCTCATACAACTAATATTTCCAGCCCAAACCCTTTTAAACAAAATGTTACCGTTCACATTTCTTGTAGACCCAGGTGGTACGCTCCAACACGACGTTCAACGCGTTCGTGGTGCCCGGCCCCCCGGAGCTGACTGAGGACCTGGTGCCTGTCTCCATGACGAGAGAACTGGAGCTCGAAGACGATATGAAGGAGTACTGGGGCTTCTACCTGCTGAAGGGCTCATCTGTCACCGTGTCTGCTTGTGTTAGGTGAGATTTCAGAGTAACATTACATCAAACACTATTTTAAGCTTTCACGGTATAAAACTATACTTATATTGTCACTTACGGGATATCATCCGTGATTTTTTATTGTTTTAAGCTCCCAGCCCCTCCTTGAAGCATGCAGAGGTGGTTAATTCTTGGAAACGGAAGGGTGAACGTTATTATTTTACCAAAGAAACGTAGGTGTGCTGTGTGAAAGAATGATATGGCTAGGAAAGAGGTGACTGCTGAGATGACGAGTAATATGGAAGTATTTTGTAAGTCGGGTTAGCGACAGTAGAATGACAAAGATTAATGTGTTGTTCTAGGCAAGCCTTTTGCCATTAACAGGGTACAATCCAGACTCGAGGGTGCTACTAAGAATAATGATAAAATCGATTTATACTTTGCCTTTTCTAGAATCGAACTGAGAACTCGTACTCTTGATTATTCTTTAGCAATTCTGAGCTTGACCTCAGCAGTTGCACTAGCAACCACCAGGACTCTTGCACTTTTAATTGTTAGTGGTTAACTGTAGGTGCATTATTAAATACCAGTATCCCCACAGCTTTCCCGGTGCGTCCCTCATCATGATCAAAGGGTACAAGCATCTGCAGGACTGCGCGTACATCGGAGACGATTCCTCAGAGGAGATGAAAGAGTTGGAGGAAGCCTTCGGCCTCGGGCTGCTGTCAGAGAAGTTATATATTGAGAAAGTAAAGAAACTGGCAATCGTTGAAGGAAAGGCTAATCATCCTGGTGAGTTTCAAAAAACAAAAGAAAGAGACCTTCGTCTTGAATTTAATTCTAACCAATAAATATCGAAGAAATAGGTTTTGTACAGCTTTAGAGTCCCATGAAAAAGGACAAAGCAAAACTAAATTCCAACTTGCTTCTAAGAAAATCAGTGATCCCTCTCTCAACAGTCGCAATTGCGACCACAACACTAGTGAGCTAAAACCAAAACTAAATTCAAATATAACCGACCGTCATAACCCGACTTCGGAAATAAATTAGAGTATGCACTCTGAGAATTTATTTTACGAGACTAAAAATTAAAGCTAATTTGTTTAAACAGATACGATGAGGAGACACAAGTCCGGCGTCAGCTTCCACGACCCGAACAACAAGGAGAACGAGACGTCTTCGTCATCAGCTGATAATTTAGCCACTGTTGATGTCACTGACCATGATCCTAAGGTAAGAGTTGCAACGAAAGTCTGAACGAAGAGTAGCGTTGGTAGAAATTATTGTAGTACACATGGTCGTGGTCAAGTCAAGTCCCTTATAATAATAAAAAGCCATTCGGCAGGTACAAATACAGAGTCCTACCAAGCTACTAATTAGAGACTCCATACTGGAAAAACTCGATAACATTATCCTGGGAATCAAATCGAAGTTTCTCAAAACTTCTTTTTAACAATAAAATTTCATTATTTCCAGGAACTGCGAGAAATTCTTGAACATCTCCATGCCGTACGAGAGGCTGCGAAGATCCAGATAGCCAAGAACTACAAACCACCACCGAACATTATACCGCTACATGTGACGAACCGGCACAGGGATGTTAATGTGGATAAAGACGAGAGGAAATTCCTGTCTTTTCAAGGTAATCATTCAGCCGAAAGACATCAATTTGTGAAGTTCCAAGCAAAACTGACGCCACAATGACTGATCCTGGTCCACCTAGTGAGTTCAGCGTATTACACTGACGTTCGTCAGGTTATTGATAGTGGGAAACTCTCCCACGCTGCGGCTTCCAGCCTATCGCTCTACTAGCAATGTGTTATGTCCACTTACGAGTAGTTACGAGTAAGCGTAGCGATTTTTCGTGTGATAAAAAAAAATATTCAAAAAATCCTCAATTTAATCCCGTTTTCACTTCTAATGCTCTAAAAGTACGCCAAAATAGCCCTACGAAGCGCCTACTCCATATGGAGTGAAAAGTAATTAGTTTTTTAATTTCCTTCATGTGACATAGACAAACTCAAACAGCCAGTTAATATACTACTATTATCTGTGTAGTGTGGACCATCTTCATTGCGAAAATGTTTAGAGGTTTAGGTCCATGGTTTCTCCGGAATAAAGGTGGCGCCATGCGTTTTAAATTGTTAATCTGTGACTGGTTTAGAAGAAAAAACTGACTGCGAAAATTTCAGAATTTTTGTAGTGTAAATTAGTTCGGTTTTAAATAAATTTATTAAGAATGTCCAGTGACAGTAAAGAGCAAAAGACATAATAGATAATCTTTCGCCGCCAAAATCGCGGTAGGTTTACCTACAAACTTACGAAAGTTCTATGGACTGGAGGAATAGTATTTTTTTTGTACTAAATTGACTAATTTTCTCGCACTCAAAGTGAAAAGTACAGTTTGCACCTCAAGACTAAACGCCAACTTAATAATTATACCCTCGGCACCTCTGGTATATTATGGCTTCGTTTAGTCCCTCGATATAAAATATACTATTAACAATAGCCAGTGCAGTTATTCGATTGGTTTACTCAGCCAATTTTTTTACATCTAAACTTAATCTTATGATAACGTATCTTGATAACACCAGTATTCAACAATCTTTCTATCTGAGATGTAACATGCAAATATAAGAAAGCATTATCTTGGTATTATGTATGAGCGTCAGCTTTGGCACATTCTGATAAAATTAGACATGAGTAACAGACCATTTATCCTTTTTAATCTTCATCTGATAGCATAGAACACTATCTAAATATTAGGACAGAAACAAGATATGATATATAAATCCATTTCTATTCTTATTAATTTAAACATTATCTTAATAGCTTGTTGATAGGCCTTTTGGAATATATAGGGATTATTAGGTTAGTCTAGTAATTAGAAAAAAAAGTGGTTTATGTAAATTCAATAACGACAGAGTGGTTTGAGACTAATAGCAAGAAATGTAATATTGGTAGGATCTTAAAATAATGACGGAAATAATGAAAAATCATATAAAATACAGATACTACATATATTAGGCAATTGTCGTTTGCGAAAACGGCCATTCGATAATCTCGAGGTTACTCTTTTATTTGACTTCACTGACTTGCCACTTTTAGTCGATAAACCAGAATAATAAAACGCACAGATAAACGCGTTATTTGCATATCAGAAAAATATGCGCCGAAAAACAAAAATTCTGATAAAAATATAGGTTGTCATCATGGGACAAATTATTTGGGCTGAACTTGATAAGTTTTGAAAAGAAAAGTACTTCAACATTTCAGAAGATGGAATTTATTTTCATTATAATTAAGTTCAAAAACATAAGCTTATACCCCTTAAAATTCATTCAACAACCTGTATATCTATTCCTTTATCATTCAAAAAGCCTTGGGCCGATTAAGTCCATTAATTCTGTTATTATAATAATATCATATTATCGCTTCTTTAATTTAGTTGTAACATTTGGTGTCTTTCACAGATCTTAACGGGAACAGCAGCATAATATATACAACTTCAGAAAATAATTCTACAGAAACTTTACCAAATAAAGTCAATAAACTTGAAAATAACACAGAAGAAGAAAAACAAGTAACTAAAGCTCATATTAAAACCAATAATACAGCAGTCGATATAAAACTTAAAAACGTTAACGGCGATGTCAAAAATGTCGAAGAACATGCAGAAATTATGAGAGAGGACACTGATGAACATTCAGAAAGAACTGCAGGTGCTGAAAACACGGGAGAATTGGAATTGAAGGTAGACTTGGAAGATAAATCTTCTGTGAAAGTAAAAGAAGAAGTGGCTACGGATTATACAGTAGAGGTAAATGATCCTTTACTATGGATAGTGTATTCTTCGTCCTTACGGTTGAAATAAAATTATTTCCTTAATTTTATCTGCAGATAGGTCCGGAAGATAATCCAAAGTTTTTATAATGCTACAAAAGCAAGATAAAGTGAAATGACACATAATTATGATCCCAATTATAACTAACATCGTCGGTATTAGTCACCTGATTTCTAAGTGCTAATAATATTCAATGTTTAAATAGAAAACTTTGTCATTCTAAACAGTTAATATTTACAGATGTAATGGAAAGTTTCTTATCGAAGTAGATTTAAGTTATCTAGTGCAAAGTAATTTGTGAATGGTGCATTGTCTTGCAAAGCACATTATCAATATTTGGTTTAGTTTTAGGTCTGTTTGACTCTGAAGAATAATCTCGTGATTTGTCAATGGTATTTGTCACACATAGGTACCGATGTGTTGCTGGGGATTTTGTTCCACCTCTTTTTCTCTCCAGCTAAAATACGAGGAAGAGGTAAAAGGCGGTCGTTTGACGTTCAAAAAGTTCTGTTTCTCAGTCTTATTAGAATAAATACAATCTTCTGCAGAATCCCCCGGAGCCAAATTCCAAGGAAGTGTTCGAAGACGTACTTCATAGACTGCAAGCTTTGGGACCCAAAGGGAAGAGGGTGCTGATCAGACTACACAAGACAATGGGCGTCGAGTACCAGGAAAAGGTAAACATTACAACAGTTACTTCGATTATGGAGATTTCAAATTGCAATAAGTCGCACGTCCTACACGAACCTGTAATCACTCGTCAAAATACAGGCGCTTGTGGGAATCTTGGCAATGAAAGTAAAAGTAATTAACTAAACGGATGCATGTTGATCGCTGTATAAACAATCTGGCCAACCCTTCCCAAACGATGCGTCAGCGTGGACAGTTTCAACGGACATGCCTCATCCTATTTACAAGCCATCATGGATGAGAGACCTGCCCAGGTATCGCGTTACTGGACGGACGAAATCTGAGAGGTCAATCAAAACGAAAAGAAAAACTCAGATGTATTCTTGATAAACTGGAACTTAATCATATTGGGGAAAAGCTAGGCTCTATTTATTCTTAATTTTTTTTTTAATTACGTTTCAGGCGATAACGAAACCGAAGCCGGACATCATGTCGGTGGTGACGGGAAGCGGCGAGGAGCTGGACAGGCTCAGGAAGGTACTGGTCGAAGCTATCGATGAGGAGAAGAACAGGGCACAGAGGGAGCGTAAGTCTTACTCTCTCATTCAATGGAGGATTTAATACCTTTGGTGCAGGGGCACGTGGGTAAACATTAACAGACGCTCGGATCAATCTTTAGGTTAAGCCGCGCTTGCCTAGGTAGGTCTTTAGATGGGTGACCACCCATTACATACTGAGTTTACTCTGTGCCTCGGAAAGCACGTCATGCCGTTAGTCCCGGGTGTCAATTGAAGATTTTTTACAGTCGATACAGGTAGTCAGTGGCCTGAAAGTCTGACAACCAGTCTTACCAAGAGATATCGTATTACCCAGTACTAACTGGGTTCTTGAGGTCAGATAGGCAGTCACTCCATGTAAAATTCTGGTATTCAGCTGCATCCGGTTAGACTAGAAGCCGACCCCAACATAGTTGAAAAAAGGCTTGGCAAATGATGATATTACTTTTGGTGCAGCTACGACTTTCTTCATGGAAAAATCAGACCACTCCCTTCCGCCATGCATATTCCGAAATAGAGACTTAATTTTTGTTGACCATAAACGACCACAAGACCAACACAAAAATCGGGAAAAAGTGTTGCCCATAGACTTGTGTTCACGTACATAATATCTCCAAAATGTAGGAAGACGCTGACTTGTTTTCGCTTTTTCGGGATTCGTCACATAACATTTCAGATTGACGTAACAATTGGACTGTTGTTTAGAGTTACTATGTAGGAAATTGCAGGTACTTACACTACACCAATGGTCTAGCCAGACCATGAAATCGCGTAATGACCGCGTACAATTTTGTATTTATTCCTTATCTCAATATTAGACTAATTTTACTCCCAATCTAAAACAATACCGACGATCTAGTATCGAGCTTCCTCATTTCTGTTTGTTCTGGGATAGTTCAGTAATTTCTCCCAATTGGAATGTTGCCAATTCTCATAAAACAATACTTCTTGACGATGTAACAACATCTGAGGAATGTGTTCCAATATAGTTGACGTTCTTAGTCATTCTGCAGTTATAATAATGCATAAAATTGTTCGTTAAGCCTTTAGTGCTATGTCTAATGAAACTAGTTCAAAGGATTTATTCCGAGAACATCATGTGCACTCTTAAACAAATAGATACATATTCGAAACTAAAATACAAACAGCTATAAATAATGATGTAAAAACATCTGAGGATCTACATATTATTATTATACTCGTCACGTCAATATCTGACTGCCCACCGGTTACCATTGTGATCAGCAGTGGATGTTCGAAGGATTTAGCATCCAATACAAAGGGCAAAAATTAAGATTTGGGAACTATCAAACTAACTTTTAACACCATGACATACATACACACCAATACGACAGTTATTCCTGAAGCTGAAGGTTTAGGTTAGTCACTCTATTGCCATCTGCAATATCTAATATATCTTCCAAATCCAAAATCTGGGCATCTGGTGTAGAATTCCTGATATTTCCTGATAGTTTTGTTATGAACTATATCCGATGATTAATTTGGTCACAAGCAGAATTTGTCTAAAGCTTTGACAAAATGCTACACCATGATTATTGTAATATTTTTCAGAAAAACGTCGTGACACTGTAGAACAAGCAAGGCAGAAGAGAGACTCAATGAACATGGACAATACAGACACCCTGGGGCACATCGACTTGGTGAAGGAGTTCAACGAAGACGACGAAGAAAGGAACCACGCTGGTGAAGTTGTAAGTACCTACAAATAATCTGATTATGAAGCTTTATAATAGTCTAGCCCACGCTGCGGATTGAAAATTTGCATTTTAAACCGCGAATGCGTATGCACACATAACAGGTGATACAGAATTGCGATAAAACTTTCGTGCGTTTTTTAATCGGAGTTTGGGCTAAGTCTTAGTCAAAGATGCTCCGGACAGATGTGTATAATACATGGAGCGCCGCGCCGTCAGCACGAATATATTACTAATTATGGCTAATCCTTTCAGAGAAATAGAGTTATTCAAGACATAGTTAGACATTAGTTATTTGACGACCCGAATGGCGCAACGGTAGTGAGGCTGCCTTACGTTCTTAGGGTCCCGGGTTCGAATCCCGGTTGGAGCAAATGTTTGTGTGATGAGCATGGACATTTGTTTCCGAGTCATGGATGTTTATATGTATAATAAGTATGTATTTACAAACAAAAAGTATATATGTAGTATATAAACTATCTGGTGTCCACGACACAAGCCTCGTTGCTTAGTGTGGCACTAGATGGCGCTGTGTGTTAATGTCTAGCGATATTTATTTATATTTATTTTATTTATTTACACTTGTACAAGTCAAAAAAGAAAATATATAAGAAACAAGATGAGGTTGGTACTTCTGATTCCATTACTCTGAGTAAAAAACACCAAAACTAACTCAGAGGTCTCTCTCTTTTAAAGTCCCGACATAATTTTGGTCAAATTCATATATGAGGACCATGCAGATTAGTGTCGAAGAAGATTTTTGACGCCAGTTTAATCGTAAATCATCAGGGAAACCGAGTAGCTACGGTGAATCCAAATAATTTTCATTCATACCTACTTTACACCGTCTTCTTATTCCAGGACGTCGACGGTTACGCAGATCACCACATGATAGTCAACGAGACAACTCCCCTCGACATGAGTAACTCGGAGTTCTGGTCCTCCTTCTCTAGCAGTGAGGAAGCCCTGCTGGAGTGCGAGGGTCTGATCCTCAACCTGCCTCTGACTCCCCACAGGCACTGCCATAAAGGCGCCTCGGATGCAGAGGGCGCTGCCGCTGCGAAGACTAATGCGCTGACTTATAGGTGAAGTACTAAACCCAAAATCATACGTAATTTATTTAATTCAGGCTGATTACCGGCTCTTTTTGAAAGTTAATTATTACATGAGACAGTCTCCCAAAACGCCTGCCCTACTCCACTTCCTAGTGTTTTAGCTCAGAAGAAGAAGTAGCTTGACAAACGCCACAGAGACACAATGTTTCTATTAGGCTAGAAAAAGATGATGAGTGTACCTATGAAGTAGGTAAAAACACGATACCTACTGTATTCGCGAATTTTCCGAGTATTTTTAATGGTAAACCATAAATTATGTCAAGAGGATTGGAGTTATTTAACATAGTTGAGAATGAGCATGAATTGAGCATGGTATGTTCGGTGGAAGCTACGCACATGCTAGTCATCATTTTAATAAAAAAATGTAAGTCTAAGTAGATCACGGCTGACAATCTTACAGCAAGAAGCTCTTTGTACTTCGAGTGATTTAACTTCATACGAGTAACCTCTTACAAACCAATAACACCCTCCAACCTCTGCAACCTATAGCAGTCCGTGCTCGACGTAGGCCTCGCAAAACTCTGACCTCCGCCTTCCACATCCAGTCGGTCAAGACCATCTCAATACTTATGTCAATTCCATCCACTCCAGGGTACCAGCAAACGGCTACTACTTCTTCGTGTTCAACTCGGAGAACGAGGTGCAAGTGAACTTCATCCGCGCGCGCTTCGACCTGCAGAAGACCAAGTATGACGTCGCACGCACCAAGCTCAGGGAGTGCCTTAACAGTACGGAGCGGTGTGACATGTCGCTTGATATATTCACTACCCAAAAGGTGAAGTATAATATCTTCAAGCTTATAATCACTTCTTGCCAAGGCTCTTTAGATGCTGAGATGACTAGATAGTTAGATAATATATAATTATTCTATTTTAATTATGGATACCTTGCATTTATAGATAATTATTTTGCCCTACCTACTAGCCTTTAGCGGCCATTTTCTATAACTTACTTACGTATAACTGTCGGTTAATATGGCTACCTACTTCCGTAGCTATCGGTGTTTTTATAAACAAAGAATATCCTATCGGCGTCACCTACCTGTCACTTAATTCATAGAAAAATCAAAGAAAACTTTTCTGTGACGTTTTGTTTCTAACCGGTCAGTTATAAGCAAAATGTCAAACAGACAGAGATAGCAACCTACCGAAACCGACTAGTAAGTTATTGAAAATGGCCGTAGATGAATTATTTGTTTGTCATTTGCATGGGATCAAATTATTACCTACTTCATCAGACTTTACTTTGATCCCAACCGATTGAAATAGTTTCAAAACTCGTGCATATCCCAAGCCCGCTCTTAACTCATCCTCTTCTTTCATGTTCCAGGTAGTGCTAGAAGTCCCTCTCCGCAACAACGACTCGCTGTGGAACGAGCAGTTCCTCATCATCTCGGAGTGTGAGCCGCGCACGTCGGTGTACGTCGTGTGCGTGCTCGCCGTGCCCGTGCTCATCCTCGTGTTCGCTTTCCAATGATGAGGTAACGACATTCACTATTGTATCACTCTTAAGCTGGAGTCAATGCCATCTAGTGGCTTGTAGCTGAACTATAATTTTTGTTATATTTTGAATTTAGCGCCATCTAGTAGTGGGTAGACGAACTATAACAAAAGCACAAAAACCGCTATCATCAAAATCAAGAAAAAAATTGTCATTACGTCTCATATTTTATCTTAATCACCATCCTTGATTATGTGTCGAGTTATAAGACCGAAAATATTACCCATTGTTTCTTTTAAAGTCGAGAAAAAGTTTGAGCAGACCAAACACATTTTTTTGCATGTTTTACCTTTTTATGGATAGTACATTCCATTTTAAGATTTATACTTGGTCAAACAAACAGCTGATGACGAAGAACCATTTCCAAAATGTTTATGTCTGTGAAGGTATGGGCAATTTAATTTTATTTTGGCCTATAACTTAACATGTCCTTAACTAATGTGAAACCTACTTTTATATAAGAAGTCCCACGGTTTTATCTTGACTGTGGATGGATGGATTGAAGTAACGAGAAGTAAAATGAACGATGTGGCTTTAGTCAGTTTTGAGTTTGACAGCCCTCCACCTGCCCAGGGGCGGAGGACAGCCATTCGGTTTTTCAGAAGGCCAAAAAAAAAGGATTTGTCTTGGATTTTGAGTCACCATCATTATCATTTCAGCCGAAAGACGTCCACTGCTGGACGTTGGCCTCCCCCAAGTATCCGACCAAGTATTGACCGGTCCCGTGCGACTCGCACCCAGCTCAGGAGGTGATCCCCCCTCCACCTTTACCAGCATAGCTATTCACAACGCTTCGATTCGATTTTCGATCCGGAAAGTCGTATGTCTATCTTTTTTTGACATTACGAAATCGAGCGAGATAGACATACGACTTTCCGAAACGAAAATCGAATCGAAGCGTTGTGAATAAGGGGCCAGGTCACGGCTCCACCTAGTGGGGAGGACTTCCAACGCAACGTCTTCCGGTTCGCGGGCGCCACTCCACAACTTTTCGGCCCCTGCCTTTATTATATGGCCACAAATTATCTAAACCCAACAACTACCTATCTGCAAGGCATAAGTAGATACAAATATGTTTTCTGTGTAAGATTCTAACCTGCAATACATCAAGCAAAACCCAATTGCTCAGCCACTGTGATACCAATCCAGTCAATCAGAGTAATTAACGCTAAATCAGTTGCTAGGACACCCCAATTAGGAAATGTCGTTAAATAAACAAGCTTTTAATTGTTACTGATTGCCGCCGAGATTTTGATTAGATTACATCTGGCAATGAATGAATGACAACATACACCTACGTACTTTTGGTTTCGGAGCGTGAGAAACCTTTTTTAAAAATAAACTAATTACTCAGGATTTTTACCGAGGATAAAAATGAGAACACGTGCTGCCGATTTGGAGGCGAGTTTTATTCTGAATTTAAAAAGCATACATGGCTCATCCAACGGGCATAAACCGCTGAGCTTGCAACGATATCTAGGTACTAGCATGGAGACAGACATATATGTACTTAGCCTAATCTAGAGTAGACGGGCGAGGTGTATCCATAACTCCTCCGACCCTAAGAGCGAAATTATCGGAAGGTTCGATTTGAGAGTCATTCCGATAATTTTGCCAGAACAATAAACATTTCGGCGATTTTAGCCAGGTTATAAAAACTAAAAACGTAAGAAAACTAAAAATAACTAAACCTAAGGTGACATATCCTAAATTTTCACTGAAGTTAAAGTCTTTCCTTTTATTCAAAACACTTTCGATCACTTCACTATGTTTTAACGAAAAGGCCATATTTTTCACTTCGTCTAAGCTAAATCCTTCTATATTAACTGCCCTTGATTTGGAAAGAGTGGCGTTCACGTGCAACTGGGGTAGTGTGACAATGGGAATCTTCTCTACAACTTCCAACTCAACTGAAATACGACGGTGAATATGAATTCCATAGATTTGCAGGTCACAAGGCTCGTCTATTGTCACCAGGTAAGTGCCGAATACAAGTTGGTTACTGATCTCTTCTCCGCATTGCTTAGTCAGTGTTGTTCTCAATCTACTATAAAGAAGCCAGCTAGCTGCATTGACTTGCTGGACCCTGACTTTCTCAATCTGGATTTCTCGTTGTTTACAGGGAGTATGGTCGTCTTCAAATTTCATCAACTGTTCTACACAGGTAAGTTCATAGTATAAGGCTTGATCGTCTGCAGTGCATAAAAACTGATCGCCAGCAAAGAGTGGTCGACAGGGTTTTATTAGCGGTAAGTATTTCATTCCTTTCGCCAGAAGGTAAGGATATTTGGGAATAATAGCTAAGGTTTTATTTTCGGATTCATGGAACATTGGTAAGGAATATATCTTAAAATAGTTATATGATGAGTTATCTGTAAGTGGAATTTCCATAATAAATGTAATCTGATTATCTTTAATGAATGACTTTACACAAATGGTCTCCTCTATTTTCAATAAATTTGTTTCTAGTGGAGGATACACTAAGTTCCCAGAGTAAGAAATCATTTCTAAATGATACAATAATTCTGTAGAGTTCACAATTGATTGATGTAACACAGATAGTTTACTTAACGCTAATGCTGTTTCAATTTCGCTTAGCCTAGCAAAGACAGTACGAAAACTACTCGTGAATACAGAAAATAATCCCGTAAGATAAGTTAGGAAAATCCAATTGTTTTGCTTAGCAGATAAATCTTTCAGAAGCAGTTCCATCTTTGTTAGGCGATTATGAAAGTTTACAGTGTTCTGATTTATTGTTTCGGTTACATTAATAAAACTATCAAACATCTTGGAGACAATTGTTAATTTTTTTGAAGCAATTATTTGATTATGATTTAATTTGGAAATAAGTTCTTCGTACCTAACGGCGTCATCGTGATCTAGGTTACCAGTTATTAATTTTATAATAGAACCCAATTGATTTATAAGACCTCTTTTAGAACGTTTCTGCGGAACTAGTTGTCGATATTTTTCCATAGTTATATCACGTATAAACTCTGTATGTATTTTCATACTTGTGAATTCTTGAGAATATGATGCATTCCAATCGATAAGTTTACACATTTGTTGGTAGTTGGTGGATATGTAACTTAAATCATTATAAATCTTTTCTAAACTAATGAGCTTAACTATAGTCCAGTGATCAGTTTGAATGTGTGCCAGACCTTCTTTTACCGGGAATATACCTGGGTTTCCTTCAAGATTTTGCAGATGAAGGGCCAGCGAAGGTATCACTACCGACAGGATGCCGCACCACCTGCGCAGGGCGTTTTACATTTTTAATAGGGGTTTTAGTAATTCTTTCTCCTATTTGAATTGGTAAAATATTTCTTTCAGCCTGACCTATAACTTTTGCTTTTACGTATCTTGGTTTGTCTTTACTTTTACGCTTGTTCACGTCTTTCGCAAAAATAACCTCGCCTTCATTAAACTCAACTTCATCACCCTTTCTTTCCCTACGTTTTTCTTTGATTGCTACCATTTTATCTGTCAAATGTGTGTACATGACTCTGGTCCGTTTTGCATGATCCTTGACCATTTTTTGAAAATATTGCTTTTCTAACTCTATGCTAAACGGGTTATTTGTATCAGTGTGCCCGAAAACAACTTCGAATGGAGTGAGTTCGGTAACAGAGTGAATGGAATGATTATATGCCATAACTGAGTACGTCATTACTGACGCCGCATCTGTACATCGTTTTTCGTACTTCGCCAATCTGTATATTTCAATTATAGTGGAGTGAAATCGTTCTATCAAACCCATTGAATTGGGGTTATTGGGTGTACCAATGTGAAGTTCAACCTTATGTAAGCTTAAAAATTCTTTCATCAACTCGTTATTGAACTCAGACCCTGGGTCGGAACTTATCCTTTTAGGAACGCCGTAGTATGAAAAATACTTTATTAGAGCACGGACAACTTCTGGGGTAGATTTGTTCTGAATTTCGATAGCCTGACCTAGCTTACTAAAGGCATCTATAAGGGTTAGGTACGTTTTACCTTCAATAGTAAAGAGATCTATAAATAATTCCTGAAACGGAGCATTCTGTGTTTGTGTCAGCTGTAGGATAGGTTTAATGGGCTTTCTATCATATTTCATTTTCTGGCATGCCTCGCAAGTATTTATAACTGCCGCTACTGTCTCCTGCATTCTATCCCAATAATAATTCCTACGAAGCCTAACTAATGTCTCTTTGATGCCGCGATGGCATGTGTGTCCTTCATGATGCTTAACTATTATAGTTCTCTGTTCTCCTTCATCTTCTACATAAATTACTCGTTCTGTGCATTCATAAAAATTAATCAAATCTTTCCTAAAAAGCTTAATTATTATATTACCGAATAATTTGCGATGTTCATTTTCTTCAAAATAAATAAAGTACTTAAATTTTGGTTTAATGTATTGTTTCAAAAATTCTTTTATCAATTCTGGATTATCTGTTGGTAAGAAAACTTCTAATACTTTCTGTTTAGCACGCGAGAGATCTTTCACTTGCATTTCATTTTTGAGCCATGAGAACACTAAAATTTGATTTGGTTTGGTGTCTATAGCTTCGTGTAAAATTGGTATTCCAGTGGACTCGTTTAAAGCTGAATGAATTGTATCCGATTTACTAACTTCTAACGGAATAGGGTATTCATTAATGATTTCGTCGGGAAACTCTATAGAACTAGCAGTCGCTGTTCTACTTGTGTCGGATATTGTTATAGTTGATGAATTGCTGCGTTCTCTTTTCTTTTTAACCGTGGACTTTTCTATAGCTACTCTATCTAGATATTCAGTACCTTCTTCATCAACATTAACTGCAAGTGATTCGTTATCATCGTCAGAGTCTAAAGCATTAATTTTAATTCTAGAAAAGGCATCGGCATTGGTATTTTGTTTGCCATTTTTGTAAATCAATTCAAAGTCATAGTCTTGCAAACGGAGTCCCCAACGTGTAAGTTTACTACTTGGATCTTTCAGAGATCGGAGCCATACTAAAGGACGGTGGTCAGTGTATATGTAAAACTTTCGACCATATAAGTATGGTCTGAAATGTTTTACTGCCCAAATTATAGCAAGCAATTCCCGCTCGATTGTACTATAACGTGATTCGGTGTCGCTAAGAGTGCGGCTAGCGTAAGCAATAGGTTTGTCACTGCCAATTTGTCCTTGTGACAAAACTGCGCCCAGAGCTATGTTTGACGCATCAGTCGTAAGAATGAATGGTTTATCATAGTCGGGGTATTGTAAAAGAGGGGCATGTGTCAAGAGTTCTTTACATTTGTTAAATGCATTAATGTATTTCTGGTCGATTATAATTTTGTTTCGCTTTTTCAAACAAGATGTCAATGGTTGTGTAATTTTTGCAAAGTCCTTGATGAAACGTCGGTAGTATCCCACTAGTCCAAGAAAACTTTTAATCTCAGTCGTGGTTTTTGGTAGGGGATAGTTAAGTACGGCCGTAATTTTGTCGTCATTAGGTTTTAGTCCTTCTTTGGTAATTGTGTGTCCAAGGTAAAGTACTTCTTTGCGTAGAAACTCTGATTTGTCTAATTGAATTTTCATGTTAGTGGCCCTGATTCTGTCAAAAACAGTCCGTAAATTCTGTATCATATTATCAAGGCTATTTCCATAGACTATAATGTCATCCAAGTACACCATACAGTGTAGTCCTTGTAATCCACGTAAAACATTATCCATTGTCCTTTGGAATGTAGCTGGGGCTGTTTTCAGACCGAACGGCATTCTGAGGAACTCAAAATGACCGTTTTGAGTGGAAAAAGCTGTCTTCTGCCTGTCCCTTTCGTCTAATTCTATTTGATGGTATCCACTGGCTAAATCAAGTGTAGTGTAATAAGTGCTCTTTCCTAACTTGTCAAAAAGGTCATGAATGTTCGGTAGGGGGTATCTGTCATCAATAGTAATTTCGTTAAGTCGTCTAAAGTCAATCACCATCCTATATTTAATTTCACCAGATGCGTCCATCTTCTTAGGCACCAGGTGGACAGGAGCATTCCAAGGAGAATGGGACTCTTGTATTACATTGTCTTTTATTAACTGGTCAACTTGTTTGTTAATTTCATTTTGAACAAACGGGGCCTGTCTATACGGTTTCACATATATAGGATCTTCATTTTTAGTCCTTATGTGGTGTTTTACTGAATTAGTGAATGTCAAGGGAATTTGGTCACAGTAAAA
This sequence comes from Xestia rhomboidea, assembly GCA_963853795.1. NCBI lineage: Eukaryota > Metazoa > Arthropoda > Insecta > Lepidoptera > Noctuidae > Xestia > Xestia rhomboidea. The sequence goes on from OY970780.1 coordinate 2,836,376, forward strand.
TATGTCTTTGAACTCCTCGCAAAGTCTATAAATCTTTTCATGTTCTTCCTCGTTGGTATGGTCTAGTCTGAGTTTCCTCAAATTGTCTTCAAGTAACTTGTCTATCTCTATGTCAGTATTGTTTTTAGTAAAACTTATATTACATTCATTATTTTCATATTTAGTCACTTTAAAGGGTTGTTTTATATTTAGTCGTTTTGGACTATCTGAAGTATTTTGGATGACTGTGTATGCGTATCCTTTTACGCAGTTTACTATAGCGCTAGGCATACACAGACCATCCTCAAATTCTTGAAAATCTAGAATAGCTTCACTTGAATATTGATTGACAGGTAACTTAACTCGTTGTTCTGTTCGTGACGGTATATCAAGAATATAATTTAAGTTGTTATTAATTATTGGAATACAAGTAGTGTTAGTTGTTAATACTTGGTTTTTCAAATCAATTACTGCGTTTAATTGTAGTAAAAGGTCATTACCAATAAGTCCGTCATATCTTGCATCAACGTCATACAAATAAAATTTATGCCAAATATTAGTTACAAAGGAAGGTAACGGAGGAATTTCCATTACTTCATCGTGTCTACTCGAAGCATGGGTGCTTACCACCTGAAAATGTTCTTTCCTAATATATTCACGGAAAAATTCATAAGCCTTTCGAGGACTTATGAATGATCTCATGCTACCAGTGTCAATCATCATTCTTGCGTCTATTTCTTCTAAGTAAATGTAGGGAAGCTTTAAATTTGGATCGCAATTTAGTTCTAAGACTTCTTGTCCTTCAACGAGGCTTTTTCCTGAAAATCCACTTTATAACTGTCATTTGTTGGTTCTAATTTGTCATCAGGTGCTTTAGAATCGTTCACGCACCCTTCGTTACCATAGTAATAGTTAATGTCGTTTAAGTAGTCATAGTCATTTGTTAGATTATAATAGTACGAGTAAAATTCGTCATAAAATGGATCGTATTCATATAAGTAATCGTTCATAGTGAGTTCATTTAAATTAAAACCGTGTTGCTGCTTAGGCTGAGCTGTTCTCATAGATACGTCGCTGTCTTGATTTTGGGGTTTTAATACCTGGGGAAGATTCGATCCAGTCTGTTGCGGTAGTTTGTAACCGAACTGTAGGGGTTGTCTATAGCCAAACGGTTGAGGTGGCCTATAGCCAAATAGTTGAGGTGGCCTATAGCCAAACGGTTGAGGTGGCCTATAGCCAAACGGTTGAGGTCTCCTATAGCCAAACGGTTGAGGTGGCCTATAGCCAAACGGTTGAGGTGGCTTATGGCTAAACGGTTGTGGTGGTCTATAACCAAACTGTTGAACTGGCCTATAACCAAACGGTTGCAAACCCGCTTGGGGACGATACTCGAATACTGGCTTGAGTGATTGACCTTGACCCATTGTATGAGGTATCTTAATTTGTGTAGGCTGAAAAGGTACGGTAGGTTTATTCGTCTCTGGTTGGGTTACCGATGACCTTGAAGTTGATCCCGAAATTTGACTATTACCATGAATGCGGTTACGCATATTGTATTGATCTAAGAAATTGACTTCTTCAAGTACGATACTCAAAGCTGCTTCTAAGGTTGTAGGCGATTTAAGCCTAACGATACGCACCATATTTTCAGGAAGGTTATACAAAAACACATTCAGAGCCGTATTGTTGTAGATAATTGCCTTAGCACGTCTTAATTCCATATCATCAATTGTATTCACCTTCGACATTAATAACGAGCGAACATTTTGGATTCTATTACAAAAGTCTAAAAAGTTTTCACCGGACTTAATTTTTAATGATTCTAATTCAATATTAATACATGCTTCACTACGAGGGTCTCCAAAATGTTGAATCAGCAATTCTTTGAATGCCGACCATGTAACAATATCTTCACGTTCCGATAAGAGCGCAGCTGCATCCTCTTTCAATCTACTCGTTAAAACATTAAAAACATAAAGATTTTGTTCTACACTGCCCTTAAATCGATCAACTACGTACTGACATTTTCTCAAATAAAGGTTTAACTGTCTTTTATCACCGTTATACAGTGGGATTAAGTTTACAATTTCGTTAGGTATTGGTGTAACTGGAACTATTGCGGGCGTGGGCGGCGTCATGATTTGGTCAGAGGTTGCAGTTGGCTTTAAAAAAAATCCTATTAAAATTTACACACACACCTAAAATACAACAAACACACAATTGAAGCACTATTATAATCGGGAATACTGGATTATGTTTGGAAAATAAAATTTATAAAACTTCTATACTTAATAATGAAGAATTTGTGGAAAAGTTTTTCCTTAAAAATAACCTTAGATTACTACCCTTAATAGAATTAACAGTTAATACAGTTTATTTTAATCAATTAAATTTTTCAAGATTAGAACATTATAATAAAAATGTGAACTCTCTAACATTGACACTACTCTATGTTTTATGTTCTGTGAATTGAACAGAGATAAGACCGTATAATTTGATACAGAGTTATCAACTAAAGACTAAACACTGTTATAATGAGCAAGATTTGATCTCTAGAATAACATTTAAAACTTATGAAAGTATCGGAGGAATAGGGGAACATAGGATTGGCGAAAAGATTTACTCACCAACCGCCCGCGACTCCCATACTCGATGATTTCTGCACTCACGCGATTCAAAAGAATATTTATTTGGTTCGCGGATTTCCTCTGCTTTCGTAGGTTTACGCCTAATTTTTCTCTAGTCGAATTTGGACGACGGAAAAACGCGAAACTACGGATTCCAAGGAGGAAATCCTTACCGGCTGCGCCACTTTTGGTTTCGGAGCGTGAGAAACCTTTTTTAAAAATAAACTAATTACTCAGGATTTTTACCGAGGATAAAAATGAGAACACGTGCTGCCGATTTGGAGGCGAGTTTTATTCTGAATTTAAAAAGCATACATGGCTCATCCAACGGGCATAAACCGCTGAGCTTGCAACGATATCTAGGTACTAGCATGGAGACAGACATATATGTACTTAGCCTAATCTAGAGTAGACGGGCGAGGTGTATCCATAACTACGTATGTAAGAAGATAAACTTGAAAGATAGCTATTCATAAATAGACATGGGTACATAAACAAAGGCCTTTATCTCATGGGGTAAGCAGAAATTGATACTTCTACTAAACCACTAGTAAAACAGATCCTTGAAAAAATTGAAAGCATATTATGTACAACAAGTCAAACAAGAATACAAATCTTCAGTAAAGCAGTATTAATCGATAATTTAATACAAATGAATATGGCCGCTTTGCTGAAACTATCAAAAATTGTTGATTATCATCAACTTGTAAACACTTTCTCTAAAAAAACCCGACTGCGTAAATAATTACCTTATATAAAAACTTAAAAGAAAAAAAACAAGTTCAGGAAACAGGACATATGGACAGCAACAGTCGGGACCCTTAATAAATGTAATGATTTTAGTCTAGATTATTTAATGGGTCCCGACTGTTGCTGTTCTTTAACAATCTTCTTTACAACATATTAAAAAACCGGCCAATTGCGTGTCGGGCCACGCGCAGTGTAGGGTTCCGTAGTAGCCCGTTATATTTTAGATTTTGTGTTTCAATGCAAGTCTTCACCCGTTATAAACAAGCAACTACTTCATCTTAGTCACTTTATAGGATTTATTCTAAGGAGTTTTCTTTTAAAGTTCATGAAATGCACTATCATCATGAATTTTTCCTGATTTTACAAGCCCGCACTTTAAAGTTTAATATTTCGTAAATGGAGCATTAAAAATCGAAAAGTAGTATTAGCAAACCCTAAATCATTTTAAAAGACCTATTCAACAAATACCCCACACGATGGGGTAGACGACGAAAAAAAAATAATTCGCGCTTCACATGTAGGGGAGCTACGCTAAAAAAAAATGTTTTTGAAAATTTTATTTTACCCCTTTGTCGGCGTTATTGATATACACACATCTACAAAATTACAGCTTTCTAGTACTTACGGTCTCTTAGCAAAACTTTGGACAGACAGACAGACAGACCGACTGACAGATAGACTGACGGACATCGCGAAACTTGGGGTTCCTTGTCAGGACTACGGAACCCTAAAAATGAACACTCAGCCTTTAAGAAAAAAACCTTTTATTTTACGCAACTTTAGCACCTGATATCTAAAAATTGGCCGTCGGCACAAGTTAGCAGTATGCATACGTTCACAGTACATACTAACACTACTTGATGCCACACATTTTGTTCTTAAGAAAATAATTAAGGTCTGAACACTTACATAGACATGTATGGTATCATTTTTAGGGTTACGTAGTCCTGACAAGGAACCCTTATATTTTCGTCATGTCCATATGTCTGTCTGACTGTCTGTCCGTGGTTTCGCTAAGAGACCGTTAGTACTAGAAAGCTGTAATTTTGTAGGGATTTTGTGTATATCAATTACGCCGACAAAGTGGTAATATAAATTTTTTGGAAAAAAAAAATTAGGGTAGCTCCCCTGCATGTGAAGTGGGGATGAATTATTTTTTCGTCTGCCCCATCGTGTTGGGGATCGTTGAATAGTTCTTTAAACATGACTTAGGGGTTGCTAGAACTATCTTTCGATTTAATGTTCCATTTACGAAATATTAAACTTTAAAGTGCAAATTTTTGTTCCAGTATGGCGCCCCCACCCCTAAAAGCTAAATTGCGGGCTTGAAAAATCTGGAAAAAATTCATGATGATAGTGCATTTTATGAACTTTAAAGGAAATTTATATCGGTTAAGATAACTTTATTAGTTTAGCAGTAATAGTCGTTGAACTAGGGTATTGGATAATTTTGTACCAAATACAAGATCCTTAGAATAAACCCTTTAAACCGACTAAGATAAAGTAGTTCCTTGTGATAACGGGCTACTACGGAACCCTAAAATGCACTTGGCCCGTTTTCTTTCTACATTCCTCAACACAACTTTTAATTACTTACCATTAGCATGGTTGCCATATTTACCGATCAATCTTGGACGAAGCGATCACATTCCTTACGAGTTTCTTCAAAATACAAACAGAAGGTTACCGATATCCTTGGATTAGAAACGGTAGTAACATACTCTGACGTCACCAAGAATTAGGCATGCTAATCACCGATGGCTTCAAGGAAACTGTTATACACTGTTGCGACAGTAGAAGATATTTAATATTCGATTGTGGTGTGCTTTTTATAGCCCAATCAATTTAATACGCTGCATTGCAAATACTTAGTAAGCTGTTGACGGTACCAAAGGCTTGCCATGCTTTGAAAGCTATGATAATAATTAAATTAGCTCGTAAATATAGATACGCTGAATAATCCCGATTGCTTACAAAGTCGTTAAGCATATTATAGGTTGTAACAACACCCTTAGCGACGCCGAAATACACCTTATTCTCCTCGATATTGCGACTGTATATTTGCTCTAGAGTCTGGTCTAGCAGGGAAGCTTCTGTTACGGAGATATTGGGGGTCAAAGTTCCAACTTTTTCATAAGTTTTTTTTTTTGTTAACACATGCTTTTCCCGTAAGATTTTTACTTTAAACATGTTTTGAGTGCGTTACATTGAGTGTTGCCGTAAATCGTGATTTTTCTCCCCATTAAAAATCGTTTCCCAGCAATAACTTTTGCGTAGAGTTACTTAGTTTATGTACAAATGCTTGGTTGACGACTTCGTGAAGGGTCCGTTTACATTCTGTAAGAGTATATCTTCTGCATCAGACGCATATTCTGATTTATTTTTATTAAACTATCATCCATTACCTATTTACCCGTTTCATGACCAAAACACGTTTCCAGTAGCCTTTGAAGTATACCCAAACAACCATACTACCCAAACAAACTACATCGTCTCTGACCATCGGGTCACATGTTTTTTTTGACATATTTTATACCTGTGTATAGATTCTTTTTTTATCGATTGTTTGTGAATGTGTGAACATTGTAGGCCTTGTGGACTCTTGGATAAAGACTAGATAGACTTGTTATCTTTTGTTAACTTTTTATATAGTTTTACATTTTGAGTATCCAACGACTTATTGTCGGACCTAAGTTGTCCTAATGCTATAACAGACCTAAGTACTAATGCTGTAACATGATACTATTGTAAAACCAAATCATTAAAAAAAATAACCTGTAACCATGGAATTTCTTGCCGGTTGTTCTCCATAGAAAACGACTAACCAAAACCGTGGACCTTTTCTCGACGTGTGAAATAAAATATTTTGATTTTAGATTTTTCTCATACACAAATTGGTATAAAAAACTATCTTACGGATTTCGTTCTCTCCAAATAAAGTTACTGCTATTTTTTCTGCACCCGCTGTACAGCATCGCTCGTCCACTGGACTACTTCCCGCGCTAAATATTAAAACAACAGTCAGACACAAACAAGACACTACGACAGTAAAGTGATACATGTAGGTACTGTACGACATTTTTATTGCCACTCAATGTCTAGTCTGCGATTAAAGCTAGGTTTACACATCCTGTAGATGGAGTTGGTAGTCGACAGTACATAACTCAGGCGACTTTTGCTTGGGGGCCATCCATAAATTACGACACACGAATTTCATGATTTTCCCTCCTTGCCACAACTGGTCTCATTTAAATAAAAAAGGGAAAAAGGGAAAAGGGAAATAGAAAAGTTTTTCGTGAATAGTATGGGTTATAATAATTATACACTTCGTCGACTCACTCGCCCTCCCCCCCCCCCCCCCTTAGCGTGTGACGTAATTAATGGATGGCCCCATCAACTCTGCCTGTACAAGATTGTAATAGTTAATCTCTTCAACGTTTCGATGATTCACATAATTATTTGAGTCAAATTATATTAATAATTATATCATAAACCACGTCTACGGCGTTAGTATCGGACACGGACAGATCCCTTAAAGTGCAAAGAGCAGGCCCGCAGGTGCGGGCAACGGGCGGTTCAACGTCAAATGAGGACGACAAGACCGACATAGATATTAATCATGGTTCCCATTCTCAGGGCTAAGAGGTTGGTTTTCTCTATGCGAGGGTGGTTTTCCCCGTGAATCTACCACTGCCGATCGTCATGCGTGATACTTTATTGGCAGACCTCTTGTGCTTATACATGACCTTCCTCAAAGCTTTAAATCAGTGATACTAACTAATCGCTACGTTATCAATGTTGTTGTAATCACTTAAAATACACCTCTTTACCACGGCTATTTCGGAGATCGCTTCATGTCGGGTTAACTTAGAGGTCAATGTTTATCTGTAATCAGTCGTTCATTCCATAGTCGTTTTATTATTATCCAATTCTCTTTGTTCTTTACACTTTATATCGGAATTTATTATACTTAATTTAGAAAGATTTCCTCTACGCACATTTTCCGACGATGATGTAACTTCATCTCATCGTAAAAGGGCCAAGGTTGCTCCCGACGTACTGTTCAGCCTCTAAGGTACCTAACCACATATTTCCGATAAGACGATTATCATTGTTTGTACGACAACATGTGGCAAGAGGCCCTAATTCTCCTTCATTATTGTCCTAAAACAGTTATCTTGCTTTGCCTCGTGTCACATCTTAATTTATGCAGACGTTTTTGAGATTTTGGGGAGTTTTATTACCAACTGTGTCTTTATTACTACCCGACTCGGGAGAATTATATGTTTACACGCCATAAATGTACACATGTTTGTTTCTTTGCGTGGGCCAATTTTTGTTGATTCTTACGGCAATCGATATATTTTAATCTTACATGTGTCACTAAAGACATGACGATTTAAAGTTGGTTAGCAACCAATCTCACTTAAATTGTCAATACTCTTAATGAAGCTGTGATAAAATAGGCGAGACGACAAAAAAAAACTAATTAGTCCGTCACTTAGATTATCAAAAAATATTTAACCCGTGTTTTTTCTTTTGTTACGTAAACCAAAATTGACGAAGATACGACACTTTTAAAATTCTCAATACGTCACGCCTAGGTAGGTATAATTTTTAGTTCTGACGTCACAAGCCCCCACTCCCGAGTTTTGATGCGTTTTATCTTTGTCAAGATTCATTGATTTACAAAAACGAAAAATACGTGTCCATTAATTTCCAATACTATAGCTGACGGACTAAATAGATTTGCAATTTTTTGATACTGTCGTCATGCCTATTCTTATATACTTAATAGCATCTTAGGTGCTTACAAACTGTAGACTGAAAATCGACCCCACTAGTTGGCACAAGACTAGACAAATGTTTGAAGAGTTGCCCTTTGCAGTTGAACATGCAACTTGAGAGTTATTTAGGCTATTATGGGGATACGTGTGCAAATATTGTATAACACAATGCGAATAAAACCTGAACTATTGCCCGAGCATGTCGAAGACTTAATGTTCTTCAAGGCATATATTTATTTATTTATTTATTTAAATGCCTTAAACTATCATTACAGGTCTATAACCTAATGCAATAGCCAAATCACACACACAAACTTAAAATTAAAGCAACAAATACATCTCAAGATTCTTTGTAACACAGTGTAAATAATAGTACTTTTGCGAATTCACCCCAGTGACATGTAAATAATTATATCAATTTCCACCTGAATGTAATTGATGGTGCGAATAGCTCGAGTCAGAGGGGTTTTGGCCAGCAAGTTGGTCCTAGCTGGAGGTACGACCAGCAGCGGCGGGGGCCGTCGTCTCCACACATAACGGTCAATACATGGATGTCTCAATGCGGATTTTTGAATATAACGGTCACCCAAACAATTAACAGTAACATAACATAACATCGCAGGGCCTAGAAAGGCGACGATCGCTTCATTAGGAGCGCACTAAGAAGATTTCGACTGCAACAAATATCGCGTAGTTATAATCATTAAAATCTTCAATACAACCCTTTATGTTAATTTAAACCCATTGAATGACTTTAACGTGATTAAGGGGCTGACAACACCAATATTTCAGCAGTTTTTTTTTCAAGAAAAACTATTTGTTCTAGCAGATCAAAAAAAAATTTGTTTATATTCATCATATTTCAAAGACCTTGGACGGATTCGATACATAATTTTACGGAATAACAATTGAAAACAATTGTAGAGATTGGTCTTAAAGTCATCATTAACGGTGCTGTCTTTATTTTTTTGACTTGGGGTCTGCAATTACAAACATGAAGTCAACATATTTATACCTAAACCGCTAACGAGTCATATTTCACAAATAATCCAACCTTTTTATTTCAATATTTATTCATTAGTTTCTTCTAAAACCTGGCCGCCCAGTAATAGTGACGTCTCGTTTACTCCCGTACAAATAAACAATGTGCGCGATTTTGGTGTTGACAGTGCCCTAAATCTATAGCTACATACGTATTACGGTCGTGAATTATAATATTTTGTTTAACATACAGCATAAAAAGGTCTTGAAAATTGTATTAAACCTAAGAAAAGGTGAATTTCGGGCTACCCGGCTGTGCTGAAATCCCATGTTCAAATAATAACTTGGTATTAATTCACCATCTGGCGGCAAGACAACACCCAGTCGTTTAACCAATACCTAGATTTGGTGAGTACCTAGACACTTTACACGTAATTCTTAATTGCACTTACTACCTATTACGATGTAGTAGAATGCTGCCCGACTCCTAAAGAGGTTGGAACGAGTGTAAAACCTCTTTAGGGAAACGGCTAGGTGTTGCGAATTTAAACAGTGGCTATAACATTTGTATAGTGCGTCATGGGTCTTTTGGCGCTTGGCCGTATTCTGAACTAACGCCGCCATATTGTTTTGTCAACAGGATTTCACTAATATTTACCCAACAGCGCCCTCCTGTCAAGCGCTAAAAGAACCATGACGCACTTTAAGTTTTGGTTGAACAGGAAACGGATGTTAGTATCAGTCTTTGGTACCTAGACTATCGGAATTCCTAAACAGTATCGACCACCCAAAAGTTAGGAATATTCTAGAGTCTAGGCACGCTAGAGTCATAAATATGTCTGCTGCACGTCTAAACTATTCAACCCAACAGTTTGTCGGCAATCGTTATTCTTATATGTCTAGACATGTGCAACCTTATTACATTTTATTAATACAGGGAACTAAACTTCCTCTTGCGCTCATCTTAATTTGTTTAAATATGGCGCTGCATATACAGGGATTGTAATTGGGTGCATTCCTTGAAAATGGACTTTATATGTTTTTTTTTGTAATTTTACACCGTTCCAACATAAACTTCTGATTGTGATAAAACTTTGCCGTTCAGGACATTAAGCTGTCACTTTTACTTTTTTGCCAAGAAAAACATGGGAAGTTTCAAGAAAATATCAAAACATAAACTTGGCGGTGCTTATGTTCTTAAAGTTGTTGTTCTCGCAATCAGCATTTTATGATGGAGAGGTGTTTTTTTTTTTAAAACCGTACAAGTGCGAGTTGAACTCGCGTGGAGAGTGTTCCGTACAATGTCAAAGTCTTATATTGAGTTTACCACTTTATTTTCAATTGATGGATTTTTTGTAGGTTTTCCTGTAATCTACAAGCAATGTACTTAGATATTTTGTTGTTTTTTTTTTCAAAATTTTAGTCTCAGTAGTTTTGGAGATCAGGGGGGGAATGGTCAATTTTCGTCTGCTTTCATGAATAATATCAAAACTATTTATTTTACAATAATAACAAAAATATATTTGAGATCCTCATAATGAGCACATAATGGTTGCACAGGTTTCTAAAACTTTTTTTAAATTTCCTAATTTGTCCCCCGAAAATGACCCCTAATTAAAAGAAATATTTATTTACTTTGCACATCTGTGTTTGGGCCATAGGATTACACCATCCTACCAAATTTCACCTGATTTGGTCCAGTAGATTTGAAGCAAATTGGCTGTGACGGACGGACAGACAGACAGACGCACGAGTTTTCCTATAACGGTTCCGTACGGAACCCTAAAAAACCTTAAAAGTTCGATTTCTCCCTTTCTTACCAGTTTGGACTTTTGGACCATAAGTTATCGGGTCAACATTTTTGCAAATTAGGTCTAGTATCATCGATTTCAAGGAATTCACCAAATTATCATTACCCTGTAAGAATATTCTTTTTCTATGAGCCTCAGTGACATACAGGGTGTTAAAGTAGTCGCGTGCCATAGCTTAGGGCTGAGGTCAGTATCAATAAAGGAACCCGTAAAAAATAAAAAAAAAATATATAAAAAAAAAAAAACAGAAAAAAATATTGCAAGATCAACCTAATTTAGTACCTACTAACTTCAAATAGCAATATTAAATAATTTTAATTCTAAACGATAGCTATTTTAAGTTAATAAGGTACTAAAGTAGGTTGATCTTGCAATATTTTATTTGTTTTTATTTTATTTTTTTCATTTTTTTTATGATTTATTTTTATTTTTTACGGGTTCCTTTATCGATACTGAACTCACCCCTAAGTTATGGCACGCGACTACTTTAACACCCTGTATTCTAGCCATAATAATCAATCACATATAATCCAACCCGCTTTTTGGACTTCCCCTATTCATATAGCGACTCATATTTATACAAACGCGTAAAATGTGAGTAAGATTAATTAAAAGACATTTATAGGAATTTTTCTGGCAATTTCGCACAAATTGAATGAGTGCTTTTTAGGGTTCCGTACCTCAAAAGGAAAAAACGGAACCCTTATAAGATCACTTTCTTGTCCGTCTGTCTATTTTACTATTACAAACTTATTATTTGCGGTTGGATCAATTGCCGTTTCTAGGGATCGAACAGCAAAGTTAAGTTTGTCCTTTAAAAAGTTTGTACGGAACCCTCAGTGCGCGAGTCCGACTCGCTCTTGGTCGGTTTTTAATTATAGTAATTGAACCGTCACAAAACATTAGATTTTTTATAAAAATAAGTGTTTACCTACATTGGGTTTTTCTAAAACTCAAATTCCTATCGGAATATTCGGAATCCCAGAAATTGAGTTTTGTTATCGGGTTTTCCCATTCGGGAATTCCCCACAGCAATTCGGAAGTTTTAAACTGGGTCGCTGCCATAAACAATCTATGAATGTCAATCGACTCTGTATGGTTTTATAGAGCAGCTGCACACATGTTGCATGACGATTGTTTTATTATTGTTCGTCAGATTAAATACTGCTGGTTACATAATTATGTACTGCGGGCAGATACCATCATCTGCCTAGGATCAACCGCCTACTGGAAGCCGACCCCAAAATACTCTTGTTTTCCCAACTATGTTGGGGTCGGCTTCCAGTCTAACCAGATGCAGCTGAATACCAGTATATTACATGGAGCGACTGCCTATCTGACCTCTTCAACCCAGTCACTGGTTAAAATGACACTCCTTCTGACTGCTCGTAACGACTGACTGTCAAAGAGCTACAAATGACAGCGTAAGACAACGGCTTGCCGTACTTTCCGAGACACGAGAGTCTCGATGTGTAATGGATTAGCACCCGTCCATGGACCGACTTCGGGAAACGTTGCTTAACCTGTAAGAACGATCCATGCAGCTGTTATTATTTAGTTACGAGACCTCTATTGATTGATACTATAAATACTAAATGCTACTATAAACTGATAATCGTTTGATATAAATTTACAGTTCGTGTGCTATAAGATCGGCTATAACAACTTAATGTTACGGCCACAGGCCAACAAGTAATCAGCCTGTCAGCGCTCAAGTATTAGCCGCGGCCGCCACTTGGAACAAGATCGCTGCGCAAGAGTTAAGTGGTGTCAATGCACTTGAGAGCTCGCTCCAATCTTGAGGATCTATTGACTTCTCAAGAGCACTCGTGACAATTATTTGAATTGAATCATGGATGGATTTGAAACACGGTTTCTTGAAGCTTCAGAGATCAGTAAATGTGCTGTCACTGTTATCATCATGTTAATTGAAGTGATTGGTTGACAGACATGACGACAGACATTGGCTGGATAACTTACAAAATTTAGGTTATTTTGAACTAATAGTATATTTTATATCGAGGGACTAAACGAAGCCATAATATACCAGAGGCGGTTTGACTCCCGAGCGTGCGAGGGAAGTCAATGAAACCGAGGGTATATTAAGTTGGCGTTTAGTCTCGAGGTGCAAACTGTACTTTTCACTTTGAGTGCGAGAAAAATAGTGAATTTAGTACAAAAACATTTATTATTCCTCCAGTCCATAGAACTTTCGTAAGTTTTTAGGTAAATCTTCCGAGATTTTGGCGGCAAAAGATTATCTATTATGTCTTTTGCTCTTTGCTCAACGTCAAACTCTTCACTGTCACTGGACATTCTTAATAATTTTTTTTAAAACCGAACAAATTTACACTCTACTTAAATTCTGAAATTTTCGCGGTCAGTTTTTTCTTCTAAACCAGTCACAGATTAACAATTTAAAACGCATGGCGCCACCTCTTTGCGGAAAAACCATGGAACTAAAACTCTCAACATTTTCGCAATGAAGATAATAGTAGTATATTTACTGGCTGTTTGAGTTTGTCTATGTCACATGAAGGAAATTAAAAAACTAATTACTTTTACTCCCTAGGGACTAAAGTGGTCACTTTAGTCCCGCTTCGTAGGGCTATATTGGTGTACTTTTAGAGCATGAGAAGTGAAAAAAGATTTAAAAGACTTACCTATATAGAATGTGGGAATATTTTGATACAAAAATTTGAATCGCGAAAATTTTCGATATTGACACACGAATTTGAATCGCGAACATTTTCGATATTGACACACGAATGCTACCTGACAAGCGGGCGTATGACACTAGGCAGAACGACTTGATACTTAGTTGTAACAAGTATTGGATGACGATTTTCTTTGTCTTGTCCCGTCTATGGCTCGTTAATATTTGAATATCTTTGTTTTTAGTTATCATCTCTCATCTATTCTCATTGTCATTTGCCTGGCCTTATTTCAATGCCTTTGCATTTGAAAAAAAAAACAGGAATGTTTACCTGCACGAAACCAGAGACTTCTTATCTCTGAACTACTGAAAAACAGGAAAATGTGGGTTTTACACATATATCTTAGCTTAACCCTTTTTTGTTTTTAACTATGTTTAAGTTATGTGATGGCTGACAGCTACGACATTAAAGATCTAATAGAACATGTCCACAGATCATAACATCAAGAGATGTAATGATTGATCCCGATTAAACATTGGAATGTGATCGAAATGCCGACAAGAGAAACTATGGCGTCGGGTCAAATTGATCGAACGTAATACACCAGTGCTTTGCGCATATTTGCAGTAGGTATTCCATAACTGTCACCATCACGGCTGTTTTCCTAGAAAGGCTTGGCAGAAGTGACCTACTCGAGACTCCCACATTTTGTTTCAAGCCCCATGTCACGAGGGGCGAGCCTAATGGCCAACAGCCGAGCACAAATAGTAATATAATAGGTAGAATATAATTCTATATTATGTACACCATACAATTTACATTAAAGAAAACTTTTCCCACAGGGTGACACTATGGGTATAATCGCTAAAAGAAATATTTTCAAGAGAAACTTTGGATTGATTAATGGAAGAGGGAGAAACAAGTCTAATTTCCTGATGGAAGAACCCAACCAAACTTATCCCGATCCGGAAATCGAACGCATGACCTCATGCCTAGCAATATCGTTTGCGACCGGCAGACCAACGAGCCAGTTATAAAATTCCGTAATGATAAGCAGTTATCATTTAGTTATGTACTTATTTCCCTTCAACGCTTAGGACTTGCGCAAGAGTACACGCAGCCGACACCTGGTATTAGTGGGTAGTGTTGCGACACCGAAAGTTTGGAAACGGCGGGAACAGGATAGTTACCGCCTCTGCAGTCAGGTGCTAGGCATTTTTCTAAAGGATTATATTATACTACCACTTCCCGCGACTTCTACCTCTAATATTGTGACAGCTGGGCTAATTTGCATGATATAAATATAATTTATAGCTTAGAGCACCTACGAATAATGTAGCTTTCTGCCAGTGAAAGAATTTTTACACTTGGATCATTGGTTCCGGAGATTACCCCGTACATACAAACTTAGAAACAAATACGTCTTTATAATATTAGTATAGATGAAGGTTATACCAGCTGGGTTGTAGTTATTAGTATCATTCCGGGTGTAAAGGTGCAAAATTTGCATATGCATCGATATTATAGCTAACCTCTACTGTTTCACCGCTGGATAACGGACTCTGTCCATTATTTCCACTAAACGCGTCTGCACTAAACTTCTTGCCAATTTCTGAAGAAGACATTGAAGTCGTCTCGTCGTCGTCGGGAATAAAAATGAAATTCAAGGCAAGGCAATCCAAGGCATTAAGTCCGCCTTTGTACAGTTTTTACTTGTGCATAAAGGTTTAATAAATAAATCTATAACTCCGGAAAAAAATTGCATCTGATCCGTTTTATAAATTGATATTTAATTGATACTTGACTTGACTTTAATTGACTTAATTGATTTTTTATGAAACAACCGTTTTTTTTTCTATAATATTATAGAAAAAAAAAACTGTTGTTTAGAGACCAAAATTGCCATATGGCAATCTTGGTCTCTTAGTAAAAGTTGTAAACTTAAATCAACCATTCAGCACCTCAAAGGATGCTTATGAAGACAATGCTATTCAGTATTATTAGTATTGGTCTTACCACAATAAGAAGTGGTGTCTTCGAACTTTATTTGCACGAGTGCTTTTTTATCGTTCAGTAAAAAAGCGTTACAATAGCTTACAATACATAATTGATTAGGTATGCCGTTGCCATGAATTTGCTTTGTAGATGGTGTTTTTAGCCGTCTAGTCTTTTTGTTCTGTTTTCTTGTCTGCTTAGCGGGAAGTTTAAAGATTTCGTGACGAATTTGACAACTGTACTCACTGTAAGTTGACGTCATGTCTTTATTTGTGCCAACACCCAACTATTTTGTACTAGACTATGCATCATATCACCGATTTTGTTGAGACGCTATTGTTTAACTATCGTGTCTACTTCGTGGGCAGATCATGGGATACAATAACCACAAGCACGAAAAAAAAACAGTTTTGAATTGGTGTTAGTCAGGCATTTTATTTGTCAAAATAACTAGTATCGAAATCATTAAAATAACATCCAAAAAGATTCCATTAGATTATAGTAAAAAGAGTTATTATTACAAAGCTGGCTGATTTGTGTCGAAAAAATCAAAAGAAAGCCCAATATTTATTTAAAAAAAAACAATTAAAAAGAAAACTTATATGGCATTACCATTCTATGAAACCTTACATATTCCTGTTCAAGCAAAGAGGTAGTATACAATGGGGTTTCACAATTTTTAAAACCACTAAATATTTATGATTTGTAAAAAGTACTTTCCATACACGTACACGTTACTGTAATTATGTATTTTGATTTAATTTTGACTATTTACATTTTTTTTTTGACTAATTTTAATTTTTTTTATTTCTTATTTGTAAAACTATTTTGTACGTCGAATATGGCAAAACATGTTGAACCAGCAATCTTCTCAACTCATATTCCATCCATATGTGCATATCCATGTATCATGTCCAGGGGTGGGGTTGTCTTGGCGGTGTCTCTCGACATCGCCAACGCCTTCAACTCCATGCCCTGGAGCTGCATAAGGGAGGCACTCCGGTATCACCGGGTGCCGACCTACCTTCGTCGTGTGGTCGGGGACTACCTGACGGATAGGGCCGTCATTTACCCCGGTCGCAGCGTAGACTGGAACCGGCGAGAGATAAATAAATGCACCTTTATCTTTATCTTAACAATAGATACTTAACTGTAGGGACCCAAAAATCTCCACCAAATATAATTATTATAAAAAGTTAAAGTGTGTAAGTTTGGAAGTAGGAGGAATCTTAAGAACTACTGATCTGATTCCAGAATGCTTTCACTTATGGCTTCCCACGATTCACCATCCCCGAGTTTCATAGGCTGCATATAAAACATACCCGTGGGATCATTTCCAATCACTACGCGAGACTCAGGCAAAAGCTACTCATAAGTAAATAACTGGCTTGCCTTATGTCAGTCTAAAAATACCTGACCCTGTCGCTGTACTTACATTCTGATTGATCAATATATTCCGATCTGCATTGAATCCCGCCGCGCATTGATTGCGGGCTATTATTCCCGACCTTGTGTTGTGTATGCTTGCATGTATTGTGTCTGTCCGAGTATCAACCGGTACTTATGCTGCAGGCATCATGCATTGTGGAGCAGAGTCGATGATCCCGATGCAGTTTGGTAGGTTGAAAACTTATTGTTGTTGTAAGGCTGTATTGCAGTGCAGGTCAAAGGCTTCTCTTGCCTTTTGGTAATTCCAAACCTACGAAAACTTTTTTGAAAAAATGTGCAAGCGCCTTCCAGTAAAACACGTGAAACTTATAACATCCCTCTTTTTGCGTCAGGGCTTGATAATACTAGCGTTATTTTGTACTTTCAAGTGTGTTTTTTGGAAGTTGTTTGTGTTTTACTTGAACATAAAAGTTTATTTACTTAAATATTTCCTTTTTATGGTACCGTGTGGGGTATCGTTGAATAGGTCTTAAAATGACTTATGGGTTGCTAATACTACTTTTCGATTTCATGCTCCATTTACGAAATATTAAACTTTAAAGTGCAATTTTTTTTCCAGTAGTTTGCCTCCCCCCCCTCTAAAAGCTAAATTGCTGGCTTGATAAATCTGGAAAAATTCATGATGATAGTGCATTTCATGAACTTTAAAGGAAAACTATAGCGGTTAAGATAACTTTATTGATTTAGCAGTAATAGTCGTTGATAGTTCAACGACTATTGGGGCTATTGCTATGGTGGACTATTGGGTGTTGGATAATTTTGTACCAAATACAAAATCCTTAGAATAAAATCCTATAAAGTGACTAAGATGAAGTGGTTGCTTGTTTATAACGGGTGAAGACTTGCATTGAAAAACAAAATCTAAAATATATCGGGCTACTACGGAACCCTACACTGCGCGTGGCCCGACACGCACTTGGCCGGTTTTTTGTTGTATTATCCCGAAAACATTCTTGTCTTGTATGTATAAATGTTACATTGAAACTAGTATTTATAATTAAAGTAGAATAAGCAAACACATAAATAGTTTAAAAAAAAAATGATTCTTATAAATCCTCTCACTTCAGAATGACGTGACGTGATGTAGCAGGCTGATTTGTATTGAAAAATAAAATAAGGCCCTTAGATTAAGAAAAAGTAAACGAATTAAAAAAAACTTAAATGGCGTCGTCATAACTTTGACATAAGGTGGCCGGTAGCTAGCAGAAATAAATGAGGTTTCCTTATTTATACAAAGATATACAAAGAGGTTGAATGTCATACAGTCGTTACAGGCAGTCAGTGGCCCGAAGGTCTGACAACTGGTCTTACCAAGGGGGGTATCGTGTTAACCAGAACTAACTGGACTGCAGTGGAGGTCAGATTTTGGCAGGTTTTGGCAGTCGCTCCATGTAAAATACTGGTATTCAGCTGCATCCGGTAAGACTGGAAGCCGACCCCAATATAGTTGGGAATGGGCTAGGCAGATGATGATGACAAAGAGGTTGAATGATTTTGACAGCCACTGAATAATTATGTAAGATTTATAAAAAGACTATTACAAAAGAGGGCTTATTATAATAATCTGTGACGCTACGCTCGTCTTGCGTCTATGACAATAGAGAAAGGGTATAGGTACTTAAATTCACCTTTAGATCTTACCATAATAAGAGTCGTCAGTCATCAAAATCTATAATTATTCTGTCACGCAATCAGAATCAACCGTCATCAGAAGCGCCACATTGTAGGTAACCTTGGTTAGGTTAACAGTTAGTGTCGTAGATATACCTGCATAGTTTTAAGGTGACCAGCAAGATAATTAGCACCCACAAGTGTCAAGTGTGATTGTTCGTGTATTATAAATAGGTATGTTTGAAAGAAGCGCTAGGGAATGGGCAACTACAGTACTTTCCCAGTTTTTATGCCTTGTGACTGGGACTGTAGCTACATTTCATTGTTGTCCTTGTTTCGACAATTATATAGTGCCTGTAACTAGCCTACTTGAAATAAATGCTTTGATTTTAATAAATGATAAATGATGCTACTCTGAGTAGAAACAGCCGAAACAAACTCAAGAGGTCATAGTCTCTTTTAAAGTCCAGACATAATCTTGCTCAACTCACATGAGGACTATGCAGATTAGTGTCTGAGATCTTTACTAACCTCAGTCAAGACTATTAAACAGAAGTGACAATAAGTAGTTGAACCTTAGGTAGGTTATCCAGTCAGCAGCGAAAGTCACGTGACCCTATTTTATTAACTGCCGACGTTATTCGAATATTCGCGAAATATTCGATGTATTTTGGACACCTTATAGTTAAAAACACTAAATAAAATTTACAGTGAATAGCTGATTAATTATGGAATATATATAAGTAATAAAAAAAAACTAATATTAATTTGAAACTCAAAAAAAAAATGTAGAACTTGAAAAACAGTGATGAAAACGGATATTTCGCTATTAAAATATTAATTTGTTTTTTTTTTAATATTTCCCTTTACATGTGTGTGTACTAGGTCAAAGGGAACTACCATATAGGTTCTCAACCCAAAACCTATAGGATACTTCCGGTTGACCTAGAATTGTCAATTTTGGTTAAAAGCTAGGTCTTACAGCGCAAGTAAAGGGAAAAGTCCGAAAAATAAAAAAGTCGACAATTATGGTAAATATTGGTACTAACAAGTTTTCGCGAAAATCTCCCCATATCTTTTTATCGTGTTGACTCAGGACCTTGGTTTTTATACACCTAATAGGGACTACAGACCTCAGTATCTACTGTACAGTACGGAGTCCTAAAAAACAGCAGTTTCGTACAAAACTGCAATATGTGACACGGTCAAAATGTGTGGAACAACAGTTTTTTTTTTATTACCTGATGAAATTTTCTATGTGGAAGGGTTCAGTAATGATGTACTGAATAATAGACCTCCTGACCGTTTTCGGTCACGGCGGCCAATCTTAGCGAAGGTTAGTCATCGGCACGGGAGATGTTATAGTGCTCAATGTGTGCGCAGGCACGGGTGCAATCTCAGTTCCTTTTTCTCTCATAGTCCGATGAGACACAATCCGACACGACCAGAGAGACATCAGGCGCAGGACCAACGGCTTAACGTGCGCACCGAGGCACGGGGGTATCATACCGCCAACTTCCAAACTTCGAGCTACTACTGAGAAATTTCTAATGGAAAAACCCAATAAATAGCACTTTTTGCACTACCAGGGAATCGAACCCAGGACCCCACGCGCAGCAGTCGTTCTTGCGACCACGAGACCAACGGGGCACGGGAATCTATGAAGCATATGTACAAAGGCTTTCCATATTCTTTACGTGATAAGCGTGTCCCTTATATCATAAGGTACCTACTCTGTAATAGTGTACCATTCTGCAGGTTAAATCTAATTAGTAAAGGAAAGGAGATTTTAAATTAAATAAAAATACGATAGTTAGGAATATTTCTATATTTATACTTAAGTCATGTTTAAATTATAAGTACTTTTGCAAGTTACTACTTAAGTTAGTTACCGTGATAGACTAGAGAAGGAACCACATTTTAACAAAGTTGGTAGAAGCTATAATTACTATTAATTAATAACAGTTAAACGATTTTACGTAAATCATACAATAAATGACACAACATTGCGGAAAAAATATAATTTCGATTGATTTACAACAAATTTAAACATAAAATATAATCAAGAGCCATACATCAATATTTTACGAAGAAATCATCAATCATTTCGTTTATTAGAAGACATTACCAATTTAAGAAAAAAAAACTGCCTTTTACAAATAAAGTCTCTTTTCGTGTCTGTCTGTGTTGTTCGCGTTGTTCTCCTAAACTACGCAACGGATTTTGATGCGGTTTTAAGCATTTAAACAATTTATTGGAAAATATTTATAAACACACATATATATTAAAGTTAAATAAAGGTAATGAAGAAATCTTAATGTTTTCCGAAGTCGTACAAAACTGTGATAAGCAGGGGCGGGCGGGTCACTCTTTCGTATAAAAATAAGTGAGTGAAGTCTGGCGCCACAATTATGTGTGTAGACAATTTATCAGTCGATCAGTAAATTAAGAGAAACAAGTTTTTATGCAATAAAACCGCGTTAATTACTTCATATTCGTCATTATTCGTTGTCAAGGCCGCAGCTGCGAGGTCGAACAGTAGCAAAACACTTAGCGTCAAAAATAGGTCTAGGTTTTAATTGTTATGTACTTGAACTTGGCAACACTAACGTGGCGCCAATTCATTTTGTTGCCAATTAAAATTGCGATCATTATGGGTAGTTGGTAAATTAACTACGAAAACGGCATAAAAATATGTTTTATGAAGGAGCTGTTTACATTAACAACATAACTTGAATTTTGCATTGTTATTTTTAACATAATTTAACCTTTGACGTCAGTGTCAGGTTTAAATACATATTTACACTACCTATGTGTTGACATGCAGACAATTTTTACACATTATACATTCTAAAACGTAAGACACGCCTGATTATTAAAAACTTCGTGACATCAACATTGACAATCAAAGGCTGCACAAAAGAATGCCTTTGCCCAACCCTACAAACTTCACAGGGCGTGCTTGACAGTTAAATCAATTCATTTTGACATTTATGATAGTTAAGCAATCTTAATGTTATTATTATCTGTAGCAAAGATCACAGACATAAACCGATTGCCCTAGATATTTGAACCTAAAACCAGAGTTAGCAGTTGGCTCCTAACTATATCGTTAAAATTAAACTAAGTAATTATTTTAGTTAGAACGCGACTCTCTAACGTAATAAATTTTACAGTTGGTTCCGAAAAGAGGCCAAGTTCAAATAAATACTGGAACGAATAAATATTTGAGCGAACGTAAATCAATATTGTGGTGTTTAAAATAAAACTTTATGTTTGGTTTATTTTTAATACCACATATTTTAAATACATCATAACTTTACATTCTTTTTTGCTAAATGTAATGTGTTTTTCTACTAAAATGTTTACTCAAGAATCTAGATTCCAGCCTTTATTTATGTTAATTCGATGGCCGTAAAAGTTTTTTCGACACAAATTATTGAAATTACATTTTATACTTAAATAATCATGTTTTACCGTTGCAAACATGTATCTTCTTTCTTACACACTTAAATAATAACATAAACGTACATACCAACCGTCAATCTCACTGGCAGTTTTGACACCACGATTATACAACAAAAACTAAATAAAACAAAAAACGGCGTCATAACGATATGAATAACGGTAGCTATATCTACCGACTTCGTTAAAAGCAGTGCCCAGCTATAATACAGTTACTAGAGTCTATTAAATTAAAATAACAACCCTATTTTTAGTTTATTCATCCATCAAAGTTATAGGTATTAGGTGTAACATCCACTGGGAACGATGCTATGGGATCTTTGTATTGCTATATTGTTATTCTAATATCTAAACAAACTCTTAGTATAACAATGGTCTTAATGGAGTAGTTCACGTTTTTATAAACTACATAATATAACCTCACGCCTTTCCGAAGTGTTCGGCAGAGGTGTAATATATAGTAGTAATCCTCTGCCCACATTTCGCAAGATATGTTAAAGTCCCATGAAATAGGGGGCGAGCCTATTGCCATTACTCGGCTACAAATCCAGGCTCCGTGGCTGAGAAATTCCTAATGGAAAATCCTAATAATACAATGCTCGACGCGGGAATCGAACCCAGGACCTCATGTTCACTAGTCGCGTTTGCGACCACTTGACCAACGAGTCAGGCATGGCAGAAATTTTATAGATAACACTGAGATATACATGGATTTATTACCACGTAATTCACCGTTTTAAAATAAAATGATATATGATGATCTCATTTGTAAAGCCAACAGGTCAACGCTCAATTAAAATAGATACAGAAACTGCTATCGTTCATTCATAGTGCGCAAAAAATTACAAAATAATTCCAGCAGTCCAGTTGTAATACAAGATACTTTAATCCACCAAACTTTCGGTAACTTCAAACCAAAATTTGACAAGACTTGCTTAGCAGTAATATATAATCATCCGTATAAACTGTGACCAAACTAGTTACGGATTGATCTCAAAACCTTAAAAGGTACTTTTGGAGATCAATAATTTTCCACGAAAAACAGGAAGTTTCCCAACAGAACGCATTATAGTGTAGGGTTTACCATTTAGAAATGAACCGGGTAACTAGGCGCGGGCGACGACCGAATAAAATGAGGAATCGATGCATCTCGATCAATCTGACACGCTTCAACGATTTTATTGCCTGATTATTATCAGGGCTGACGAATCTAGGCTTATCTAGCACGAATTTAATATTTTCTATTTTTGACTAGGTTTTGCAGATAAACGCCAAAGATATCGTTTGGAGATAATACAATAAGTGCGTGTGTAAAGTATTGTTTTTGTAGGTTTTATCTAATTTACAAGGTTGACTTGGTCGTTCATTGAAGTATTGCTAAACATTTAGTTCTAATCTTAATGGCATGACTGCAAAAGTTAAAAAAAAATACGACGTTTTATAAAAAAGAGTACATAGTATGCCTTGTCTCTACCTATTGAGGTGGTTTCTTTGCGACTGTGCGCTAGATATTACAAGTTATAGTTAACATCTTCAGTGCCAGGAACCCTTCTGGTGTGTTCACTTTTGCTCAAACGTAGGTAATGCCAGTGACCAACCTGGAGGTTCCACTTGCAATACGAATGGCGGGATGGCATATGAGCTCTATGACACGACAGTGGACTCAAATGTGTTATCGAAAGATCAGGAAAGACAGAATGTCAAACAAATATTTATGAACCTATAAAACTTAAGAAACCTCTCTTGATGGAATGTTTACGAAATGAAGCCATGAGATATATTATGTAGTTTGCTCGGATCAACCATTTATGATGTTGGCGAGTGTAATGCAATCCTGGCCTGTCCTTTATGCTTTTGTTTTAAAACAGTCAATTGAGTTTTAAGTTTTACTGTTGGTCTTATAGGGCGACGTTATCGCTCAGCCTCTAAATAAAGAAAGAAAAAGAAACCTCTCTGAAACTCAATATTTATAAAAGAGTGCTTTTACATTGTGAAATGTATTTCATGACCTCTGCTCTCGAAATGGAAGTGAATGAAAACATCGTAAGGAAACTGGCATGTCCTAGAACCAAAAGATCGAAGACTTTTGTAACATTCCAACCCACATTGGGCCGCTGTGGTGGAATAAAGCGCAATCATAGCATAGCATAGTATAATCTTCTTCGTGATACGACAGAGAATATTATGCTATGCTTATCACCAAAAGCAATAATGAAAGGACCTGCTACCCAACCCTATCGCTTGTTCCGCATGACATAGTCGCTTACAGTGCAGTGTTACCACAGTTCTTAGAAGCCGACTTCCGCTCGAATACCGAATAATTCGACACCATCGACTTATTAGTTCAGACTTTTTATAGACGATTCTTAGAAACATGAGCCAACTTCACTGTTATCGTCTAAGGAGCCTGACTATTTTCCTGTTATATTGTCGGAATTGTTGACGGAAATAGTTTGGTTCAGTTTGTGATAGCAGAATTTTTGACAGTTTGTGCATGACTCAAGCCATGGTGACTTAATAGTTCGCACGCGCGGTGTTAACTGAATTAGTCACATTTTTTTTAAACCCTTTACCTATTAAACAATGAAACAAATTTTCCTGAAAAACCATACAATTTAAAATTTTAAACAATGTCACGAACTTGTAAACAATGTTTACTTACAAAGAAATAGTCGTTCAGCACTCCATAAAACTATTCAGTTAACACTTAAACAAACACAAATAATATGTGACTACAGAGTATCAAGGAAGGTTACATTGTACTAGTTAACATAATATATTAACGACTATGTGACAATATGTAACTGAATACAAACTATGGGACAGCTGCTCGATAACGTGAGAGTGGAAAAAAAACATAAAGGGTGTAAAAAGAGCCTTAACGGAGCCGAAACGCACTCAATGCACATAATTTTTAGGGTTCCGTACCTCAAACGGTAAAAAGGAACCCTTATAATAAGATCACTTTCTTGTCCGTCTGTCTGTCTGTCCGTCTGTCACCACCGATTTTCTCAGGAACGGGTGGACCTAGCAAGTTGAAATTTATACCCGATACTGAGGTCCTATTAGGTGTATAAAATCAACGTCCTGAGTCAACACAATAAAAAGATATGGGCAAATTTAGAATTCTGGGAAAACTATTTTTTTTTTTTTAATTTTCCCTTAACTTGTGCTATAAGACCTTGCTTTTAACCAAAATTGACAATTCTAGGTCAACCGGAAGTACCCTATAGGTTTTGGATCGAAAACCTATATGGTAGTTCCCGTTGACCTAGTTTGGTTCTAGACCATACTTTCCTTCCGTAACCTTCTAGTTCCGTACCTACGAAACCTTCTAGTTACGGAGATAATTGGGGGTCAAAGTTCCAACTTTTTCACAAGTTTTTTTTTTTTTAATAGGTATGTACATGTTTTTAATGTAAGTTTTTTACTTTAAACACCTCCACGACCCCTGTACTATTCAATCCATCTATCAGCACATGTTTTGAGTGCGTTACATTGAGTCCTATACCGAAAAACGATTGACTTTTCACCCCAAAAAAAAAGTCATTTCCCAGTAAACATTTTTGCGTAGAGTTACTTAGTTTGACGGCTTCGTAAAGAGTCTGTTTACACCCTGTACACTCATTTGTTATAAATTACAATTACTGTTGTAAGACATGTAAAAGTATTGTAAGCATAAGAAACTCACGCATGGAAGCGACAGAAGAAAATTTTCCGTTGGAAAATAATCAGATCAAGTTTTGCTGTTTTGTCGTCGGTAGTCATCGGCCTAGCCTTTTCCCAACCAGTTTTTTATTTCGTTACTAGCGGACGACACGCGGTTTCACCCGCGTTGTTCCCCTGCTCGTGGGAGTACGGGGATAAAATATAACCTATGTTACTCGCTGATGATGTAGCTATCTATTGCTGAAAGAATTTTTCAAATCGATTCAGTACTTTTTAAGTTTATTCGTTACACATAGATTGGGGTCGAATTCCGGTCTAGCCGAATGCAGCTGAATATATTACTCGGAGTGACTGCCTATCTGACATCCACAACTCTTTGCTTGGTAAGTGGGTATCGCAATAAAAGTAGTTTGTAAATGCGATCCGAATAGTAATAGAATTAATATTATGGACGAGTGCATAGTGCATCTTGGACGATCTGAAATTAGTTCGACAGTTTTAATTGACAAAAAAAGATGGAAGGTCTAACATAGCATATTATGATCACATTTTGATCACACAGATGGCACTGGCACTGTTTAATAACGTGATTTGTAATGCTGTGGCTGCATTATGTAAACCGATACCTATTCATATTCGATTCCAAAACACTTTTCAGTAATATAACCCTATCAACAAATGTGATTAGGCGATAGTCTTAATGCATTTGAAATCCATTGGCTTTTTGTAGTTAGTATGTAAACCTACAAGTTTTATCAAAACACGGAAATTATAGTAAAACATTGCTATCTCACGGTTATCTTACTGCAAACACAGATTGATTAATAAGTACAAGATAAATTGTGCCCCGATAGGTTACAGACTTATTAGTTTCATAGTTCGATTACAAATTCCAGTAACTGTGAAAATGTCATAAAGTTTGACACATTTTCGTCATATCGCTTGTCTATGAGCAGGGACCGGAAGAACCTTATAAACAAACTTTGAAAATAGAATCGTTGATGTAATATTTTATGGTGTTGTCATTTCTAGACCAGATGCGATTTATCGATATAATTATTTGTTTATTTATTCTCTTTTTTTTTCAGTACATTAATTGATAGTCCCATTAGATTTAGATCTTAGAAAAAGAATAGTCGCGTGTTTGTCCATGGTATGATCAGTTTTGGCGCCATGCGGCGATATAAGTTTATATCTTGTTGGCTTAATAAATAATAAGGAAACTAGCTATACTAATAATTTAATACATACCTTCTTTGATACATCGCCAAGAACTTTTACATTCTGTTACCGGGTTTGCAAAAAAATTGTTGTAAATTATCTCGTCTAGCGTCCGCATTAAAAATAATTTTGTAGTGTTACGCGCTCAATGGGTGGACTGTGGAAGTTAGACAATCGTAAATACAGAGTTTTCCACACTGCTCAAATGCCAAAATGACGTTTGAATGGATGCTGTTTGAGTCACAGTCAACTCAAAACAATTCAGCAGTAAGAGATTTTCTTACGGTGGGTTACGGTCGCCTGAGAACAATTAAGATTTTTGAGTCAACGTTCTAAAACAAAAGACGTAAGTATACAAAACAAATTGCAGACGTTGTGGCCACAAAAGTCAGTGCCACGGTACAGTCAAGGCGAATTCGACCAAATGTTTAAACCTATTTGTTTTGTAAACTTATGGCCAACGCAGACCGGGAGGGCATGGCAAGGGATTTATTTTTTTACCAATGGACATTAAAACGTATTGATAATGGAAATACGACATAAATTGCTATACTTTAAAATGATCCCGTGGCATGCCGTGGCTTCGAAAGGGATTTGTATTGAAAGACGCGCCACGGTCGTATTTCTATATCAATACGTTTGAATGTTCATTGGCAAAAATTTAAATCCCTGGCCTAGCTGTCCCGGTCTGCGTTATCCTTTAGTTGACATAATGACAGCCTTATAAGATAAAATAATATTTTTGTATTAATTTACGTGTTACCCTTCGAAAAACTTTTGAATGGTGACAGTTCTCGACATCAACGTTTTTCTAATCGTTCTGTCACATTCTGGTTACATTTCATCTCTACATATTAGGTTGGCAAAGCTGAATAACTTTGAAAGGACTATAGGTACCTACTAAAAGACGTCCATTATATTCCAGGGATAAAAAAATGACGTAATTCAGCCCTAAAACATTGTCTTCGACTTCACTTCGAATTCATAAACCATTCCTATCTTAATAACTTCTATGAAAGGGCTACACTATCTACTTTCTCTTCCATTATTCTGTCTGGACCAGCAATTACTGCAGCTTATCTTAATGATTTTAATTAAACCTCATTGCTTTACCATACGGAGCCATTCTCGACTGAATAGGAACTGGTTTACCAGTAAATATCTTGATGTACCGTGTACCGTGCCATATTGGGAACACCTTCACTTTCTAATTTAATTAATGTAATGAATAGACTGATGTTGGCGAAAATAAGGTTATAGACCTTGGAAATATTTTAAATTTGATATTTTCGCAAAATAAATTATCATCTACCTTTCCGGCCCTAGTTTCATGTTATGTACTTAGGGTAGGTGCAACACGTTTAAATTCTTCCATTCCCACTTGTTAATTGTCACGATATTTTAGGAAAGAGTTATTGAACATCAAAATTTACATTCGAGTTTTTTTTGTATTTTGGTGATTTCCTCAACTGCGAAAAGCGACACTACCATGGAATCATAAAACTTTTATAAATAATGTTCCTAAAAATATAAACTTTACCTTCTGCCTCGTGTCATAAAAAAACTTTATAGCATTCAAACAAAACTATTTCTGGATCTTCCAAAGTCCATAGCACATCTGTGAGTGGTTGCTCACCTAACATTCACCTTCAATTGGTAAAGTCAGTCAAAACCGTAGTAGGTAATACTTGAGTTACAATAACTGCCCTAGTGCTACGAAATAAAGGCTAAACTACAGCCACTAATATCCATTTAACTGTACATTCAAAGCGGCACGTGGCCATTAGTATAATGCCCCGTTCATAATTGAGTACGGCTATAGTACCACATGTCCAAGTCAGTCAGACACTCGAGATGGTTTAGTAGTTTAAAAATGGAAACAGTCGTAGAATGTCGGTTTGAATCATCCTTTTAGTTTATTAGTTTCCCAGCTAGCAAAAAATGATCTTACAAATATCCCAAGACCATATTTTTTTCAGTCTTATATCACACTCACAGACATCTATAAGTGTGGATTTGGGCGCACTTTATAAGTACATTCACCCTTGCAATTGCCTTGTAATGGTCTCGCGAAGTGTATTTTCAAACTTACAAGACTCTTGCTGATGCTTTTATAATGACAAATAAACTTACAAGTGACTTACAATGGCGCGCTGTAAGGGTAAATAACCTTAAAGTCCTCTTACTAATAAAATAAAATACTATTTTAAGGGTAATATCGCTTATAGTCCTCTTTGTGATCTCCTAATAAGAGTGTTATCACAAACCGCGAAACCTTGGAACTTTTGGGAAAATAATAAAGTTTTAAATTTAAATTTATATTTCCTACAAAAGGCTAGTGTGTATATTTTCTAATTTCTTACTCATGTATTTGTCACGCACTAAGTATATGCGATTATTAGGTTGCGAAGTAGTTTTTCTCGATTACTTCGAAATTTTAATAACAATATCTTCACGGGCCTTTTCAAAAATGTTTCTTTTACTTTATATATTTTTTAATTATTTGTAAAATAATATCAAAATGTCGCCATTACGACCAACCGCGACTTATAAGTGCTTTATTAGAGCAATATAAGTCCAGTACTCTTGTCTAAGGTTTATAACGCACTCGTAAAAGTCAAATTAAACGTAAAACCACTGTCTACGCGGCCATGTTGCTTATATTTTTAGGGTTCCGTAATATGTAAAAGCAAGCCAAACGACGAAGTCGAAGGATCTAATAGAAAATTAATGATAATGTGTACTAAATATTAAAATAGTCTATTACCTGATTTTATAACAATTTCTAGAGTCAACACAACAAAGAAAATAAATTACCCTTAATAGGGAATTGTTGTAGACCTTTTAAAGTGCAACTACTCTTTATTATATCTTAGGTGAGATAAATCACACTTTTAAAATACTAGTTTATAGAAGTCTAATAAAACACTTAGAGTAGTCACTTCTAAGGTTGACTGTACTTATAAAATGAATTTATAAGTATTAAATAAGAATCAAAGGCAATTAGACTTGTAAAAGGAGCTTATAATACCACTGCTCTTATTAATATCATATAACGTTTTCTTAAATACGTCTATAAGACCATGTTACAAGTGTGAATGCTCTTAAAACCTAAATAGACTTATAAAATGGCACTATAAGAGTTCCTGCCTTAATCAGAACACATATAAACCTTATATGAAACCACAGCTCTTACAAGCTTTTGTTTGTAAGGGTGTTAAGAGTTTCTGACTTAATCAGAACACGTATAAACCTTTTATGAAACCATCGCTCTTAAAGCTTTTGTTTGTAAGGGTATTTTGCTAGCTGGGTTATGGTCAAGTTTAGGATCGGTTGCCACGTATTCAAAATTTTACTAACGATGTTAA
Organism: Xestia rhomboidea; assembly: GCA_963853795.1. Lineage (NCBI taxonomy): Eukaryota > Metazoa > Arthropoda > Insecta > Lepidoptera > Noctuidae > Xestia > Xestia rhomboidea. Next base: position 2,866,746 of record OY970780.1, read on the forward strand.
AGTGTTATACAATAAGTATATAGGTACATGGAACTACGATTTACTTCACCGTCTTGATTTGTCAAAGCAATTTCATGAAACACATTTCAAAAATGTTTATGTTTATGTCAATGTCATTGTCAAACGTCAAAAGATCCGCAGCACGGAATTGATGGCAAAACTCCATGGAGTAGTTAACTATGTCTCATGGCTTATTATTTGAGTATCTATTAACAAAATAAATCATGTTTCTATAGATTAGGGAGGTCCTAATTAACATCTCATTGAGCAAGAGACAGTGATTAAGTCAGTTTCCTTTCTATAAATATTTGTCAGAGGTGCGCAATAACAAATTGACTTGTTCAACAGGACCACATCGATTGACCAAATGACTTAACGATGTTTTCAGCTATTAATTTGTTTATCTGTCAATAAAGACAGCTCTCTTTGGCTTGTATATAAATGTTTTACAAATTTAAAGGTGTATTTCAACCACGAACACAAATGAAAAACCTGATACAATTGATTAAAGTGGTTTCGAGATAAAAATTAGAGAAATGGCGCCAATATAGTGTCTTATTAGTTTTATTGGATAAGATAGTTGTCATTGTTGACATTATTACTTTATGTCAATTTAACTCTGTCTGATTGGTTGCCATAAATTACTTCAAGAGCTGTCATTACTTTGCGTTGTCCTCCTCAAGACCGTTCTAATATTACTGAAAACCTCTATAGTCCTTTCAACGTCTTAGCACTTGCACGACTTGCATCACTGATAGTGGCGTCGCTGATCTTTATTTTCCTAGCTAGTAACAGGGCTAAAACTGTCAAAATTTACAATGATCTTTTTTCTTGTTTTAGTATCGGTGACTTGCTAGTGTCATAGTCTATTACTTAATTTCATTTTCTTTTTACTTTTTAAACGCGAAATTTTCAATATGCGACCGTCAAACATTTTATTAGTGTCAAGTTTAAAACAAATAAGTATGTAAATGTTCATTGTTCACCTCTTAGTTATGTTAATATTAACCTTTTCTTTGTAAGTAATATTCTTTTGTATGATAAAGGTATACACGAAGTTATGTGTTTCCACAAATTCTTATAACAACACACATGATGTTCACACAGGTAAATTTAGTTATTTTGTCTGTGAAAGACCTTCGATGCGCGATGGAATTTGAAAAATGCCTGTTTCTTATGTATTGTATTTATTAGAGACCGCTCCTGACGAAACTACTTTTTGCTTTCGATGTCGTTAACGCGTAAATGATTGACTTTAATATCGTTAACATAATATGAGTTCATTATGGTGATCGTCTATCATGAAATCAGTTGAAAATTCACTACTTACAACTTTTAGATTGTAAAAAAAATCACTTCATTTTTTCTAATGTCACCCTAGACCTGCTACTAATGGTGGATTTGACTGACAAAAGAACAAAAATTAAAAATTATGCAGTTGTCACAGATTATGTACCCTAATATTTCAATAAAAAATAAACATTCCTAATAAATTCAGCCAGTAATCCTAATATTCTGACTAGTTGCCACAACAATCCCAAAAAAAGCATTCAAATTAAGCTTGGAAAACTTGTCTACATAGCAACATAATCCTCGTTGAGATAGGCCGCTATCGCCACAGAGTAGCTATCGACTGCACCGAACAGGCGCAGATTGTGCAGTACGACAACACGTGTTTAACCTAACACGATCGAGGTCACAGGCCACTCTTACAAGTGTATCTTAGGGCCTTCGCATACGGGGATTTTTGCAGCGATGCAAACGCAAAACGACCGCGATACTGTCGCTGGTTGTGTATCTTCACGATTCGCGATGGTATTTTAGGGGTATCAAGAACAGGGTGTAAAGTTCTACATCCCCCATTGTAAAGGGAGGATCCTCCTACCAGACGGGAATTGTGTCTGGAGGAGGTCGTTTTTCTATGTACTCTTAATGGATCTTATAGTTCTTCATTTCATTGCATCATAAATGTAGCTAGAGTTTTTTTTTGCCAACTTAATAATGTCCGCTACAGAATCGCGCTTCAGTCGTGCTCGCGATGCAAACGCGATTCAGCGATACAGAAATGCCTTGGTTCTCTACTCTTCGTTCCCCCGAAATCGTCTAAACAGTCGCGCGTTTGCATCGTGCATTACAATGCAACTAATGATTTACGCGCGATGAGAAGCGCGTTTACGAAACAAATAGTCGCCGTGGGCGAAGGCCCTTAGTTACTAACTACTTGTAGGAGCAAGTAGAGTTGTTTTCTTTAAGCTTTGTATAGTGGTTCCGTGTTTCTTAGTTCCTTTGGACTTAGCAACATTCCTCAATGTTATTGAGATAGTGTCAAAGTGGGTATAAAGTAAACTGTAACTAGGTCTATTTTCTAAAGACATTGTATCCACATTCTGTTGCTAAGTGCATCCTTTACCTTAGGAATGTCACTAGTCACAGCAGATTCAGAATTTCAGAGTTTAATCTCAATCAGTCAGTTCCAGATCTTTTTACACGGAAATAACGCCAAAATACAAGAACAACAGAACGGAGTAAATAATTCAATGCTCTTTTTTGGAAATACGTAGTTGACAGCCGATGGCCTTTACTGGTTCATCAAGCAACAAGGAACCGAAATGGGTGCTCAAAAACTTCCGGTCATTTTTTTACCGGAACGCGAATAACCGGTACCGGTATTAAGTTCAATTAAAAGTCCGTGTTTACAAAGATGTATCCTAAAGAATATTCATGCCTTGCCATGATTAACAACATCATGGCAAGGCATGAATATTCTTTAGGATTTTGATTATTGTTATTGACTATAGCTTTATAAATAGGTACGATATAAGCATCCGGTACCAACTTGTTTTACATTGGACAAAGACCGTTCAGGTTCTGACGTCTATGTACGGTCAGCAAAAATACCAGAGCACATTCTTATAATTTGCAAACATCAAAGCACTACTACTACTTTCCCGATTTAATTAATTAACGAGTTTGGTGTTTACATTCTGTAATTTACTAAGACAGAAACTCGTTGAAAGAGATGCGGCTATAAGTATTATTTTGTTGTGTTTTACTAAATCGCTACATACCTAGTTTCAGTTTGAACTAAAATAAACCGGAAAACACACTATTCGCGACTAACTCAATGAAAAAACACACCTAGTGTTATAAATTCTAAAATTCCTCGCCATGACGTGACGTTGGCCTTGTGACCAAGACATATTGGCGCAAATGTCGTAACTCGAGACAAGCTTTTACTCACGACGCCGCTTGAGAAAGTAGTAACTCGTAACTGCTTAGCTGAGAAACTTACAATATTAGTCCCTTTATATAATAAAGATGAATGTTTGACTATGGTAAAGAAAGAAGGGCAGACGCAGAAATAAAAATATGTGGCTATGGAAATTAAACAGTTCGGTTGTTTAATTCACAATTTTGCTGTTGATATGTATGTACAGTCGTGGTCTTTTCCGCCTGATCAGTTAAATTTTTTTTCGCTTTTAAATCATGCGGAGGCGCCCAGCCACGCCCACTTCAAGTTTAGGCCTATCAGGAAAGCGTCAATTTGGCGCGCAAAATAACAATAACTCTCGTTTGGCGTGCGTCGCTAGTGCGCTCGGCCGATCGGTATCTTTTCATTAATTATTTCCATATAAAGTCAACCGGGCGGGGCTAGAGAGCGTTTCTATGTTGTAAGTGCAAGCAAAAATTAGCTTAGTGGTGATCAGGCGGAAGTGTCCTCGATAGTACTTACAGACGCCAGCACATGAAGCTACGCAAAACTGTCAAATTTTTCAATCAACCTTGAACCTAATGTTTTATCGATAAAGTTGAAATTCTATTTAAATAAATTTGACAGATTGTACTAGCTTGTTGTAATCCTCCGGCGACCGACGCCTTATTAAATATTGTTGTTTGCAAAACAGACGAAGTTTAAATTATGGAAACCGTCGTAAAACACTAATCTGCCCATTAACTTGACAAATAACCAGTACGTGCTTTTAAACAGCCTACAAATTATGTTTCAAATCGGTAAAATAAAGACACATTTGAATCGCGAATAATTTTAAAATAGACCCAATCTTTTCCAATAAAAATTCTTGAACTTTGACCGGCGGCGTGCCAAACAGTTATTTTTGCAAACGGTACGAGAACGTAATGTTTATAAGCTGTGGTCATTGTTTTTGCCCAAACAAGAACTAAAGTGTTTCTTCGTCAATATTATTTCAGTTTTTGTTTACTTTTACTCAATTTTTTTGTAGTCTTATCTTTGCTAAGTTTCATTTTCCTATTTTCATTTGAATCTGTTTTTTTCGTAAGTTACATTGACTGCTAGTAAAAGTCTGAGCGTAAAATTATTGTGCCACCTGCTAAACAATTTTTTTTCTTTTCCAGGTACTCCCAACGAAATGTGTGAACTTTTCATGGGAGAGAGAAGAAGCAGGAAGAAGACAAACTATTGAAAGCTACGTATCGATATTACAAAGCCAATTTATTCTCGATTTCCCAAAATCGCTTCAATGGGGTAGGTCGGTCAAAGCTCATTGTAGATGGCGTGACTATAGCTAGGTCTCAATCCGACCAATGAGGTCACAGTATTTTGAAATTTTAAATGACATTAACATCTTTTCAACCAATGACGTTGTTTGGAACTAGCGCCATTAGTTTCACTGTATCCTTCCCCATAACTTATTTCCAGTCGATTGTATCGTATTTCAAATTTTATTAATGTCATTTACAGAATTAATTGGCCACAATTGTCGTTCACTTTGACATATCGATTCAATAACTCCGCTTCAGCGATGGATATGAAAATCGATTACTATTGTAATTCGATACTAAATTGGTGCGATTAACTCAATGACAAATGTAGGTACAGACAACCACACAATCGTTGGTTTTATAAATTGGGGCGTGACTGTTTTGCGAGTAGTGTTAAAATCGATACTGAGTTGTGATAAACAGTGGCCTTAATACCGTTGATCTAGACCACGCTAGAAAGTGAAACTTACATTTTAAGCGAAACACAAAATAGTTATAGTGAAATTAAAATTGTACCTTCAGACCGATTTTACTAGTCTAATAAAGTACAACTGTATACCTATGCATTAAAATTTATATGATTACCTAAGTATTGCAATAAATAAATACTAATGATTATATTTTATTGTTATTATTCTGAGAACACCGAGGCACGGCCAGGCGCGGAATGTTGTGAGTCGCGTAAGAATCACCTTCAAAGAGTTTGTAATAAACATAGCTAATTAAGTTATCGAATACAGGAAGATAGTCATAATTAATTATAGAAAAGATTACAAAAAGACCATTGTTATATTAAAATATTTTGCTTGCAATACAAAGCTGTTAATGTGATACTAGTCATAGAAACATTGTTATATGTGCAATTGTTAATGTGAATAAAAAAATATTTGTATTAATCAACACTTTTTGTTCAATGATTACCTATACAAGCAACTTGATGTTATCTTTTATTTCAGGGTATCATATAAATAATAACAGTTCAGCATTTTGAATAAATATATTTTTTTAATGGGGAGATCTAAGATGAAACAAAAACTCCATATTTAAATTCAGTAAGCCAAAGTTTAATCAAAAAAAAATTTCACAATTTCTTTTTATTACGATCTCATTTGAGCTCCCCTTGGTTTTCTTGCAATTCATTTGTAAGAATAATATTTCAAAAGTTAGTTTTGAACCAATACAGCGATAAGTTCGAACATTTTACTCTATAATATCAACGGGTACTTTCATTACAGTTCACAAAATGTCATTCTAAGTTGCCGGCACATTCCCCCTGTCTACTCAACGCAGACGTCCTCGTTTTCAGAATTGATTTACAAATAAAACATCGCGAATACATTCCGCAATCAAATCATTCGCAGAAGAGATTCTCGAGTCGTCACATACATCAAGACTGTTCATTTTATACTTCCTATTCAAATCACACTGGGCACCGAGTAAATACCGGCAAATAGAATGAAGTCTGTAATTTTATCTACTAACATGTACGCGAAAGGCTTATTAACTAGAAATTCTTTTGCAGTATCATTCTTGATCAGGGAACTAACGGAAGCAGAAACCCCTCGCTCATTGACTTCTATATCAGCAATTTGCGTCATGAGAGATGCGTGCATTTTGAATTTACTGATACCCTTTAACTCTGCCTGGTCAGGTTCGAATATTCTTTTGATACCCATATCGTAAATGAGTTCAGGCAAATTCTCAACCTCTGTTCGCTGCTTAAATCTAGGCATCGTAACATTTACGACCTTCTCCCCGTAATTTTTGTACATATTAAAAATTGACGTCAACCTAGTTTTCTGCAGATTGTAAAATATGTCACTAGCCCAAACTCGATCATTTGGCAAGAACACTAACATTGTTATCCTACGTGATGCACACGGGATTGCTAAGACCGTCGCCCCTATGTGTGGGAAATCTACGATATTGTATAGACCTACTTGGTTCATCATACTCACTTCACCGATTTTCACTCCCTTACGCGAGTAAAAGGGTTGTATCGTAGTGTCACTGTTGAAAGGGATCTTCCACTCACTTCTGAAATAGTTCGCATCACTCATGATAAGCACTGAGGAAATGAAGTCATCGTAGTACACTATATGGTCGACCACTCCATCGGTGCCGTCCTCCACCAACTGGTTGACCTCCCTCGCAGACTTAACGGGCTCGTTGAAGTCGAGCAACAAAGCCTTGATCCCGTACAGTTTTTCAATCTGCCGCACGTAATATTTCTTCACCGCCATCAGTTTGTCCATGGCAATCACACTCTTTCTTTTGCACTCATGTTGTAAATCTTTGGTGAGCTTACTTAAAATTTCGCTCAGCTGTTTTTTGAAGCATCTGTTCTTGTGGTGTTTGGTGACTCTCCAGATTTCTTTGAAGGTGCCTCCGTCGGCTCCTTCGGCGAGAGCAGAGAGTTGGAGCCAGGTCGATATGGGGGAGTAAACAAAGTGAGAGTCTGTTTCTTGGGTGACCCTTTGCAGCATTCTCACTGAAAAGTCGTAGGCTGGTCGTTTGAGTAGCAGCAGAGCGGATCGCTTGCTACAATGCAGATACTCGTACGCTAAAACACTGTAAGTCCACAGAGTCACTAACGTAAAAATTTTGAACTTCATTTTCGCGCGCTGTTTTAGCGTTGTTATCGAGCAACTGTGTGGCGCGCGCGCTCTTACATGAATGAGCCGGTTGCGTCCGCGCAGCCGTCGTACGGAATAACACAGTTATAAATAATGATAGAGTTTGCCTATCTACGAAAGATGTTTGGAAACTTTTAAGTTTCTGGGAAACTTCGGACTGGATTTTCAGTTTTTAATTAACTGGATACCACTGAATTAGGAAGTTTCGATGTTTAGACGGCCGACCCTATAGGCTATATTGCCGGTAACCTATTTATGCGTGCTCATGTAACGGTGAATTTCGTATGTGGTCGAACTAACTGTCTTAAGGGTCGCGCCTTAATTGCGTTTAGGATAGTGTTATCGCGTTTATCTTGTAGACATAATTTTGTACGGCATATATTTCGTTTGGCATAAAGTACATACAAAACTGTGAATTAGAGATAAAGCTAGGCAACACTTATAAATTTGGAAAAACGGATGATCACCGTTAGTCAAGCGGGACTGTTACTTCAACATCGATTCTCAGGGCGCACACAATGAAGTCATTACAATAGTTTTTTTTTGGTTTGTCTAAAAATCGCTGCCGGATTAAAATCAAATTCACCGTAAAATATTATGATTTTGTTTCTAAGTAAACGTTTTTCTATACATAGATGCAGAGAAAGGCTTAAGTATTTTCGGACTGATGTTGAATTAACCTGAACTTTATTCAATCATGTTGACGAAAAACAGTTGCAATAGCGCACTAAATAAAGATAAAATGTGGCATTTTACCGCCAAGAAATTTCTCCAGGGCAGACTGACGGATTCAAGAGGTTCAATGACCGTTGGATACGCTCAACATTAAATGCCTAAGGATAATTATAGTACTTCGAAAAAGTTCTAAAATGTAAGTAATCAAAACTTTTTGTTTAGCACAAAAATTAATTAATACTAGCAGTGCGACGTCAAAAAAAATGAGGCCTATTTATTTTTTAAGAATAATAAAGTTTGTTTTCTTTTTATATGGCAGCTGTCAAATGTTTTGTGGGTGCTGTGCTAAATAGTATTCAAATTTGTCTTTTCATTGATGAAAAAGTTCGTAAGGTTCAATATTTTTAATTTCCAAAATTACAAAATGAACGACCTTTTATTATGCAAAATAAACAAAGAGTAATTATTATACTTCCAGAGAGTTCTAATCAAACCGTTTTGCTTAACATAAAGCTAACCAAAAGCAGGCCATTTGACGTCAAAAAAATAGCGGAGGACGCCCTTTTAATTTTTTTAAGAATAAAATTGTCTTCTTTTTAAATAGCTTCTGTCAAATATATTGTAGATAGTGTGCCAGCATTTGGCCTTTTATTAGAGTAAAAACTGCTTTTGTATTAAACTGTATTTTTAATGATTGAAATTACATAAAGAAGTATCTACCACATAAATAATGCTATTATATCGTCGGAAATCCGTTGATGTCATTTGTGATCTCATTTTCTACGCTGCATTGGTTTCCTAAGGTCGTAGAAGCCGCTCTATATACCAAGAATAATGATGATACAGAACATAATAATAGCAACACTGGTGATCCGTAACGGGCAATGCTGTAATACAATGTACTTGAAGACTGCTGAAGTGGAAAATTCTGAGGATAACTGAACAAGAGACCGTGTGATCGAACATGGATCGATGGACCCATAAGGGATGAATATCGTAAAAAAAGATAAACCAGAAGTAATTTCTTGAGCTAATAAAAATTGCCGTCACCATTTTTATTCACATCCTCGTTTGACAAGGACAAGAGAATATAGCTGTAAAAAAATCTTGGCACCTAAATCGGTAATAAAACTGCCATTTTGTTTTTTCATACAATAATTTCACTTATTTAAACTAATATTCATATTTTACCAATGGCGCCACTTTATCAACGCCATTCGCGGGAAAAAAGATCCTTGCAACACTATATGATTGTGTGGAATGATAAAGTGGGACGTTAGCTACATCTTGACTACAGGGCTGTTACAGGCTGGGTGTGGAAGGTGATGAACCAGGGTGATGTAATATAAAAGCGATGGACTTTTGGAATCAACACCGCCATTATAAAACGCAATGAATTACCCAGCTACTTGCAAAGTGATCTTCCCTAATCTTTTTCTTGTTTAGCGTGTAGTTAGCGCCCAACCGGATGTCAGAGTTTTTATGCCGCCCCATGGGCTTCTGACTTGGCTTTACATGCCGTCGAGAAATATCTCTCAGGCATGCTGGTTTCCTCACGAATTCACGATGTTTTCCTTCACCGAATGACCGAAGCAAGTGATAATTAATTACACAATACTCAGTAAGTAGTGATAGCCTAGTGGTGTGACCGTACGACCGCCTATGCCTAGTCATATAGGTCTTGCGTATTGTATAATTCCCTAGTTATTGTATTTTTTTTCCATGCCTCATGTTCGTGAACGGTCGCTGTCAGTTGTGACTGGTCATCTCTTGCCGTGGCTTATTTGAATGAATTATTTTGGTTTTTTAATTGTATATTTGTTTTTTTTTTGTTTTTATTGTGGACACTTTTAACGTTCACATCTTGCTACATTGTTCTCACATAATATATTATGTGAGAACAATGTAGCAAGAGTTGAGATGGTATACCATCTCAACATGAATGATGTAAGTGTAACCAAGATTTTGTAACAATATTTTGATTTTAAAAGAGTATCCATGGAGTTTCTTGCCCGTTCTTCTCCATAGAGATCTACGCTAGGGAATGGGCAACTACAGTACTTTCACAGTTTTTATGTCTTGTGACTGGGACTGTAGCTACATTTAATTTTCATCTTTGTTTAGACAATTCAAAAGTGCCTGTAACTGGCGTACTTGAAATAAATGCTTCGATTTTGATTTTTAATAGAAAACTGATATTCTGGTTATTAGTGTTTTACTAATGACCGTCTCGCTTTTACCGAAGTACCGCGATACTAGCTAGGCCGACAGATAAATAAAGCCATCGTTACGAAATGTGATGAGCACAAGATGACGACACTCGGCCTTAAACTAACGAACTTATAATGTAAGGTTTGTCTTACTTGAAGGACTTTCGGGGAATTCGGCTCATTATTAAAAATAACTGTGTATGTGCTAGTTTTAATTTGTATAGTAGTACTTATTAAAATTATATGCATGGGTCAACATCGCCTCAACTCGACCCTCGGGATTATTTTTATGAAACTCCTACTGCAACGCATACTTATACAAAACCCACAAATGATGTTTTGCGTCGCACAAAACACACAGCAAGTGAAGTGTTACTAACATCGTTTTTTAAGTTGCTTATACTAACACAAATGTTATTACTAGTGTATGTAGTTATGGTATTTTTTATCTAAGGGTCTCTGTTACCTGAAAATAAATGGATTATGTTATTTTATAAGAACTGAAACGGCATTCCCTCGGATAGGGATCAGCTAGTAGTTTGTTTTTGGTACAGAGATAGTTTCTGGCAAAGGATATTTCTTTTCTCACTCTTCTTCTTCTCTTCTTCTTCAACCCTTGCCCACCCAATGCTGAGTGTAGCTCTCTTCCAAATCTCTCCACTTTTGACGGTTTTGTGTCACGGCTATCCAGTTTCTTCCGGCCACTTTAGTGAGATCGTCTGTCCACCTAGTCGGTTGTCTTCCCACACTCCTCCGCCCCGTCCGTGGTCTCCACTCCAGCATTTTCTTACCCCATCTTCCATCCAGTCTACACCTACGCATCTTCCATCCAGTCTTCTCACTCTTACACGTCATCTAGATTTCTACGCGAACGAAGTTGCCGACAACAGCTAGTAGTACGTAATACATGTGTAAAACTAAGATTTGTCAGTCTAATCATCAATCAATGAAGTATTTCAGCCCGGAATCACCCACTGCAACCCAGCGGCGCAGGGCGTTATGTCCATAACATCTCCCTTACCTTCTGCCATACTCCATAGTCCGTGATTTTTACGATATCTTCAACCCAACACCCTTATGAAAAAGTTAAATGAAGTGACATAAATATGTCACATAAACAGATAACAATATCCACAAACCATAAATAAAACACATTGACATTACACATATAACACATTATATTTTTTTTATGTTGAAAAGGTCACAAAAACGGATTTTTTTAATAACAAATTAGCTTGCTCGTGTCTTTGACAAAAAATCGCTTGCTCGGGTTATTAATTCATTATTGATAAAAAATATTTGTCACGTCACACACTAGATATAAATTCAGGTTTTTCATCCCACAAAAAAATACACGTGAAAATCACATTAGGCAGCCATACCCCCTCCTGTTCAAACCTCACGTGGTTTGTGGTTCCATTCTCGTACCGCAGCCACTATGGAATTGGCCTATCCTAAGCGGCGCCTGCCAGCAGGGCGCTGGACCCACGGCGAGCTTATGAACGGTCATGACTCCTTTCGTCTAACCTTGGCCACCATTCAGTCTAAATATAGGTACAATCCAGTATTTATACAGGAAACAGTATGTCACAAATAAACACCATGCGATAGACGTAAAGGTCAAACCAATTATTATATGAAATATGGAACTATAATTTATAATTTGGTTCAGTAATAATAATATAAAAAAAAACGATTTAGTCGAATTTAAATATTAAGAATAATAATTATTATATTATCATCAAACTAGTTCGCATAAAGACAAACGGTGGACATTATTTAAATTATTTATTAAGGGGCTGACAACACCTAATTGATGTTATTTAAGCAGTTTTTAAGAAAAACTACCTATTTGTTCTAGCACATCAAAACTAATATAAGTTAAAATTCATCATAAATTATTTCAAAGACGTGGACGGACTCGGATACATAATTGGACGAAATCGGCTCGATAGAAAATAATTGCAAAGAGTGGTCTTAAAATCATCATTAAACGGTTAAATTCTATGTCTTTATTTTTTTGGCGTGTGGGTCTGCAATTAAAAAATTAAGACAACATATTCATACCTAAACCGCTAACGAGTCATATTTCACAAATAATCCACCCTTTTTTTTATTTCAATATTTATTCATTGTTTTCTTCTAAAACCTGGCCGCCCAGTAACTCTCTCGCTCTCGTTTACTCCAATACAAATAGACAGTGTGCGCGCATTTTGGTGTTGACATCCCCTTAACATTTTAATTTGTGACAAAAACGCCGAGCTTATGTTTTTATGGTTCCCTAACGTTCTAGTGACGTTCAGAATGCCTAGGAAAGTGACATCGCTTTGTCCCATGTATAGGAGTGACATGAGCTTAAAAGTGGATCAGCTACTTCAATATCACCAGGATTGGGCCGGAATACAGCAGTTCCTTGTGGGACGTGGTAACGACAGTGGTCCCATTCATGATCCGTCATCTGATGGCAGCTGCCAGGTCAACCAGGTTACGACGCTTCGCTAGCGTGGAAAGCCGATCTTCCTCGGTAGTTCTTAGTAACTTTGCAACAAACAGACGGCGCCATTTGCTGTCAGCCTCATAAATAATCTGGGGGTACGGTAGTGCCCCCGCCAAGACGAGCCAAGCGAAGCGCAAGGGCACTACCTACCGGTTCTCGAAGCGCTTCGTCGTAATTTTGAACGCTTATAACGTGGGTTGGGATTATACCAATGGAACCACGGATTATTAAAATTACCCATGGACCCGGTAATGGGTCGACCGACCACGGGTAACGACTCACCAGAATACCAGATAAACAAAATTCTCAGGATATGTTGTCAATAACGGGCCCGCTCAACTTCGTCTACGTCACATAAGAGAGAGAGAGAGGGTTAGAAAGAGTGTGCGACAACCTTAAAAGAAGGCATATGCTATCGCGGACTTTTTTTCCGTCACACATGATTGTTGCGTAACTATTAACCGTTTACGCAGCACACGCAACGGAAGCTCTCAAAAGGAATATTTTTTCTAGTTTTTTCAGTGTGATGTTATAACTTATAGCCTTCCTCGATAAATGGGCTATTCAACACTTAAAGATGTTTTTAACTCAAACCAGTAGTTCCTGAAATTAGCGCGTTCAACCAACCAAACAAACAAACTCTTCAGCTTTATAATATTAGTATAGATTCAAGTAGATAACAATATATTTTTTCGGAAAAATTTGCACTAATCGCTTAAATATTCTACTCATGTTTTCTCAAAATAAGGGCTTCCCTCGACAGCCTTCCGTTTTCATCCTTAGACACTCGATCACAGTCATACTCCAGCTAGGTCGAAAGTTCTCATCAAGGTGCATGAAATGAGCCCAAATACGATAAAGACGCTGTAAACTGCCACTGCCTTCCGTCTCCATCATCAGACCTTCGATGAAAGTCATACTCCACATTTTTTAACTAAGGTGTAGAGTTTTTGAAGTTAGACCTTGTAGAGTTAGGGCGTGTAGAGTTAGAAGCCTGGCTCTACATGAGATCTGATAACTTTTTGACAGTGCGAGTCATAATTATGGTCTCGCCTTGGCAAAATTTTACATGAAAATGTTTTTGGTGGGATTGACTTTTCCATCATCAAAAATCGCTGATACAATATAACTTTTTCTAGGTCCCCTGAACTCTTACATTCAAAACTTTTTTCAATCAAAACATAGATTAGGTATTGCCATTTTGATCAACGGAAACGACGGAAACTATTCGACACCGTTACATAACGTACGGAATCTTTATTGCAGAAATGACACTTGGGTTACGATTTCATGAATAAACCAAAAAAAACATTAAATTAACATAATAGAGCATAGGTAGGTACTAGGTAGGTAATATGAAACTTGAATGAGTTATTGAATCTAGTTTTCTAGAACTTGCGCAATATTATCAACTATCAATTCAGTTTTATGATCTTATTAAGTTGTTTAATAACACATAATGATTAATTAGTTTTGCATTTCAACTTCAAAACAAGAAAAAATCTTTCTGCCGTCTGTCATAAATATCACAGGTTATTCAAAACTAGACTCTACGTTTCTTCTAATATATTGCTGAAGCATAAATCTGAACAATGCCTCTTCTTGTGATTTTGATTGTATTTTGTGTATTATTATTTTATTAGGTTCTGTCCCACTGCTGGACAACCGACTCGTTAACTTAATAGTTTCATCAAATAAATATTAAATAATCAAATAAATAAATATATGAATAAATTACGAGCTTCTTTCCCGGAGTAGCCTCCTCGTTTATACCTAGCTTACACAGCCGTATACATTAGGTAGAATACTACGCATCGTAGGTTAGGTAATGTATAAAAATTCTCAAAGGTATAAATATCGTGGCCGTGCTAAGAATTTGTCACTGAGCCTGAGTCGTCAAGGCGTCTCGCGATAAATCACACAATCTGCCGACTTTAGTGTCTAGGTCAACGGTGTTCAATGTGCGAGTGGACAGCGGGGTACGAATGTCAAAAATGCTAATTACCATGATCCAGATGTATGAATGAACGTAGACGAAGCACACGGAGCATGCAAAGGTCTTAGCATGTGGTATTCTCTGGTTTCTGCCGACATGGAAAAGGAGTAAGTTCGCTGCCAAGTCAATACTGCTAGTGACTGAATAAAGACAACGAACTTCTGGAAAAAAAAATGCACTTTAAAGTTTAATATTTCGTAAATGGAGCATTAAATCGAAAAGTACCATTGGCAACCCCTAAATCATTTTAAAAGACCTATTCAAGGATACCCCACACGATGGAGTAGACGCTAGCTACCCTAAAAAAAAAGATTTTCCAAAATTTTATTTTACCACTTTGTCGGCGTTATTAATATACACACCTCTATTACAGCTTTCTAGTACTAACGGTCTCTTCGCAAAACCTCGGACAGACAGACAGACTGAAGCTGAAGTCATTTAACACGCTTCGGTGTTTTTTTAAGTCAGTTTTTTTTTTTTCATTTTATTAAGGCTGTCTCTATATTCTCTATGCCTGTTTCATCAAATTAGTATTTTATTATGCCTGAGACAATCAGCTAACTACGGAGGAGATGGCAAGTGACTAACTAATAGGAACACGATACTAAAGCCAAACATCTATACATATAATAAAATCGTTGAGACCAAAAAATCTGTACATTGAAGATTTAAAAAAAAAACCGACCAAAAACGACTTAAAATAAGTAACTAAACATTTTAAAAATTTTTGTTTGTTTGTTTGTTTGACCGCGCATCACGTGAAAACTACTGAACCGATATTGTCGAAATGTTCACAAATCTATTTAAATACATTCAGAATAACATTAAAGCTATGGAAATTTTGGAATTTTTTGGAGAAAGGGGGTGAAAAGGGGGGGTAAAGTTTGTATGAAAAAAAAAATATTGATTGTTCTAGAATCATGAAACTAAGAATAAATACTTATTAATAAAAATAAAGAAATACCTGTTTCAGCATTTTTTTAAAATCTCATCCAGAGACGCAAAAAAGAGGGTTTTGTGTTTAAAATTAATTAACTTACCTACCTTTATTACCTACTAGCTGACCCGCGCAACTTCGTCTGCGTTACGTAAGAGAGAGAGAGGTTTAGAGAGAGTGTGAGTCAACCTAAAAAAAATGCAGATAATATGCTTCAGCGGACTTTTTAAGAGGAACAATCCCGTCATACATGTATGATTGTTGAGTAACTTTAACCGTTTACGCAGCGCACGGAAAGGAAGCTCTCAAAAGCAATAATTTTTCGCTGTATTTGCAACATGCTCCGCTCCTATTGATTGTAGCGTGATGTTATATAACGTATAGCCTTCCTCGATAAATGGGCTATCCAACACTAAAAGATGTTTTTAACTGGAATCAGTAGTTCCTAAAATTAGCGCGTTCAACCAACCAAACAAACAAACATTACTCCTTTATAATAATAAGTATAGATTCAAGTAGGTAACAATTTAATTTCTCGGAATTATATGCAATCATCGTTAAAATATTTTACTATGTTTTTCCAATTTGGGGCTTCCCTCGACAGCCTTAGGTTTTCATCCTTAGACACTCGATGACAGTCATACTCCAGCTAGGTCGAAAGTTCTCATCAAGGTGCATGAATGAGCCCAAACACGATATAGCTTTTTTTTTCGTATGGGAAATCATCATGACTCCTCCCGGAGCAGGAGGAAGTGTCAGACTTTTACTGACTAAAACCCATCCATGTTCCTTCATTGCCCTTTGTGTTCCGGGGCCACGGTATCTCTTTCGAATAGTCCCGCAGCCCCGGCAGGCATCGGCCCTTGCGGACCCCTTCCCTATTGCTGACTCTCTTTGAGGCGCGCGTGGAACACTCCTGCGCCGTCGACACGGCCTGTCGTCATGAGACGGACGGACGGCGAGCTAGCCCATAGCTCCTCGTCCACAGGCCCGCGCCTACGGTGGCCGGGGGCCAATACGTGGCTCCCGACGCCCGGGGTGTCTCCCGCTGTGGCCGGGACGTGAGGATCTCTCCCTATCACGTTCCGCCACCTCCTTCGCTAGCATGACTGCTTCGCAAAAGGAGGTGATGGCATCCCATTCCGTCTCGCTCCGGACCATGTATTGAACCAGGGCTGGGAGAGAGAGGTCGCCGCCGCCGATCGCCGCTTCGAGGACACGGCGGTGCTCCGCCCAAGTGGGGCACACCTCCACAGTGTGCTCCACCGTGGCCTCCGGTCGATCCTCACAATGGAAGAACCCGGGCGTCTCCTCCCGCCCGAAAACACGATATGAGGCCAATAACAATTTAGCTGTAAATATAATCTACGTAAACTGCGCATGGATTATTGATTATTGCGAATAGCATAGCACAGTTCTTGCACGGCAAGAACACGTGGATTTATCAGGCTTCTGGTGTTCGCTATACTTCTTTTTGGAGAAATCATCCTCATCATCATACTCCTGCCCTTATCCCAATTTATTTGGGGGTAGCATGATTGTATTCTTCTTCCTTATGTACTACTCTATTACTTTTTGGAAAAATATTTCACGAAAAAAATAAGAAATGCACACAACTTATATAAAATGAAATATAGGAAATCTCACAGCATCAAAAAAAAAAATTAAACAAATCACAAAAAGTGAAAATAATGTTGGAGGGTTTGAACCTGCAACCCCGTAGTTTACAGAGCGGTCATGAAACTGCAAGGCTATTTACTTCGTTGACATAAGCCACAAATAGCCGTTCTCATGTACTTACGTCATGACTGAAACGTCAAACAATTGAAGTATACGGAAATAATGCAAAATTGCCTACCCCCTTAAGGAAGTAGCGTGATAATATATAGTCTAAATATTGAAGAAGCCTATGCAGTAATTTTGACGTGATGCGCGCACAAACATTTCGTACCAACTACTTAAACCGAGGAAAGCTGATTTTCTTGAGTTCCGCTATTTTGTGCGTATTCACCTCAAAAATCAAATTTCAAGAAAACTGAGAAATTATATTTACCTGTATTAGATAAGGAGTATATGTAGAAACTTTAAAAGGTAACACTTCATTGGTTTTGATTGTATAGGTGTTTGAAGTTTATTAATTTTAAACACAAAACCCTCTTTTTTGCGCCTCTGGATGAGATTTATAAAAAATGCTAAGACAGGTATTTCTTTATTTTTATTAATAAGTATTTATTCTGAGTTTCATGATTCTAGAACAATCTAAATTTTTTTTTTCATACAAACTTTACCCCCCCTTTTCACCCCCTTTTTCCAAAAAAATCCAAAATTTCTATAGCCTATATGTTATTCTGAATGTATTTAAACAGATTTGTGAACATTTCAACAAAATCGGTTCAGCAGTTTTTACGTGATGCGCGTTCAAACAAACAAACAAACAAACAAACAAAAAATTTTGAAATGGTTTTAATATGTTCAGTTACTTATTTCAAGTCACCCTGGTTGGTTTTTTTTTTTTAATCTTCAATGAACAGATTTTTTGGTCTCAACGATTTTATTATATGTATAGATGCAATCAAATCCAATGAAGTGTAACCTTTTAAAGTTGCTACATATACTTCATATCTAATACAGGGAAATATAATTTCTCAGTTTTCTCGAAATTTGATTTTTGAGGAGAATACGCACAAAATAGCGGAACTCAAGAAAATCAGCTTTCCTCGGTATAAGTAGTTGGTACGAAATGTTTGTGCGCGCATCACGTCAAAACTACTGCATAGATTTATTTAAAGGTTTCTTCAATATTTAGGCTATATATTATCACGCTACTTCTTAAGGGGGTAGGCAATTTTGCATTATGTCCGTATACTTCAATTGTTTGACGTTTCAGTCATGACGTAAGTACATGAGAACGGCTATTTGTAGCATACGTTAACGAAGTAAATAGCCTAGCGGTTTCATCACCGCTCTGTAAACTACGGGGTTGCAGGTTCAAACCCTAACATTATTTTCACTTTTTGTGATTTGTTTATTTTTTTTTATGTTGTGAGATTTCATAGATTTCTTTTTGTATTTAAATTGTTTGCATTTCTATATTTCTTATTTTTTTTCGTGGTGAAATATGTTTTTCCATAAAGTAATAGAGAAGTATAGAAGAAGAATAGAATCGCCAAACAAATTGGGATTGGGGCAGGAGTATGATGAATTCTCCAAAAAGTAGTTTAGCGAACATTAGAAGCCTGATACATTCACGTGGTCTTGCCGTGCAAGAACTGTGCTGTGCTATTTGCAATAATCAATAATCCATACGCAGCTTACGTAAATTATATTTACAGCTATATTGTTATTGGCCTCATTTCATGCACCTTGGTGAGAATTTAAGACCTGCCTGGACTGTCATCGAAGGTCTAACGATGGAGACGGAAGGCAGTTGCAAGAGGTCATCAAGAGTTTACAGCATCTATATCGTGTTTGGGCTCATTTTATGCACCTTGATGAGAACTTTCGACCTAGCTGGAGTATGACTGTCATCAAGTGTCTAAAGATGATAACGTAAGGCTGAGGAGGCTGGCGAGGGAAGCCCTTATTTAGAAAAACAGAATATTTTAGCGATTAATGCAAATATTTCAGAGAAATTAAATTGTTACCTTCTTGATTCTATACTATACTTAATATTATAAAGCTGAAGTGTTTGTTTGGTTGGTTGAACACGCTAATTTCAGGAACTACTGGTTCGAGTTGGAACTATCTATTAGTATTGGATAGCCCATTTATCGGAGAAGGCAACAACGAACAACAACGTTACCACGTTTATATAACATCACGCTACAATCAATAGGAGCAGAGCATCAATGAAAAATGTTGCAAAAAAAGGAAAAAGATATTCCTTTTGAGATCTTTCGTTGCGTGCGCTGCGTAAACGGTTAAAGTTACGCAACAATCGTGTATGATGGAATTTTTCCTCTTAAAAAGTTCTACAAAAAGTCCGCGATCGCGATGATGGATAGATGATGATGGTGAGATGGTTAGAGAGAGTGTGAGACACCGTTAAAAGATTTTAAGGGTGTCTCACACTCTCTCTAACCATGATTTCTCTGTCTCTTTTATATATCGCAGACGAAGTTGCGCGGGTCAGCTAGTCTTAAATATAGGAATCATTCCTGGAGTAGACAATGAATAGCTACGCGTCTACCAAATAAAGAACAAAACATTGAGACCATCTGTTCTAAAGAACTTAAGGTCATTTGTGTCAAATCACGCGTTTTTTTTGCGCGCCATCTAATTTACAGGCGAATGGTGTGCGACGGCATTCCTCCGTTTTATCTGACCTTAATCACGAATGCGCTATAAATTAATTACTTTAATAGTTATGGAAATAACGTACGTACACGTATGTATTACTCCTTATAATAAATAATTGATCATGTAACTAAACTAATCACGTCACCACTAGTTGCCTGGAATTCACCTGAGACACAACACCGGGTTTCACTAACACGAAACTACACGAAACTACACTTAAAAAAGCTTCGTCAATTCTTCTTCAGCGGCTTCGCATGTAATGTCTAAGTACATCTCAATATTCAAATCTCGATGGTCATAAAGCGTCGTTAGCAGACTAAATGAGACAGGGCTGACAGTCTCGACAGAGATAACTATTTTCTTTCGAAAATTCGGTTGCAATAACGATGCTTGCGGGAAATGCAAGTCTCTACATCCAAGATGCGATTCTCGCAAGCATCGTTATTGCAACCCAACCCAAAAGTTAGCGATTTTGTCGTTATCTCTGTCGAGACTGCCCAGTACAGATTTTGCACCATCCTGTATTAAATCAATATGGAAAACGGATCTTGTTTTTCCAGTATTAGATTATTTTTGCATAATGTATTAAACTATTAGTTTCCGTAGTAATAAATCGCCTTCCGTCATTAGAAACTAACGTAATTTACGTTCTACTATAATGTAAAGTATACTATAGTAAATGTTAGGTTTATCACAAAAAGATAGCCGCTGACCTCCCAGTATTTGATAATAATGGATTTAAAAAAAAACCGGCCAAGTGCGTGTCGGGCCACGCGCAGTGTAGGGTTCCGTAGTAGCCCGTTATATTTTAGATTTTGTTTTTCAATGCAAGTCTTTACCCGTTATAAACAAGCAACCACTTCATCTTAGTCACTTTATAGGATTTATTCTAAGGATTTTGTATTTGGTATAAATTATCCAACACCCTAGTTCAACGACTATTACTGCTAAATTAATAAAGTTATCTTAACAGCTATAGTTTTCTTTTAAAGTTATGAAATGCACTAACATCATGAATTTTTCCAGATTTTTCAAGCCAGCAGTTTAGCTTTTAGAGGGGGGGACGCCCTACTCGAACAAAAATTTGCACTTCAAAGTTTAATATTTCGTATATTGGAGCATTAAATCGAAAAGTGGTATTAGCAACACTCCTAAGTCATTTTAAAAGACCTACTCAACGATACCTCACATGATGGGGCAGACGACGAAAAAAAAAATCATTCCCACTTCACATGTAGGAGAGCTACCCTAAAAAAATATTTTCCAAAATTTTATTTTACCACTTTGTCGGCGTTATTGATATACACACCTCTACAAAATTACAGCTTTCTAGTACTAACAATCTCTTAGCAAAACCTCGGACAGACAGACAGACAGACGGACATGGCGAAACTATAAGGGTTCCTTGTCAGGACTACGGAACCCTAAA
Organism: Xestia rhomboidea; assembly: GCA_963853795.1. Classification (NCBI taxonomy): domain Eukaryota; kingdom Metazoa; phylum Arthropoda; class Insecta; order Lepidoptera; family Noctuidae; genus Xestia; species Xestia rhomboidea. The sequence continues at coordinate 2,887,946 of OY970780.1, forward strand.
AAAATTAGCTGTTTCGTTTCTTAGGACTGTCCTATTTGAGGTTCGTAAACACCGAATGCCATTATGAACATCAAGTGACAAGCTGTTCCCGATGGGTTTTCCTATGGGACGAAATGACGATATATAACCTTTTTTTGCGGTTTGAAACATCCTTGCTTATAGGATGACGCACGGTAGACCGTGCCGGGTTCGAGCCAAGTGTCGGCCGTAGCACAATCCATTGTCAAGCGTGCGTGTGTCTATACAAAATTGCACGGTTGACACTCTGCTTGGACCTGAATCTGTCTGTGATATACTACTCAAACGACGGATCCTTAAAGCTCACGTTACGTTTATTAGTATATCACATTTATATTATATAAAACTACAAAGCCACTCACTCACTGATTGACATGTCGTTTCTCGGAATGGGTGATAGATGGGTTAGGGGTATGTTTTGCAATTATGTATAAAACCATAAAGTGAGTAGAGGAAAATTATAGAGGAGATTCAAATCCAAGATGGCGGCCGAGTCCATTTCCGGTTTCGGTGGGGAAAAGACTTGGAGGAGTTTCGACTCATAGGTCCTGTATAAGATCTGGAATGATTTAAAAAAAAAGTAAAAAAAAAAAAAAAACAAGATGGCGGCTGCGCTAGGACGTTTTGAAAATTGCGACTTTTTCCATTCGACTTTGACGAATTGTTTTGTTCTACCGATTCCAAAAGTTGGCAACACCAAGTACACCAATCGGTGGCCTGTATCCTTGAGATTTCAGAAAAATTGTGACTTTTAAAAAGAACAAGATGGCGGACGCTGTGGCGGCCATTTTGTGAACAGTTGGAATTTTCGACTTTTTTCAAATCCATTTTTCGTGTAGTTGGCAACATATGACGGGTTCGAAGTGTACCGAGCGGTTGTGTATTACAACAACGAGTGTTGCCTGGTGACATAAATTTCCCCATTTTTAGGGTACTTTCCTAGATTTTCCCCAAAAACATGAAAAGTAGAAAAAACGACAATTCGAATGAAGACTTTGACTAGCTGGCAGCATTGGGGTCCCCCAAATGACACTTGACCATTTTGGTGCGTTTTAGTTGGCAACCCCAAAAAACATTGAATATTTTCATTTTTGGGACTTTTTGACTTTGGCGAATTCATTTGTTCTACCAAACTCAAAAGTTGGCAACACCAAGTACACCGATCGGTAGCCTATATCCTTGAGATTTCAGGAAAATTATGACATTTCAGAAAAACAAGATGGCGGACAGTGTGGCGGCCATCTTGTAAAAATGACGAAAAATCCCAATTTTCGACACGATAAATGGGACAGCTGGCAACCCCCGACTGGATTGTGTTGTATAAACCGGTTGTGTATTTAGTCGAGGAGTGTTGCCTGGTGCAAAAATTTTCCCCATTTTGAGGGAGTTTTCCCAGATTTTCCCCAAAAACATGAAAAGTAGAAATAACGACATTTTGAATGGAGACTTTGACTAGCCGGCAACATTGGAGTCCCTCAAATGACATTTGACTATTTTCATCACTTTCAGCTGGCAACCCCGAAAGCCATTGGGGCTTGAATTTTAGGGTCAGACCCGACTTTGGCGAGTTCTTTTGTTCTACCAAACTCAAAATTTGGCAACACCAAGTACACCAGTCGGTGGCCTGTATCCTTGAGATTTCAGGAAAATTATGACATTTTAGAAAAACAAGATGGCGGACAGTGTGGCGGCCATCTTGTAAAAATAACGAAAAATCCCAATTCTCGACACGATAAATGAAACAGCTGGCATCCCCCGACTGGATTGTGTTGTATGAACCGGTTGTGTATTTCGTCAAGGAGTGTTGCCTGGTGCAAACAAAATCCCCATTTTTGGGGTACTTTTCCAGATTTTCCCCGAAAACGTAAAAAGTAGAAATAACGACATTTTAAATGGAAATTTTGCATTACCACCAAGAATGAGGTACTGCAAATGACATTTGACCATTTTTATCACTTTCAGCGGGCATCCCCGAGAGCCATTCGGGCTTGAATTTTCGGGTCAGACCCGACTTTGGCCAATTCTTTTGTTCTACCAAAGTCAACGGACAGCCACCGTGTTTTACTTACAGGTAACTTGTATCCTGGTTACTTGAGGAAAATTGTGACATTTCAGAAATTCAAGATGGCGGCCGTGCCATTTCCGGTTTATTACCACTCACCCACTGACATAATTGTTCTCCCATATGGTGGAGGGGAAGGGGGGTATATTTTGACAGATTCGTAAACAAATAACTCTCACGAGTAAGGGATAAGTGCCAAACCTCCCCTTTGTGCCCCCCTTCCCACCCCTCCGTACCGTATCTCGGAAACTAAGAGACTTGTGTTTTTTTTCTTACGGGTTCGTATAGAGGAGGATCGGAAAAGAAAAAACCTGTTTTCAAAGTTGGCCCCCTTGTCCCCCTTCTTCCCCCCTTTAGGCGGATCTCGGAAGTTAAGACACTTGGAACATTTTTTTTTTCAGATTCGTATAAAGGGGCAATGCATTAGTCGAAATCATTTTTCAAAACTCCCCACTCTCCCCCCCGTCACCCCTCCCCCCATCGTATCTCGGAAACTAGGACACGTAGCGGCATTTTGATTTTTACTATACTTTATTATTGAGGGTTGTTGAAATTTGTGTACCCTCCCCTCCCCAACCTCCCCTTTCCGGTGGTAGGTAGGTCCGTAGCGTAACGGAGGTTGAGTGGGTGAAGCTCCCCTCCCCAACCTCCCCTAAAATTGAAAGGGCTGTACCTTCATAACGGTTAGAGATAGCCATCAGGTGTTTGAACAAATATTATAGTAGGTGTCGAAACCTGTCCGGTGGTAGGTAGGTCCTGAGTGGAGCGAAGGCGGGAGGTGGCGAGCGAAGCGAGCCGGCGACATCCGTAGCGTAACGATTATTGAGTGGGTGAAGCGTAACTCAGCAAACTTTAGGGTAATGTTTTTTATGGGAAAAGGTCTGAGTTTTTAAATAAGGTTTTAGATTTTATTAGGGGTTCGTAAGGGTTTTCATACTGTTTTAGGGGTAATTCTAACGGATTTTCCGATTCATTTAAGGGTGCCTATAGATTCTCAAAATTTTAAAAGGGTAAGTAATACTTCTCAAAAACACCAAACACGCGAGCTGCGCGCAGCTCGCGCACCCAAGCAAACTAGTTTATATTATATAAAACTACAAAGCCACTCACTCATTGACATGTCGTTTCTCGGATTGGGTGAGAGATGGGTTAGGGGTATGTTTTGCAATTATGTATAAAACCATAAAGTGAGTAGAGGAAAATTATAGAGGAGATTCAAATCCAAGATGGCGGCCGAGTCCATTTCCGGTTTCGGTGGGGAAAAGACGTGGAGGAGTTTCGACTCATAGGTCCTGTACAAGATTTGGAATGATTTATAAAAAAAGTAAAAAAAAAAAAAAAAACAAGATGGCGGCTGCGCTAGGACGTTTTGAAAATTGCTACTTTTATCACTCGACTTTGGTGAATTGTTTTGTTCAACCGATTTCAAACATTGGCAACACCAAGTACACCAGTCGAGGCCCTATATCCTTGAGATTTTAGAAAAATCGTGACTTTTTAAAAAAACAAGATGGCGGACGCTGTGGCGGCCATTTTGTGAACAGTTGGAATTTTCGACTTTTTTCAAATCCATTTTTCGTGTAGTTGGCAACATCTGACGGGTTCGAGTCGTACCGAGCGGTTGTGTGTTACAACAACGAGTGTTGCCTGGTGAAATAAATTTCCCCATTTTTTGGGTACTTTCCCAGATTTTTGCCAAAAACATGAAAAGTAGAAATAACGACATTTTGAATAAAGACTTTGACTAGCTGGCAGCATTGGGGTCCCCCAAATGACATTTGACCATTTTGGTGCGTTTTAGTTGGCAACCCCAAAAAACATTGAATATTTTAATTTTTGAGACTTTTTGACTTTGGCGAATTCATTTGTTCTACCAAACTCGAAAGTTGGCAACACCAAGTACACCGGTCGGTAGTCTATATCCTTGATATTTCAGGAAAATTATGACTTTTCAGAAAAACAAGATGGCGGACAGTGTGGCGGCCATCTTGTAAAAATGACGAAAAATCCCAATTTTCGACACGATAAATGGGTCAGCTGGCAACCCCCGACTGGATTGTGTTGTACCCACCGGTTGTGTATTTCGTTGAGGAGTGTTGCCTGGTGCAAAAATTTTCCCCACTTTTTGGGTACCTTTCCAGATTTTCCCCGAAAACATGAAAAGTAGAAATAACGACATTTTGAATAGAGACTTTAACTAGCCGGCAACATTGGGATCCCCCAAATGACATTTGATCATTTTCATCACTTTCAGCTGGCAACCCCGAGAGCCATTAGGGCTTGAATATTCGGGTCAGACCCGACTTTGGCGAGTTCTTTTGTTCTACCAAACTCAAAAGTTGGCAACACCAAGTACACCAGTCGGTGGCCTGTATCCTTGAGATTTCAGGAAAATTATGACATTTTAGAATAACAAGATGGCGGTCTGTGTGGCGGCCATCTTGTAAAAATAACGAAAAATCCCAATTTTCGACACGATAAATGGAACAGCTGGCATCCCCCGACTGGATTGTGTTGTATGAACCGGTTGTGTATTTCGTCGAGGAGTGTTGCCTGGTGCAAACAAAATCCCCAGTTTTGGGGTACGTTTCCAGATTTTCCCCGAAAACATGAAAAGTAGAAATAACGACATTTTAAATGGAAATTTTGCATTACCACCAAGAATGGGGTACTGCAAATGACATTTGACCATTTTTAACACTTTCAACGGGCAATCCCGAGAGCCATTCGGGCTTGAATTTTCGGGTCAGACCCGACTTTGGCCAATTCTTTTGTTCTACCAAAGTCAACGGACAGCCACCGTGTTTTACTTACAGGTAACTTGTATCCTGGTTACTTGAGGAAAATTGTGACATTTCAGAAATTCAAAATGGCGGCCGTGCCATTTCCGGTTTATTACCACTCACCCACTGACATAATTGTTCTCCCATATGGTGGAGGGGAAGGGGGGTATATTTTGACAGATTCGTAAACAAATAACTCTCACGAGTAAGGGATAAGTGCCAAACCTCCCCTTTGTGCTCCCCTTCCCACCGTATCTCGGAAACTAAGAGACCTGTGTTTTTTTTTTTACGGATTCGTATAGAGGACGATCGGGAAAGAAAAAACCAGTTTTCAAAGTTGGCCCCCTTGTTGTTTGAAACACCCCACTCTCCCCCCCTTCACCCCTCCCCCCATCGTATCTCGGAAACTAGGACACGTAGCGGCTTTTTGATTTTAACTATAAATTATTATTGAGGAGCGTTGATATTTGTATACTCTCCCCTCCCCAACCTCCCCTAAAATTGAAAGGTAGTAGCTTTCCGGGGGTAGGTAGGTCCTAAGTGGAGCGAACCTGCGAGACCGAGTGGAGTGAAGGGGGGAGGTGGCGAGTGAAGCGAGCCGCCGACCTCCGTAGCGTAACGAAGGTTGAGTGGGTGAAGCTCAAGCTCCCCTCCCCAACCTCCCCTATAATTGAAAAGGGCTGTAACTTAATAACGGTTAGAGAAAGCTATGAGGTGTTTGAACAAATATTATAGTAGGTGTCGAAACCTTTCCGGTGGTAGGTCGGTCCTGAGTGGAGCGAAGGGGGGAGGTGGCGAGCGAAGCGAGCCGGCGACTTCCGTAGCGTAACGATGATTGAATGGGTAAAGCGTAACTCAGCAAACTTTAGAGTTATTTTTTTTATGGAAAAGGTCTGAGTTTTTAAATAAGGTTTTATTAGGGGTCCGTAGGGGTTTTCATACAGTTTTAGGCGTAATTCTAACGGATTTTCCAATTCATTTAGGGGTGCCTATAGATTCTCAAAATTTTATAAGGGTAAGTAATACTTCTCAAAAACACCAAACACGCGAGCTGCGCGCAGCTCGCGCACCCAAGCAAACTAGTTTATATTATATAAAACTACAAAGCCACTCACTCACTCATTGACATGTCGTTTCTCGGAATGGGTGATAGATGGGTTAGGGGTATGTTTTGCAATTATGTATAAAACCATAAAGTGAGTAGAGGAAAATTATAGAGGAGATTCAAATCCAAGATGGCGGCCGAGTCCATTTCCGGTTTCGGTGGGGAAAAGACTTGGAAGAGTTTCGACTCATTGGTCCTGTATAAGATATAAAATGATTTAAAAAAAAAGTAAAAAAAAAAAAAAAACAAGATGGCGGCTGCGCTAGGACGTTTTGAAAATTGCGACTTTTTTCACTCGACTCTGGCGAATTGCTTTGTTCTACCGATTTCAAACGTTGGCAACACCAAGTACACCAGTCGGGGGACTATATCCTTGAGATTTCAGAAAAAATGTGACTTTAAAAAAAAACAAGATGGCGGATGCTGTGGCGGCCATTTTGTGAAAAATTGGAATTTTTGACTTTTTTCAAATCCAGTTTTCGTGTAGTTGGCAACATCCGACGGGTTTGAGTTGTACCGAACGGTTGTGTGTTTTATTGACGAGTGTTGCCTGGTGAAATAAATTTCCTCATTTTTAGGGTACTTTCCCAGATTTTCCCCAAAAACATGAAAAGTAGAAAAAACGACAATTCAAATGAAGACTTTGACTAGATGGCAGCATTGGGGTCCTCCAAATGACATTTGACCATTTTGGTGCGTTTTAGTTGGCAACCCCAAAAAATATTGAATATTTTAATTTTTGGGACTTTTTGACTTTGGCGAATTCATTTGTTCTACCAAACTCAAAAGTTGGCAATACCAAGTACGCCGATCGGTAGCCTATATCCTTGAGATTTCAGGAAAATTATGACATTTCAGAAAAACAAGATGGCGGACAGTGTGGCGGCCATCTTGTAAAAATGACGAAAAATCCCAATTTTCGACACGATAAATGGGACAGCTGGCAACCCCCGACTGGATTGTGTTGTATAAACCGGTTGTGTATTTAGTCGAGGAGTGTTGCATGGTGCAAAAATTTTCCCCATTTTTAGGGAGTTTTCCCAGATTTTCCCCAAAAACATGAAAAGTAGAAATAACGACATTTTGAAAGGAGACTTTGATTAGCTGGCAACATTGTGGTCCCTCAAATGACATTTGACCATTTTCATCTCTTTTAGCTGGCAACCCCGAGAACCATTGGGGCTTGAATTTTCGGGTCAGACCCGACTTTGGCGAGTTCTTTTGTTCTACCAAACTCAAAAGTTGGCAACACCAAGTACACCAGTCGGTGGCCTGTATCCTTGAAATTTCAGGAAAATTATGACATTTCAGAAAAACAAGATGGCGGACAGTGTGGCGGCCATCTTGTAAAAATGACGAAAAATCCCAATTTTCCACACGATAAATGGGACAGCTGACAACCCCCGACTGGATTGTGTTGTATGAACCGGTTGTGTATTTAGTCGAGGAGTGTTGCCTGGTGCAAAAAATTTCCCCATTTTTAGGGAGTTTTCCCAGATTTTCCCCAAAAACATGAAAAGTAGAAATAACTACATTTTGAATGGAGACTTTGACTAGCCGGCAACATTGGGGTCCCCCGAATGACATTTGACCATTTTCATCACTTTCAGCTGGCAACCCCGAGCGCCATTAGGGCTTGAATTTTCGGGTCAGACCCGACTTTGGCGAGTTCTTTTGTTTTACCAAAGTCAACGAACAGCCACCGTTTTTTTACTGACAGGTACCTTGTATCCTGGTTACTTTAAGGAAAATTGTGACATTTCAAAAATTCAAGATGGCGACCGTGCCATTTCCGGTTTATTACCACTCACTCACTGACATAATTGTTCTCCCAGATGGTGGAGGGCGAGTGGGGTATATTTTTACAGATTCGTAAACAACTAACTCTCAAACCTATGGGAAAAGTGCCAAACCTCCCCTTTTTACCCCCCTTCTCACCCCTCCCTATCGTGTCTCGGAAACCAAGAGACTTGGAACATTTTTTTTTTCAGATTCGTATAGAGGAGGCTTGGAAAAGTAAAAACCATTTTTAAAAGTTGCCCCTTTGCCCCCCTTCTCCCCGCCTTTTAGGCGGATCTCAGAAGTTAAGAGACTTGGAACATTTTTTTTTTCAGATTTGTAAGAAGGGGCAAAGAGTTGGTCAAAATCATTTTTCAAAACTCCCCACTCTCCCCCCTTCACCCCTCCCCCCATCGTATAGAATTGATCTCCCAGATGGTGGATGGGGAGGTAGGTATATTTTTACAGATTCGTAAACAACTAACTCTCAAACCTATGGGAAAAGTGCCAAACCTCCCCTTTTCACCCCCCTTCTCACCCCTCCCTATCGTATCTCGGAAACCAAGAGACTTGGTACATTTTTTTTTCAGATTCGTATAGAGGAGGCTTGGAAAAGTAAAAACCATTTTTCAAAGTTGCCCCTTTGCCCCCTTTCTCCCCGCCACTTTAGGCGGATCTCAGAAGTTAAGAGACTTGGAACATTTTTTTTTTCAGATTCGTAAGAAGGGGCAAAGAGTTGGTCAAAATCATTTTTCAAAACTCCCCACTCTCCCCCCTTCACCCCTCCCCCCATCGTATCTCGGAAACTAGGACACGTAGCGGCATTTTGATTTTGACTATACTTTATTATTGAGGGTTGTTGAAATTTGTATACCCTCCCCTCCCCAACCTCCCCTTTCCGGTGGCAGGTAGGTCCTGAGATGATGATTGAATGGGTGAAGCGTAACTCAGCAAACTTTAGAGTTATTTTTTTATGGAAAAGGTCTGAGTTTTTAAATAAGGTTTTATTAGGGGTCCGTAGGGGTTTTCATACTGTTTTAGGGGTAATTCTAACGGATTTTCCAATTCATTTAGGGGTGCCTATAGATTCTCAAAATTTTGTAAGGGTAAGTAATACTTCTCAAAAACACGAAATACGCGAGCTGCGCGCAGCTCGCGCACCCAAGCATTTATATTATATAAAACTACAAAGCCACTGACTCACTCACTGATTGACATGCCGTTTCTCGCAATGGGTGAGAGATGGGTTAGGGGTATGTTTTGCAATAATGTATAAAACCATAGACTGAGTAGAGGAAAATTATAGAGGAGATTCAAATCCAAGATGGCGGCCGAGTCCATTTCCGGTTTCGGTGGGGAAAAGACTTGGAGGGGTTTCGACTCATAGGTCCTGTATAAAATCTGGAATGATTTAAAAAAAAAGTAAAAAAAAAAAAAAAAACAAGATGGCGGCTGCGCTAGGACGTTTAGAAAATTGCGACTTTTTCCACTCGACTCTGACAAATTGTTTTGTTCTACCGATTCCAAAAGTTGGCAACACCAAGTGCATTAATCGGTGGCCTATATCCTTGAGATTTCAGAAAAATTGGGACTTTTCAGAAAAACAAGATGGCGGACGGTGTGGCGGTCATTTTGTGAAAAGATGGAATTTTCGACTTTTTTCAAATCCAGTTTTTGTGTAGTTGGCAACATCTGACGGGTTCAAGTTGTACTGAGCGGTTGTGTGTTACGTCAACGAGTGTTGCCTGGCGAAATAAATTTCCCCATTTTTAGGGTACTTTCCCAGATTTTCCCCAAAAACATGAAAAGTAGAAAAAACGACAATTCGAATGAAGACTTTGACTAGCTGGCAGCATTGGGGTCCCCCAAATGACATTTGACCATTTTGGTGCGTTTTAGTTGGCAACCCCAAAAAACATTGAATATTTTAATTTTTGGGACTTTTTGACTTTGGCGAATTCATTTGTTCTACCAAACTCAAAAATTGGCAACACAAAGTACACCGATCGGTAGCCTATATCCTTGAGATTTCAGGAAAATTATGACATTTCAGAAAAACAAGATGGCGGACAGTGTGGCGGCCATCTTGTAAAAATGACGAAAAATCCCAATTTTCGACACGATAAATGGGACAGCTGGCAACCCCCGACTGGATTGTGTTGTATGAACCGGTTGTGTATTTAGTCGAGGAGTGTTGCCTGGTGCAAAAATTTTCCCCATTTTTAGGGAGTTTTTCCAGATTTTCCCCAAAAACATGAAAAGTAGAAATAACGACATTTTGAATGGAGACTTTGACTAGCTGGCAACATTGTGGTCCCCCAAATGACATTTGACCATTTTCATCACTCTTAGCTGGCAACCCCGAGAGCCATTGGGGCTTGAATTTTCGGGTCAGACCCGACTTTGGCGAGTTCTTTTGTTCTACCAAACACAAAAGTTGGCAACACCAAGTACACCAGTTGGTGGCCTGTATCCTTGAGATTTCAGGAAAATTATGACATTTCAGAAAAACAAGATGGCGGACAGTGTGGCGGCCATCTTGTAAAAATGACGAAAAATCCCAATTTTCGACACGATAAATGGGACAGCTGGCAACCCCCGACTGGATTGTGTTGTATGAGCCGGTTGTGTATTTAGTCGAGGAGTGTTGCCTGGTGCAAAAATTTTCCCCATTTTTAGGGAGTTTTCCCAGATTTTCCCCAAAAACATGAAAAGTAGAAATAACGACATTTTGAAAGGAGACTTTGATTAGCTGGCAACATTGTGGTCCCTCAAATGACATTTGACCATTTTCATCTCTTTTAGCTGGCAACCCCGAGAACCATTGGGGCTTGAATTTTCGGGTCAGACCCGACTTTGGCGAGTTCTTTTGTTCTACCAAACTCAAAAGTTGGCAACACCAAGTACACCAGTCGGTGGCCTGTATCCTTGAAATTTCAGGAAAATTATGACATTTCAGAAAAACAAGATGGCGGACAGTGTGGCGGCCATCTTGTAAAAATGACGAAAAATCCCAATTTTCCACACGATAAATGGGACAGCTGACAACCCCCGACTGGATTGTGTTGTATGAACCGGTTGTGTATTTAGTCGAGGAGTGTTGCCTGGTGCAAAAAATTTCCCCATTTTTAGGGAGTTTTCCCAGATTTTCCCCAAAAACATGAAAAGTAGAAATAACTACATTTTGAATGGAGACTTTGACTAGCCGGCAACATTGGGGTCCCCCGAATGACATTTGACCATTTTCATCACTTTCAGCTGGCAACCCCGAGCGCCATTAGGGCTTGAATTTTCGGGTCAGACCCGACTTTGGCGAGTTCTTTTGTTTTACCAAAGTCAACGAACAGCCACCGTTTTTTTACTGACAGGTACCTTGTATCCTGGTTACTTTAAGGAAAATTGTGACATTTCAAAAATTCAAGATGGCGACCGTGCCATTTCCGGTTTATTACCACTCACTCACTGACATAATTGTTCTCCCAGATGGTGGAGGGCGAGTGGGGTATATTTTTACAGATTCGTAAACAACTAACTCTCAAACCTATGGGAAAAGTGCCAAACCTCCCCTTTTTACCCCCCTTCTCACCCCTCCCTATCGTGTCTCGGAAACCAAGAGACTTGGAACATTTTTTTTTTCAGATTCGTATAGAGGAGGCTTGGAAAAGTAAAAACCATTTTTAAAAGTTGCCCCTTTGCCCCCCTTCTCCCCGCCTTTTAGGCGGATCTCAGAAGTTAAGAGACTTGGAACATTTTTTTTTTCAGATTTGTAAGAAGGGGCAAAGAGTTGGTCAAAATCATTTTTCAAAACTCCCCACTCTCCCCCCTTCACCCCTCCCCCCATCGTATAGAATTGATCTCCCAGATGGTGGATGGGGAGGTAGGTATATTTTTACAGATTCGTAAACAACTAACTCTCAAACCTATGGGAAAAGTGCCAAACCTCCCCTTTTCACCCCCCTTCTCACCCCTCCCTATCGTATCTCGGAAACCAAGAGACTTGGTACATTTTTTTTTCAGATTCGTATAGAGGAGGCTTGGAAAAGTAAAAACCATTTTTCAAAGTTGCCCCTTTGCCCCCTTTCTCCCCGCCACTTTAGGCGGATCTCAGAAGTTAAGAGACTTGGAACATTTTTTTTTTCAGATTCGTAAGAAGGGGCAAAGAGTTGGTCAAAATCATTTTTCAAAACTCCCCACTCTCCCCCCTTCACCCCTCCCCCCATCGTATCTCGGAAACTAGGACACGTAGCGGCATTTTGATTTTGACTATACTTTATTATTGAGGGTTGTTGAAATTTGTATACCCTCCCCTCCCCAACCTCCCCTTTCCGGTGGCAGGTAGGTCCTGAGATGATGATTGAATGGGTGAAGCGTAACTCAGCAAACTTTAGAGTTATTTTTTTATGGAAAAGGTCTGAGTTTTTAAATAAGGTTTTATTAGGGGTCCGTAGGGGTTTTCATACTGTTTTAGGGGTAATTCTAACGGATTTTCCAATTCATTTAGGGGTGCCTATAGATTCTCAAAATTTTGTAAGGGTAAGTAATACTTCTCAAAAACACGAAATACGCGAGCTGCGCGCAGCTCGCGCACCCAAGCATTTATATTATATAAAACTACAAAGCCACTGACTCACTCACTGATTGACATGCCGTTTCTCGCAATGGGTGAGAGATGGGTTAGGGGTATGTTTTGCAATAATGTATAAAACCATAGACTGAGTAGAGGAAAATTATAGAGGAGATTCAAATCCAAGATGGCGGCCGAGTCCATTTCCGGTTTCGGTGGGGAAAAGACTTGGAGGGGTTTCGACTCATAGGTCCTGTATAAAATCTGGAATGATTTAAAAAAAAAGTAAAAAAAAAAAAAAAAACAAGATGGCGGCTGCGCTAGGACGTTTAGAAAATTGCGACTTTTTCCACTCGACTCTGACAAATTGTTTTGTTCTACCGATTCCAAAAGTTGGCAACACCAAGTGCATTAATCGGTGGCCTATATCCTTGAGATTTCAGAAAAATTGGGACTTTTCAGAAAAACAAGATGGCGGACGGTGTGGCGGTCATTTTGTGAAAAGATGGAATTTTCGACTTTTTTCAAATCCAGTTTTTGTGTAGTTGGCAACATCTGACGGGTTCAAGTTGTACTGAGCGGTTGTGTGTTACGTCAACGAGTGTTGCCTGGCGAAATAAATTTCCCCATTTTTAGGGTACTTTCCCAGATTTTCCCCAAAAACATGAAAAGTAGAAAAAACGACAATTCGAATGAAGACTTTGACTAGCTGGCAGCATTGGGGTCCCCCAAATGACATTTGACCATTTTGGTGCGTTTTAGTTGGCAACCCCAAAAAACATTGAATATTTTAATTTTTGGGACTTTTTGACTTTGGCGAATTCATTTGTTCTACCAAACTCAAAAATTGGCAACACAAAGTACACCGATCGGTAGCCTATATCCTTGAGATTTCAGGAAAATTATGACATTTCAGAAAAACAAGATGGCGGACAGTGTGGCGGCCATCTTGTAAAAATGACGAAAAATCCCAATTTTCGACACGATAAATGGGACAGCTGGCAACCCCCGACTGGATTGTGTTGTATGAACCGGTTGTGTATTTAGTCGAGGAGTGTTGCCTGGTGCAAAAATTTTCCCCATTTTTAGGGAGTTTTTCCAGATTTTCCCCAAAAACATGAAAAGTAGAAATAACGACATTTTGAATGGAGACTTTGACTAGCTGGCAACATTGTGGTCCCCCAAATGACATTTGACCATTTTCATCACTCTTAGCTGGCAACCCCGAGAGCCATTGGGGCTTGAATTTTCGGGTCAGACCCGACTTTGGCGAGTTCTTTTGTTCTACCAAACACAAAAGTTGGCAACACCAAGTACACCAGTTGGTGGCCTGTATCCTTGAGATTTCAGGAAAATTATGACATTTCAGAAAAACAAGATGGCGGACAGTGTGGCGGCCATCTTGTAAAAATGACGAAAAATCCCAATTTTCGACACGATAAATGGGACAGCTGGCAACCCCCGACTGGATTGTGTTGTATGAGCCGGTTGTGTATTTAGTCGAGGAGTGTTGCCTGGTGCAAAAATTTTCCCCATTTTTAGGGAGTTTTCCCAGATTTTCCCCAAAAACATGAAAAGTAGAAATAACTACATTTTGAATGGAGACTTTGACTAAGTGGCAACATTGTGGTCCCCCAAATGACATTTGACCATTTTCATCACTTTTAGCTGGCAACCCCGAGAGCCATTGGGGCTTGAATTTTCGGGTCAGACCCGACTTTGGCGAGTTCTTTTGTTCTACCAAACTCAAAAGTTGGCAACATCAAGTAAACCAGTCGGTGGCCTGTATCCTTGAGATTTCAGGAAAATTATGACATTTCAGAAAAACAAGATGGCGGACAGTGTGGCGTTCATCTTGTGAAAATGACGAAAAATCCCAATTTTCGACACGATAAATGGGACAGCTGGCAACCCCCGACTGGATTGTGTTGTATGAACCGGTTGTGTATTTAGTCGAGGAGTGTTGCCTGGTGCAAAAAATTTCCCCATTTTGAGGGAGTTTTCCCAGATTTTCCCCGAAAACATGAAAAGTAGAAATAACGACATTTTGAATAGAGACTTTAACTAGCCGGCAACATTGGGATCCCCGAAATGACATTTGATCATTTTCATCACTTTCAGCTGGTAACCCCGAGAGCCATTAGGGCTTGAATTTTCGGGTCAGACCCGACTTTGGCGAGTTCTTTTGTTTTACCAAACTCAACGAACTGCCACCGTTTTTTTACTGACAGGTACCTTGTATCCTGGTTACTTTAGGAAAATTGTGACATTTCAAAAATTCAAGATGGCGACCGTGCCATTTCCGGTTTATTACCACTCACTCACTGACATAATTGTTCTCCCAGATGGTGGAGGGCGAGTGGGGTATATTTTTACAGATTCGTAAACAACTAACTCTCAAACCTATGGGAAAAGTGCCAAACCTCCCCTTTTCACCCCCCTTCTCAACCCTCCCTATCGTATCTCGGAAACCAAGAGACTTGGTTCAGTTTTTTTTCAGATTCGTATAGAGGAGGCTTGGAAAAGTAAAAACCAGTTTTTCAAGTTGTCCCCCTTTCCCCCCTTCTCTGCCCCTTTAGGCGGATCTCGGAAGTTAAGAGACTTGGAACATTTTTTTTTCAGATTCGTATAAAGGTGTTAATTGTTGGTCAAAATCATTTTTCTAAACTCCCCCCTCTCCCTCCCTTGACCCCTCCCCCCATCGTATCTCGGAAACTAGGACACTTAGCGGCATTTTGATTTTTACTATACTTAATTTTTGTAGGGCATTGAAATTTTTATACCCTCCCCTCCCCAACCTCCCCTAAAGTTGAAAGATAGTAGCTTTCCGGGGGTAGGTAGGTTCTAAGTGGAGCGAACCTTTGAGGCCGAGTGGAGCGAAGGGGGGAGGTGGCGAGCGAAGCGAGCCGGCGACCTCCGTAGCGTAACGAAGGTTGATTGGGTGAAGCTCCCCTCCCCAATCTCCCCTAAAATTGAAAGGGCTGTAACTTCATAACGGTTAGAGATAGACTTCAGGTGTTTGAACAAATATTATAGTAGGCGTCGAAACCTGTCGGGTGGTAGGTAGGTCAAGGCGGTAGGTACGACAAGCAAACTTTAGGGTAATGTTTTTTATGGGAAAAGGTCTGAGTTTTTAAATAAGGTTTTAGATTTTATTAGGGGTTCGTAAGGGTTTTCATACTGTTTTAGGGGTAATTCTAACGGATTTTCCAATTCATTTAAGGGTGCCTATAGATTCTCAAAATTTTAAAAGGGTAAGTAATACTTCTCAAAAACACCAAACACGCGAGCTGCGCGCAGCTCGCGCACCCAAGCAAACTAGTTTATTTATATATATTATATAAAACTACAAAGCCACTGACTCACTCACTGATTGACATGCCGTTTCTCGCAATGGGTGAGAGATGGGTTAGGATTATGTTTTGCAATAATGTATAAAACCATAGACTGAGTAGAGGAAAATTATAGAGGAGATTCAAATCCAAGATGGCGGCCGAGTCCATTTCCGGTTTCGGTGGGGAAAAGACTTGGAGGGGTTTCGACTCATAGGTCCTGTATAAAATCTGGAATGATTTAAAAAAAAAGTAAAAAAAAAAAAAAAACAAGATGGCGGCTGCGCTAGGACGTTTTGAAAATTGCTACTTTTTTCACTCGACTTTGGTGAATTGTTTTGTTCAACCGATTCCAAAAGTTGGCAAGACCAAGTACACCAATCGGTGGCCTATATCCTTGAGATTTCAGAAAAATTGTGACTTTTCAGTAAAACAAGATGGCGGACGCTGTGGCGGCCATTTTGTGAACAGTTGGAATTTTCGACTTTTTTCAAATCCATTTTTCGTGTAGTTGGCAACATCCGATGGGTTCCAATTGTACCGAGCGGTTGTGTGTTTTATTGACGAGTGTTGCCTGGTGAAATAAATTTCCCCATTTTTAGGCTACTTTCCCAGATTTTCCCCAAAAACATGAAAAGTAGAAGCAACGACATTTTTAATGAAGACTTTGACTAGCTGGCAGCATTGGGATCCCCCAAATGACATTTGACCATTTTGGTGGGTTTTAGTTGGCAACCCCAAAAAACATTGAATATTTTAATTTTTGGGACTTTTTGACTTTGGCGAATTCATCTGTTCTACCAAACTCTAAAGTTGGCAACACCAAGTAAACCGGTCGGTAGCCTACATCCTTGAGATTTTAGGAAAATTATGACTTTTCAGAAAAACAAGATGGCGGACAGTGTAGCGGCCATCTTGTAAAAATGACGAAAAATCCCAATTTTCGACACGATAAATGGGACAGCTGGCAACCCCTGACTGGATTGTGTTGTATGAACCCGTTGTGTATTTTGTTGAGGAGTGTTGCCTGGTGCAAAAATTTTCCCCATTTTTAGGGTATTTTCCCAGATTTTCCCCAAAAATTGAAAAGTAGAAATAACGCCATTTAGAATAGAAACTTTGATTAGCCGGCAACTTTGGAATCATCCAAATGACATTTCACCATTTTCATCACTTTCAGCTGGCAACCCCGAGCGCCATTAGGGCTTGAATTTTCGGGTTAGACCCGACTTTGGCGAGTTCTTTTGTTTTACCAAACTCAAAAGTTGGCAAAACCAAGTACACCAGTCGGTGGCTTGCATCCTTGAATCTTCAGGAAAATTATGACATTTCAGAAAAACAAAATGGTGGACACTGTGGCGGCCATCTTGTAAAAATGACGAAAAATCCCAATTTTCATCACGATAAATGGAATAGCTGGCATCCTCCGACTGGATTGTGTTCTATAAACCGGTTGTGTACTACATCAAGGAGTGTTGCCTGGTGCAAAAAAAGTCCCCATTTTTGGGGTACTTTTCCAGATTTTCCCCGAAAACGTGACAAGTGGGAATAACAACATTTTAAATGGAAATTTTACATAACCACCAAGAATGGGGTGCTTCAAATGATATTCGACCATTTTCATCACTTTCAGCGGGCAACCCCGAGAGCCATTGGGGTTTGAATTTTCAGGTCAGAGCCTACTTTGGCGAGTTCTTTTGTTCAACCAAACTCAAAAGTTGGCAACACCAAGTACACCAGTCGGTGGCTTGTATCCTTGAAATTTCAGGAAAATTATGACTTTATAGAAAAACAAGATGGCGGACAGTGTGGCGGCCATCTTGTAAAAATGACGATGTACATGTACATGAAGTTTAAATAAATAAATAAATAAAAAAAAATCCCAATTTTCGACACGATAAATGGGACAGCTGGCAACCCCCGACTGGATTGTGTTGTATTAACCGGTTGTGTATAGGTCAAGGAGTATTGCCTGGTTCAAAAAGTTTCCCCATTTTTACGGTATTTTCCCAGATTTCCCCCAAAAGTAGAAATAACGACATTTTGAATGGAGACTTTGATTAGCATTGAGGGTTGTTGAAATTTGTATACCCTCCCCTCCCCAACCTCCCCTTTCCGGTGGCAGGTAGGTCCTGAGTGGAGCGAACCTGCGAGACCGAGGAGAGCGAAGGGGGAGGTGGCAAGCGAAGCGAGCCGGCGACCTCCGTAGCGTATCAAAGGTTGAGTGGGTGAAGCTCCCCTCCCCAACCTCCCCTAAAATTGAAAGGGCTGTAACTTCATAACCGTTAGAGATAGCCATCAGGTGTTTAAACAAATATTGTAGTAGGCGTCGAAACCTGTCCGGTAGCAGGTAGGTCCTGAGTGGAGCGAAGGGGGGATGTGGCGAGCGAAGCGAGCCGACGACCTCCGTAGCGTATGGTTGAGTGGGTGAAGCGTAACTCAGGGACGACGAAAAGCAAACCTTAGGGAAATGTTTTTTTTATACTTCTCAAATGTTTTAGGGGTTCTTAAGGGTTCTCAAACTGATTTAGGGGTAATTCTAACGGATTTTCCAATTTATTTAAGGATGCCTATGGATTCTCAAAATTTTACAAGGGTAAGAAATACTTCTCAAAAACACCAAACACGCGAGCTGCGCGCAGCTCGCGCACCCAAGCATTTATATTTATATTTTATATATATATTATATAAAACTACAAAGCCACTGACTCACTCACTGATTGACATGCCGTTTCTCGCAATGGGTGAGAGATGGGTTAGGATTATGTTTTGCAATAATGTATAAAACCATAGACTGAGTAGAGGAAAATTATAGAGGAGATTCAAATCCAAGATGGCGGCCGAGTCCATTTCCGGTTTCGGTGGGGAAAAGACTTGGAGGGGTTTCGACTCATAGGTCCTGTATAAAATCTGGAATGATTTAAAAAAAAAGTAAAAAAAAAAAAAAAAACAAGATGGCGGCTGCGCTAGGACGTTTTGAAAATTGCTACTTTTTTCACTCGACTTTGGTGAATTGTTTTGTTCAACCGATTCCAAAAGTTGGCAAGACCAAGTACACCAATCGGTGGCCTATATCCTTGAGATTTCAGAAAAATTGTGACTTTTCAGTAAAACAAGATGGCGGACGCTGTGGCGGCCATTTTGTGAACAGTTGGAATTTTCGACTTTTTTCAAATCCATTTTTCGTGTAGTTGGCAACATCCGATGGGTTCCAATTGTACCGAGCGGTTGTGTGTTTTATTGACGAGTGTTGCCTGGTGAAATAAATTTCCCCATTTTTAGGCTACTTTCCCAGATTTTCCCCAAAAACATGAAAAGTAGAAGCAACGACATTTTTAATGAAGACTTTGACTAGCTGGCAGCATTGGGATCCCCCAAATGACATTTGACCATTTTGGTGGGTTTTAGTTGGCAACCCCAAAAAACATTGAATATTTTAATTTTTGGGACTTTTTGACTTTGGCGAATTCATCTGTTCTACCAAACTCAAAAGTTGGCAACACCAAGTAAACCGGTCGGTAGCCTACATCCTTGAGATTTTAGGAAAATTATGACTTTTCAGAAAAACAAGATGGCGGACAGTGTAGCGGCCATCTTGTAAAAATGACGAAAAATCCCAATTTTCGACACGATAAATGGGACAGCTGGCAACCCCTGACTGGATTGTGTTGTATGAACCCGTTGTGTATTTTGTTGAGGAGTGTTGCCTGGTGCAAAAATTTTCCCCATTTTTAGGGTATTTTCCCAGATTTTCCCCAAAAACGTGAAAAGTAGAAATAACGCCATTTAGAATAGAAACTTTGATTAGCCGGCAACTTTGGAATCATCCAAATGACATTTCACCATTTTCATCACTTTCAGCTGGCAACCCCGAGCGCCATTAGGGCTTGAATTTTCGGGTTAGACCCGACTTTGGCGAGTTCTTTTGTTTTACCAAACTCAAAAGTTGGCAAAACCAAGTACACCAGTCGGTGGCTTGCATCCTTGAATCTTCAGGAAAATTATGACATTTCAGAAAAACAAAATGGTGGACACTGTGGCGGCCATCTTGTAAAAATGACGAAAAATCCCAATTTTCATCACGATAAATGGAATAGCTGGCATCCTCCGACTGGATTGTGTTCTATAAACCGGTTGTGTACTACATCAAGGAGTGTTGCCTGGTGCAAAAAAAGTCCCCATTTTTGGGGTACTTTTCCAGATTTTCCCCGAAAACGTGACAAGTGGGAATAACAACATTTTAAATGGAAATTTTACATAACCACCAAGAATGGGGTGCTTCAAATGATATTCGACCATTTTCATCACTTTCAGCGGGCAACCCCGAGAGCCATTGGGGTTTGAATTTTCAGGTCAGAGCCTACTTTGGCGAGTTCTTTTGTTCAACCAAACTCAAAAGTTGGCAACACCAAGTACACCAGTCGGTGGCTTGTATCCTTGAAATTTCAGGAAAATTATGACTTTATAGAAAAACAAGATGGCGGACAGTGTGGCGGCCATCTTGTAAAAATGACGATGTACATGTACATGAAGTTTAAATAAATAAATGAATAAAAAAAAATCCCAATTTTCGACACGATAAATGGGACAGCTGGCAACCCCCGACTGGATTGTGTTGTATTAACCGGTTGTGTATAGGTCAAGGAGTATTGCCTGGTTCAAAAAGTTTCCCCATTTTTACGGTATTTTCCCAGATTTCCCCCAAAAGTAGAAATAACGACATTTTGAATGGAGACTTTGATTAGCATTGAGGGTTGTTGAAATTTGTATACCCTCCCCTCCCCAACCTCCCCTTTCCGGTGGCAGGTAGGTCCTGAGTGGAGCGAACCTGCGAGACCGAGGAGAGCGAAGGGGGAGGTGGCAAGCGAAGCGAGCCGGCGACCTCCGTAGCGTATCAAAGGTTGAGTGGGTGAAGCTCCCCTCCCCAACCTCCCCTAAAATTGAAAGGGCTGTAACTTCATAACCGTTAGAGATAGCCATCAGGTGTTTAAACAAATATTGTAGTAGGCGTCGAAACCTGTCCGGTAGCAGGTAGGTCCTGAGTGGAGCGAAGGGGGGATGTGGCGAGCGAAGCGAGCCGACGACCTCCGTAGCGTATGGTTGAGTGGGTGAAGCGTAACTCAGGGACGACGAAAAGCAAACCTTAGGGAAATGTTTTTTTTATACTTCTCAAATGTTTTAGGGGTTCTTAAGGGTTCTCAAACTGATTTAGGGGTAATTCTAACGGATTTTCCAATTTATTTAAGGATGCCTATGGATTCTCAAAATTTTACAAGGGTAAGAAATACTTCTCAAAAACACCAAACACGCGAGCTGCGCGCAGCTCGCGCACCCAAGCATTTATATTATATAAAACTACAAAGCCACTGACTCACTCACTGATTGACATGCTGTTTCTCGGAATGGGTGAGAGATGGGTTAGGGGTATGTTTTGCAATAATGTATAAAACCATAGAGTGAGAAGAGGAAAATTATAGAGGAGATTCAAATCCAAGATAGCGGCTGAGTCCATTTCCGGTTTCGGTGGGGAAAAGACTTGGAGGGGTTTCGACTCATAGGTCCTGTATAAGATCTGGAATGATTTAAAAAAAAAGTAAAAAAAAAAAAAAAAAATGGCGGCTGCGCTAGGACGTTTTGAAAATTGCTACTTTTTTCACTCGACTTTGGTGAATTGTTTTGTTCAACCGATTTCAAACATTGGCAACACCAAGTACACCAATCGAGGCCCTATATCCTTGAGATTTCAGAAAAATTGTGACTTTTAAAAAAAACAACATGGCGGACGCTGTGGCGGCCATTTTGTGAACAGTTGGAATTTTCGACTTTTTTCAAATCCATTTTTCGTGTAGTTGGCAACATCTGACGGGTTCGAAATGTACCGAGCGGTTGTGTGTTACGTCAACGAGTGTTGCCTGGCGAAGTAAATTTCCCCATTTTTAAGGTACTTTCCCAGATTTTCCACAGAAACATGAAAAGTAGAAATAACGACATTTTGAATAAAGACTTTGACTAGCTGGCAGCACTAGGGTCTCCCAAATGACATTTGACCATTTTGGTGCGTTTTAGTTGGCAACCCCAAAAAATATTGAATATTTTAATTTTTGGGACTTTTTGACTTTGGCGAATTCATTTGTTCTACCAAACTCAAAAGTTGGCAACACCAAGTACACCGATCGGTAGCCTATATCCTTGAGATTTCAGGAAAATTATGACATTTCAGAAAAACAAGATGGCGGACAGTGTGGCGGCAATCTTGTAAAAATGACGAAAAATCACAATTTTCGACACGATAAATGGGACAGCTGGCAACCCCCGACTGGATTGTGTTGTATGAACCGGTTGTGTATTTAGTCGAGGAGTGTTGCCTGGTGCAAAAATTTTCCCCATTTTTAGGGAGTTTTCCCAGATTTTCCCCAAAAACACGAAAAGAAGAAATAACGACATTTTGAATGGAGACTTTGACTAGCTGGCAACATTGTGGTTCCCCAAATGACATTTGACCATTTTCATCACTTTTAGCTGGCAACCCCGAGAGCCATTGGGGCTTGAATTTTCGGGTCAGACCCGACTTTGGCGAGTTCTTTTGTTCTACCAAACACAAAAGTTGGCAACACTAAGTACACCAGTCGGTGGCCTGTATCCTTGAGATTTCAGGAAAATTATGACATTTCAGAAAAACAAGATGGCGGACAGTGTGGCGGCCATCTTGTAAAAATGACGAAAAATCCCAATTTTCGACACGATAAATGGGACAGCTGGCAACCCCCGACTGGATTGTGTTGTAGGAACCGGTTGTGTATTTAGTCAAGGAGTGTTGCCTGGTCCAAAAATTTTCCCCGTTTTGAGGGAGTTTTCCCAGATTTTCCCCAAAAACATGAAAAGTAGAAATAACGACATTTTGAATGGAGACTTTGACTAGGTGGCAACATTGTGGTCCCTCAAATGACATTTGACCATTTTCATCACTTTTAGCTGGCAACCCCGAGAGCCATTGGGGCTTGAATTTTCGGGTCAGACCCGACTTTGGCGAGTTCTTTTGTTCTACCAAACTCAAAAGTTGGCAACAACAAGTACACCAGTCGGTGGCCTGTATCCTTGAGATTTCAGGAAAATTATGACATTTCAGAAAAACAAGATGGCGGACAGTGTGGCGGCCATCTTGTAAAAATGACGAAAAATCCCAATTTTCGACACGATAAATGGGACAGCTGGCAACCCCCGACTGGATTGTGTTGTATGAACCGGTTGTGTATTTAGTCGAGGAGTGTTGCCTGGTGCAAAAATTTTCCCCATTTTTAGGGTACTTTCCCAGATTTTCACCAAAAACATGAAAAGTAGAAAAAACGACAATTCGAATGAAGACTTTGACTAGCTGGCAGCATTGGGGTCCCCCAAATGACATTTGACCATTTTGGTGCGTTTTAGTTGGCAACCCCAAAAAACATTGAATATTTTAATTTTTGGGACTTTTTGACTTTGGCGAATTCATTTGTTCTACCAAACTCAAAAGTTGGCAACACCAAGTAAACCGGTCGGTGGTCTGTATCCTTGAGATTTCAGGAAAATTATGACATATCAGAAAAACAAGATGGCGGACAGTTTGGCGGCCATCTTGTAAAAATGACGAAAATTCCCAATTTTTGACGCGATAAATGGCACGACTGGCATCCCCCCACTGGATTGTGTTGTATGAACGGGTTATGTGTTTTGTTGAGTAGTATAGCCTGGTGCAAAAATTCTCCCAATTTATAGGGTATTTTCCCAGATTTTCCCCAAAAACGTGAAAAGTAGAAATAACGCCATTTTGAATAGAAACTTTGATTAGCCGGCAACTTTGGGATCCCCCAAATGACATTTCACCATTTTCATCACTTTCAGCTGGCAACCCCGAGCGCCATTAGGGCTTGAATTTTCGGGTTAGACCCGACTTTGGCGAGTTCTTTTGTTTTACCAAAGTCAACGAACAGCCACCGTTTTTTTACTGACAGGTACCTTGTATCCTGGTTACTTTAGGAAAATTGTGACATTTCAAAAATTCAAGATGGCGACAGTGACATTTCCGGTTTATTACCACTCACTCACTGACATAATTGTTCTCCCAGATGGTGGAGGGCGAGTGGGGTATATTTTTACAGATTCGTAAACAACTAACTCTCAAACCTATGGGAAAAGTGCCAAACCTCCCCTTTTCACCCCTCCCTATCGTGTCTCGGAAACCAAGAGACATGAAACATTTTTTTTTTCAGATTCGTATAGAGGAGGCTTGGAAAAGTAAAAACCATTTTTCAAAGTTGTCCTTTTGCCCCCTTTCTCCCCGCCCCTTTAGGCGGATCTCAGAAGTTAAGAGACTTGGAACATTTTTTTTTTCAGATTCGTAAGAACTGGCAAAGAGTTGGTCAAAAACATTTTTCAAAACTCCCCACTCTCCCCCCTTCACCCCTCCCCCCATCGTATCTCGGAAACTAGGACACGTAGCGGCATTTTGATTTTGACTATACTTTATTATTGAGGGTTGTTGAAATTTGTATACCCTCCCCACCCCAACCTCCCCTTTCTGGTGGCAGGTAGGTCCTGAGTGGAGCGAAGGGGGGAGGTGGCGAGCGAAGCGAGCCGGCGTCCTCCGTAGCGTAACGATGATTGAATGGGTGAAGCGTAACTCAGCAAACTTTAGAGTTATTTTTTTTATGGAAAAGGTCCGAGTTTTTAAATAAGGTTTTATTAGGGGTCCGTAGGGGTTTTCATACTGTTTTAGGGGTAATTCTAACGGATTTTCCAATTCATTTAGGGGTGCCTTTAGATTCTCAAAATTTTATAAGGGTAAGTAATACTTCTCACGAACACCAAACACGCGAGCTGCGCGCAGCTCGCGCACCCACGCAAACTAGTTTATATTATATAAAACTACAAGACCACTCACTGACTGACTCATTGACATGTCGTTTCTCGGAATGGGTGAGAGATGGGTTAGGGGTATGTTTTGCAATAATGTACAAAACCATAGATTGAGTAGAGGAAAATTATAGAGAAGATTCAAATCCAAGATGGCGGCCGAGTCCATTTCCGGTTTCGGTGGGGAAAAGACTTGGAGGGGTTTCGACTCATAGGTCCTGTATAAGATTAGGAATGATTATTAAAAAAAGTAAAAAAAAAAAAAAAAACAAGATGGCGGCTGTGCTAGGACGTTTTGAAAATTGCTACTTTTTTCACTCGACTTTGGTGAATTGTTTTGTTCAACCGATTTCAAACATTGGCAACACCAAGTACACCAGTCGAGGCCCTATATCCTTGAGATTTCAGGAAAATTGTGACTTTTAAAAAAAACAAGATGGTGGACGCTGTGGCGGCCATTTTGTAAACAGTTGGAATTTTCGACTTTTTTCAAATCCATTTTTCGTGTAGTTGGCAACATCTGACGGGTTCGAGTTGTACCGAGCGGTTGTGTGTTACAACAACGAGTGTTGCCTGGTGAAATAAATTTCCCCATTTTTAGGGTACTTTCCCAGATTTTCCCCAAAAACTTGAAAAGTAGAAATAACGACATTTTAAATAAAGACTTTGACTAGCTGACAGCATTGGGGTCCCCCAAATGACATTTGACCATTTTGGTGCGTTTTAGTTGGCAACCCCAAAAAATATTGAATATTTTAATTTTTGGGACTTTTTGACTTTGGCGAATTCATTTGTTCTAGCAAACTCAAAAGTTGGCAACACCAAGTACACCGATCGGTAGCCTATATCCTTGAGATTTCAGGAAAATTGTGACTTTTCAGAAAAACAAGATGGCGGATAGTGTGGCGGCCATCTTGTAAAAATGACGAAAAATCCCAATTTTCGACACGATAAATGGGACAGCTAGCAACCCCGGACTGGATTGTGTTGTACCCACCGGTTGTGTATTTCGTTAAGGAGTGTTGCCTGGTGCACAAATTTTTCCCACTTTTGGGGTGCTTTTCCAGATTTTCCCCGAAAACATGAAAAGTAGAAATAACGACATTTTGAATAGAGACTTTAACTAGCCGGCAACATTGGGATCCCCCAAATGACATTTGATCATTTTCATCACTTTCAGCTGGTAACCCCGAGAGCCATTAGGGCTTGAATATTCGGGTCAGACCCGACTTTGGCGAGTTCTTTTGTTCTACCAAACTCAAAAGTTGGCAACACCAAGTACACCAGTCGGTGGTCTGTATCCTTGAAATTTCAGGAAAATTATGACATTTCAGAAAAACAAGATGGCGGACAGTGTGGCGGCCATCTTGTAAAAATGACGAAAATTCCCAATTTTCGACACGATAAATGGGACAGCTGGCAACCCCCGACAAGATTGTGTTGTATGAACCGGTTGTGTATTTTGTTGAGCAGTGTTTTCTGGTGCAAAAATTTTCCCCATTTTTAGGTAGTTTTCCCAGATTTTCCCCAAAAACATGAAAAGTAGAAATAACGACATTTTGAATGGAGACTTTGACTAGCCGGCAACATTGGAGTCCCTCAAATGACATTTGACTATTTTCATCACTTTCAGCTGGCAACCCCAAA
The DNA here is from genome assembly GCA_963853795.1 of Xestia rhomboidea. Lineage (NCBI taxonomy): Eukaryota > Metazoa > Arthropoda > Insecta > Lepidoptera > Noctuidae > Xestia > Xestia rhomboidea. Next base: position 2,914,125 of record OY970780.1, read on the forward strand.
AGCCATTGGGGCTTGAATTTTAGGGTCAGACCCGACTTTGGCGAGTTCTTTTGTTCTACCAAACTCAAAAGTTGGCAACACCAAGTACACCAGTCGGTGGCCTGTATCCTTGAGATTTCAGGAAAAATTATGACATTTTAGAAAAACAAGATGGCGGACTTAGTGGCGGCCATCTTGTAAAAATAACGAAAAATCCCAATTTTCGACACGATAAATGGAACAGCTGGCATCCCCCGACTGGATTGTGTTGTATGAACCGGTTGTGTATTTCGTCGAGGAGTGTTGCCTGGTGCAAACAAAATCCCCATTTTTGGGGTACTTTTCCAGATTTTCCCCGAAAACGTAAAAAGTAGAAATAACGTCATTTTAAATGGAAATTTTGCATTATCACCTAGAATGGGGTACTGCAAATGACATTTGACCATTTTTATCACTTTCAGCGGGCAACCCCGAGAGCCATTCGGGCTTGAATTTTCGGGTCAGACCCGACTTTGGCCAATTCTTTTGTTCTACCAAAGTCAACGGACAGCCACCGTGTTTTACTTACAGGTAACTTGTATCCTGGTTACTTGAGGAAAATTGTGACATTTCAGAAATTCAAGATGGCGGCCGTGCCATTTCCGATTTATTACCACTCACCCACTGACATAATTGTTCTCCCATATGGTGGAGGGGAAGGGGGGTATATTTTGACAGATTCGTAAACAAATAACTCTCACGAGTAAGGGATAAGTGCCAAACCTCCACTTTGTGCCCCCCTTCCCACCCCTCCCTACCGTATCTCGGAAACTAAGAGACCTGTGTTTTTTTTTTTATGAATTCGTATAGAGGAGGATCGGAAAAGAAAAAACCAGTTTTCAAAGTTGGCCCCCTTGTCCCCCTTCTTCCCCCCTTTAGGCGGATCTCAAAAGTTAAGAGACTTGGACCATTTTTTTTTCAGATTCGTATAAAGGGGCAATGCATTAGTCGAAATCATTTTTCAAAACTCCCCACTCTCCACCCCGTCACCCCTCCCCCCATCGTATCTCGGAAACTAGGACACGTAGCGGCATTTTGATTTTTACTATACTTTATTATTGAGAGGCGTTGAAATTTGTACACCCTACCCTCCCCTCCCCAACCTCCCCTTTCCGGTGGTAGGTAGGTCCTGAGTGGAGCGAAGGGGGGAGGTGGCGAGCGAAGCGAGCCGGCGACCTCCGTAGCGTAACGGAGGTTGAGTGGGTGAAGCTCCCCTTCCCAAACTCCCCTAAAATTGAAAGGGCTGTACCTTCATAACGGTTAGAGATAGCCATCAGGTGTTTGAACAAATATTAAAGTAGGTGTCGAAACCTGTCCGGTGGTAGGTAGGTCCTGAGTGGAGCGAAGGCGGGAGGTGGCGAGCGAAGCGAGCCGGCGACCTCCGTAGCGTAACGATGATTGAGTGGGTGAAGCGTAACTCAGCAAACTTTAGGGTAATGTTTTTTATGGGAAAAGGTCTGAGTTTTTAAATAAGGTTTTAGATTTTATTAGGGGTTCGTAAGGGTTTTCATACTGTTTTAGGGGTAATTCTAACGGATTTTCCAATTCATTTAAGGGTGCCTATAGATTCTCAAAATTTTAAAAGGGTAAGTAATACTTCTCAAAAACACCAAACACGCGAGCTGCGCGCAGCTCGCGCACCCAAGCAAACTAGTTTATATTATATAAAACTACAAAGCCACTCACTCACTCATTGACATGTCGTTTCTCGGAATGGGTGAGAGATGGGTTAGGGGTTTGTTTTGCAATAATGTACAAAACCATAAAGTGAGTAGAGGAAAATTATAGAGGAGATTCAAATCCAAGATGGCGGCCGAGTCCATTTCCGGTTTCGGTGGGGAAAAGACTTGGAGGAGTTTCGACTCATAGGTCCTGTATAAGATCTGGAATGATTTAAAAAAGAAGTAAAAAAAAAAAAAAAAACAAGATGGCGGCTGCGCTAGGACGTTTTGAAAATTGCGACTTTTTCCACCCGACTCTGACGAATTGTTTTGTTCTACCAATTCCAAAAGTTGGCAACACCAAGTACACCAATTGGTGGCCTATATCCTTGAGATTTCAGAAAAATTGTGACTTTTCGGAAAAACAACATGGCGGATGCTGTGGCGGCCATTTTGTAAACAGTTGGAATTTTCGACTTTTTTCAAATCCATTTTTCGTGTAGTTGGCAACATCCGACGGGTTCCAAATGTACCGAGCGGTTGTGTGTTTTATTGAAGAGTGTTGCCTGGTGAAATAAATTTCCCCATTTTTAGGGTACTTTCCCAGATTTTCCCCAAAAACATGAAAAGTAGAAATAACGACATTTTAAATAAAGACTTTGACTAGCTGGCAGCATTAGGGTCCCCCAAATGACATTTGACCATTTTGGTGCGTTTTAGTTGGCAACACCAAAAAATATTGAATATTTTAATTTTTGGGACTTTTTGACTTTGGCGAATTCATTTGTTCTACCAAACTCAAAAGTTGGCAACACCAAGTACAACGATCGGTAGCCTATATCCTTGAGATTTCAGGAAAATTATGACTTTTCAGAAAAACAAGATGGCGGACAGTGTGGCGGTCATCTTGTAAAAATGACGAAAAATCCCAATTTTCGACACGATAAATGGGACAGCTGGCAACCCCCGACTGAATTGTGTTGTATGAACCGGTTGTGTATTTAGTCGAGGAGTGTTGCCTGGTGCAAAAATTTTCCCCATTTTTAGGGAGTTTTCCCAGATTTTCCCCAAAAACATGAAAAGTAGAAATAACGACATTTTGAATGGAGACTTTGACTAAGTGGCAACATTGTGGTCCCCCAAATGACATTTGACCATTTTCATCACTTTTAGCTGGCAACCCCGAGAGCCATTGGGGCTTGAATTTTCGGGTCAGACCCGACTTTGGCGAGTTCTTTTGTTCTACCAAACTCAAAAGTTGGCAACATCAAGTAAACCAGTCGGTGGCCTGTATCCTTGAGATTTCAGGAAAATTATGACATTTCAGAAAAACAAGATGGCGGACAGTGTGGCGTTCATCTTGTGAAAATGACGAAAAATCCCAATTTTCGACACGATAAATGGGACAGCTGGCAACCCCCGACTGGATTGTGTTGTATGAACCGGTTGTGTATTTAGTCGAGGAGTGTTGCCTGGTGCAAAAATTTTCCCCATTTTGAGGGAGTTTTCCCAGATTTTCCCCGAAAACATGAAAAGTAGAAATAACGACATTTTGAATAGAGACTTTAACTAGCCGGCAACATTGGGATCCCCCAAATGACATTTGATCATTTTCATCACTTTCAGCTGGTAACCCCGAGAGCCATTAGGGCTTGAATTTTCGGGTCAGACCCGACTTTGGCGAGTTCTTTTGTTTTACCAAACTCAACGAACTGCCACCGTTTTTTTACTGACAGGTACCTTGTATCCTGGTTACTTTAGGAAAATTGTGACATTTCAAAAATTCAAGATGGCGACCGTGCCATTTCCGGTTTATTACCACTCACTCACTGACATAATTGTTCTCCCAGATGGTGGAGGGCGAGTGGGGTATATTTTTACAGATTCGTAAACAACTAACTCTCAAACCTATGGGAAAAGTGCCAAACCTCCCCTTTTCACCCCCCTTCTCAACCCTCCCTATCGTATCTCGGAAACCAAGAGACTTGGTACAGTTTTTTTTCAGATTCGTATAGAGGAGCTTGGAAAAGTAAAAACCAGTTTTTCAAGTTGTCCCCCTTTCCCCCCTTCTCTGCCCCTTTAGGCGGATCTCGGAAGTTAAGAGACTTGGAACATTTTTTTTTCAGATTCGTATAAAGGTGTTAATTGTTGGTCAAAATCATTTTTCTAAACTCCCCCCTCTCCCTCCCTTGACCCCTCCCCCCATCGTATCTCGGAAACTAGGACACTTAGCGGCATTTTGATTTTTACTATACTTAATTTTTGTAGGGCATTGAAATTTTTATACCCTCCCCTCCCCAACTCCCCTAAAGTTGAAAGATAGTAGCTTTCCGGGGGTAGGTAGGTTCTAAGTGGAGCGAACCTTTGAGGCCGAGTGGAGCGAAGGGGGGAGGTGGCGAGCGAAGCGAGCCGGCGACCTCCGTAGCGTAACGAAGGTTGATTGGGTGAAGCTCCCCTCCCCAATCTCCCCTAAAATTGAAAGGGCTGTTACTTCGTAACGGTTAGAGATAGACTTCAGGTGTTTGAACAAATATTATAGTAGGCGTCGAAACCTGTCGGGTGGTAGGTAGGTCAAGGCGGTAGGTACGACAAGCATACTTTAGGGTAATGTTTTTTATGGGAAAAGGTCTGAGTTTTTAAATAAGGTTTTATTAGGGGTCCGTAGGGGTTTTCATACTGTTTTAGGGGTAATTCTTACGGATTTTCCAATTCATTTAGGGGTGCCTATAGATTCTCAAAATTTTATAAGGGTAAGTAATACGTCTCTAAAACACCAAACACGCGAGCTGCGCGCAGCTCGCGCACCCAAGCAAACTAGTTATTATATTATATAAAGCTGAATTACCACTGACTCACTGACTCATTGACATAATTGTTCTCCCAGATGGTGGATGGGGAGGTGGGTATTTTTTAACAGATTCGTAAACAAGTAACTCTGGTGAGTATGGGAAAAGTGCCAAACCTCCCCTTTTCACCCCCCTTCCTCCCCCTCCCTATCGTATCTCGGAAACTAAGGGACCCGTATTTTTTGTTTTTTACGGGATCGTATAGAGGAGGCTCGGAAAAGTAAAAACCAGTTTTCAAAGTTGTCCCCCTTTCTCCCCTTCTCCCCCCCTTTAGGCGGATCTCGGAAGTTAAGAGACTTGGAACATTTTTTTTTTTCAGATTTGTATAAAGGGGCCAATTGTTAGTCGAAATCATTTTTCAAAACTCCCCACTCTCCCCCCTTCACCCCTCCCCCCATCGTATCTCGGAAACTAGGACACGTAGCGGAATTTTGATTTTTACTATACTTTATTATTGAGGAGCGTTGAATTTTTATACCCTCCCCTCCCCAACCTCCCCTAAAATTGAAAGGGCTGTAACTTCATAACGGTTAGCGGTAGCCATCAGGTGTTTGAACAAATATTATAGTAGGCGTCGAAACCTGTCCGGTGGTAGGTAGGTCCTGAGCGGAGCGAACCTGCGAGACCGAGTGGAGCGAAGGGGGGAGGTGGCGAGCGCAGCGAGCCGCCGACCTCCGTAGCGTAACGAAGGTTGAGTGGGTGAAGCGTAACTCAGGGACGACGACAAGCAAACCTTAGAGTAATGTTTTTTTTATACTTCTCAAATGTTTTAGGGGTTCTTAAGGGTTCTCATACTGATTTAGGGGTAATTCTAACGGATTTTCCAATTCATTTAAGGATGCCTATGGATTCTCAAAATTTTATAAGGGTAAGGAATACTTCTCAAAAACACCAAACACGCGAGCTGAAGGTTGAGTGGATGAAGCGTAACTCAGGGACGACGACAAGCAAACTTTAGGATAATGTTTTTTTTATGGGGAAAGGACTGAGTTTTTAAATAAGGTTTTAGTTTTTATTAGAGGTTCGTAGGGGTTTTCATACTGTTTGAGGGGTAATTCTAACGGATATTCCAATTCATTTAAGGATGCCTATAGATTCTCAAAATTTTATAAGGGTAAGTAATACTTCTTAAAAACACCAAACACGCGAGCTGCGCGCAGCTCGCGCACCCAAGCAAACTAGTTATACTATATAAAGCTGAATTACCACTGACTCACTCACTGATTGACAGAATTGTTCTCCCAGATGGTGGATGGGGAGGTGGGTATATTTTGACAGATTCGTAAACAACTAACTCTAAAACCTATGGGAAAAATCCCAAACCTCCCCTTTTCGCCCCCCTTCTCCCCCCTCCCTATCGAATCTCGGAAACCAAGAGACTTGGAACATTTTTTTTTTCAGATTCGGATAGAGGGGGCTGAGAAAAGTAAAAATCATTTTTCAAAGTTGTCCCCCTTTCCCCCCTTCTCCCCCCCTTTAGGCGGATCTCGGAAGTTAAGAGACTTGGAACATTTTTTTTTTCAGATTCGTAAGAAGGGGCAAAAAGTTGGTCAAAATCATTTTTCAAAACTCCCCCCTCTCCCCCCCATCACCCCTCCCCCCATCGTATCTCGGAAACTAGGACACGTAGCGGCATTTTGATTTGGACTATACTTTATTATTGAGGAGCGTTAAAATTTTTATACCCTCCCCTCCCCAACCTCCCCTTTCCGGTGGTAGGTAGGTCCTGAGTGGAGCGAACCTGCGAGACCGAGTGGAGCGAAGGGGGGAGGTGGCGAGCGAAGCGAGCCGTCGACCTCCGAAGCGTAACGAAGGTTGAGTGGGTGAAGCTCCCCCTCCCCAACCTCCCCTAAAATTGAAAGGGCTGTAACTTCATAACGGTTAGAGATAGCCATCAGGTGTTTGAACAAATATTATAGAAGGCGTCAAAACCTGTCCGGTGGTAGGTAGGTCCTGAGCGGAGCGAGCCTGCGAGACCGAGTGGAGCGAAGGGGGGAGGTGGCGAGCGAAGCGAGCCGCCGACCTCCGTAGCGTAACGAAGGTTGAGTGGGTGAAGCGTAACTCAGCAAACTTTAGGGTAATGTTTTTTATGGGAAAAGGTCTGAGTTTTCAAATAAGGTTTTATTAGGGGTCCGTAGGGGTTTTCATACTGTTTTAGGGGTAATTCTAACGGATTTTCCAATTCATTTAGGGGTGCCTATAGATTCTCAAAATTTTATAAGGGTAAGTAATACTTCTCAAAAACACCAACACGCGAGCTGCGCGCAGCTCGCACACCCAAGCAAACTAGTTATATTATATAAAGCTGAATTACCACTGACTCACTGATTGACAGAATTGTTCTCCGAGATGGTGGATGGGGAGGTGGGTATATTTTTGCAGATTCGTAAACAACTAACTCTGAAACCTATGGGAAAAGTGCCAAACCTCCCCTTTTCACCCCCCTTCTCACCCCTCCCTATCGTATCTCGGAAACCAAGAGACTTGGAACATTTTTTTTTTCAGATTCGTATAGAGGAGGCTGGGAAAAGTAAAAATCATTTTTCAAAGTTGTCCCCCTTTCTCCCCTTCTCCCCCCCTTTAGGCGAATCTCGGAAGTTAAGAGACTTCGAACAATTTTTTTTTCAGATTCGTATAAAGGGGCCGATTTTTAGTTAAATTCTTTTTTCAAAACTCCCCCCTCTCCCCCCCTTCACCCCTCCCCCAATCTTATCTCGGAAACTAGGACACGTAGCGGAATTTTGATTGTTACTATACTTTATTATTGGGGGGCGTTGAAATTTTTATACCCTCCCCTGCCCTCCCCAACCTCCCCTTTCCGGCGGTAGGTAGGTCCTAAGTGGAGCGAACCTGCGAGACCGAGTTAAGCGAAGGGGGGAGGTGGCGAGCGAAGCGAGCCGGCGACCTCCGTAGCGTAACGAAGGTTGAGTGGGTGAAGCTCCCCTCCCCAACCTCCCCTATAATTGAAAACGGCTGTAACTTAATAACGGTTAGAGATAACTATCAGGTGTTTGAACAAATATTATAGTAGGTGTCGAAACCTGTCCGGTGGTAGGTAGGTCCTGAGTGGAGCGAAGGGAGGAGGTGGCGAGCGAAGCGAGCCGGCGACCTCCGTAGCAAAACGATGATTGAGTGGGTGAAGCGTAACTCAGCAAACTTTAGGGTAATGTTTTTTATGGGAAAAGGTTTGAGTTTTGGAATGAGGTTTTATTAGGGGTCCGTAGGGGTTTTCATACTGTTTTAGGGGTAATTCTAACGGATTTTCCTAATTTTATAAGGGTTAGTAATACTTCTCACGAACACCAAACACGCGAGCTGCGCGCAGCTCGCGCACCCAAGCAAACTAGTTATATTATATAAAGCTGAATTACCACTGACTCACTGACTCATTGACATAATTGTTCTCCCAGATGGTGGATGGGGAGGTGGGTATTTTTTAACAGATTCGTAAACAAGTAACTCTGGTGAGTATGGGAAAAGTGCCAAACCTCCCCTTTTCACCCCCCTTCCTCCCCCTCCCTATCGTATCTCGGAAACTAAGGGACCCGTATTTTTTGTTTTTTACGGGATCGTATAGAGGAGGCTCGGAAAAGTAAAAACCAGTTTTCAAAGTTGTCCCCCTTTCTCCCCTTCTCCCCCCCTTTAGGCGGATCTCGGAAGTTAAGAGACTTGGAACATTTTTTTTTTTCAGATTTGTATAAAGGGGCCAATTGTTAGTCGAAATCATTTTTCAAAACTCCCCACTCTCCCCCCTTCACCCCTCCCCCCATCGTATCTCGGAAACTAGGACACGTAGCGGAATTTTGATTTTTACTATACTTTATTATTGAGGAGCGTTGAATTTTTATACCCTCCCCTCCCCAACCTCCCCTAAAATTGAAAGGGCTGTAACTTCATAACGGTTAGCGGTAGCCATCAGGTGTTTGAACAAATATTATAGTAGGCGTCGAAACCTGTCCGGTGGTAGGTAGGTCCTGAGCGGAGCGAACCTGCGAGACCGAGTGGAGCGAAGGGGGGAGGTGGCGAGCGCAGCGAGCCGCCGACCTCCGTAGCGTAACGAAGGTTGAGTGGGTGAAGCGTAACTCAGGGACGACGACAAGCAAACCTTAGAGTAATGTTTTTTTTATACTTCTCAAATGTTTTAGGGGTTCTTAAGGGTTCTCATACTGATTTAGGGGTAATTCTAACGGATTTTCCAATTCATTTAAGGATGCCTATGGATTCTCAAAATTTTATAAGGGTAAGGAATACTTCTCAAAAACACCAAACACGCGAGCTGAAGGTTGAGTGGATGAAGCGTAACTCAGGGACGACGACAAGCAAACTTTAGGATAATGTTTTTTTTATGGGGAAAGGACTGAGTTTTTAAATAAGGTTTTAGTTTTTATTAGAGGTTCGTAGGGGTTTTCATACTGTTTGAGGGGTAATTCTAACGGATATTCCAATTCATTTAAGGATGCCTATAGATTCTCAAAATTTTATAAGGGTAAGTAATACTTCTTAAAAACACCAAACACGCGAGCTGCGCGCAGCTCGCGCACCCAAGCAAACTAGTCTCTTCCTAAGTATGGAGTTTCTTCCACATTCTTCTCCATACAAACTACCTTAGCGAATGGGAAAAGAAGATGAACTCATTTCCTAAAGTGCCCTCTAATGGCGTAATTAAAATAAATATTTTCATATAAAAAGGAAGAGATGTGATATACTAATAAACGTAGCGTGAGCTTTAAGGATCCGTCGTTTGAGTAGTCCGCACTTATCCCGGGCAGTGAGCACACGTACCCTTAAAGAGTTCATCTACTTACTGATAATTTGGTGGTTTTATTCTAAACCCTAACTAGTGTTTCTAGTGAACACCACACTGTCTATCAGCAAAAACTCTACTAAATGATATGGAGAGAACTTATTAAATTGGTGTAAACTCTCCCAGATTACGCAGGAAGTCATATTTAAGTCACATACAAAAACTGGCTTGTTGATTTAATGGTCCTGGGTTCGATTCCCAAGTCGGGCAAAGTATTACTGGATTTTTCCATTAGGAATCTCTCGGTAGTAGCCCGGAGTTTGGATTAGTGCCCGGTTGATGGCTCTTAAACATCACTGGAAAAAGATATGGATGTACTATCGAGGACACTCCCGCCTGATCACCACTAAGCTAATTTTTGCTTGCACTTAAAACATAGAAACGCTCTCTATCCCTGCCCCGTTGACTTTATATATAAATAATTAATGAAAAAATACTAATCGGCGACACATGCCAAACGAGAGTTATTGTTATTTTGCGCGCCAGGGTTGACGCTTTCCTAATAGGCCTAAAGTTTAAGGTGGAGTGGCTCGGCGCCACCGCATGATTTAAGCAAAAAAAAATTTTTGTCAAAAAATTATTTACTGATCAGGCGGAAAAGACAACGACTGTACTATTAGTTACACGTCTGCCTAATCCTTCGATGAAATCAGGGCGTGATGTTATGTTAGGAAATATCCATGACTTTAAAGATCTTTGCCTATTTATTGTCTGATGAATTCTCGGAGCTGTCTACATAGACTAATTCTTCCGTGTAATCATAGTTCTGATCAAATCTTTGTTTTTGTTCGCGACTGTTTGCATTCAAACAAAGCTTAAATACATTTGATTGAGCGTTTGATTTCGTTCCTTAGTAGTATTTTTCCTTACATGGTTCATTTAGTAAACAAATACATTACAAAAAATTCCTAACATGATTTTTTGCAATAGCCATCTAAATTGAACATTTAAATTGAAAGCATACAGTATCAAAATGTGCCTTGGATGAACATAACCAATACATTTACAATTTTACAATTGTCTTGTGTATTAAAATTACCCTTTTATTTTTCTAAAAGTTAATTTCTCAGTGGTAGGTAGGTGTACATCCAGGGAAAACTAATCTGTTATTATATTACACTACGTCAATAATTGCCGTGGTATTGCTGATTTGTGATTTTAATAGACGAGCAATTTAAGTAAGTAAACATCCAATTACCATGACTATGCTTTGCTTGTTTTCCAAAAAACCGGCCAATTGAGAGTCGGACTCGCGCATGAAGGGTTCCGTTTCATCGTACTAGGGGAGCCCCCTTTATTTGTTATTATAGCGGCAACAGAAATATTACATTCCGAGAAAATTTCAGTTTTGAGTGTACCTATTACGGATCATGAGATACAGCCCGCAGACAGACAGACGGACAGTGGAGGCTTAGTACGGAACCCTGAAAATGACAAGCAAAATACACTGTATCTCAAAACTTATATTATAGGTATTTGCGTTGAACACAAAAACTATTCAAGTGATTATAAGTTTTGTTTTATCAAACATATCATTGGCTCAGATAAACTGTCACTTGATTGAAGTTTTATACTAGGTAGGGTAGCCTTAAATTGTTAGACTGGTCGTGCAACAGACTGGAAGATACTGTGGTGTGAACTATTGTGAAAATAAACTTTCGCGGAATGTTTCAGGTCTTTAATATAGTTCTATAGAGTTGATAATAAAAACTATTGCAAGAAGTGAGCATGTTTGTTGACCGGACAGACGTATTCCTGTTCGAATCGTGTTACCCAATTTTCCTCTCTCGACAACAGCGCCACCTACAGGTTCCCACTATAACTAATAACCACTCGAGTTTTCTTGTGGATACCTATTTAATTTATTAATTTAACAAAAAAGAAATGAGTTCTGAGAACTATTTTTATGCAGCAGACAATCAATTGTAAATGCCAGTAGATTAATCCCAGGTAAAAGCTTCGTGAGACATACGATTTCCTCAGAAGACAGTGCATCAGATGAAAGATATGGATTGCGGAGGAACAGACATCCCACCCCTCCTCACTTCATCAATACAGCAGAACATCGTCTTCCTGGACAGGAACTGCAGTGGTCAATCTGAAAATCTCTTAACTAAACAAACAAGCAAACGCAAACGGTTCTGGACAAATGGGGTATCATCGTCCCGTCCCAAATACAACGCCAGAGTGGAGCCCCTCTGCAGGATATGCAGAGGGGCTTCCTCCTATCTTGCCCCTCCTGCACAGCCACTTGCACCTTCCAGGATTTAAACGAAGCCAACGAAAGAGCTGTGCAGCTGTGCTGTGTGTGTTGCAGATGGCTATTTACTGGTCGGTCATTATTTGAGTCCATCGACACGCTACCGGCCATTTTCAACAACTTACTGTTTGGTTTCGATACTTAGGTTGTTGTCTATTTGTTAGACATTTTGCGTACAGACGGTTACAAACAAAATGTCACAGAAAATCTTTCTTTGATTTTTCTACTTCGATCAACAATTAGCAACTGTTGATAGAAGTTTTTCTATGAATCAAGTGACAGGTAGGTGACGCGGATCCGGAGCTGCGGGACTGTTCGAAAGAGATACCGTGGCCCCGGAACGCAAAGGGCGATGAAGGAACATGGATGGGTTTTAGTCAGTAAAAGTCTGACACTCCCTCCTACTCCGCCCAGAGCAGGAGGAGTCATTTGATGATTTCCCATCCAAAAAAAGGTAGGTGACGCGGATAGGATATTTCAAGCTAACTTTGTAAGCTAACTTTGATGGCTGCGAGACGTGGCATATTAACTGACAGTTATAAGTAAGGAAGTTATTGAAAACGGGCCTTAGAAGAAGAAGGTCCAAGATCACATGCTATCAATTCAATTTAACAAACTATTATTCGGTTGTTTTTAGGGCTGGTTACTATGCGTGTATCTTCACAAGTAGATACAACTTATGCGTTGGAAATCGGAAAACGAAAGCTTGGAAATTTTACTTAAGTGACGATGGGCATTATCATTATTTTATCTCCAAAAACGGAAACTTTTATATCCATCCGGAGAAACAGTTGTGGTCACACAAAACTGATTATTTAATTGACAATTTACTGAAAATTTATTGATATTTACGTAACATTGCAACGCAAGCCATGATTTCATATAACAAAACATCACGCCTGTTATCTTAGAAGAGTTAGGCAGAGGTGTACCTAATAGAACACCAACATTTCGCCAGTTATGTTTAAGTCCCATGTTGCCAATTGCCATCAACCGGGCACAAACCTGCTGCTGAGAAATTCTTGACGGAAAAACCCAACGCCATCATTTTGTGCAAAATATTTTGACAATAGCAACTCAGACATTTACAGTATTAGCTTTAACATAATATTGGCATTTGTCTCGCCTGCCTGAGCTCATAGTACTTCACATGAGGTCGCGAACTGAATATTAACAGTTACCTATCGATCATTGTGAATTTAACTGCAATATCTAAAATCATTGAAAAACTAATTAACATAAGACTAACCAACTACACTAATAAATATAACATTATTTCACAAGCTCAATATGGTTTTAGACAAAAATTATCTACGGAAGACGCAGCCACAGCATTAACCTCTCATATTGTTAACCTTGTCGATTCAGGAAAAAAGTGTCTAACTGTATTTCTTGATTTAAAAAAGCTTTCGATACCGTTTCTGTCCCCATTCTTGTGCATAGTCTGGAAGGCATAGGCGTAAGAGGAGAACCGTTAGCATTATTAATAGATTATCTACGGGATCGTAGACAAAAGGTTAAGGTAGGCGAGTATACTAGTAAGGAATCTTACGTGACTTACGGCGTTCCGCAGGGTAGCGTACTGGGCCCGACTCTATTCTTAATATATATTAACCATCTCTGCAAAATGTTGCTAAATAATGGTCGCGTTTTCTCATATGCAGATGACACAATTGATTGATGCAATTGTTTTCTCTGGCGATACATGGAAATCTGTATATCAATCTGCTGAAAAGGGTCTTTCCAAGATAGCTAACTGGTTGAACTCACATCTTCTTACACTGAACATTTCTAAAACAAAATATATTCCATTTACAATCTACAACAACACTCAACCTGGACCTAACGTAACTCTCAAAATCCACACTTGTCATAATATATCTAGCACAAACTGCTCTTGTAAATTAATTGAAAAAGTGACTCATATAAAATACCCAGGTATAATTGTTGATCAGCGGTTGTCTTCGCACACTCATACAGATATGGTCATGGCCCGTGTTAGAAAACTTATCTGGATATTTAAGAACCTACGACATGTTACAACTAAAAAAATGTTAACTGAAATCTATGTTGCTCTGGCTCAGTCAATTCTTACCTACTGCATACCGGTGTGGGGCGGTGCAACTAAAACGAAGTTTCTTGAGCTAGAGCGAGCACAGAGATCTCTTATCAAAGTCATGTACACCAAACCGTTTAGATTCCCAACCAATGAGTTATACTCCCTGAGCGGCATTCTCACAGTCAGAAAATTGTACATACTACATGCTGTCTTAAAGTTACACAAAGTCCTGCCATACGACCCTCACCAACAGGAAAGAAGACGTAAATACAGTGTTGCACCAGCTAAATTCGTTAGAACTGCATATGTCAAACGACAATTTAACGCAAACTCTGCTGCTTTATATAACAAAATTAATAAAGTGATTAACATCTATCCTATGAGTACCAAAGACTGCAAAAAGGCAATAGTTCAATGGCTAAAACCGAAGTCCTATGATGATATTGAACTATTGCTGCAAGCATCGTCAATATGAAGCAAAGAGATGCACACACGCACACGCACACACAAACATACACACACTCACAGGCACATACACTCACATACTCATACACACATACTCAAATGCACTATTTTAGGTTATATCTTTAAGTTTAGTTTTCTTTTTTCTTTTATTTAGTATAGTTCAAGTCTTGTCTTGTTTAGTTTTAGATCTTAGTGTAATTTTTGTTTAAATTCTGCTATTATTTTGTACACTACTTTTATCACTACAAAATGTGTCATTGAAGAGCGGGATCTCCTAGCACAGGTATATCTTTTACTTAAAAGGAGGTCCCTATGTAAGATTCACTGTAAAAGTTGTACAAGTTTCTGCAATAAACCTTTTTATTTTTTATTTATTTATTTTAACTGCAGTATTATCCTGCATGGCTTCCATACAACCGCATTAAAAGAGTGTCCATGAGGTTTCTTGCCCGTTCTTCTCCATAGAGATCTACGCTAGGGAATGGGCAACTACAGTACTTTCACATGTCTTGTGACTGGGATTGTAGCTACATTTAATTTTCATCTTTGTTTTGACAATTCAAAAGTGCCTGTAACGGGCCTCTTTGAAATAATGCTTTGATTTGATGATTTTGATCGTATCTGATAAGCTTGTCAAAATGATAGCCGGCCTTCACTTTGTTTACAGATTTCGTTTCAACATTATCACTTTATTGCCACTTCTATTCTATTCCTTCTTGAAATCCTTTTGGGTGAAGCATACATTTCGCGACAAACACGCTTTATAGGTAGCACCAGGTTCTTGAGATTAAAATATTCCACGTCGTTCTGGCACATTAATTTGTGAACCGTGAATCATTCTAGTCTAAATTATTTTTCATCTAAACATTACGCGCGTCGAAGTCTAGGAAATTTTTGTCAACCACAACCATTAGAGTAAACAAAACAGTTGAAATATTCCGTACTTGTTTTGCTACGGGCTTTGTTGACAATCGAACCTTCTTTCCTCTTCCATAAGGCCCGGTTTCCACCAAAGCTGAGAGATGTGCGGAAACCCACCAATCACATGTAGTTGCAGGTCTCTCGTCTATCCTCTGATTGGTTGAAGCTTGCACTTCTCTCCGCTCCGCTCGTCTCCGCTTAGTTGGAAACCGGGCCTTAGGCCTATCGCGGGTATTGCCTAGTGCCTGTTTTCACAAAAACCAAGGGACACCAGTAGAATATTTACATAGCTAGCCAGTAGCTATACTTTCCCGTTGCTATGGAAATAATTCCTATGTCTTTGTCTTCGTAGAAACTCGAGTCTACGGTTCAGAGACGAGAAAGAGCTTTCTCTATGTACTTAGAATAGATGCGTGCTGCAGTGAAAATGTGGTGTTGCCCCACAAACGATGGGACACTTGAAATCGTGTCCTGCCTGTCCTGTAACTTAATTGCACATCACAGGAGCTAATGGACGCTACTGAAAGTGCCAAACTCCTCGCCAAATTTTGGGCTGACTCAAATTGTCATCAACGTATAAGCATAATACAGAAATTGATTCTGTATGAGGCCAATATTTATCTCAGAATGGTGGAGCAACATTTAAAAAAATATTGTGTGCGTTGTCTATTCACACGTGATGGGACAGGAACGTGGAGATTGGCACAACCAATACTACATCACCTAGTGGTCACTGAGGGTACTGAGGTCAAGCTGCGAATGATGATAAAAAGTTTCACCGTCGTGCTATTCGATGAAAAGTTCTGCTTTCTAACAAATAGACCTACTGAGAATGTACTGCTACTGTAACCATGTTTACTTTAAACCTTGATGCTCATTTCTCTCATCTGCATGGTTTATTCTAGAACATAACATTAAAACTGTTTATATTTATAAGTTTCCTTGCTATATAATACTTCTGTTTATACAGCCAGTATAGTCCGGTAGTTTGTATTGTAATTATAATGTTCGTTGTTATTAAAGCAGACAAAGTATCTACATATTTGGATCAGAATGCAATGTTTTGGTTTTGACTAGTTCGATCGCTATTTATCTCACGAAAAAATTCGGTTGCAATAACGATGCTTGCGAGAATCGCATCTTGGATGTAGATACTTGCGTTTCCCGCAAGCATCATTATTGCAACCGAATTTATTCGTTATTAATTAGCAATCGAAAGTTAGTGATTTTTTCGTTATCTCTGTCTGCCCTGGGTCTTATTCTTATTGCACTCTCAGGGCATTCAGCCCTGTTGGCACTCAAACGTTAGGATACAACGTGGACACAAACGGCCACAAACGGATAAACAGCGGACACAAACGGAGCGGAGAGAAAACGTGTGTGGTATTGATTGATAAATGATGTTTATTTTGCAAATAGGTTTTTACAAACACTTTTACACGTCATTTTTTTATGAAACTTGATGGGGCCGGTGTTTCGTACCTGACTACTCTGAGAAGAAACAGCCGAAACAAACTCAGAGGTCATAGTCTCTTTTATAGTCCAGACATAATCTTGCTCAACTCACATGAGAACTATACAGATTAGTGTCTGAGATGGTCTTTTTTTTTTAAATCTCCTTTTCTTCCTGCAATCTGTCTTGTAATCAACATTAAGCTAGAAAGACGGTCTTTTCTTCTAAAGATGGTCTTTTGAAGACAGAACCATACAGATTTAAGTGGACCTGTCCAGTCATTGCAAGCATTTATCAGTTATCGTGTAGCTCGAACTCAAGCTCGACTTATAACTCAAGGAGCTCAACGAAACGACGAACAATACCAAAGAAAGGACATTTGGCTAGGTCGCTTATAGTACTCAAACTGACAGACAGTCGTGGGAAAGAAAAAGAAATGTGACCCACATGGTCCTCTCATTCACAATAATTAAATTAAATAAATAGTAATTTACACAATGAATGTCAATAAAAATCACAAAAATCATTAAATGTCATAATAATAATAAAAAAGTAAATGAAAAAAAAATGTTATAAAATAAATAAACGAAATAAAAAAGTAAAATACTTAACAAAGTAAATATTCATGTCAAATACACATAAAATAATAAAATAAAAATTATAAAAAATTTATGATTGAAATCCGTTCCGTTCCCACAGCCAATAGGCATAGATTTTTATACATCACACAACGCGACTCTCTTATCTCTTGCCATTGGTCGAATCGTGCACATCTCTCTGCTTTTGTGAAAACCGGGCCTTATGACTGGTTAGCTTTCACCACGATGTGACATGGACTTACGTCATTTGTTTTGGACCTAGGCCACAAATAACTAATTATCACGAACATAAAACTATAGTTGTATGTTTATATGGTCGACGTTTTCCGGCACGAAGAGAAGATTCGTTCTTGATAAGGATTTATTTTCTACAGAGTACAGACGTATGGTACAAATTAATAGTTGCCTGCAAGCTCAAAGTGGGCCAAGTTCAAGTCCGTTAACTTAAAATTATAAAACCTTAGCACTATCGGTGCCTATTGTATTCTATTGAATACAGTGATTACCTAGTTTTTCATCAGTAACTTGTTAGTTACTAGTCATAACATTTAAATGAATGTCGTGAATAAGACCAAGACCCCCTTGTACCAGTTGCCTTTGATATTCCTCAAGAGTGTTCTCTTCCAAACAATGAACTAGCCTATCGAAGTCCACCTCCACCGCTGGACATAGGCGCATAGGTGCTATGCTATACCTAGGCTGTTGGAGAGAGCCCACGCTTCACCACAATACCCCGATCTCTGTGCCTTCCTCACCAAGTCTATCGGTCCTTCGACAGGCAAGGCCGGAAAAATTAGAAATCTTATCTTCCTGAGTTAATGCCAAAAGTGAAGAAAACAAAGGTAAACAGAACAAGGGAAATACTGAGAATGAAAAGGAAAATCAAGTGCAATGTTTGAACTTATACAGCACCTCATTTTTGGATTTATGGAGATCACAGGGAATCGTGCCACATTTTACAATTAAACTGCTCTACTAACGTAACACAAAACATTTGGTTCAATCTACATACACTCATAAAATTTTGCTCACGCAGGTAAACACAAAACGCAAGAACATTAAAACACAGTAAGAATTGATTGAGTCAATTCGTATGATTACCTCATCTAAGACAACAGTACGGTTGCGAAAGAAAGCGCGCACACAGAATAATTAGTGAGGCCTTCGTTAAAGTTAGTACAGACGGCAAAACAGTTAGGTTTGCAGGCCAATTGAACTATAAGACAGGAAAGAATACACTGGTTAGTACGCACTCAACCGAGAAGAAAGCATTCATAACATTATGTAGACAAAGTAAAAGCACCATTCAAGTAACATTAGAATGTAAAATTGTTAGTACTGGACAAACTTATAGGAATGATCACAGAAAGTTGGCCAGTCATAACACGAAGAAGAACTACACCCTAACTGCACCTACCTAATCCATTACTTCGTTTCATTTTCGTCTTCTCCTCGACAACGCTAATAACGCAATGAACGGTAATCATCAAATGACTCCCCCGCTCTGGGAGGAGCGGAAGGGAGTGTCAGACTTGTACTGACTAAAACCCATCCACGTTCCTTCTCCGCCCTTTGTTTCAGGGCCGCGGTATATATAACATTTTCGGATTTCCAGTTATCGGAGTTGAAAATTTTGGTGAACTTTGGCGCACCCCGCGATATCTCTTTCGAATAGTCCCGCAACCCAGGAATATGACACTTTAGTGCACACCTATTTCTTTCTTCAGGGTACTTTCCACAACACATCTAGATTTGTAAGCCTTCATTAATGAGGTTTCTGACGCAGTTCACACATGCAAATTCAAGGTGTCACTTTAATTAGTAATTGACTAACAGAACTGTTTTCGGTACCTTTTCTGAATTGGATGATTTGATTTGCGTTTCACACTAGAACCGGCCCTAATTAACATTTATGAAAATCATGTGAGGGTAGTTGAATAAACACCTTCGCTTTGCTGTGCCGGTACCTCCAATACTTCAGTCTTCCCGCGACCACGGCTGGTGCAATCCGGTCGAAACGTCGGGCTTATAATAAAGGTAAAATTAGCGATAAATACCCGTTTCCATATGTTTTATACTTAATGAATTGGATGATGTCATTATAATTTTCTCAGCCAAAAAAACTTTTTTGCAAATTATAAAAAGTGAAACTATTGTGACTTTAGCTTCAGAAGTCGGTGACTTTGTTTGTCTGATTTACTTTTTGCCATCACATTCATTAATTTCTACAACGATTTTAAGCAGGATTGCCGTTCTTCTTCTTCTTCTCAGAACATTTGCGTCCCCTGCTGGACTTATGCCTCTTGCATGGTTCTCCATTCGCTTCTGGATTCTTCTTCTTCAATGTCGTTAGCTTTCGGCAATCCAATACATTCTTGACTGTTCCGCATCACTTTATATATGCTTTGCCCTCAGGGTTGCCCGCATCTAACGGATTCCCAAAATCCCAGCATCGTAATTGTTTGTTCTTAAAGCTGCTGTAAAAAAATAAGGCAGTAATCCAATCTAGCCTGGAAGTTTCCCCTCTTCGTCACTAGTAGAAGATCATTATTTCAACCCAGAAAATAATTGCTAGCAAAAACACCTCTAAGGTCAGTCAACTCTCAATTTTGTTCGTCCGTTACAAAACCGAACAAAAAGCTCCCATTAGCTGGTCCAAGAGATGACTCACATAATCATTACTCGGATGAATCACTACAAATCAATTGCTGCTTGATATCTACTACCGGAACTAAAGCAAATTACATCGTACAAGATACCTCTGCCACACAGCTCGTAGGATAAACAGTATCACAACTACACCTCTGGCTCAATTGATGCAGTCGCAGACAATGAGTCACAACACGACGGAGAAGCGTATGGCTATCATCGACAAATACGATAAAGTTGTGTATAGCCTAGGTAAAAACCTAATTCATCGCCATAATCATCGGCTAAAAGCAATCTAATGCTGATAAGTCCTCAAAAATTTCTTCTTCTTCTACAGCTACTCTCGTTCAAGAGGTAGCAGCTGTTGCTGCAAGCCTAGTTGATATACTGATGTCTTTCGACTGTACCTTTGCCGCAAAAGTAAACAGAGTTAAGATGCGATACCCTTATGAGATAGTGAGCTACCTGCCGCCACTTATGCCGTACCCGCGAGTGAGCTGTACCTGTATTACTTTCAACTGTGAATCTCTATTAGTAGCTGTAAAGGAAAATGTCTTCTACACTGGTTATTTTATTAGTATCGATTTGAAGATTTAATTGGTACACGACATCAAAAGACTAAACTGTTATAATAAATAATGGATGGAGACAGTACCTATTTATATTTTGATAAAAGTGGGAGCAGTAAGTACCCAAGCAGCCGGTGAGCCTAGTGACCTAAACATTGCTATACAACCTGGGCCACCAAGGCCACTAAGGGCACCCCCTGCGGGGACGAGCCTCGGCTTAGGGCGTCCCTGGGAGAGGACAGCAAAGGGACGCTGAACCTGAGTTTTAACCCGACAGTTGTTGACAGTTTTTCGATATTATGCTCTTAAGTCGCGGATAACTTTTAATAGTGTGACTCAGAAATCTGATGTTAGCTCTTCATTTGTGTTATAGATGGTGCTGTAGTACTTTTGTCATACCGCTACAATTATTTCGGTCGTTAAAATGTCGATGAAAATGGAGTAAAGGAAGTTTTGGTTATGAAAGTGGCTCTTGAAGCATATGAAAATGGCTATAAGAGAAGGGGAAGACCAGAGAAACGATAGATGGACTGTGTGAAAGATGATAACATCTTGAAATGGGTTCGACTATTGATATGACAAGTCAAAAAGTCATGCTGCGATGAGTCTAACAAATTGGGATAAGGGAGAAGAATGATGGTGGTCAAAATTAATAACAGCGAGATTTGACACACCTTGGCGATAAGCTTGCTACGCTATTACCAATTTCCCTTCACGAATTAAATCCAATTAATAAATCTTCAAAGAACTTGGCCACATAGTGTGCGTTTGAAAATACATGAGACACATAAAAGTGTTAATTTAATCCGTGCACACCCGACACCTATAAAAATAACAATAAATCTCGTTTAATTACCATTTTACGATCAAATAGCTTCATAGACAGATTACCATAATTAAATGATAGTCAAACACGACTACGACGACGCGACGTAGTGACTGGAGACGACCATGAAAATGGCGTAGTTAGGCGTCCTCATTATGGTTCACCTTTTGACCGCAGTCACAAAGTTAGATTATGATAAGCTAGCTTCTGCCTTCGAGTTCACCCGCATATGAAATATTATCCTAATAATGTTGACGTACATCTACCGGAGACATTATGAAGGACAAGACGGCTGACGTGACTTGGGCCACCGATGCTCTCATATAAATAACAAAAGAAATAGACAATTCTTACATTAGCAGAAAGTTGCTAGTATGAAGAATGACTGTTTAAACCAAGAGAGAGAAATTAGGTACCTACGATAAGAAAGCAAAAACACACAATAAGCTATTACTCACGTGTTTATCTTAGGAGTGAATGGACAGCAAGCTTGAGTCGGTCCTAGTCACTAGCGAGCACTAGATAAACGACTGACAAGTCATTGTTCGTGATAAGGGCTTATCTAATAGTAGGTTAGTAGCAAACAATATAACACTTTCACTTGTGAACTATGCCTGTCACAAAACGATAATATGTTTTTCATCCCCCCATCTCGGAAAGAGTATTTTTGCTCTTCGATATCTAAGTGCAAAAGCCGTTTTTATCCGCTAGAAGATAAACTAAATTGGATTTAGAACATCGTGTGCCTCGTGTGTGTAGTTTGTGAACTCAAAACATCATTAAACCTCTTTACTTCTACCTCCATGTTGCCGAATTTATCACACAACCTTTTTTAATTTGATATAACTACTCTAAAGTACCTAACATAAATATTACACTCAACATAAGTAACTGTAGCAACGTTAAGTGCTTTAAATTTTTCTTAATTATACCTTAGTATTATTTGTTATAATTTAAAGATTATTCCTCCTACTTTACTGTTTACCTATCTT
Source organism: Xestia rhomboidea (assembly GCA_963853795.1). Classification (NCBI taxonomy): domain Eukaryota; kingdom Metazoa; phylum Arthropoda; class Insecta; order Lepidoptera; family Noctuidae; genus Xestia; species Xestia rhomboidea. Next base: position 2,936,247 of record OY970780.1, read on the forward strand.
ATTTTAGTAAAAGTATCTTGTGATTTTAAATGTTTTTTTTTTTGGATTTAGTCATTTCCTCGCTGAGGTGGGATGAAAAGTTACGTGTTGCACTCGAGTGCAAAGATTTTTCACCTCGTGCTCTTTTGATTCCCTCGCTAACGCTCAGGATGCTAATTTTTGAATCACTCGCGAAGGATTCTAAAATTGAGTCACAGCTGCGCTCGTGACTCAATTTTAGAATCCTTCGCCTGCTCGGTCATCAAAAATGAGCACGCGGTTACAAAGCAACTTTGCACTCTTGTATAACAAATAACTATTATTCCGAACCCGACCTGCATAGCTATTCACAACGCTTCGATTCGATTTTCGATTCGGTAAGTCGTATATGTCTATCTCGCTCGATTTCGTAATGTCAAAAAAAGATAGACATACGACATTCCGAATCGAAAATCGAATCGAAGCGTTGTGAATAAGGGGCCTGAAATCTTAACCCGGTCGCGGGTTAGGTTAGAAACATGAAAAAAAAAAAGGTCCGAACGGATGCGCCTTTAAAATGATTGATAGCAATTTCTTCTGATCGATCACAATGATCACTGACAAACTTCAACTAAAGTCATTTCGTCATTGTTTACGTCGTTGTATCTTTTGTTCATTGTTTGATGATTTTGTCATTTTGGAAAAACTGTAATTATTTGAGTTTGAAAAGGATTTTTTTTTTCAATCTTTGAACATTACTAATGGACCTATGCTAATGGGGCACTACCATTAATTCAGATTATCAAATATTTAAATTGAGATATACAACATTATTTTTAGTATATATATGCGAAAACCGAAACACGTGTCGAGTATTTTTATGTAAAAAATCTATGTACAAAATTTCAAAACAGTATCATGAAATATCACAAAGTTATAAGCTTGTTCTGTTACCTGGTTGTCCGTAACAAAACGTGGTCAACACGCGGCGAGCGCCCCTGCGCCGACCGCGATGTGCGCCCGCGCCTAGTGCCGCTATGACCTGTCAGTTGTGCGCCTATGATAACGGATAGGTACTTAAAACCAACGGCCGTGTGCACCGACACAGCCCCTCCCGATTTTTTAATATTTTTGGGACAACATATAACTAAAATTTTTGGAATCGATTCCGTTGCTTATTCTGAACAAACTATACTCAGGAATACTAATAGCCTGCGTCATCCCACTGCTGGGCAAAGGCCTCTCCCCATGATTTCCAGTTTTTTCTATCCAGCAGGCTTAGCCGAGTTGACAATCTCCAATCGTTAACGCTAGTAGAAAACTAAACAAATGTATGGGAATGACATCACCTCAACGTTAAATCACGTGATCAACACAAACGAATAGAAAATTCGTAGACAAGTTGACATCGTTCAAAATGATAGAATAGAATGTTATCTATCGTTTCTACAATGTTGATCGCTATACTCTTTGTATAGGAACGCTCACCATAGACTAAAGTGTAGGTTTTTTCTACAGACATTATAGAACGAGCGATCGACTCAGTCGTGTCAACTTGGCTACCAATTTAGCGCTTTCTACAATCGCTTTATATTCGATTGTAGAAAGAGAATCGATATGAAACGTTTGTAACTTGGCTAGGCCTGCAGGGCTAATGTGGACCACTGGTCGTTGGTTTTATCCAGCTCGTCCCGCCATCTTCTACGAGGAATAATCAGCAATAATTTAATATTCAGGAATAATTTTGTACAATATTAATATTATACTTTTAACAAAATAGAACATCGTAAACCACATGCCACACTTCAAACCAAATCGTAGATACAAGGATTGCACTGTGAGATAAAGTAAGAGCAATGTTGATCCTAGAACCTGAAGTACTCGAAATTGCTCCTCAAATAATACAGGGTTATCGCAGCAACCTTATATTACCACATCAAGTCTAGGCTTTCTTACTGATAGCTAAGCTACATGGAGAACGGAGCAAGGTTACCTTGCAAATTATAGGATAAGATTTTCATTGGTAATTATATCAACAATGATTAATGTTGGAATAGGAAATATGCAATCCCATCAAAAACATTTTCATGTAAAATGTTGCCATGACGAGACCATACCTATGATATGACACGCACTGTCAAAAAGTTATGAAATGAAAATATAAAAATCAGCATACAACAAACTGACACATAAAATAAACAAAACAGTTATAAGCAGGCCTAGCCAAGTTACAAACGATTCGTATCGATTCTCTTTCTACAATCGTAAACGTTAAGTCACGTGGTCAAAACAAACGAATATAAACTTTCGTAGACAAGTTTACATCGATCAAGATGATAGAATGAAATGTATTCGTTTCTAAAATCGTGATCGCTACATCCCATATAAATCGTAGCCAACTTACAGTTTTGACTAAACTTTAGTTTCCATTCGTTTGTTTTGACCACGTGACTTATCGTTGATAGATGTCATTCTCATACATTTGGTTAGTTTTCTATTAGCGTTAACGATTGTAGATTGTCAACTTGGCTAAGCCTACAGATCTCATGTAGAGTCAAGTTTCTAAATCTACACGCTCTAACTCTACAAGGTCTAAGAGAGAGTAAGAAGTAAGGAGTAGAGTTCACAAACTCTACACCTTAGTCAAAATATGTGGTTTGGCCATTTCGCTACATTCACATCGGCGTAAGGTGAAAAATGTATCCACTGTTTATTACTTTTCTGTTATACAATAGTTCTTATATTTTGACCGCTTATCGTCACTTCCTGGATACAACGACATTTCAAACTACTGCTAAGACTTTTCTGAAAAACCTCATAGCAATGGACAGCCCGAACCGAGGATCTTTCTCAATGACTTGTTATAATCAACATTTTGGACTAGCTGAGCTGTACACCGAACCTCGAATTCTACAGAAGATATAATTGTGCAGTATACATTTCTTTTAAAAATACCAAAGAAACAAACTACATTTCCACTATACTCTAAGCGAAATGAAAACATCTCATTTGTCAGTGTGACGCGTCTCATGCGCCTGCACCCGGACAGTCAACGACCGCGGTTCACGGCCGCCTTTCTGCTATTTCTTAACCCAACATTATTTAATGTTTCGCCGGTTTACAGCGAATTTCCTGCTGTTATCCAGCGATGATCTTACTACAAGTCGGATGAAGTGAGATTTTGTCTTGACGGCCAGTTTATTTTGCGATATATGAAATAAATAAATATCGCTGGACTTTACACACACCGCCATCTAGTGCCACACTAAGCAACGAGGCTTGTGTCGTGGACACCAGATAGTTGTTATACTACATAGATACTTTTTGTTTGTAAATACATTCTTATTATACATATAACATCCATGACTCGGAAAGAAATCCCCATGCTCATCACACAGACATTTGCTCCTATCGGGATTCGTACCCAGCGGGCCTACCATGACGTCTTAAAGCAGGATCGTTTTAATTGCGTGCGAGTGAGGGAAAGAAACGGAGCTATAGAGGACGTCTAGCGCCATCTCTTGCCCTCAGTCGCACGCAATTAAAACGATCCTGCTTTAAGACGTCATGGTAGGGCCTCAGGACCCTAAGAAGGAATCCGTTACTAAAATAATACCCTCTACATGCCAGAAAGTTTTCATTTTACTTCATACTCATTCGCTTTTATTTAAATGATTCAAATTTGTCATTCAAAAATCAAAATCAAAATCAAAGCATTTATTTCAAGTAAGCCAGTTACAGGCACTTTTGAATTGTCGAAACAAAGATGAAAATTAAATGTAGCTACAGTCCCAGTCACAAGACATAAAAACTGTGAAAGTACTGTAGTTGCCCATTCCCTAGTGTAGATCTCTATGGAGAAGAACGGGCAAGAAACTCCATGGACACTCTTTTAAATCAGAATATTGTTACAAAATCTTGGTTACATCATTCATGTTGAGATGGTATATTATGTGAGAACAATGTAGCAAGATGTGCACGTTAAAAGTGTCCACAGTAAAACAAAACAGAAAAAAAAAAACAATTCAAAAACTAAAATAATTCATTAAAATAAGCCATGGCAACTGAGAGATGACCAGTCACAACCAACAGCGCCCGTTCACGGACATGACGCATAGATCAGCACCATTCAACTCAACCATTTTGAAGGGAACTAAATGATCCGACACATGCGCCACCATCAGCGAGACTTTTGAGTGAGCATGACATATTCTCAACCGCCAGGGCACATTCAAGTCAAGAAAAGACGTAGGTTTCCAGTGAATGATAGCTTTCTAGTACATAGTACTCACACAATATGGGCTATGCGATTATATAATACTAAAGAGATTGAATCTATACAATGCAAAGATAGTTGTACAATCTTCAGCAGCTCCAACAATACCATTTAATGCTATCAATTTAAGCGCCCCTGTCCTTGTGGAGCAGGACCAGCATTGAGCCAAGCATTTTTATCAGCGATATAATCGCTCAACTTGTAATATGCTTGCTTACATAGTGTGCGTTTAATACATGTTTTAAATTTCGTCTCATTCAGTTCAAGAATACTTTGTGGAATTTTATTATAGCATCTCAAACAGTACCCCATGAAAGATGAGTCTACTTTAGCGAGTCTGAAGCCTGGCTGAACTAGTTGGTCCCTATTTCTAGTACTGTAATTATGTCTGTCACCCCTTTTACCAAAAAGGTGCAGATTTTTTCTGACGTACATTATGTTTTCGTAGATGTATTGACAATGTACTGTCATGATGCCAATATCCTTAAACAGTTCCCTTAGAGAATCGCGCCTACGAAGATTATATATGGCTCTGATGGCTCTTTTCTGCAGAATAAATATAGACTCAATATCTGCAGCCCGTCCCCATAGCAAAATGCCATAAGACATTATACTATGAAAGTAACTAAAATAAACCAGTCTAGCGGTATCTACATCAGTATACTGACGGATTTTTCTAATGGCATATGCTGCTGAACTTAGCCGCCCCGCAAGAGATGTTAAATGAGAACCCCATTGTAGCCTTGAATCAAGCGTAATCCCCAGGAAAACCGTTTTATCTACGAATTCAAGTTTCTCTTTATTCAGTACTATATCACAATCACTACTTTTAACATTCGGTAAAGCAAATCTTATGCATTTGGTTTTTTTTTCATTTAATACCAAATTGTTTGCTGTGAACCAATTTTGGACCTGAAGTAGGGCATTATTTACGTCATCTAGATTTTGGGCCCGCCTATTTATCTTAAAAATTAAGGAAGTGTCATCAGCAAATAACACCATATTTTGAGGTTGGTTTTTCAATAAATAGGGTAGATCATTTATATATACTAGAAAAAGGAAAGGACCCAATATTGAGCCTTGTGGAACCCCCATTTTTACTTTTAAACCATGTGAATTAACACCATTTATTTGAACACGTTGTTGTCTATCATTCAAATAAGATTTTACCAAACTAAGTGCAAGTTTACCCAGTCCGTAATGCTCAAGTTTCAAAAGTAATGTGTCGTGATTTACACAATCAAACGCTTTGGAGAGGTCACAAAAAATTCCTATGGCGTCTTGAGACTCTTCCCACGCAGTAAATATGTGCTTTAATAAGGTTACACCGGCGTCAGTTGTACAACGTCCCTTGGTGAAACCATACTGTTGATCATGTAAGATTCTGTTAGTGTTAAAATGATAGAGCATTTGATTAAGCATTACCTTTTCAAAAACCTTGCTAAAAGCTGGTAAAACCGATACAGGTCTATAATTATTAGTGTCTTTACTGTCCCCGGATTTGAAAAGAGGTATGACTTTACTGTATTTCATTAAATCAGGGAAAACTCCTTGGTCTACACATAAATTAAAAATTAAAGCTAGGTAATATAGTAGGGGCTATAGTCTCAAGTATGGATGTACAAACTTTGATAGACATTCCCCATAGATCTTCGGTCAGTTTGATTTTTATTTGCCGGAAAGCTTTAATAACTATGAACTACATTTACATCATCTACATTTTATAACTATGGTTAATGTGTTTAAATTTAAATTCAGCCAGGCAGCCAGACACATTCGCCTTTAATAAACCAATTGAGAGTTCAGGTGAGGAAATAAGAGCCTCTGTAGTTTTTAATGGTACATCGGTAAAGAAATTTACAAATTCTTGAGCTACTTCCTGATCAGAGCTTTTAGGACCACATGCTGTATCTAATGTGTAGCTAGTGTTACGTATTTTCTTCCTGTTAGTCTCGTTATTTATGACTTTCCAAACTGTCTTTATTTTATTTTCTGCTGTTTTGATCTTGTTGCTAATGTGCAGGGCTTTAGCAACCTTGCATGTATTTCTAAAAATTTTTGAATACTTAGCAACATACTTGTTAAAAGTTTCAGTGTTTATAAAAGGCTTAAGGCCATAAAGCTCAAATAGTCTTTCCCTACTTTTTCGGATACCTCTAGTTGCCCAATCACTAAATATGAATTTAGGGCAAATACTTTTTGTCTTCTTTTCAAAAGTTTTATTGAATTCCGTGTGAACTATTGAAAAGAAACGATCATACAATTGATTTATATTAATATCGTCAAGGCTCATAGCACTTAACTTGTTTTGTAGCGAAATATTATACCTATTTAATCTGCTAGAAGTTATAGGTCTAAATTTAATTTGAACTTTTTGCAATGGGGGTGTATTACACCTAAAAGTTACAGTTTGTCCGCTATGGTCAGAAGGCAGACAATTTACTATGGCCTTATCTAAGTAATCACAATCGCAGAAAACATTATCTATGCAAGTAGCAGTAGAAGTAGTGACTCTAGTAGGTTCTATAAAAGTGTTGGTCAAGTCAAATGACTTAAAAAGATTTAATAACCGACTGCTATTTGAACTTTCTTCTAAAATATTGATATTGAAATCACCACAAATAATTGTAGATTTATTACTGGCTGCAAGTTTTGCCAGGACATCTTCCATTATTGATTCAAATAAGGAAAAGTTTTGATAGTTTGGGGGTCAGTACACACACACAATTACATGCTTATCTAGCTCAACACAGGACAGTTCGACGCAATGTTCAACTGAGAGACCTACTATGTCATTACGTTGCTTATATTTAAAACAATTTTTTATTAATATTAGGGAACCTCCACGAAGCATAGTTTTACGGTTAAAGCAGCTACCTACCATATAGTTCTCATAATTGATAAGCATTTGGTAATCCTTTAGCCAATGTTCAGTAAAACAAATAATGTCAAACTTACTATTTTCTAAAAACAATTCAATTTCTAATAATTTGGAAGAAATGCCTTGGATATTTTGGTGGAATAATTTCAAAGTGTTCTGCTGAGGCCCTTTTTTACTAACTAATTGAGTGCAAGAAGATACCTTGCTGTTGGTAGGATTAACAATATTGTTAATGGTACCTTCTGTTGTCTCACTTTCTAGTTTAAATTAATATTTGGAGTGAGGCCGGAGACTCCCGTGCCATCCTCAGACAACAAGAACCTATCACTAATATACCCTAAATGAGACCCTAAATGAGAATTCTCCACGGTGACACATGGATCCTCCTCAGTACAATGATTGTAAACATTTATAGCACTAATGCTATATTCATTTAAAGTCACCTGTACATTAGTATTACTACTAATAGTCGCTGTGTTAATAATAGGACTAAACTTAGACATACTATTTATGTCTGTGTGAATATTATAAGCTAATAGCCAAGCTATTTTGTGTCTACATCTAATAGGTAGATACACCTTATCCCGTGTCGACTTCAGTTTACCAACAATAGTGTTGATATCCAGATATATAAGTCTGTCACTATAGTGACCTACTAAAAAATGTACATGGTTATTTAACATATGTATATAATTGTTTTTTCTATTACCCAAATTTTCAAAATAGGGAAAAGCACACAATATGATTTTACCACATTTTAACTTTAACAACTCTGAGACACAGTCAGTAATGTCTTCCTTTTTAATCTTAGAGCTATTACCAACACATATAGTAATGGCAGTATTAGGATTACAAACAGTTTTTGTTACTGATGCCATAACCTGCTTGTAGGTCGACCCAGGCATACAATAATTTTGCGTACAATAACTCAGGTTATTACTGATTAATTTCCCTAGCCCTCTACCTATACTATCAGAGAACATAACTGAAAGATTAGTATCAAGACTATTAGGTGAGACAAAATTACCTAAGTCAGGTATTGTATCTTGGCTAGAAATACAGTCCTGAGAACTCACAGCTAGGGACGGGTCCTCCGTTGCCTCAAGCTGGAGGGCACCATTCTCATTGGATTGGGTTTAACTGAATTATTTTTTACTAGCACTTTGCCCGCGACTTTTTCCACAAAAATTGTGATAGATCGGCTAATATGCATGATATAAATATGATTTATAGCATATAGTATTCACGAATAATGTAGCTTTCTGCCAGTGAAAGAATTTTTAGAATTGGATCATTAGTTCCGAAGATTACCTCCTACATAACCTCTTTATAATATTAATAGACTATAGAGTATTAGCCTGAATTTTCTTTCAGCAGTTGTAAGGCCTCCCTGCCCTCTCTCTACTTCTCTATCTACAATTTGGGACGAGTCTTTATCCTTTATCAAAAGAGCTCCTACACCTGCCGTGATGTCGCCACTTCGCCAGCCATGTCTAAGAATCCATTGGATCGTGCGTCTGGCACATTAATCGTTTGACATGCAGCAGATGTATCCAGCTTAACTCCATTTTATCCTAGCAGTATAATTCTTATCTTTATTTTGTTGTGTGCACTTGCGGCAAGCCAAATAAATATGTTTTCTTTCTTTATTTATTCCGAGTGACATTCGTTATTTCCTTTTGACATTGAGTATATTAATCTCTAATGAAAGCAGGTGTGAGCTTCTAGAATTTGAGTAGACTGTCACTGTAAGTACAGTACAGCTACAGCTGCAGATTATTTATCGTTTTTCATTTTAGACGTAAAGCTTCTACTCCAAAAAATCAAGTTTCGCTCAAAATCCAAGATGATGCCGCGATGACTATTCTCTGATCAGTGCTGAAGTGTTTGTGTGTAGATTATCTCGAGAATTGCCGAGTTAATTGTGACTATGCTCCGATTTAAACTGAGTGAATCCAGATAAGTCTGCCTAGCGTTATAAAAAGAGATTTTGTTTGTAAACTGTCTGACTAAGCATAAATGTTGTTCACTTTTATAGGAGCTTTGCTAATAAAAAAATGGCGTTGTTCAGGTTTTAGAAGTAGTGACTAAAATAGACAGTAAATATTTTAAACTGCTTTGACTTTAGCCTAGCAACCTTGTGGGCAGCATTGTGTGGGTGACATCATACGTAGTGACTGAAACACGTCGTGTTACGAATCGAACAGTAAACTGGCCAATTCGATGCTAAATTACAATCTCAATAGAAAGCCAAGAAAACTCAACAACAAAGAAAAACTACCAACCCAAATGATGAATCACTAATCGATATTGTGTACCACTTCATTCTACCATAAAAACAAGTACCTACGTACGTATGCATGGCACCCACACTACACCTGCTAGATAGAACAACAAACAATTAGTTAGAAACAAATCTTCAAACATTCGCAGCAGGCGAGTGAAAACAAATAAACTTTCATAATTAGTTAGCACCTCGGGTCAATAGCAGCGCGGAAAACATTTGGATTGTCTCAATGGGTTTCCACTAGCACTAGTCCCTGAGCATGGGTTTACCTGTGTTGTTACTACCAGGATAACTAATACGTGGACATATTATTGGTGAGTTGGGCGAGACACGTTGCTCGCGGAACTGACAAGTCTACAAAAACCGATGACCTGGTAACATTGTGTTATAGGTTCCGAACAAACCTCCTCTGGGTAACATCGGTGGTTATAGCTTATACATATGGCAAAGGTTCACTAGCAACATTCTATCACTCGGTAAAACTGGTGTCTTTATGAGGATACTGGGAAACGCAGCGTTGAACGCTGTCAGGATACATAAATGGAAAGGCGATCTTCGCAGGGTGGCCGATAGCAGCCGGATGAGAGTAGCCGAGTGTCGCACAGGGTCAATATCAACAAAGTGCATTTTGACGTGAAACGTCTTTAAAATCAGTACCATACACGTGGTACCATGTCAGAAAACCGGACCGTAACGAATTGGGTTATATCGTCTGACATTGAACAATCGAGTTAAATAAAAAATAAAATGTTAAAAATTGGCAACACTTATTGTTTTTTTTTTCAATCTTTAACACTTTAAAAGCGATTAAAGACGTTTCACGTTAAAACCAACGACCGTGTGCACCGAACCGACACACACCGAACCCCACCCGATTTTCTTGACAATTTTGGTGGTGAAATTTTTTCTTCAGTTTACGTGAAAATTATGGACCTGTTATAAACATAGAAACATCCTATCATTTTACACCTCGATTCTCAACGTAGACAAATATAAAATTGCTGCGGGGATATTCACCCACAAGCTGGTGCGTGTCCATTCCAGTACATTCACCTGGATGAAAGCTGGCTTCTAAAATTAAAACTGAGAAGTAATAGTACATTTTGATACAAGTGGAGAAAGTTTGTCATTGCATCCGAGGCGGAATTAACTCCCGAGCCGTAGGCGAGGGTGTTTTTGAGCCGAGAACTGCAATAACAAATGTCCACGTGTATCAAACGACGTTTTAAATACACTTTTGAAGAAATAAAATAAAAGAACGAAAAATATTTTGGTCATAAATTAATAAGAAACTATGATTTTAATTTTCTTTTTTTCCGCACTTTGCTTTCGCCAGGTTGAAGGAGAAGCAAAGGTATGAAGCCGCTAAACAGCCTAATATAAAAACAAGTTTTTTTTTATATTTTTGAATTTAGAACACAAATAAATGTTAATTGGTTTATAAAAGTAAATATTAGTTTTAAATAATCATGTTTATCTATGATATCCTAATTATAAACACAATTTGAATATTCAAAAAATATTTACAACGTAAAGACATTATTACCTTGCCAAAATTAAAAAAAAAAACATTCACCTTCGACTTTATGCATTGAACCAATTTGGACTAAGTATAGGTATAGTTATCTGTGGCAATTTTCATTCCCGCACACGTGTTGGAAAATGCCAAAAATCGCACGTGTGTGAAATACATTGCATGTTGAACCTAATCGTAGTGCGTTATGAACCAGTTTTCGAGGAAGTGTATTGAAAATATTTTATCAATAAAATCTTTAGCGAAAGTTCTAGTTTTTAAACAAAACCACGTACTTATCTATAAAGATACCTATGTCTATCTTTCAACTTTTCAAGCTATAAAATAATACTTAGTACGTATATGTTGAACGTTACGTTTTGCGACTAATAAAGATTTTACTATTTAAACATTTTGGCCCCTCCAAAAGTTAGTCGTTTCACTTTCGCTGTTACGTTGTATAACAATCAAAAAACAAAGTTAACCGAATACTATGGCTTTGTTTTTCTTGTCTAACTCTAATCCAACTACCTATGATAGGGGATTTTATGAAATTTGTTTTATTTTTTTTTAATTTGATAACCCGTTCTTAGTAGGTAGCCTTAAAATATAACCAAAAAAACAATTACATAAAGCTAAAAGCAAAAATGGACTTTATGTCTTAAAAGGCGACACACGCCAAAAAAAAAGTTGAAAATTAAGGTAAATTTTGTTACCTACAAGTTTTCACGATAATCTAAATTTGCCCATATCTTTTTATATACCTAATAGGGACTATAATAGACCTCAGTATCTGGTATAAATATCAACTTGCTAGGTCCACCCGTTCTTGAGAAAATCGGTGGTGACACTCGGACAGACAGACGAACAAGAGAGTGATGATAAAAGGGTTCCTTTTACCTTTTGAAGTAAGGAACCCTAAAACCTTTTAATTCATAGGAGGTGTGGATCCGGACCGACTTAAAAAACCAGACAAGTGCGAGTCCAAGTCGCGCATGAAGGGTTCCGTACTATCGTATAATTTTTGAATTGTTATTTGTTGTTATAGCGGCAACAGGTCTAGCTATCACTGTTCATGAGATACCTGGTGACAGACAGCCGGACAGTGGAGTCTTAGTAATAGGGTCCCTTTTTTAGGGTTCCATAGTCCTGACAAGGAACCCTTATAGTTTCGTCATATCCGTCTGTCTGTCTGTCCGAGGTTTTGCTAAGAGACCGTTAGTACTAGAAAGCTGTAATTGTGTAGAGGTATGTATATCAATAACGCCAACAAAGTGGTAAAATAAAATTTTTGAAAATATATTTTTTTATTGTAGCTCCACAACATGTGAAGTGGGGATGAATTTTTTTTTCGTCGTCTACCCTATCGTGTGGGGTATCGTTAAATAGGTCTTTTAAAATAACCTTGGGATTGCTAGTACTACTTTTCGATTTAATGCCCCATATACGAAATATTAAACTTTAAAGTGCTTTAAAGTTTAAAAAGAAGCCATAATAAACAATAATGTACCCTCCTTTTTTAAGTCGGTTAATAAAAAATATAATTAAACTAGTTTGCTTGGGTGCGCGAGCTGCGCGCAGCTCGCGTGTTTCGTGTTTTTGAGAAGTATTCCCTATCCTTATAAAATTTTGAGAATCCATAGGAATCTTTAAATGAATTGGAAAATCCGTTAGAATTACCACTAAATCAGTATGAGAACCCTTAAGCACCCCTAAAACATTTGAGAAGTATAAAAAAAAACATTACCCTAAGGGTTGCTTGTCGTCGTCCCTGAGTTACGCTTCACCCACTCAACCTTCGTTACGCTACGGAGGTCGGCGGCTCGCTTTGCTCGCCACCTCCCCCCTTCGCTCCACTCGGTCTCGCAGGTTCGCTCCGCTCAGGACCTACCTACCACCGGACAGGTTTCGACGCCTACTATAATAATTGTTCAAACACCTGATGGCTACCGCTAACCGTTATGAAGTTACAGCCCTTTCAATTTTAGGGGAGGTTGGGGAGGGGAGCTTCACCCACTCAACCTTCGTTACGCTACGGAGGTCGCCGGCTCGCTTCGCTCGCCACCTCCCCCCTTCGCTCTACTCGGTCTCGCAGGTTCGCTCCACTCAGGACCTACCTACCACCGGAAAGCGGAGGGGAGCAAAGGGGAAGTTGGGGAGGGGAGGGTATACAAATTTCAACGCCCCTCAATAATAAAGTATAGCAAAAATCAAAATGCCGCTACGTGTCCTAGTTTCCGAGATACGATGGGGGGAGGGGTGAAGGGGGGGAGAGTGGGGAGTTTTGAAACATGATTTTGACCAACTCTTTGCCCCTTCTTACGAATCTGAACAAAAAAATGTTCCAAGTATCTTAACTTCCGAGATCCGCCTAAAGGGGGGGAGAAGGGGGGAAAGGGGGCAACTTTGAAAACTGGTTTTTACTTTCCCGAGCCTCCTCTATACAAATCTGAAAAAAAAAATGTTCCAAGTCTCTTGGTTTCCGAGATACAATAGGGAGGGGGGAGAAGGGGGGTGAAAAGGGGAGGTTTGGCACTTTTCCCATAGGTTTCAGAGTTAGTTGTTTACGAATCTGTAAAAATATACCTACCTCCCCATCCACCATCTGGGAGAACAATTCTGTCAGTGAGTGAGTCAGTGAGTGGTAATCGAGCTTTATATAGTATAATAAAGTGTCAGTAAGTCCCTCATTATTTTTAGTATTTTTTTATAAATAAAATCCTTACTACAGAATAAAGTTTAAATGAAAATATGTCAGTCAGTTTGAAATTTAAACTTAAAAAATCAGCGAAGTTTTGGAGGCCGCTATAATTGATTACAAATCTGGAAACAGTAACTTTCGTTACAGCTGTTCTGGGAGAAACTATTTCTGTTCTCTGGGATATAACACAATTCAAAGTCTGGATTTTCCCCTAGTCAGTTGGAAACAGGAAAACATGAATGGTATTCCAGAATTCCTGTTTTGAAATGATATACACAATAACACAAGAATGTAGAAAATAAACAAGAAATGGCTGCTGTCGACATTCCTGTAAGTACTAAATATAAATAAGCTAACTGAAATGTTGCGTGTTGCTCCGGAAATATTGGAAAACAAAAAACAAATTGTGAAAACCAAGAATATGATATATGACCGCGTTTTCCTTGACAATTAGTAGAGCTGTCTTTGAAAGACCTCATATGTGGAAGTAGAACCAGCAAGCCTAGTTCTACTGCCAACAGGGACCGCTTACAATCACCCAGACACCGTGGTAAAAACTATACAAAAAGCAGTATCAGTAATCAGCATGATCAGAAGGGCTAGACGCAGAGTTGTACCGACAGATATTTCGCCAGTTAAGTTTAATTTCTAGTCCACAAATAAATTAAATAAATGTCACTGGACATTACATTTAATTCTCAGCAGAATGAGTGAGAATGGTCAATGGACAATTCCTCACTGCTACAAAGACCAAAACGCAGATGAAATTCGAACAAAGGAGCAGCTAAATGTCCATGACAGATTGCTGTGATAAGCAGGATACATAATAGAAAAAAAAAACTTGACATTACACACAGCGCCATCTAGTGCCACACTAAGTAACGAGGCTTGTGTCGTGCACACCAGATAGTTGATTTACTACATAGATACTTTTTGTTTGTAAGTACATACTTATTATACATATAAACATCCATGGCTCGGAAACAAATGTCCATGCTCATCACACAAACATTTGCTCCTGTCGGGATTCGAACACGGGACTCTAAGAACGTAAGGCAGCCTCACTACCGCTGCGCCATTCGGGTCGTCCGTGAGAAGCTCCTGGTGGAAAAACCCTATAACACTAAATTGAACCCAAAACATGCTCAGCAATGGCGCTTTACCACCACTAGACCAACGAGAGAGTTAACTATGTTTTACAGAATAGTTTGCAGTTTGACTTCTCAGTCATGTAAGAAGTTTCATGGACATTTTTAATACGATTTTTATGTGAACATATAATTTTAAACTTACATCAAAAAGAAATAAGCACTGAATATTATGCTGAAATTATTTATAATCGAGAGTTATATTCATAACTAGCTGACCCGCGCAACTTCGTCTGCGTTACGTAAGAGAGAGAGAGGCTTAGAGAGAGTGTGAGTCAACCTAAACAAAATGCAGATAATATGCTTTAGCGGACTTTTTAAGAGGAACAATCCCGTCATACATGTATGATTGTTGAGTTACTTTAACCGTTTACGCAGCGCACTGAACGGAAGCTCTCAAAAGCAATAGTTTTTCGCTGTATTTGCAACAATTTTTATTGATGCTCCGCTCCTATTGATTGTATCGTGATGTTATATAACGTATAGCCTTCCTCGATAAATGGGCTATCCAACACTAAAAGATGTTTTTCACTGGAATTCCTTCATCGCCCTTTGTGTTCCGGGGACACGGTATCTCTTTCGAATAGTCCCGCAGCCCCGGCAGGCATCGGCCCTTGCGTACCCCTTCTTTTTTGCTGACTCTCTTTGAGGCGCGCGTAGAACACGAACGCGCCGTCGACACGGCCTGCCATGTCGTCATGAGACGGACGGACGGCGAGCTAGCCCATAGCTCCCCGTCCACAGGCCCGCGCCTACGGTGGCCGGGGGCCACCACGTGGCACCCGACGCCCAGGGCGTCTCCCGCGGTGGCCGGGACGTAAGGATCTCTCCCTCTCACGTTCCGACACCTCCTTCGCTAACATGACTGCTTCGCAGAAGGAGGTGACGGCATCCCATTCCGTCTCGCTCCGGACCATGTATTGAACCAGGGCCAAGAGAGAGAGGTCGCCGCCGCCGATCGCCGCTTCGAGGACACGGCGGTGCTCCGCCCAAGTGGGGCACACCTCCACAGTGTGCTCCACCGTGTCCTCCGGTCGATCCTCACAATGGAAGAACCCGGGCGACTCCTCTCGCCCGAAAATAAGATATGAGGATAATAACAATTTAGCTGTAAATATAATCTACGTAAACTGCGTATGGATTATTGATTATTGCGAATAGCATAGCACAGTTCTTGCACGGCAGGAACACGTGGATTTATCAGGCTTCTGATGTTCGCTATACTACTTTTTGGAGAAATCATCCTCATCATCATACTCCTGCCCTTATCCCAATTTATTTGGGGTCGGCGCAGCATGATTGTATTCATTCTTCCATACTTCTCTATTACTTTTTGAAAAAATATTTCACGAAAAAAATAAGAAATATAGAAATGCACACAATTTAAATACAAAATGAAATATAGGAAATCTCACAGCATCAAAAAAAAAATTAAACAAATCACAAAAAGTGAAAATAATGTCGGAGGGTTTGAACCTGCAACCCCGTAGTTTACAGAGCGGTAGCGGAGGCTATTTACTTCATTGACATAAGCCACAAATAGCCGTTCTCATGTACTTACGTCATGACTGAAACGTCAAACAATTGAAGTATACGGAAATAATGCAAAATTGCCTACCCCCTTAAGGAAGCAGCGTGATAATATGTAGTCTAAATATTAAAGAAGCCTATGCAGTAATTTTGACGTGATGCGTAAGCCTATGCAGTAATTTTGACGTGATGCGCGCACAAACATTTCGTACCAACTACTTATACCGAAGAAAGCTGATTTTCTTGAGTTCCGCTATTTTGTGCGTATTCACGTCAAAAAATAAATTTCAAGAAAATTGAGAAATTATGTTTACCTGTATTAGATACGAAGTATATGTAGCAACTTTAAAAGGTTACACTTCATTGGATTTGATTGTATAGGTGTTTGAAGTTTATTAATTTTAAACACAAAACCCTCTTTTTTGCGTCTCTGGATGAGATTTTAAAAAAATGCTGAAACAGGTATTTCTTTATTTTTATTAATAAGTATTTATTCTAAGTTTCATGATTCTAGAACAATCTAATTTTTTTTTTCATACAAAATTTACCCCCCCATTTCACCCCCTATTTCCAAAAAAAAAACAAAATTTCTATAGCCTATATGTTATTCTGAATGTATTTAAATAGATTTGTGAACATTTCAACAATATCGGTTCAGTAGTTTTTACGTGATGCGCGGTCAAACAAACAAACAAACAAACAAAAATTTTTAAAATGGTTTTAATATCTTCAGTTACTTATTTTAAGTCACCCTGGCTGGTTTTTTTTTTTAATCTTCAATGAACAGATTTTTTGGTCTCAACGATTTTATTATATGTATAGACGATCTTGAATATTTTAGCAAATCTTCAACAGTAATAAGTTTGTAGGTGACAGACGCTATTGTAGACGGCGTTATAACAAATGTATTATCCTTTATGTATTCCCAGGGTTCTTGTTGTAAATTATACTCACGAAGACTCAAATCAAATCAAAAATATTTTTATTTCACATCCCGCCTGGGCTTATGTGAAATAAAAATATTTTGATTTGATTTGAGTTCGGTTCGGGTTGGTCGTTTCCATGGAGAAGAACCGGCAAGAAACTCCATGGTTACTCTTTTCAAATCATTTGGTATTACACTACTACACATAAAGTTTATTCATAGACACATTACTACAGAATTAACAAAATACAAATTGAAAACACAACTTATCTATCTGACAGACAACCTAACGTCCCAATTTCTAATGACCGCCGGCGCTGTACCTCTGACTATCTGTCAAATCGGTAAGCCGTTTTCTGAAATTATTTGTAACTAGCTGACCCGCGCAACTTCGTCTGCGTTACGTAAGAGAGAGAGAGGCTTAGAGAGAGTGTGAGTCAACCTAAAAAAAATGCAGATAATATGCTTTAGCGGACTTTTTAAGAGGAACAATCCCGTCATACATGTATGATTGTTGAGTTACTTTAACCGTTTACGCAGCGCACTGAACGGAAGCTCTCAAAAGCAATAGTTTTTCGCTGTATTTGCAACAATTTTTATTGATGCTCCGCTCCTATTGATTGTATCGTGATGTTATATAACGTATAGCCTTCCTCGATAAATGGGCTATCCAACACTAAAAGATGTTTTTCACTGGAATTCCTTCATCGCCCTTTGTGTTCCGGGGACACGGTATCTCTTTCGAATAGTCCCGCAGCCCCGGCAGGCATCGGCCCTTGCGTACCCCTTCTTTTTTGCTGACTCTCTTTGAGGCGCGCGTAGAACACGAACGCGCCGTCGACACGGCCTGCCATGTCGTCATGAGACGGACGGACGGCGAGCTAGCCCATAGCTCCCCGTCCACAGGCCCGCGCCTACGGTGGCCGGGGGCCACCACGTGGCACCCGACGCCCAGGGCGTCTCCCGCGGTGGCCGGGACGTAAGGATCTCTCCCTCTCACGTTCCGACACCTCCTTCGCTAACATGACTGCTTCGCAGAAGGAGGTGACGGCATCCCATTCCGTCTCGCTCCGGACCATGTATTGAACCAGGGCCAAGAGAGAGAGGTCGCCGCCGCCGATCGCCGCTTCGAGGACACGGCGGTGCTCCGCCCAAGTGGGGCACACCTCCACAGTGTGCTCCACCGTGTCCTCCGGTCGATCCTCACAATGGAAGAACCCGGGCGACTCCTCTCGCCCGAAAATAAGATATGAGGATAATAACAATTTAGCTGTAAATATAATCTACGTAAACTGCGTATGGATTATTGATTATTGCGAATAGCATAGCACAGTTCTTGCACGGCAGGAACACGTGGATTTATCAGGCTTCTGATGTTCGCTATACTACTTTTTGGAGAAATCATCCTCATCATCATACTCCTGCCCTTATCCCAATTTATTTGGGGTCGGCGCAGCATGATTGTATTCATTCTTCCATACTTCTCTATTACTTTTTGAAAAAATATTTCACGAAAAAAATAAGAAATATAGAAATGCACACAATTTAAATACAAAATGAAATATAGGAAATCTCACAGCATCAAAAAAAAAATTAAACAAATCACAAAAAGTGAAAATAATGTCGGAGGGTTTGAACCTGCAACCCCGTAGTTTACAGAGCGGTAGCGGAGGCTATTTACTTCATTGACATAAGCCACAAATAGCCGTTCTCATGTACTTACGTCATGACTGAAACGTCAAACAATTGAAGTATACGGAAATAATGCAAAATTGCCTACCCCCTTAAGGAAGCAGCGTGATAATATGTAGTCTAAATATTAAAGAAGCCTATGCAGTAATTTTGACGTGATGCGTAAGCCTATGCAGTAATTTTGACGTGATGCGCGCACAAACATTTCGTACCAACTACTTATACCGAAGAAAGCTGATTTTCTTGAGTTCCGCTATTTTGTGCGTATTCACGTCAAAAAATAAATTTCAAGAAAATTGAGAAATTATGTTTACCTGTATTAGATACGAAGTATATGTAGCAACTTTAAAAGGTTACACTTCATTGGATTTGATTGTATAGGTGTTTGAAGTTTATTAATTTTAAACACAAAACCCTCTTTTTTGCGTCTCTGGATGAGATTTTAAAAAAATGCTGAAACAGGTATTTCTTTATTTTTATTAATAAGTATTTATTCTAAGTTTCATGATTCTAGAACAATCTAATTTTTTTTTTCATACAAAATTTACCCCCCCATTTCACCCCCTATTTCCAAAAAAAAAACAAAATTTCTATAGCCTATATGTTATTCTGAATGTATTTAAATAGATTTGTGAACATTTCAACAATATCGGTTCAGTAGTTTTTACGTGATGCGCGGTCAAACAAACAAACAAACAAACAAAAATTTTTAAAATGGTTTTAATATCTTCAGTTACTTATTTTAAGTCACCCTGGCTGGTTTTTTTTTTTAATCTTCAATGAACAGATTTTTTGGTCTCAACGATTTTATTATATGTATAGACGATCTTGAATATTTTAGCAAATCTTCAACAGTAATAAGTTTGTAGGTGACAGACGCTATTGTAGACGGCGTTATAACAAATGTATTATCCTTTATGTATTCCCAGGGTTCTTGTTGTAAATTATACTCACGAAGACTCAAATCAAATCAAAAATATTTTTATTTCACATCCCGCCTGGGCTTATGTGAAATAAAAATATTTTGATTTGATTTGAGTTCGGTTCGGGTTGGTCGTTTCCATGGAGAAGAACCGGCAAGAAACTCCATGGTTACTCTTTTCAAATCATTTGGTATTACACTACTACACATAAAGTTTATTCATAGACACATTACTACAGAATTAACAAAATACAAATTGAAAACACAACTTATCTATCTGACAGACAACCTAACGTCCCAATTTCTAATGACCGCCGGCGCTGTACCTCTGACTATCTGTCAAATCGGTAAGCCGTTTTCTGAAATTATTTGTAACTAGCTGACCCGCGCAACTTCGTCTGCGTTACGTAAGAGAGAGAGAGGCTTAGAGAGAGTGTGAGTCAACCTAAAAAAAATGCAGATAATATGCTTTAGCGGACTTTTTAAGAGGAACAATCCCGTCATACATGTATGATTGTTGAGTAACTTTAACCGTTTACGCAGCGCACGGAAAGGAAGCTCTCAAAAGCAATAATTTTTCGCTGTATTTGCAACAATTTTCATTGATGCTCCGCTCCTATAGATTGTAGCGTGATGTTATAAAACGTATAGCCTTCCTCGATAAATGGGCTATCCAACACTAAAAGATGTTTTTAACTGGAATCAGTAGTTCCTAAAATTTGCGCGTTCAACCAACCAAAACAAACAAACTTTTCTCCTTTATAATAAGTATAGATTCAAGTAGGTAACAATTTAATTTCTCGGAATTATTTGCAAACATCGTTAAAATATTGTACTATGTTTTTCCAATTTGGGGCTTCCCTCGACAGCCTTAGGTTTTCATCCTTAGACACTCGATGACAGTCATACTCCAGCTAGGTCGAAAGTTCTCATCAAGGTGCATGAATTGAGCCCAAACACGATATAGCTTTTTTTTTTTCGGATGGGAAATCATCAAATGACTCCTCCCGGAGCAGGAGGAAGTGTCAGACTTTTACTGACTAAAACCCATCCATGTTCCTTCATCGCGCTTTGTGTTCCGGGGCCACGGTATCTCTTTCGAATAGTCCCGCAGCCCCGGCAGGCATCGGCCCTTGCGGACCCCTTCTTTTTTGCTGACTCTCTTTGAGGCGCGCGTAGAACACGAACGCGCCGTCGACACGGCCTGTCGTCATGAGACGGACGGACGGCGAGCTAGCCCATAGCTCCTCGTCCACAGGCCCGCGCCTACGGTGGCCGTGGGCCAATACGTGGCTCCCGACGCCCGGGGTGTCTCCCGCCGTGGCCGGGACGTAAGGATCTCTCCCTCTCACGTTTCGCCACCTCCTTCGCTAGCATGACTGCTTCGCAGAAGGAGGTGATGGCATCCCATTCCGTCTTGCTCCGGACCATGTATTGAACCAGGGCTGGGAGAGAGAATTCGCCGCCGCCGATCGCCGCTTCGAGGACACGGCGGTGCCCAAGTGGGGCACACCTCCACAGTGTGCTCCACCGTGGCCTCCGGTCGATCCTCACAATGGAAGAACCCGGGCGTCTCCTCCCGCCCGAAAACACGATATGAGGCCAATAACAATTTAGCTGTAAATATAATCTACGTAAACTGCGTATGGATTATTGATTATTGCGAATAGCATAGCACAGTTCTTGCACGGCAAGAACACGTGGATTTATCAGGCTTCTGGTGTTCGCTATACTTCTTTTTGGAGAAATCATCCTCATCATCATACTCCTGCCCTTATCCCAATTTATTTGGGGGTAGCATGATTGTATTCTTCTTCCTTATGTACTACTCTATTACTTTTTGGAAAAATATTTCACGAAAAAAATAAGAAATGCACACAACTTAAATACAAAATGAAATATAGGAAATCTCACAGCATCAAAAAAAAAATTAAACAAATCACAAAAAGTGAAAATAACGTTGGAGGGTTTGAACCTGAAACCCCGTAGTTTACAGAGCGGTCATGAAACCGCAAGGCTATTTACTTCGTTGACATAAGCTACAAATAGCCGTTCTCATGTACTTACGTCATGACTGAAACGTCAAACAATTGAAGTATACGGAAATAATGCAAAATTGCCTACCCCCTTAAGGAAGTAGCGTGATAATATATAGTTTAAATATTGAAGAAGCCTATGCAGTAATTTTGACGTGATGCGCGCACAAACATTTCGTACCAACTACTTAAAGCAAGGAAAGCTGATTTTCTTGAGTTCCGCTATTTTGTGCGTATTCACCTCAAAAATCATATTTCAAAAAAACTGAGAAATTATATTTACCTGTATTAGATATGGAGTATATGTAGCAACTTTAAAAGGTTACACTTCATTGGTTTTGATTGTATAGGTGTTTGAAGTTTATTAATTTTAAACACAAAACCCTCTTTTTTGCGCCTCTGGATGAGATTTAAAAAAAATGCTAAGACAGGTATTTCTTTATTTTTATTAATAAGTATTTATTCTGAGTTTCATGATTCTAGAACAATCTAATTTTTTGTTTTCATACAAACTTTACCCCCCTTTTCACCCCCTTTTTCCAAAAAAATCCAAAATTTCTATAGCCTATATGTTATTCTGAATGTATTTAAACAGATTTGTGAACATTTCAACAATATCGGTTCAGCAGTTTTTACGTGATGCGCGGTCAAACAAACAAACAAACAATTTTTTTTTAAATGGTTTTAATATGTTCAGTTACTTATTTCAAGTCACCCTGGCTGGTTTTTTTTTTTAATCTTCAATGAACAGATTTTTTGGTCTCAACGATTTTATTATATGTATAGAAAATGTGGGTATCGCTAACACTATGGAGAGAAATTAACGAAATATACAACAAACATTTGCAACACTGAAAGCTAATTAGAGGAGACACAAATGTCTGCACATTCAGGAAAATGAATGCAGAATTTCGTTTCTATTAAAAGATGGTTAGGATGATTTGAATGTAAGGCGACTAACACTAGGCAGATAGGAGTGGAAGCTGGTGAGGTTTGTCAAAAACGTCAGGTACAGTCGTGGTCTTTTCCGCCTGACCAGTTAATTTTTTTTTCGCTTAAATGCAGCGGAGGCGCCGAGCCACTCCACATTAAACTTTAGGCCTATTAGGAAAGCGTCAACTTTGGCGCGCAAAATAACAATAACTCTCGTTTGGCATGTGTCGCCGATCGGTATCTTTTCATTAAATATTTCTATATAAAGTCAACGGGGCGGGGATAGAGAGCGTTTCTATGTTGTAAGTGCAAGCAAAAATTAGCTTAGTGGTGATCAGGCGGGAGTGTCCTCGATAGTACGTAGTACTTCTACTACTTGTGCGTACATTATGATATAAGTGCGGTAAGTTGAAAATTACAGCCGAGGCGATGTTACTAGCACGAGCCATAGGCGAGGGCGATAAAAAAGCAGAGGCTGTAATTATCAAAGCGCACGTATGTCATACGACGTTTTATAACATATTTGCGAGGAAATAAATAAATAAATAAAAACAATACAGCGAAAAAAAAACTGCGCCGAATAATTTTTTGAATAGCAAGACAAGACAAGAATTAGCGAGACGCGCGCATCAGCGCTTTTTTTTAAGGCAAAGACACAAAAAACAGCCAGTATTACTAATAAAGTAAATTAATATTTTTGTGCTTTTGTTACAGACAAATGGTTGTAATTTATTGTCAAAATTAATTAAATTAAAGAATGTTTATTTATTATATTTCATCTCCCAAAGTTAATTTTATTCATTAAATGTTGACCACTTTTCTGACATAAAAACTCTTTGCTAAGATTTAAAAAAGTATAAACCGTGCATTTTACTTTACAGCACAAAAGTACGTAATGAGATACATTACGATATTGAAATTGGTGAAATAAGAGACCCTTTACGAGCAAATGTGTTATAAAGATCGTAGCAGGCGGGGGTTAGGCAGGAGGTTATATTATCTGGCCCTATGGAAAAACGGCGTGAGTTTATGTATGAATGTATAATATTAGGGTTTCCTTTGTAGTATAATTATTATAAATAATCTGAAAGCTGTTCATTGCATGTTAACATTAGGATACTTGACGACTGTTTCATAATTAGCATATACAAATTATCTACAAGTGTTCTACTAATCAAGCCAAAGGGTTTGTTAATAAAACAACTCGTAAACATTA
This sequence comes from Xestia rhomboidea, assembly GCA_963853795.1. Taxonomy (NCBI): domain Eukaryota; kingdom Metazoa; phylum Arthropoda; class Insecta; order Lepidoptera; family Noctuidae; genus Xestia; species Xestia rhomboidea. The sequence continues at coordinate 2,960,265 of OY970780.1, forward strand.
ATCAATTTACTTCAATCTCATACATACACAGTATCGTCCACAAATCTATTAGAAGCTAAGTTAGAAGATACTAGGTTTTGAATAAGCACCAGTGAATATCGGCACATGTAGGATTCTATCAACGATCATGAATAAGAAAGGTTTGTTAGCAACGAACTGTTCGGGCATCATCCGGGACTCGAAGAACCCGGCAGTAGCCGCGGCAGCCACCGTGCCATCTTCAGTAACCTCTATATCAGCCTTCTGGATGAAGTTCGACAAGAACAACTGGTAGTCAGATATACCAGGGAAATTAGCCTGTTGGTGGTCAAAAATAGTCTTTATACCCATGTCTATTAAGAGCTCTTTCAAATTATCAATGTCGGAAGATATCTTGAATCTTGGAATCTGCACGTCGGCTGTCGTCGCTCCGTATTGTTTGTACAAGATGAATATGGAACTAATACTGATGGACTTCATTAAATCCACCATGGTTGTGACGGATACGTTCTCGTCTGGCAGGAATATTAACATGGAGAATCTGCTGTCGTCTCCATAAGGCAATTCTAAGACTTTAGCCCTAATTTGCGAAACAGACGTGACGTTAAATGATCCACTCACGTACATCAGGGAGACGTCGCCGATTTGTTGACCTTTATCGTTGTAGAACGCACTGGATTCAGTATCCTCATAAGGGAAGGGTACCTTCCAAGCCCCTTTGAAGTACAAAGCATCTATCATAACGGTGAGAATACCGTCCAAATCATTTGGCGTGACAATCTCATCGATGGCTTCGTTCGTAACACTTCGCACATGTTCGTTAATGATTCCAGCTGTTTCAACAGTGTCCACGAAGGACACGATCCTGGCGTCACAGATACCAACCTTGGCCACGTCGTCGAAGAAACTTTGTTTGACGAACAAGGTGTCGTCGAAGAATATTGTGGCGCTTCGTTCCAGCATGGACGCGGTCGGGTTACTAGGCTTTTGTGTCACTTGCTTCACAAGTTCGAAGTACAGGTTGTTGAAACATTTATGAGGGTGCAATTGGAGTACTTCTCGTATTTCCTGAAGCGTTATATCCGAGGCGCCGAGTGAAATTGCCGATAGTAGCGTCCATGGTGACAGCGCAGATGCCACGAAGTGACTCTCGGTTTCCTGATTGATCTTCTCAACTAACTTTAGCGAAAACTCGTAGACTGATCTCTTGAAATACGGCGTGGCCTTCCATAAGTTGCACTGCGCCGAAATAAAGGGCACTAACACCGATATAAACAGTAATATTGCTCCGAGTCTCGCCATTTCGCTGGCGATGTAAAAGGACTACTAATCTAACGAGAGTTGTGTGACTGTCGTTTTAAGAGTCATGTTATCAAGCATGACCTGTCGATAACACCGCCCCAGCACCGAGTTTGGCATGATTTTGATTGTGGTCATTACTCAAATTATATAATGCATTCAGTCTTACGTGATTACTTTCGTATATAGGTACTTAGTTACATCAACCTCGTTTTTGTACAAGGAATTTTATATCTACGATGCCGTTATGCGATAAATTCTGGGTACAAGAAATATTGCGTTTCCATTCTTTACCTTTCTGACTTGATTTGTTTTGTTCTAGCCGACTGCGTGTTTCTAGTTTTACAACCTGTAGCTTAGGCCAATTAATAGATAGAATACTCTGTAGTATATAGAATATAGTACTTATCAATAGGGTGACACAATAGGCGGCTCTTATCGCTAAAAGCAATATTTTCAAGACAACCTTTGTATGAATTTTATTTAAGTGAGAAGAGACAAGGTATTCTGTAAACAGGTCCAGGGGCGACGGGTTCGATGACATCTATCATCCCCCTGTCCCCCATCACCACCAGTAGAGTAGTGTACCACTCGCCCCTTCTTAGACGTAACGGGGGGAGTTTCACACGTCGCTCCCCCTCGCGAGGAGCCTCGCAAGTCAAGCCAGCCGCACTATACCGGGGCAGCTGAAGTCGCATTAGATCTCGCTGCCCGACGCAAGTGTGCGAGGGAACACCGGTGTAGTTTTAGTCAGTACGAGTCTGATAGACCCCTCCGCTCTCCACAGGGCGGAGGACATCCACTGAGGACTTCCAAGTTGAGAAATAAAAAATCCTTCCATAAGAGTTTAGCATGGAAAAAAAACCTTTTAAGGTGGATGCTCTAGAGTAGCCCGCGAAATTCAATTTTTCTTACGTTTTTTGCAATTTGCAGGCCAGTGCCAGTTGTTATGTTGATTAACATATGATTCGCGGCTGTACGACGTATGTAGTTACAGAATTAGAATCATCAAAATCACCAAAACAACCCTCCAAGTTCATGCAACTCGATTAAATGACTATTTCATGAAAAAGAAAATTGCAAAGTCAAAAGAAAATTTGAATTTCGCGGGCTCCGGTTTAAAAGCAATGCCCTTTCCATACAATATACAAATTATCTACAGGTTCAAAAAGATTTCATAAAAATGAATAATTCTCTTTCGCACATTCTTAAATAAATTATCAAAATTAGATTTTACAAATAAAAAAAGTACTTGAAATTATTTTGCCAAAACAAATCAATAAAACAACAACAAACTTCAAAAATGTCCAAAAGAAATATTTTTGTGTAGAATAGGCATTATGATTTATCTACTACTGCAGACTGCAACTAAACTTCAATTTTTTTTATGTAAACATTCAGCAACTTACAATCATTCGAACAGGGAACGACTTTGCTGAAAGTTTTAAGTTTATAAATAAGTAATAGTATTCAATATGGTGCGTGTAAATTCTATGGCTGGTGTCAGGGCTCTCCCTAAACCGTAAGTACTTATTATTAAAGATTTGAAACTGAACTTTGTATAGATTGTGTTTTGTTTCATTTTATCATTAAATTGGTGTTATTTTTAGATAATTATTCTTAAAAGAGATAAGTTACTGTTTTATCTAGTAATTAGGCACACTTTATGTATTTTTCCTCTGAATGGGTTCCTACATAATTTTAACAATAAAAAAAAGTTATGTTATACTTCGTTCTTTTCTTTAAATAACAAACAAAGTCGCTTTTCGTGTCTTTCTGGTTGCTTTGATCTTCTCAACTACACAGAGACTTAATACAGTTTTCACCATCAATAAAAGCATTTATCCAGAGATTCGAAAGGCTTATGATGATAAAGTTTGTGAATTTTTAATTATTATGGACGTAAGGGTAATCTTCAAAACTAATGATTTGAAGTGTAATGATTTTTGCGAAAACTATTTCACTAATAGGAAGCTACACTATGTAGTGTTTCAAGGGTCCATTTCAAATATTCCTGTGGGATATTTTCTTACCAAAACAAGATTGAAGCTGCTGGAAAAATATCAGTATTTTACATACATATTATTGAGTTGTGTTTAACTTAGATACTATATTAGAGATTAGAGATAGCCTTACCACCATGGGAAAAGTTATGAGTTTAAGTAGGTATGTGTTCAGCACAGAAACTAACAACATAACATCACCCCCTATGGTAGAGGTTTACATAACAGTACACTCATATTTCATTTTTATGCTATTATGGTTGCAATGTAAAATTAGATAAACATATCCATACACACAATATACAACATGTACAACATAATTATTTCACAGTTGTCATTTTACTGGTACCTACTACTTTTTTTATAAACACTAATATGACAAAGTTCAACAAGGTATTATTCTCATACTGCTAACTGACAGACAGACTATAACAAATCAATGACAGATTACAATAAATTCTAGAATGTTGAAGACGGCCCTCTGACTTAAAATATAAATAAACCTGTTCATTAATAACTTAGGGTTTGTAAACTTTTTTTTTTATACCAGCAAACAAGAATATTTTTCTTAATAATATTAAATCATTTCTGTCTTCGGTGGTGTTTTCCACTAGCAAAACTATTGAATTTATTTAGGTAGAAACTTTGCCATTGCCTATTTAGAGGATTAATTTTTATAACCCTTTCCTTAGTGTCAATCAACATACTCATGTGCATTTATACTTTTACACAGGTTTAAATAACCCTGGATCAGGTTATTTAAACCTGTCAACCCGGGCACGTTGCTACCAAACATTTGAATTTAACATTATTGTTACTTGCAACTGTTAAATACATAAATATTGTAGTTATTGTTTACATAAAACCACTAATTTATACCAGTATTTGAGAAATAACACTACTGCGCCTAAATGTACACTACTTAGTACTTTTTAAATATTTTTTTCTTATTCTTACTTTTAAACCCAAGAGTTTATGAGTGTTTATGAAATGCACAGGGTAGGTTTAACAAGTTGAGTGACTTACCATAGGTACTTTTAAATTGTATTATACAATAATTATGTTAGCCGTTGGTCCTGGCTGTCTTTTGACCCGGCTGACAACCAGGCCTTTTGTAGATCTTTGACAGTAGTCAAAGATCTACAAAAGACCTGGTTGTCAGACTTTTTGGCCACTGACTACCTGTATGACTGTTACAGGTAGCCAGTGGCCCAAAAAGTCCTACCAAGGGGTATCTAAAACCAGTCTTACCAAGAGGTATTGTATTACCCAGAACTAACTGGGTTGTGGAGATCAGATAGGCAGTTGCTCCATGTAAAATACTGGTATTCAGCTGCATCCGGTTGAACTGGACACTGATCACAATATAGTTGGGAAAAGGCAAGGGAGATGATGATGATGAATTATGTTAAAACTTAAAACACTTATTTATGCTCTATCTATGAGATCATTCACACTGCCCACTGCTATTTAGTGTTCGTTATTTTTAGTTCAGGAAAGAAAACAAAAAATCATCCGAAATTGTTTTAAAATCGGTTTGAATATTCTTGTATTATATCTCCTGATTCAACATCGGCACTTAAAATGTTCCACTACAAAATGTTTCAATGTATTTCAGGGTATTTGCAGAAGTATCGGACAAATACATACTTTCTCCAGAAGAAATCAAATTCTATGACGAAAATGGTTTCCTCGTTATTAAAGAGTTGATTGATTTCACATCTCTGTACAGTTACAAGTAAGTATTCAATTATCTTTTCGTTTTTAGGGTTCCGTACCTTAAAAGGTAAAAAAGGAACCCTTATCAGATCACTTTCTTGTCTGTCTGTCACCACTGATCTTCTCAGGAACGGGTGGACCTAGCAAGTTTAAATTAATACCAAATACTAAGGTCTACAGTCCCTATTAAGTGTATAAAAAGGTCAAGGTCCTGAGTCAACACCATAAAAAGATATGGGCAAATTTAAATTTTCGCGAAAACTTAAACCAAAATTTACCTTAATTTTCAACTATTTTTATTTTTCGGAATTTTCCCTTTACTTGGACACTACTTGCTGCAAGACCTTGCTTTTAACCAAAATTGTCAATTCTAGGTCAACCGTAAGTACCCTATAGGTTTTGGGTCGAAACCTAAATGGTAGTTCCCGTTGACCTAGAATCGCGAAATTTGGCAAAAAGCAAGGTCTTACAGCAAATGTAAAGGGAAAAGTCTGAAAACCGTAAACATGTAGTTCAATAAAAAAAAACCGGCCAAGTGCATGTCGGGCCACGCCGCAGTGGTAGCCCGTTATAATATTTTAGATTTTGTTTTTCAATGCAAGACTTCACCCGTTATAAACAAGCAACTATTTCATCTTAGTCACTCTAAAGGATTTATTCTAAGGATTTTGTTTTTGATACAAAATTATCCAACACCTAAGTTCAACGACTATTACTGCTAAACTAATAAAGTTATCTTAACCACTATAGTTTTCCTTTATAGTTCATGAAATGCACTATCATTATGATTTTTTCCAGATTTTTCAAGCCAGCAGTTTAGCTTTTAGAGGGGGGGCGACGCCCTACTGGAACAAAAATTAGCGCTTGTAAAGTTTAATATATTTTAAAAGACCCATTCAACGATACCCCACACATGGGGTAGACGACGAAAAAAAATTCATCCCCACTTCACATGTAGGGGAGCTACCCTAAAAAAATATTTTCCAATACAAAGCACTCATCGCCCAAAAAAGCGCTCTAAGCGCTCTTTTTGCACTTTGTCTTTGTGTTTTTGAATTGATATACATACTCCTACAAAATTACAGCTTTCTAGTACTAACGGTATCTTAGCAAAACTTCGGGCAGACAGACGGACATGACGAAACTATAAGGGTTCCTTGTCAGGACTACGGAACCCTAAAAAAAGCGATTTTACTATTACAAACTAATTATTTGTGGTTGGTGCAATAGCCGTTTCTAGGGATCGAACAGCAAAGTTAAATTTGTCCTACTTTTCTTTTATTATCAACTGATATACCTAATGTTGTTGTTAATGCGAATGTCTCTCTACATCAACCTCTTGTAATCTTTTTTGATATCGGGACAAATAATAAGTTGTTTTTCATCCTGTTATCTCATTTTAGACGTTAATGTTTAATTATCACAATAAAACTAGTTATCAATTAAAAAGATTACTTATTCGGTATTTTGCAAACCTAATTCAAGCTTGTGAACTCTTTATTTAATCTTTCTTAGTCTAAGAATACACTGAATGTTAGCAACGAAATATTTACAAGCATTTATTTTGCTTCACTTCTAAGTAGGTATATTTTTAGACTTCTTGAAAACTACTTTTGGTCAGTTTCGTCGTTTCCTATCAAATTGAAATGATGCAGATAAACTTTGCTAACTTATTCCTTTTCAATGCCAGTAAGTAGGGTAGTTCTCCTCAAAAAAATGCATGTCATAATAGTGTATAAATTTAAGCTTAATATTGTATCAATAGTTTGGAACACCAATTCTAGCTAGACAATCAAATTAATTCTTGTCAGTGTTTTAATTTTTTTGAGACTAGTTAATTTATTAATATTTATAAAAAATTGTCTGCTTAAGCATAGCCAATAATGTTGGGACACACGGCCTCCTTTTTCTCTAATTTCGGTTCTAGGACATGCTGGTTTCCTAACTATGTTTTCCTTCACAGTTTTGAGGGGAGTGGTGATGAAATAAATCACACAAAGTAAATTGCCTGCCTGAGTTAGAACCCTCGAATTGCTGTTCGTAAGTCGGGTCCGCCACTACTGGGCCACCGCTGCTCTCAAAATTGCCTGATTTTATTCATGAATTAGGCAATTTTGTTAAATAATCAGACCGAATTTAGTAAGTAACCTAGAGGAATTTCCTATGATGGTTACTGGTGTGTCATCCTGTTTGGAATCCAGTGTAAAATTCTATAGCAAAATACGTTTTATTTTAAGAGATTATTTCATTTAAATTACAGACAGCGCTTCATACAAATATGCAAGGGTATAGTTCCGGCCGGAAATGTGCGAGTCGTCAAAGAACCTTCGCTGGTGAAGCAGAACTTGAAGCCTGAAGATTATATTAATAAGGTAAACATGAGTTTGACTTAAACCAATATATATTTCGACACGATAAAACACGCATTTCAAAAAGTTACACACTAATACAGCCAAAAATACCCAATACTTTACTCTGACCAATAGGCATATTTTCCATAGTCAACAACATTTTTCCTGTTAAAACGTTTTTTTAGCAATTTGCTTAGAAGTGATAAGGTTGCTACGTTTTTTTGTGACCCTTTGAAAAACAACATGTACTAAGTCAAGGTAATTATAACTGACGCATCTTATCAGGGTTTTGACTGACACCTGTCTTGTCTCCAATCTAGACGTTGAAAAGAGATCTCAAAACAAAATGCCCTTCGATTTGTCGTGAAAATGTATCAACAATTATTTTTGTGCACCACATTTTTATATGTCGTTGGTCATAAGACCTGTAGACCACTAGGTCGCACTCGCACGTGCTAAGACCGGACCCAGGACCATGTACATGTCTTGCATGTCAAAGTTATTGGCTTAAATGATTTTTTTTGTTAATCCTTCCTTAGTGTTAATTTTCCCTAAAAATAGAAGTATAGATCCAGCGGTGCATTTTGTGTCAGCAAATGAATTTAAGTTGTCCATATAATTTCCAGATTCAAGAGCTCCTATATGATGACGTATTCATCCAGTACGGCGAGCACCCGCGGATGCTGTCAGTGCTATCACAGTTCATCGGTGACGACATCACGGCCGTCAACAGCATGTTCATCAACAAGCCGCCCGGCTCGTCGCGCCACCCGCCGCATCAGGTGATGTATCATATCATCAGAACATGTCTCATCTCTGTTGAAAGTGCTATCACAGTTCATCACGGCCGTCAACAGCATGTTCATCAAAAGCCGCCCGGCCCGTCGCATCATGTGATGTATCATATCATCACGAAATGTATCATGACTATTAGCAGTGCCATCACAGTTCATCGAAGACGACGTCTATCATTTCCAGTCGCTACCTATCTAGCTGGATACCTGTCTCATCCATTGATTGGTAATAGATAAACTCTACCTATACGAATGACGTCTGCCGGTTCGCGGTCTGTCTAGCGGCCATTGACTCGACGGATAATATGATCGGAGGTATCCAATGTGCTATATCGATGAGTTTAGTTCTCTCTCGATTCACGTCGTGCCGCATTTGATAGATACATAATTGAAAATCCAACATATCCTTTCCACAGTCCGCTAAGAGTTAAAAAACAACAAAGACTAAATTATTTACTCTTAAAAATTTGTATAATGCCATTATAGACAACAAAATCTAACTATTCGTTACCTCTGACGGCTTTTCTTGTCTATGTCAGACTCATTATATAAACTCTTTATTACTAACTCGTTACAGGATCTATTCTACTTCCCGTTCCGGCCCGCCGAGAAGATCATCGGCGCGTGGACGGCCATAGACCACGTGACCATCGAGAACGGCTGCCTGTACGCAATACCAGGGTCACACAAAGCTAAGGAGTTGTACCAACACGCTGGGAAGACGGTAAGGGCTGTTGTTCATAGTCTGCTGTCACCAGACTCGGTCGACATTCGTGTATGAAGCTCTATGTAGGCTTGTTCACGGACTTGAGTACGCATGAAGGCCGAAGCTACGCATAACCAGTTAATATAGGTCTATCATTGTACGGGAAAATCTAAAGTGTGTAAAAATACCCTTAACGAAGCCGAAAGGCATTTGTTCTGCCCGTCATTGCGATATTTTATTTGTTCTGCACCATACCTGGGTACCTTCTAGTTACGGAAATTGGAGCTCAAAGTTCCAACTTTTTCACAAGTTTTTTTTTTAATTCATTTTTTTAATGTATGGTTTTTACTTTAAACACCTCCACGACCCACGTACGTATTCAATCCAACCATTAGCACAATGTCTTACACTGAGTTTTACCGTAAAACGAGATTTTATGATGAATAAAAAGGCGTTTCCCAGCCATAATTTTTGCGTAGAGTTACTTAGTTTGATGTACAGAATGCTTGGTTGACGGCTTCGTGGAAGGTCCGTTTCATCGAGCACATATCCAATAGGGCAGAAATGTTACTTATTTTGTTTCAAAACAATTCCGCTAACTCACAGCTACTCACATCTGCGTTCACTACGCTCTGATTGGCTGACCCAAGGTCAAATAACTCTCTCTCTGTCTCACTGTTTTAGTGAGAGCGAGTTTAATATTTATAAGTCACAAATCACTTATTAGTTGCGGAGGCGGATGGCCCAACATTACCGCTCTATTGGGGTATGTGCTCGATGGTCTGTTTACACCCTGTATACAATGCGAAGCCATATGTTATACTGTAAATGTATAGCTTGATGTGTCGCAGTGTCGATGTACAATTCTTGCAACATTTGGCTTTCGCAGAACTTAGCCTTAGGCTTAGCCAAGTTGACAATCTACAATCGTTAACGCTACTAGAAAACTAACCAAATGTACGGGAATGACATCATTTCAAAGTTAAGTCACGTGGTCAAAACAAACGAATAGAAACTTTAAAGTTCAGTCTAAACTTTAAGTTGGCTACGATTTATATGGGATGTAGCGATCACTATTGTAGTAACGAATACATTTCATTCTATCATCTTGATCGATGTAAACTTGTCTACGAAGTTTCTATTCGTTTGTTTTGACCACGTGACTTAACGTTTACGATTGTAGAAAGATAATCGATACGAATCGTTTTGTAACTTGGCTAGGCTTGCAGGTCTTAGTAGTCTTCTCCAGAAAGGTCAGGTGCGTCGTAGTCGCAACCGGCGTGCGTGTATGACCAGATGTATGAAGTATGAACGTGGATGAGGCGGAAAAAGTATGTAAGGATTGTAGCCGGTTTCGTTCTGTGGTTTCTGCTTACCCCCAAAGAGAAAAACCATGAGTTTTTTGCTTTCTGAAGGAAGCAAACAGCAAATGCCAACAGCTGTTATTGGATAGAGAGGAACATGAAGTCGAAATCGAGAAGGTCGTTCACAAAAACACAAGCTTGAAACGGGAGCTGGTAGACCTACACCAACAATACACGGATGTTGTTGATGAACGGGACAAACTGCGGGTGGTCACAGATGGTTTCAGCGACTGCAGTAACCATTATGAAACGGCTTTGTGTAGGGTTAGGGACTTAGAATTAGAACTGCTTCATGCCAACCAACAAATTATTGAGTTTCAGAGAGAAAGAGAATGTACTCAGGTTAGGGAAACAGATCACCTATTTAATCAATTATTAAAGTCAAATTGCAACCCACATTCTTTAACAACAATAGATCTTACTGAAGATTCTATTCTGAAATATAATAGTAGCAGTTATAAAGTGAGCCAAAATAAAATAAAGAAATATGCTAAACTAAATAGAATTATAAAGAAATGCAATAAATTTAAAAATCAACAAAAACATAGTTCCAAAAATATTCAACTAAGAAAAGAACGTGTTTTTCTCATAAAAAAGTTGAATAATTATCAAATTAAATTAGAGGATAGTAAGAAGTTTTATGAAATAGACACTCAAAACTTACAGTCTGAAATTCAAGTTTTAGAGGGTCAACTAAGATCATGTTATTCTATGTATGTGAATTCTCAAAAACAAATTAAGGAACATATCCTTGCTGCAAACGAGTTAGTTAATAGGGGTAATAGTCATGCAGACTGTGTAGATATGATGACCTTCAACAACACTCAATGTGCATCACAAAGAGAATCCAGCCCGGACACTCTCCTACCTGAGGTAACGGAGGACCCGTCCCGGTTAGGCAGTGTTACGGACTGTATCCCCATTCTAAATTCACCAGATATGGTACAAGGTCCATCACAGGTAGGTCTAATAGATAGTAGTTCTTCCCCTTGTTGTAATTCACACTGTCGCTGCTCTATTATGTTTTCAGATGGTTTAGGAAAAGGGTTAGGAAAGTTAATTAGTAACAATCTGAGTCATTCTTCTCTAAACTATTGTACACCTCAGGCTTCCTATAACCAGATAATAACATCCATAACTCGGCAGGAATTTGATCCTAATACCATTCTAACTGTACTTGTAGGTAACAGTTCTAACATTAAACTTGATGATATCACTGACAATGTCACTCGACTGTTAAAACTAAATTGTAAAAGAATAATTCTGTGTGCCTTTCCATACTTTGAGAAATTATCAAGCAGGCGAAATCATTATATCCATAACCTTAACGATCGCATGCATTTGTTGGTTAGTCATTTTAGTGACAGGTTGACATTTTTCGACACCAACAGTTTCGTTCAGAAATTGAAGTCAACTAGGAATGATGCGTACCTGCCTATTAGTTTTAGACGTCAAATAGCACGGCTATTAGCTTTTAATATAAACTCAGACATATGTAGTATGTCGCAGTTTTTTGTAAATAGGTCTACGGATATTAGTAATTATACTAATTGTAATTATACACTTATTAGCTTAGATTTAAACTAGTCAGTAAGACAATAGAAGGTACGAGTGACAATTTAGTTAAACCTGTCAGTGTCAACTATGGGGTATCTTCTAGCTCTCAATCAATTAATTGTAATATAGGGGCTGAGCAGAATTCCTTGAAATTGTTTCACCAAAATATTCAGGGATTTTCATCCAAACAATTAGAAATAGAACTATTTTTAGAAAAAACCAAGTTTGATATTATCTGCTTTACTGAACATTGGATGAAAGAGTATGAATTAATGCAAATAAATTATGAGAATTACAACATGGGCAGTTGCTATAACCGGAAATCTAAGATGCGTGGGGGTTCATTAATCTTAGTTAAAAATTTTATTAAATCTAAGTCTCGTAATGATATAGTCGATCTATCGGTTGAACATAGCATTGAATTATCTTGTGTTGAGCTAGATAAGCATGTAATAGTGTGCGTTTACAGACCCCCTAATTACCTTAACTACTCTATCTTTGAATCAGTAATGGAAGATGCTTTAGCAAAGCTTGTAACTGGTAATAAACCAATAATTATCTGTGGTGACTTTAATGTTAATATCTTAGAGAATAATGTAAATAGCAGTAGATTTTTAAGTCTCTTTAAATCATTTAATTTGTCAAATGTGTTTTCAGAACCAACTAGAATTACTACAAATACTGCTACATGTATTGATAATGTTTTTTGTTGCTGTGAGTACATAAATAAATTCATCGTAAATTACCTTCCTTCTGATCACAGTGGTCAGACCGTTGCTTTCGCGTCCAATATACAATTACAAAGAATTCAGATTCAATCTAGACAAATAACACCCAGCAATTTAGACAAGTTTAATCATAATTTAATTAGCAAGCTAGGTATACCGGGCCATATTATAAACGATGTAAATGAATTTTATGAAGAATTCTTTTCGGTAGTGCACACCGAGTTTAATAATACTTTAAAAAAGAAATTTAAAACTATTGGCCCAAAGTTTATTTTCAGTGACTGGGCAACACCGGGTATTAGGAAAAGTAGGGAACGATTGTTTGAGCTGTACGGCCTTAAGCCTTACATCAACACAGAATCTTTTATTAAATATGTTGCTACTTATTCGAAAATTTTTAAAAACACGTGCAAGGTAGCCAAATCCTTATTCATTAGCAACAAGATTAAATCAGCCGATAATAAAATAAAGACGGTTTGGAAAATTATCAACAGTGAAACAAATAGAAATAAAAAACTAAATAATGATTTCACACTAGAGACATCACGTGGCCTTGTGAGCTCCAACAATGAAGTTGCTCAAGAATTTGTAAATTTCTTTACCAGTATCCCACTTAAAACTACAGAAACCTTAAAATCCTCACCCTTGCTCTCTATTGATTTATTGAAAGCGAACGTTTCAGCCTGTCCAAATGAGTTTGAATTTCAGCATATAAACCCCACAATAGTCATAAAAGCTTTTAAGCAAATCAAGATCAAATTAACGGAAGATCTATGGGGTATGTCTATCAAAGCTTGTACCTCAATTATTGAGACTGTAGCGCCGTATTTAGCCTTAATATTTAATTTGTGCGTGGATCAAGGGGTCTTCCCGGATCTAATGAAATTCAGTAAGGTAATACCGCTTTTTAAATCTGGGGATAGTAAAGACACCAATAACTATAGGCCCGTATCCGTGTTGCCGGTTTTCAGCAAGGTGTTTGAAAAGATAATGCTCAATCAAATGCTTAACCATTTTAACACCAATAAAATATTGCACGAGCAACAGTATGGTTTCACCAAAGGACGTTGTACAACTGACGCCGGTGTCACTTTATTAAAACACATATTTACTGCGTGGGAAGAGGCACAAGATGCCATAGGAATCTTCTGTGACCTTTCGAAGGCATTTGATTGCGTAAATCACGAAACCCTGATCTTGAAACTTGAGCATTACGGTTTAGGTAAACTTGCGCTTAGTTTAGTAAAATCGTATTTGAATGATAGACAGCAGCAGGTACAAATAAATGGTGTCAATTCAATGGGTTTAAAAGTTAAAATGGGTGTACCACAAGGTTCGATATTGGGTCCCTTCCTCTTTTTAGTATATATTAATGACCTACCTCGTTTATTTAACAACCATCCGCATATGGTGTTGTTTGCTGACGATACTTCTTTAATATTTAGGATAAACAGACGTGCGACTGATCTTGACGACGTAAATAACGCCCTACTGCAGGTCCATAATTGGTTTACCGCTAATAATTTAGTACTAAATGGGAAAAAAACTAAGTGCATTAGATTTGCTCTACCAAATGTCAAAAGTAATGATTGTGACATAATATTGAATCAAGAGAAACTAGAATTTGTCGATAAAACGGTTTTCTTGGGAATCACGCTCGACTCAAGGTTACAATGGGGTCCTCATTTAACATCTCTTGCAGGACGGCTGAGTTCAGCTGCATATGCTGTTAGAAAAATCCGTCAATTTACTGATATTGATACCGCGAGGCTAGTCTATTTTAGTTATTTTCATAGTATTATGTCATACGGTATTTTACTATGGGGACGGGCTGCAGACATCGAGTCTATATTTATTCTGCAGAAAAGAGCCATCAGAGCCATATATGAATTACGTAGACGCGATTCTCTAAGAGAACTGTTTAAGGAAATTAATATCATGACAGTACCTTGTCAATACATCTATGAAAACATCATGTACGTTAGGAAAAATCTGCATTTATTCAGTAAAAGAGGTGACAGACACCATTATAACACTAGAAATAGGGACCAACTAGTTCAGCCAGGTTTCAGGCTTGCTAAAGTAGATTCATCTTTCATGGGGTACTGTTTGAAATGTTACAATAAAATACCTCCCCACATTCTTCAACTGAATGAGACGAAATTTAAATCTTGTATAAAACGCACACTATGTAGGCAAACATATTATAAGTTGGGGGATTACATTGATGATAAAAATGCTTGGCTAAATGCTGGTCCTGCTCCACAACCATAGTTGCAAACTAATTGATTGTACTGGTCGGGCATTATTTGAGTCTATCGACACGCAAAGAAGAAGAAGAATTGATTCCCATGTTAATGTATTGTGGAAGCTGCAGAAGATTGTAAAAATATACCTACTTGCATTGTATAGATTCCAGTTTTTAGTATTATATAATTGCATAGCACATGTGTGAGTACTTTGTACTGTTCAGCCGCCACTTACATTTAGTTATCTTTCATTGACTTGAATATGCCTTGGTGGCTATGAGAGGATGTCATGCTCACTCAAATGTCTCGCTGATGGTGGCGGGTGTGTCGGGTCACTTAGTTCCCTTAAATATGGTCGAGTTGAATGGTGCCGATACATGCGTCATGTTCGTGAACGGGCGCTATCAGTTGGGACTGGCCATCTCTTGGCTGCCACGGTTCGTTCATTTTAATTACTTTTATTTTATTTTTTTTAATTTTTGATTTATCATTTTACTCTGGACGCTCTTAATGTGCACGTCTTTCTACATCGTTCTCACATATACGTATAATCTCAACATGAATGATGTAACCAAGATTTTGTAACAATATTTTGATTTAAAAGAGTGTCCATGGAGTTTCTTGCCCGTTCTTCTCCATAGAGATCTGCGTTAGGGAACGGGCAACTACAGTACTTTCTCAAGTTATTATGCCTTGTGACTGTGACTGTAGCTTTGCTTTTTTTTGTATTTTCGACATTCAAAAGTGCCGTAATGGTCTAATTGAAATAAATGATTTGAGTTTGAGTTTGAGTTTGAGTTTATACATGGTGAATGGGCCTGGACCCGCCATAGCAAATGAGCATATAGAGGAGGTCATTTGCTAATTATTGTAGTACTAGCTGATGCCCGCGGCTTCGCCCGCCCGCCCGCAAATTATATATGTCGGATCCAGTCATGAGTACGGACGGGCGAATGGATCGAAAGCGCGCCAGTGGTGACATCTCGCGACGTACTTACCAGTCTACCCCACCATGGCGTGCTTGTACAGAGTCCTGATGTTAACAGCTCGTGGCGAGGAAGACATTCTGGGTCTGATCGCAGCGGAGTTGAGACGTCATGAAACTGTAGCCGATTCATTGTGCCTAGTGTTATTGTGTGAAAGTGTAATGTCAAGTAATTTGTTAGTTTACTCAGTGTATCAGTTTGAAAAGAGTAACCATGGAGTTTCATGCCGGTTCTTATCCATGGAAACGACCACCCCGAACCGTGCACCATTAGGCCTATGTGAAATAAAATACTTTGATAGTTAGCGTATCGCATCATGTGTGTTTTCATTGCACGAAACCCATCTTCTGCCCACATTATGCTTGAGCCTAACGAAATAAAATCCTGACAACCCGACATATACTAAAACCTTCCTCTTGAATCACTCTGTCTATTAAAAAAACCCGCATCAAAATCCGTTGCGTAGTTTTAAAGATCTAAGCATACATAGGGACAGACATACGCGGCGCGGGACTTTGTATAATATGAAGTGATAAAGTATAAAAATTGATATATCTCCCGAACTATACAACTTTGGCTAGGGAAAATAGGGTACAATAATTAGTAAATGACCTCCTCTATATGCGAATTTGCTATGGCGGGTCCAGACACAATCACCCCGTATATGTAAAATAAATAATAAAATTTTATCCAAAAAATATAAGGTAAACATTACATTTTTTCTTAAATGTATGTCAAGTTCACCCATGCTTTGAGCCTGAACTAGGTAATCTTGTGTTTCAGGCGATTTGAGGTAACTAATTGATTAAATAATCATAATATCATATTAATATTATTGGTAAGAATGTATAAAGGTATATAATATTTGTACTATTTTAACTTGGCTAACTAATTTAAAAAATGACAATAAAATGGACAATATTTACTTTAGCACAAGTAATAACTTCTCTGTATCTTCATAGGACATCGTTTAAAGATATTCCTTAAGGATTTTCTTGCAGTTATTGTGATTTAAGGAGTAGATGCTTCCTTTTTCATTAAGCCTGTTAAAGAGTAGCGGTCCGAGGTACATATAAAACTTGGCTGTGAAAGCGTATTTTGTACTTTTTTGAGGCCAAACTATATATTTCCGTCTTTTTTTGTGAATTCAGTGCTGTATGGAAGTGTTGCGTGTTGTTTTAGTACAGTGCTCATAATAAATAACTGTCGAACTGTAATTTTAAACAAATCATAACATTATCTCTTTAAAAAGTCGGAACACAATATGATCAAGATAGAGTCCCGTCCTTATTAAAAGCTTTTATTTTTCTTCAGAATACACAAATTCAAAGTTATCCGCAAGACTTACTAACAGTATTATGTACTTAAATAATTCCAGGACGCCCTGAAAATGTACCACGGCGTGGACGAAGAAGCGGTCGCTCCGCTGGCGCAGAGAGTGCAGCTGGAGATGAGTCCCGGCGACACGGTGTTCCTGCACCCCTACCTCCTGCACGGCTCCGGGCCTAACGTGTCTAAGGTAAACCTAAGCTCATTTCAACAATTTTTACTGATAACGAAATCTGTCAAAATGTACATGAGAGAGATCCCAAAACGCCATAAGTTTCCTAAATAATTTATTTAACTTGAAATGTATTCAAGCGCGATTGCTGAACACGAGGTCCCGGGTTCGATTCCCAGGTCCTCTAAAATCCTTTTTTAGTGGATGCCTACGGCATATTACTACTATTATTACTGGCTTATTACTTACTCACATAATATATGTAACAACTAAATGTACACATGAATGCAATAAAGAGTTTGAGTTTAATAGGTATGCCAAATTTTAGCTGGATGACCCAATCTGTCCAGTCATTGATAGTCGAGTCAAGACAAACGATTTTATAAGAAGAGAAGATAATATAGAAGCCCCACCATACATGCGAGAACACGACCTAATCGTTACTGAAATTCAAACTATTTTTTTTATTTTGCTTGAATTATATGTGCGAAAAAAGCATATTCATCAATTAAAAAAAAAACGATTTATTTGTGTCTACTTCGCGCATTCGTGCTAGATCAAACCTATAGACTGATTGACATTTATAAAAAGTAGTTATTTACAATTTCATAAAGAGAAAGAAAAATGCTTTTTCGAAAAGTAAAGAAAAAACAACAAAAAGCCAACGTCACGCGGTGTTCCCAGGCGGTCACCCATCCAAGTACTGACCGCGCCCGATGTTGCTTAACTTCGGTGATCGGACGAGAACCGGTGTATTCAACGTAGTATGGACGTTGGCGAATGAGTAGCTCAAATACATGATTAATTTGAAAGTTAAAAGTTTATAACTTAAACTCGAACATGGGTAGTACCTTTTTTGACCAATTTTGTGAAAAGATTGATTTTCATTCCTGCATATTACATTAAAGTTTATGGATTCTTTTAACACTGCTCAATTTGTTATAGAATAGAATACTTTTTGTTGTTCACCATAAAATTACAGATACAAATGTAAAAACATAATAAAATAATAATAATTAATAATAGTTATTATTTTATTTTTACCCGACGGCGCCAGAAGGAGGGTTATGTTTTTCGAGAGTATGTATGTATAATTGTTTGGCAAGCTCAGTAGCCTGAACGGCTCGATGGATTCTAGCTCGAGAGGTGTCGTTAGATTCGTATTTACTGTGAGAGTGACACTGGGTGACAGAAAATGGCGAATTTTTTGCGCCAAATTCAAATGTTTGGCACGCTCTGCAGCCTTAACGGCTCGATAAAGGGGTCATCATGAGGATTTAAAAATGATATATCTAAGTAACTAAAAAGTGTAAAATTAAAAAACCCGACTGCATAAAAAATAAATAATAACTTTAAATAAAAACTGAAAAGAAAAAACAAGTTCAAGAAACAGGACATATTGACTGCAACAGTCGGGACCCATTAAATAATCTAGACTGAAATCATTACATCCAATATAGGAACGGCCAAATCTTTTGTTTATCTGTCATTTTGTCGATTCTTTCTTTGAAGAAACCCGTTCCTACGGTGGTCATGCCACGCGGGCTGCGGGTAATTGTGTAACACACTCGCATTCCCAGGAGCTCGTGGCTAAATAATAACAGTCGTTCGGCTCGATCTGCGGATTAAGCCGCGCTTGCCTAGGTTGATCCGTGGATGGGTGACCACCCATTACTTACCGAGTTTCCTTCGTGTCTCGGAAAGCACGTTATGCTGTTGGTCTCGGGTGCCAAATGTAGTTCTTTACAGTCGTTACAGGTAGTCAGTGGACCAAAAGTCTTACAACCTGTCTTACCTAGTACGAACTGGGTTGTGGAGGTCAGATAGGCAGTCGCTCCATGTAAAATACTGGTATTCAGCTGCATCCGGTAAACTGGAAGCCGACAGCCGACGGCCGATGACTCGCATTCCCAATGCTAGTCATTTCGACAACAACATTAATTACATTGTTACGTTGTCGAGCAGACGAATTTTCAAACATCTCAAGCAATATATCACGAATTTCTACAAAATCCCACGGAATCTGAAGCTCACCTCACAATGACCCCTAAGATAATGATGGTTTTTGTATATTTACAGAACTACCGCAAATCGATAACGTTCCACTTCGCGAACAGCTCGTGCGAGTACATCGACCTGGCCGGCACCGTGCAGGAACACCTGGCCAAGGAAGTGGAGTCGCAGACGGAGAAGATGGGCTTTGGACAGATTAACTACATCGTAAGTATTCTAATCAAAATTATATTGAGCTTTTGGGCTATTTAAGGGGACTACTGGAGCTAAATTAACCAACTCTATTTGTAGTGGTTCAAACTTCGTTTGAAATACTGTTAGATTAAAGTTCTAATCAGCTTGCACTACAAAGTGGTTGTTACGTCAGTCACTGCGGGCCGAATACTGCGAAATTAGTGGTTTCGATAGATTTATAAAATATCTGTTGATTGGACTAAAAAAATAAAACACTGTCATGCTAATATGTTGCTTGTAGAATTATTTGCCAAAAAATCTGAATGTTCGCATGTATTTGAGTATGGTTTTTACTCGTTAAAAGAAATTTTTAGAGATAAGTTCGTGATTTTTTTTATAGAGTAAAATTAATTGTATTATGTTTTCAAAACACTATCATACTAGCATATATCCTGAAGAATATCATATATTTTTCTGGTTTTGTTTATTGCAGTGAATGATATACTTTCAGACATTATAAAACTCACGTTTGGCTCCTGTAGTCGCCTGTTGTTAAATGAGTACAAAGTATTAAACCGCCTCGCTGATCGCGACTGCTGAGTTGTGAGGTCCTGGGTTCGTTTTTCCATCAAGAATTTCTCAGTAGCAGCCGCGGAATTTACATTTGTGCCCGTTTGATGGCTATAGGCTCGCCCCCTATTACACGAGACTCGAAACATAACTGCCGAAATGTGGGTGTACTATTAAGGTGAACGCACACTTATCAGAGCCGAAAGAATCGTATTTTAGAATTACTTGTATGAAATCCTATGTAATCCATCACATTTATCGGGTTAAGCTCGCCTTTGTACATAAGTTATATTATTGCAATTATATTTATATTTGTTTTTTGTTTGTGTGCAATAAAGAATAAGAATTTATCCGCGCCGAATCGGACGAATAAATAACGTTATTCGTATGATAGAACGTTTCGTTCGGCGCGGAAAAGTGTGCACTCACCTTTAGGTACATCTCTACCTAACCTTTCGAGAGTTACAGACGTGATGTTATGTTAAAAGAGTTCACGCACGTAAATCGCACGTTAAAACTGTATGTAAACACACAGTATTTGAGTAAAAAGAGGTTTAAGAGTTATATACAATGGAAAATATTATCTACGTTAAGTCATTTGACGACCCAAATGGCGCAGCGGTAGAGAGGCTGCCTTACGTTCTTAGGGTCCCGTGTTCGAGTCCCGGTTGGAGCAAATGTTTGTGTGATGAGCATGGACATTTGTTTCCGAGTCATGGATGTTTATATGTATAATAAGTATGTATTAACAAACAAAAAGTATCTATGTTGTATATCAACTATCTGGTGTCCACGACACAAGCCTCGTTGCTTAGTCTGGCACTAGATGGCGCTGTGTGTTAATTTCCAGCGATATTTATTTATTTATTCAAATTAATTGGTTTAGAATTAGCCCAAAAACACTCGCCCTTCACCCGTTCGTAGGATTTTAATTGGCGGAACATACTCCACAGCTACATATCTGTCAGTTAGGTTTTATTTTGTTAGCTTTTTACTTGAACCTTGAAAGAGGAGCTCGTGGCTAAATAATAACAGCCGCTCGGGTCGATCTTTAGGTTAAGCCGTGCTTGCCTAGGTTGGTCTGTGGATGGGTGACCACTCATTATATACCGAGTTTCCTCCGTGCCTCGGAAAGCACGTTAAGCTGTTGGTCCCGGCTGTCATTTGTAGATCTTTGACAGTCGTTACAGATAGTCAGTGGCCCAAAAAGTCAGACAACCAGTCTTACCAAGGGGTATCGTATTACCCAGTACTAACGGGGTTGTGGAGATACGCAGTCGCTCCATGTAAAATACAGGTATTCCGCTGCATCTGGTCAGACTGGAAGCCGACTCCCAACATAGTTTGGTAAAGGCTTGGTAGATGAGCTTTTCACTAGAACCACCGCTCTGCTGGGCAAAGACCTCCCCTTTGTCCTTCCAAACCACAATAATTAGTATCTTGTGCGATCTCTGGCCTTGCAAACAAGATCAGATAGTCACATCACTTCCTCTATCAGGCATGCAGTAACAAACAAAACATAACAGTCGTTTATTTTCAGGCAATTTTGGCCCATAGATATATTGGCCTTACAGAACAACATACACATGATAAAATACAATAGGGTAGTTGACATCATATAACAATAATTCCAAGACACCAATCTCTAAAATAAACCTTTATGTATGGCTTGAAAACCCGATTTATTTTCAACTAGCGGTCGTCATGCGGTTTCACCCGCGTAGTTTCCGTTCCCGTGGGAGTACGGGGATAATATATAGCTTATTTTACTCGCTAATAATGTAGCTATCCATTGCTTAAAGATTTTTTCAAATCGGTCCAGTAGCTTTTAAGTTTCTTCGTTACATACAAAAATACCAAAACAAAACCCAATTGTGGGTTAAGCTCGCCGTTGTACATAAGCTATATATTTGATTTTGTGTGTATATTTTTGTAATTTTGTGTGCAATAAAGAATATGAATATATAAATCTTTCCTCTTTATATTAGTATAGATTAATTGCCAAATTCAATTTTTAATTGCTTTGAAATCAATAAATAGTTGAGTCGTTGAGTTGACCAAACAGTGACGTCACAGGGTGCTATTGCCATACAAAATCTATGAGCGAACCGTGTTTTGACAGCTCTTAAAAAGTATGTCAATTGATTGGTGTGTCAAGTACCCTACTTGTGTCTGTGTGTTTGGGTGTTTGGCTGTCAGTCTCACATAGAATTTTTTATTCTGTTTATTTTAGCTGTAAGTATCCCAATAAATAAAAATAAATTAGTGGTCAGCATTTCTTCTGGTTTAGTCATTGACATACCAGAGTTGGCTGTGCAGGTGGCCACATACTGGTCATGTATTAGTATGTGAATAATTATGGGAATTTGTGTGTAGATCAACAATCTTTCCAAAATAAACTTTATTCTGATGGGAAAAGGTTGATTTTACGTGGCATAGAGGAGTCGTCACGCCATGACAGCGTCATTCCAAGTTCCGTCAGCATACGAGTCGGTTTTACTACAGCTTGGCTGCTTTGTCTCCAACACCTGTTAGTATTAAATAATTTATTACCACAAAGTTCCAATTTCCACTACATTGCACTGCATACAGATTAAAGTTAGTAATAATCATTAGATAGATACCTAAGTACAATCAAACTAGGCTAGGCCTGTATCTGAGGGGACAGTGTCCGGCTTATAGGAGTATGCTTAGCTTTGACTGTGGGTAAACTTTAACAAATTATTATAAGAATTGATATCCATGTCTTTTCTCCTACCACGAGACACTAATATTTTTCTTGACTTATACCTTTTTTGTGTGGTGCGGATGACAAGTATCTTTTGGCTCTCGTTCACCGTTAATAATAATAATAAATCATTTAATAGGACCAAACATTTTGTACATTTATATACACCCACCAAACTGCGTAACAGTTTGTCGGCGGGATTACCGCTCGTCTTATTACATTTTTGGTTCAAACAGTAATAGCTCATAAAGTAACAGTTTAGTAAATTATTACAGTATAAGTACCTAACAGTAGGCAAAACAATCAATAGTAGGGAGTAGCAAGTAGCAGATATTGTGGCAGCGCGAGCCGCCGCCGGCACTCGCGCCGCTCGGTGGCGGCGGCGGGCCGGGCCGTCACAATTATTCAGAACTAGCTGACCCGCGCAACTTCGTCTGCGTTACGTAAGAGAGAGAGAGGCATAAAGAGAGTGTGAGTCAACCTAAAAAAATGCAGATAATATGCTTTAGCGGACTTTTTAAGAGGAACAATCCCGTCATACATGTATGATTGTTGAGTAACTTTAACCGTTTACGCAGCGCACGGAAAGGAAGCTCTCAAAAGCAATAATTTTTCGCCGTATTTGCAACAATTTTGATTGATGCTCCGCTCCTATTGATTGTAGCGTGATGTTATATAACGTATAGCCTTCCTCGATAAATGGGCTATCCAACACTAAAAGATGTTTTTAACTGGAATCAGTAGTTCCTAAAATTAGCGCGTTCAACCAACCAAACAAACAAACTTTTCTCCTTTATAATAATAAGTATAGATTCAAGTAGGTAACAATTTAATTTCTCGGAATTATATGCAATCATCGTTAAAATATTGTACTATGTTTTTCCAATTTGGGGCTTCCCTCGACAGCCTTAGGTTTTCATCCTTAGACACTCGATGACAGTCATACTCCAGCTAGGTCGAAAGTTCTCATCAAGGTGCATGAATGAGCCCAAACACGATATAGCTTTTTTTTTCGTATGGGAAATCATCAAATGACTCCTCCCGGAGCAGGAGGAAGTGTCAGACTTTTACTGACTAAAACCCATCCATGTTCCTTCATCGCCCTTTGTGTTCCGGGGCCACGGTATCTCTTTCGAATAGTCCCGCAGCCCCGGCAGGCATCGGCCGTTGCGGACCCCTTCTTTTTTGCTGACTCTCTTTGAGGCGCGCGTAGAACACGAACGCGCCGTCGACACGGCCTGTCGTCATGAGACGGACGGACGGCGAGCTAGCCCATAGCT
Organism: Xestia rhomboidea; assembly: GCA_963853795.1. Lineage (NCBI taxonomy): Eukaryota > Metazoa > Arthropoda > Insecta > Lepidoptera > Noctuidae > Xestia > Xestia rhomboidea. The sequence continues at coordinate 2,984,266 of OY970780.1, forward strand.
CCTCGTCCACAGGCCCGCGCCTACGGTGGCCGGGGGCCAATACGTGGCTCCCGACGCCCGGGGTGTCTCCTGCTGTGGCCGGGACGTGAGGATCTCTCCCTCTCACGTTCCGCCACCTCCTTCGCTAGCATGACTGCTTCGCAGAAGGAGGTGATGGCATCCCATTCCGTCTCGCTCCGGACCATGTATTGAACCAGGGCTGGGAGAGAGAGGTCGCCGCCGCCGATCGCCGCTTCGAGGACACGGCGGTGCTCCGCCCAAGTGGGGCACACCTCCACAGTGTGCTCCACCGTGGCCTCCAGTCGATCCTCACAATGGAGTCTCCTCCCGCCCGAAAACACGATATGAGGTCAATAACAATTTAGCTGTAAATATAATCTACGTAAACTGCGTATGGATTATTGATTATTGCGAATAGCATAGCACAGTTCTTGCACGGCAAGAACACGTGGATTTATCAGGCTTCTGGTGTTCGCTATACTACTTTTTGGAGAAATCATCCTTATCATCATACTCCTGCCCTTATCTCAATTTATTTGGGGGTAGCATGATTGTATTCTTCTTCCTTATGTACTACTCTATTACTTTTTGGAAAAATATTTCACGAAAAAAATAAGAAATGCACACAACTTATACAAAATGAAATATAGGAAATCTCACAGCATCAAAAAAAAATTAAACAAATCACAAAAAGTGAAAATAATGTTGGAGGGTTTGAACCTGCAACCCCGTAGTTTACAGAGCGGTCATGAAACTGCAAGGCTATTTACTTCGTTGACATAAGCCACAAATAGCCGTTCTCATGTACTTACGTCATGACTGAAACGTCAAACAATTGAAGTATACGGAAATAATGCAAAATTGCCCACCCCTTTAAGGAAGTAGTGTGATAATATATAGTTTAAATATTGAAGAAGCCTATGCAGTAATTTTGACGTCATGCGCGCACAAACATTTCGTACCAACTACTTAAACCGAGGAAAGCTGATTTTCTTGAGTTCCGCTATTTTGTGCGTATTCACCTCAAAAATCAAATTTCAAGAAAACTGAGAAATTATATTTACCTGTATTAGATATGGAGTATATGTAGCAACTTTAAAAGGTTACACTTCATTGGTTTTGATTGTATAGGTGTTTGAAGTTTATTAATTTTAAACACAAAACCCTCTTTTTTGCGCCTCTGGATGAGATTTAAAAAAAATGCTAAGACAGGTATTTCTTTATTTTTATTAATAAGTATTTATTCTGAGTTTCATGATTCTAGAACAATCTAATTTTTTTTTTCATACAAACTTTACCCCCCCTTTTCACCCCCTTTTTCCAAAAAAATCCAAAATTTCTATAGCCTATATGTTATTCTGAATGTATTTAAACAGATTTGTGAACATTTCAACAAAATCGGTTCAGCGGTTTTTACGTGATGCGCGGTCAAACAAACAAACAAACAAAAATTTTTTAAATGGTTTTAATATGTTCATTTACTTATTTCAAGTCACCCTGGCTGGTTTTTTTTTTTTAATCTTCAATGAACAGATTTTTTTGTCTCAACGATTTTATTATATGTATAGATTATGAAGAATGTAGTAGGTACTTCATTACAACGTGTAACTCTTAAACATACGGTTTTTCTCACACAACAGATACATTAAAACAAAAAACAAAACTAGTAGGTATTTTCGCATCTTGCGGCCACTTCTTTAAGGAAAACAGTCTTTAATTTATATTTTAGTGTTCGTTTACTAATTTTAGCATTATCCTTTCTACTCTATCCTTTGACTTGGGTGCTGTTGGTGAACATTGAACATACTGTTAGTCTACGCCCACAGCTGGGCAAAGGTTCTATGACATCCAGTTGTTCCCGAACTTAGTTTTATGTTCTACAATCATGTTGGAGCTTTAGATTCTCTAATTAGATGATACAATACACACATACATCAACTTGGCACGAACGCATGTAAAACATCTAAAATGTTGTCTCAAAGCAATCATGTATTTGAGCTACTCTTTCGCCAACGTCCATACTACGTTGAATACACCGGTTCTCGTCCGATCACCGAAGTTAAGCAACATCGGGCGCGGTCAGTACTTGGATGGGTGACCGCCTGGGAACACCGCGTGACGTTGGCTTTTTGCAGTTTTACTTGATTTTATGATTATATGATTGTAGATACTTTTTATTTTACAAAAACGAAATCAAAAGGAACGTAGTGGAGAAAAATGTGTTTGTTGTCTCATGTGGAAAGTGATCTAATAAATTCAGTAGTAACAAGAATTGCCTAAATAACCCCAATTAACCCTATTAACCTTAAATACTGCCTATTAAAGTTCTTTTTTCTTTTCATTTTAATAAAAGGTTGTTTCGTTTTTTTCAGGACGTTTGGCGTTTCAAGAGCAAGCAAGTGAAGGGGGTGCGCTCAAACTTATAGAAACAACGACTTTCTTCACTCTATGGTGTGGGTTTTACTGGACTTCTTACCTATTCCAATTATTGTTAATATACTGAACCAAATGAAGAAAAACTTGTGATATTCAGTTGTGACCTTTTTTATTTGATAATTTATATATGAAGTTTTTTGTAAATAATGGAAATTATTGCAATTTGTCACAAGTAGGTACTTGCATTTATATAAGGTATTGTTAATATTATTTTATAATATGTTTTTTTCAAGTTTTTATGTTTTAAATCTGTATTTATTACAAAGTTATTAATGCAGTGGACAAATCAAAGATAAATATTTGTAATGGTAGCTATGAGTAGGTATAGTAAACGAAATATACATAACCTTCTAGATTGTTTTTACCTAAAACAACAAAAAATACGTAAGTACATTAGTAAATAATTCAAAGATTAAAAAGATGTGATGAATATTTGAAATTATTAATATTAAGTTTTTGTTCTATTGTAATGCAATGGATTATTTTAATTCGATATAAAAACAGCAGCTTTACAATTAGATTGTAATAAGACGTGGTTTTATATTTAATAGGTTTTGTTATGGAGATTGTGATATTATTATCAAAATAAATATTATATTTTTACATGAAAACTAGTTCTTTAAATTTATTTATTTATTTTATAAAAGGTAGCGTCACAGCTGATAGTACATTGACATTTAAAAAAAAATCGAACATTACGCCAATTACGAAGTACACAGAAAAAACATTTGATTAGCCGAGAGTGACTCGAATTAATTGACATTTTAATTTGTGGTGTGCCTGTGTGCGTGTGGGTAACTGTACGGTGTCTGTGAATGTGTGTGATGATGTGTGTATGTCTATGTACTTATGACTAACTGGCACTAGTGGCGGCACTGAGTATCCCGCGTTTGATCCAGGATTATAATTATCTCTTTTTTAAGACGGTTCCGTGTGGTATTAAAGGGGTCGAGTGTTGGGAACTTGTCGTTGTATAATGCGGGTAGACGTAAAAATGGCGACATCTTCATATAATTAGTAGAGGCCGAAGGAACTGATAGCAGACACGTATGTCTGCAGTGGGACGTTAAAGTATATTTTGTCGAGCAGTTGTGGACAGTCAAATTTATTATTAAGTAGGTCGTACAATAACACCATGTCATTCATCTGCCGTCTCTCTTCCAGAGCAATCAAGTTATGATATCGACAGGAGTCCGGATAATTTACGATGTCAGCTTTTGTTTTATAATTTAGGTACTTAATAAATTTACGTTGGATGGTTTCGATTAAATCAATATATTTCTTATAAAAGGGTCTCCATACTACACTTGCAGATTCTAGTATGCTCTTTACATAACAGTAGTATAACGTTTTCAGGCATAGAGGGCTGTTGAACTGCTGGCTGTTACGTATAACGAATCCTAGGGACTTGTATGCTTTACTGGTGATGTGATCAATGTGTGCCTCGAACGTTAATTTTTCGTCCAGAATCACACCCAAATCCCTGTGATGTTCGCGGTATACTATCGTCACTGATGCTGTAATTGTAAATAATTTTGTTGCGTTTTCTAGAGAAGGTTATTATTTGGCATTTCTTAGTATTTACCTTTATATTGTTTAAAGCATAGTAGTCACTAAGTCTATCTAAGTCAGATTGGATCAATTGACAGTCATTGGTGTTATGTACTTTCATGAATATTTTATTGTCGTCGGCATAGAGGAGATGTTTAGAGTAACGGAAACATTGCGTTATGTCAAATAAATAAATATTATAAAGTAAGGGGGATACAAGCGAGCCCTGTGGCACCCCGGAAGTAACATCCACATAATAGATCGGTAACTACCGATAGCAACAGCTTGCCGCCGATTTCTCAGGTAAGAGTCTATCCATCTTAGGTCAGAATGCATTGTATTGTCTTGTATTTAATTGTTTCCTAATCATAATTCTACGATTCCTCAATTTTTGGAATTGCACATACCACTTCTTTGTCGTATTTACTAAACCATTAGGTACCTAAAGGTTGACTGGTAGAAAATGCATATGGCATTAGGTCCGCTTCAGTACATTTGTGTGCTTAAAGTATTCAATAACAGAACCCTGAAAATCCGCTGCTTCCAAAAACACTACAACATAGAGCTCATAGAGGAATTGTGTGACTACTCAGGTACAAAAGAGCTAAGATTCTACACTGATGGATCAAAAACCGACGACGGGACAGGCGTCGGGGTGTTCTCCGACGACCTAAACATCAAGATATCCAAACCACATGGAATGCTCAACTCTGTTTACCAGGCAGTGTGTGGCCATTATCCAGGCGGCACGCTATAGAGGCCAGGGGGATTACGGATACCAATATTCGAATACTCTCCGACAGTGCCTCAGTTCTTTAATCCCTAAAGAGCAATCAGATCACGTCGAGACTAATACTAGAATGCCACAAGGCCTTATATTCATATATTCATATTCTTTATTGCACACAAAATTAAAAATATACACACAAAATTCAAATATATAGCTTATGTACAACGGCGAGCTTAACCCAGAATTGGGTTTTCTTACAGCAAACCTTATTTTTGTTGCGAAATTTGCAGAAGAGGATATACCTATGTGCACAAACAATACAGTTAAACACTTAAATTAACTTATTTTATACACTAAACTAATACATACAATATAATATAAGTAATACATACAATATATTTATGTATAGATACACCCTGCCACCCTGCCTGCCTGTTCTGCTTTAGAACGAATCACGGTACTAAACCACAACACGGTAACTCTACAGTGGATTAGAGGTCACAGTGGATCACTTGGAAACGATGCGGCTGACGAACTTGCCAGAAGAGGATCCAGCACAAAACCCTACGGACCCGAACCCATTGCAATGTGCCCATTCCTCTCAAGCAGCTAAGAAGCTGGTTAAAAGATCACACTCGAATACAAGCGGAGAAATGGTGGACCTCGACACCAGGATGTAGGCAATCCAAAGAAGCCATGCCATCCCTGGATACAACGCTGACCAGGCGCCTTCTGCGCCTGGACAGAGATAGCCTACGACTGGTGGCGGGGACCATCACTGGACACTGCTCACTGAACAAACACTTCCACACCCTAGGAGTCACTGACAGTCCCCTGTGCAGAGCGCGCAGGAGGCGGAGGAACGCGTTACCGAGATTCGCGAGGAGACCCTGGGAACACCAAGATCCCTTGCGGATGCCCTGAGGAGAGCGGCAAGTTTGAACTGCTTCTGGAGGGAGGTGGCCTGGTTGAAGTAATCGGCCACCATGGCTCACGCACAATGGTCCACTTTAAGGACTCAGTGCGGAAACCTAAACCCCATGATAGATTGAAGTATTCAATAAATAATGCATATTATTATCATAGTTTGACGTGAACCCGTCCGCGACCCGATTGAAAAGGGTAGCAGATGTATGCACGTTGTTAAAATTTCGCGCGTTTCGAAGTAACTGTTAATAAATAAATTAGTCCGGAAGCCAGCAACAGATTTTCATGAGCAAGTTTCTCTCGGACGATAACTTGGAAAATGCTTCAAAGAGTTGTTTAATGAAGTTCCGTGAACATCAGCGTTCGGTGGGTGGGCTAAGCAGGAGTACAAGCAAGTTCCAAGCTAGTGGAAAAAATATCAATAATCTAATACATAAATATCTCGTGCACAAAGACAAAGACATTTACTCGTAGGATACGGTAGATACAAAGTTGTTACATACAAATAGCAGGACAGGACATATCAACCGCTAGACGCGACATAGGAATATTTACACACAGTGTTTGTTATCGAACGCCTCCGACTCAGACCTGCTAAATATAAACAAAAAATAGTACATTTTGATACAAGTGAAGAAAGTTTGTTATTGCATCCGAGGCGGAATTAACTCCCGAGCCGCAGGCGAGGGTGTTTTTGAGCCGAGAACTGCAATAACAAATGTCCACGTGTGTCAAACGACGTTTTTCAATACACTTTTGAAGAAATAAAATAAAAGATCGAAAAATATTTTTTCACCTCAGCACCTCAAACAAGCAGGTTTTGCTGTTTACAGACAGTGAGCAAAATTCGATTTTGCTGCGAGCGTGAGACAAAGTAACTTTTTAATTATTTTTTTTAAATACCGAGAACTGTGCAGGTCTAGTCACAAAATTCGAAAGATTTCAACTTCACTTTGTTCTGTCACTTTCATTTCGATACGAAAAAAGCGAGAGATAGAAACAAGTCGATTCGAAATTCGATTTTCAAATTCCATATCTAGTAGGCCCAAAAAAGAAACAAACAATAAAACGTTCGGATACCGATATTGTAAATTGATAACCGTAATATTGTAAATCACGTGTTTAGGTTTTAAATGAAAAATTGTTATAATTTCGAATAATCGAATTATATTTTTTATATCAAGATGAAGAATGTTGTAGAAAAAAATACGAAGTTTATCATGTATCTTATTTATTTATAGTTACTTATAACAAACTTTATTATTGAGACAGAATACCGCGAGTGTAATTTCAGAACGCATTTTTTTTTAAATTGCGGGATTTAAATTTAAATTGTTTTATTTTCTGTGTGTTCAGCAATAATTTGGTCAGTGTACACTAGCTACAAAGTACAATAAAATTTGGGTAATAAAGTAATAATAACAAATAAATATGAGTGAGTCCAGTGACGAAGTCTGCTATTTAACATCCGAAGAATAGAAGCATATGTAAAAATGCAGAATTACGTTTCCTGTCTGGAATGTCTCGCGAAAAATATCTAAAAACTTATGATATTTTTAAGCAATGGAGACTGAACTGTTACTTTTAATTTGCAAACTGCAACCAAAAAAAAAAAACAAAAGTGAAACTTTTGTTTTTTTTTATTATCTAAATTGTCATCATCATCAGCCTATTAATGTTCCCACTGCTGGGACACGGCCTCTTCTCAATGAGAGGGAATGGGCTATAATCCACCACGCGGGCCCAATGCGGATTGGTAGATGTCACATGTCTTCGAATTTCTGGTTCTAGGACATGCCGGTTTCCTCATGATGTTTTCTTTCACCGTTTTGATGGCAGTGGTGATGAAATAAATTACACAAAGTCATGCGCCTGCCTAGGTTCGAACCCGCGATTCACTATTCGTAAGTCGAAGCCGCCACCACTGGGCCACCGCCGCTCTCATGTGTCTAGTCTCTTAATGTGGCGTGGTGGTTTAATTTTTACCATGTTGGTTTTTTTTTACCTTTAGGTATATGTTCTCGCTGCTGAGCTGAAAAGTTGTATGTGTTACTCGAGACCAAAGTTATTTGCATCTCGTGTCTTTGAATCCCTCGCTACGCTCAGGATTCTAACCTAGAATCACTCGCTACGCTCGTGATTCAACTATAGAATCCTTCGCTTGCTCGGGATTCAAAATCAACACTCGCAGCAAAAACCCACTTTGCTCTCTTGTTGCACAAATAACTATTGTCATGAATTATTAGGAAACTATGATTTTAATATACTTTTTTTCCGCGCTTTGCTTTCGCCAGGTTGAAGGAGAAGCAAAGGTGAAGCCGCTAAACAGCCTAATATATATATATCTTTTTTTTTTGGATTTAGAACACAAACAGTTGTTAATTTGTTTATAAAAGTAAATATTAGTTTGAAATAATCATGTTTATCTATGATATTCTATTTATAAACACAATTTGAATATTCAACAAATGTTTATGCCGTTAAGACGCAATATTGCTTTGCCGAAATTTAAAAAAAACATTCATCTCCGACTATAGGCATTGAACCAATTACTTTCATTCATTCCCGCACACGTGTTGGAAAATGCAAAAAATCGCGCTCGTGTGAAATACATTGCATGTTGAACCTAATCGTAGTGCGATAAGAACCAGTTTTCGAGGAAGTTTATTGAAAAATATATAAAAATCGGTCAAGCCGTTTCGGAGGAGTTCGTTACCTAATTTATCCAAGAAATTATTCGAACTCGCTTCGCTCGTTCAAATATCTAACAAAATTATATCCATGCGTTCTTAAACTTTTCTTAATAAATAAGCAAAATATAAGATAAGATATGTGGGTGCTACAAATCGTCAAAATTACTCCTTGTTCAAATTGACAAACGAAAATCTTAACATATCCGAGGTGGAGTGTAAAAAGTTTCGAGGTGTTTTCATGGAACTGAAGATGCACCCCCTTGGAAATAATTCTGCCAGTGCCCATACTACACGAGTGATAATATTATTATAAGGGTTCCGTTTTTACATCCGGACGTACGGAACTCTTAAGCACTACATAGTATAAAACAAAGTCGCTTTCTCTGTCCCTATATCCCTATGTATGCTTAAATCTTTAAAACTACGCAACGGATTTTGATGCGGGTTTTTTTTAATAGATAGAGTGATTCAAGAGGAAGGTTTTAGTATATAATTTGCGGGCGGGCGAAGCCAGTAACTAATAAAACATGTTTTTATCACGTACAAAAAATTCTATATCTTAAGTTCCGCTATCCACCTCCTGGCTCCATCATCAGATCAGCTCCAAGTTACCAAATAAGAGTATTGTCATCGAAACTACGTAAACAAACAAATTTTATTTCGATACGAAACGACATTGAATAGTAGTAGGTTCTCCCAAGATTTGATTAGGAACCTTATGAACATTGTTTGTTACAATTTACTAGTGATACAGTAGTGAAACTAATTTATTTGGGTAAAGCGTGTTAAAAAAAAACTAAATTGGAAAATGAAAAACATTTTCAGGCTGATTTAAAATTATAATTTTTGGTGGATTCATTTGAACGAATTAAATTGTGTTTTTTTGTGTTTTTTTTTTCAATTTTATTTGATTGGGTTTTTAAATCGACAGATAGGTACGTTTTCCGACTCATTTTCAATTTGTTGACATTCTCATCACGTACTTTAAGCACAGAGTAGGTACACACATAGTTTACCCATTTCGCTGCACTTTGACCATTGTCTGATTAAGTTTTTAGTTTCGCATGCATTGTTGTTGGTGTCTTGTTATATCATCAAACTTAAATAAAAATGTCTCTGTTCAACTTACGGATTCCCAGAACTTGATTAATTCATTACAACAATAGATAACAAATTAGGTAAGTATTTAACCAAAAGACTCATTCGTGAGATAGCCATCGATTTGTGCAGTCGCAAAGATTCATCTTTATTTTATCATCGCGAGTATTAAACAGTAACAATCATTTACTCATAATATTTTGTGTATGTGATAAAAGAAATAAAATATAGTGTGATGGCGAGCAGGAGTTTTAAAGTTATTCCGAAACGGTAAATACCTATTGTTTTACTTTAATAAAATTTAAATAAATGAAAAAAAATTAAGAAAGACATAGAAAGACTGCTGAATAAATAAAAATAAAGGTTAGGGTGGATGAAGTGTTGTTTGCAGTAAATGGAATGAAGAATGGCAAGGCATTAGGACCGGACGGAATATCGGTTGAGTTGTGGAAGTTATTGCGGATGGACGTGGTAAGCTCTATTCTTCAGTAAGCTTTTGCTGGAAGAAGCCATACCTGACGAATGGTGTAACAGTTTACTGGTGCTCATTTATAAAAACAAAGGAGAAATGTGCCGAGGTATAATAAATTATTAGAAGAATAAAGCTAAATATCACTAGTATGAAAGTTTGGGAAAAAGTTATCGAAAGGCGACTGAGAGTGAAATTACATAGAACCTATTCAGTTTCCGCCAGCTGCTCGAGTGCGCATAAAAACTTGTAGTAACATGGTTTCCATCGACCTCGAAAAGGCATAAGGTCGGGTACTCCGTGAGGTTTTGTGGTGAGCTCTTGAAGAGTAGGTACCTAAGCTGTGTCTGGGAAGTGTTGTCCAGTTGATCGGTGCGATGTACCCGAGCCACCTACAGCGGGTACTACAATGAAGAAACCTGCTAATAATGGAAGCTCTCACGGCGGACATCCAGGAAGAGGATTCACAGAACGGTCCCTCTGCCCCTCTTGTCCAGAGCAGATTGAAATGTGATGGCAAAGGCTTTAGAATTTTGGCCTGAAATTGAGTAAATCCAAAATGAAATATTTGTTTTGCGATTTCGGCTTTCTCTCCAGTCCTGTGCCCTTACTCTTGCAGACCCATACCGATCTCCTCTGACTTCTGGTACCTCGCGCCGCTTGTCCATGGGGATGACGACGTAGACCGCGAAACGTACAATCAACAATCACATCAACTCTCGATGGGCTCCTCAAGTTAAAGGGGAAAATATACAAGTCCGTGATTAGAACTGTCGTAAAGTCTGGACCAGATCGCTGGGCTGGAAAGATGGATGAAATGTAGTCGGTCTACCTACGTAGGTTGTACCTTGTGGTGGCACCCTCATTGTCGAGCTGCTGCTGAAATTTTCCTAGCTGAGACAATTTAACTATCAATACATTGCAGGCCCGGACTGCCATATGGGCAAATCGGGCAAATGCCCGATGGGTCGGATGCCCGGTGGGCCGGTGTGGCCGGTGGGTGATCGACTTACTTTTGCTATTTAAGGTTAAAAAAAAACATCGCAATACATCGATTAAAATAACGTCCTCTACCGTCGAGTCGAGGACCTAATTCAATTTACTCTTAGACTCTTTCTGTAGCTGTAGGTAGTAATCTGTACCCTTTAGAAGCTCAGTATTTTTGAAAGCATTTAATTTTCCTGTCTAAGGCCACAAAATTAGGAAGTAGGCACATAATAAATTGTAGCGTAGGTACTGTAGAATCACTCTGAAACGAAAATATTTTTAAGGTTAAAAATGAGCCTCTGACAACTCGTACTACCGCTAGAAACTTACACATTTTCTTTAAGGTGGATGCTCCAGGGTAGCCCGCAAAATAAGCGCAAAAAGGTGCAGACATTACTTTTTCAAGGTCAAATTCATTCCTGCCATTCACCTTTATGCGCATGGAGGGTTGTATTGATGATTATAAATACATATTTTAATCAACAAACAACCTGCAAATTGCAAAAAACGTAAGAAAATTTGAATTTCGTGGGCTATCCTGGAGCATCCACCTTAAACTACCGCGTGCGGTTCGTACTTTGAACCCTGCGAAAAAACTTTTAACACAAAGGTTCCTTTTTTCTGCCTTCAGACACCTGGCACTCCTATTGCATTTTCGCATGATCGACCGGTATAGGTTGTAAACCACCTCATCACGAAGCCGTCAACCAAGCATTCTGTTCATCAAACTAAGTAACTTTACGCAAAAATTATTACTGGGAAACGACTTTTTTTTTTGGGGTGCAAAATCATGTTTTGGGGTAGAACTCAATGTAATGACGGATGGATGTCTGATGGATGGATTGAATACTACGGGGGTCGTGGAGGTGTTCAAAATCTTACATTAAAACCTTGTGTTACACCCTTTACATAAAGGGTGTAAAACACCTCTTAACGAAGCCAAAAGGCTCTTGTTCTCCTCGTCATTGCGATAATTTTTTTGTTCTACACCATACCTGGGAACCTTCTAGTTACGGAGATATTGGGGGTCAAAGTTTCAACTTTTTAACAACTTTTTTTTTAAATACACGTTTTTAATGTAAGATTTTTACTTTAAACACCTCCACGACCCCCGTACTATTAAATCCATCCATCAGCACAATGTTTTGAGTGCGTTACATTGAGTTCTTCCCAAAACATGATTTTTCACCCCAAAAATAAAGTTGCTTCCCAGCAATTATTTTTGCGTATTTACTTAGTTTGATGTACAGAATGCTTGGTTGACGGCTTCGTGATGAGGTGGTTTACACCCTGTATAAACAGAGGCTGAAATAAATTTGGAGTCCCTTGCCCCGATGCCTTAATAAGCAATTCTGGCATGCATATAAAAGGTTGCAAAAAATGGAGCATGTAGACATTTGGATCTTTTGATCACAAATTACATATTATTAATATCTGAATTTCGAGGCAAGATGTAAAAGCAGGCTACATGCTTTTGATTCTTGACTTGTCTGCAAGAACACCAAGTAACTCTTGTATAGAGGGTAGAAACAATTCTAACCTGTCCAAGGTAGGGTGTAAAATTTCCGAGCTCGCTTCGCTCGCTCTTTGAGCCTAGCTTCTTTAAGTTTTTTATATTTCCTTTCTAAGTAACGTCTGTTTCTGAATAAAGGAATTAAAGAAAAGCTAACTTCTCTGAAGTGGAGAGCTCAATTTTTAGTTCCTAGACATTCCAAATAGGTAACTCTTCAAAATTAGTAACTCTACTTCTATTTAATCAAGTATTATAGATACTTAGAAGAAGTTCAGCTTCATCTGTAACTGTTAAACTTAACCTAAACCCTTACAAATTCGTTTTTACTCGCACTTTTCTTTTTTAAAAGCTGACGACGCCCTTGTGGACACCGGCGATATTCCTTTAGTTTCGAGCCTCTTCTTTATCAAAGTCGCAGCCTAGCATTTCAGCCCAACATTCGATTTTAGATGTTTTCTACAGTTGACGCAAAATTTACATTTGTGGTTTTCATTTCTCTTGAGAGTGGAGGGCCGACCGTCTCTGAAATGCCCGGGCCGGTTTCGGGTCCCAGTCCGCCGTCCGGGCCTGATACATTGGCATGTCAGAAGCTCTGTGAGAGGAATTTATGAAAGTGTGAACGTTTACTTTGTTGTTTTGTATAATTATTTTAAATTTATGTTATAACTCTTAGTTTTAGTTACTGTAATTGATTTAGAAATACAACCGTTGTAATTAAATAAATAAATAATAATTATCTGCCCTTGTACTTAGTTGAGGTCTGCGCAACACGTTTTCTTCTTCCAGTCTCCCCTGTCAGACGGCACGGCATTATTTACTCCTTTCTCTTTCATATCAGACAATTCATCAATTTTTTCTTTGGCCTTTCTCTCGCTCGCCATCCATCAACATTCATATCCATCACTCTTGTAGTCACATGCGTTTCATCCCTCCTCATCACACGTCCATACCACGACTGACGACTCCCTTTCAATTTATCTGTAAGAGGTGCTTCTTTCAAGCTTCTTCTAATATGATCTATACCTTTTTTTTTCGGAAGGAAAATCATCAAATGACTCCTCCCGCTCTGGGCGGAGCGGGAGGGAGTGTCAGACTTTTACTGACTAAAACCCATCCATGTTCCTTCTTTGCCCTTTGTGTTCCGGGGCCACGGTATCTCTTTCGTACAGTCCCGCAGCCCCGGCAGGCATCGGGCCTTGCCTTGCCCTTCCTATATGATCTATACCTTGCTTTATCTATTCTTGTCACTCGACACTTACATCTCAATATTCTAATGCAATCGTTTATCCGTCTTCTTCACAGCCTAGCATTCTCACCATACAGTACGACACTAATCACGGCTATGATATTATAGATGTTAAATAATGTTCTCTTGCAGTGTACAAGCGGAGGCTGCAGCTACATATCCGTTATCTCCCGAACAGGTTCAGTTCTACAGAGACAATGGATACCTGCTCATCAAGAAGCTAATCGGTATACCAGCGTTGAGCAGCTACAGGTATCATATCGTTGTAATCGTTTTATAATACATAGGTACAGTTCATTGCGTATTATCTAATTGTTAAATAAGCATTTCTGTCAAGGACAGTAACTAAATTAACTTCGGTCAATGAACGGAGGCGTAAATTATCCGATTCTCAACGAAATTAGCAACACTGGTTGGTTAACTATAAAAGTGTAAATTAGTAATTAGTCACATTATAAGACATTGTTAGTTTTTTTACTTTTCGTTTTTATTTTATGGAACAATAAGTAATATTTTAAAGTACCTCCCTACCTATAAGTGGACAGTTCAGTTCATATTAAATCCAAATGGCTAATTATTTTTGAGACGAATAACAACTTAAGTATTAGGTGATTAACTAAAAATAACTAACTAACTATTAACTTGGTTACAAAAAAATTACTTGGTAATAGCGATTAATTTTTTTTAGCACAATTATATTACTTACATGATCCAAATATATTTGTCTGTTTCTCCGTAAGGCGAGGCGTAGCATAGATCGAAGAGGTACGGTCTACTATCATGTTTCACCTTGGCTTGGATACAATCCAGATTTCGGTTGGTAGGTAACTTAGAAATTCCTGAAAGAAAAGACCAGTAACTCTGCCCACCTGAGAATCAAACCCAGGAAGTTATGCTCAACTCAATAGGCTTGTGTACTGAAAAAATCTAATTACTCCGTTAGTTAGATTATCAAAAAATATTTGCCCCTATTTTTTCTTTTGTTACGTAAACCAAAATTGACGAAGATACGACGCTTTTAAAATTCTCAATACGTCACGCCGCGCCGCCGCCGCGCCGCCCGCCGGGGTCTAATTTTAGTGCGTTCTGACGTCACAAGTTTTGATGAGTTCTATCTTTGTCAATATTCATCGATTCACAAAAACAAAAAATACGTGTCAATTACTTTCCAATACTCTAACTGACGGACTAAATAGAAATGCATATTTTATTGATGGTGAAAACTAGCCTAGTGTTATGTTCATAGACAACGTTTCACGGACGTTTGCAATGGGCGGTTGGAGAAGGGACGCGTCACTGTCGTCAAAGATCGCGCGCTGTGCAAGACACAGGCCAAAGCAGAGGATTATATCAATAAGGTAGGTATTTAATAATAATCTACTAGGATCATAGGATGTGCCCGCAGCCCTGCTAGCATAGAAGTCGGAAATTGTCCCACGGGAGCGTACGACAAGGATAAATAGTAGATTATTAACCAAGGGGATAAAGCAGTGTCTTCTGTCGCGGGTGACGATTTAAATCGCGAGCGTAACGAAGGACTCGAGGTTTACTCCCGAGCGTAGCGAGGGATTTAAGTTCACCCAAGACTAAGACAGCTTTATCACCGAGGAAAATACTCTACTTTTCGTACCATTTGCGAAAAAATTAACACAATAATAATATGAGATAGGCATTTTAGAACATTAACTTATTTATAAAAATAAATTAAAATAGACTTAACGTTTATGTATTTGAAGAAAACAAAAACGCGGCAAATTCCTAGACTAATATTTTTTTGTCGGAAAAGCAAAGGCATCAAGCTCATACGGCCTCGTCGGTTTTCGTAATTTTATTTGATAATCATAATGTCACTTTTTTGAGCAAGTGGTACGAAAAAGCATATCCTAACCCAAGCCATGTGTTCCAAATATCGACAGGTCACAGACTTACAGACGTACCTACTTTCGATAATAATAAATACCTAATTGTCGTCTACACAACCATAATTGTAGCCAGGATTATCCATCAGCAACTTGCTCTAAAAATACAGTCTTGTGGAATCGGAATAGTGCCGTACCACAATATAGGTACCTAACATTGTAGGTACTGGAATCAATCCATCATCACTGAGAGGACTATTATTAGTGTAGCCAATAAGCCTGATATAGTGGTGGTAGATCTATTTGACCGACGCGACGCCCGTTGTGTCAAGATGAAAATGTTGACACAGCGGTCCAGCGTGACGAGAACCTCGTGAAAGCACAGAAAGATAGATAGAATCTCAGAATATACTTTATTGTACCTACATCAAAATTGATACACAACTGTTTTACAATATTGCTAATAATTATATGGGCATATAATATATGAGTATAACGGCGGTCTTATGTTGATAGCGATATTTTCCAGACAGCCTTTAAATGCACTAAACAAACTGTAGGTAAATAAAAAGCGGGGTAGTGAACATGCATAAGCAAATCATAGCTAAGTAGGTACAGTCGTGGTCTTTTCCGTCTGATCAGTTTAAAAAAAATTCGCTTGAATCATGCGGAGGCGCGGAGCCACGCCCCCTTAAAGTTTAGGCCTATTAGGAAAGCGTCAAGTTTGGCGCACAAAATAACAATAACTCTCGTTTGGCGTACGTCGTCATTGCGCTCGGCCGATTGGTATCTTTTCATTAATTATTTCTATAAAAAGTCAACGGGGCGGGGCTAGAGAGCGTTTCTATGTTGTAAGTGCAAGCAAAAATTAGCTTAGTGGTGATCAGGCGGGAGTGTCCTCGACAGTACCTACTTATCTTGACCTGGCTCGCGAGGTACTGTCGATATGGTGGACTCAAGAGTTCATTGTGCCGATAGTCATAGTGTCTCGACCTAACCTGAGGAGCCTCTCGTTAGGCAGCTGGATTAGAAAGCGGTAGGTACTTTTAATACGGCGCGCATTGTTAGGAGGTTCCTCTATCTGGAGCCTTGACCGCCGATAGTTTGGACCCTGTTCCCGAGACCTGTGGGCTACATATCTAGGTACTTACCTACAATTTTTCATTTTATTTAAGTAAGTATGTTTTTCTTTTATTTGATCAAAATTATTCTGTAGGTACTTTGAAGAGATGATAATTAATAAGCCTAGTGTTTTTGCGACCGAAGTTCACGGTGTGTCTATAGGCTATAATTTTGAATAAGATAAACCTACTGAATTAGTCTTTGTATGCAAATGAACATTTCGAGATTGTATCGCGGGTTCAACGCTTATTTTTTTCGATTTTCCCATAGGACGAAATAAAACAAATTTAACATAGACTGTTGCCAACCTTCAACCGCGTGAACTTATTATAAAACAACTAAACTAACACAATTTTAATGTGTAGGTACCTAAGTATATGTGTGGGGCTAAAATATAGCCTACGACCTATTCTGAGACCTACCAAATATACTTAAGAACATAAAAAAATGTCATAAAAATCGGTCAAGCCGTTTTTGGGGAGTTCGTGTCACGAGATTCATAAATATGTAGGTATAGGTAGGTATTTGAAGAAATTACTTCCCTAATTTGAATCGGATTTTGTTAAATTTAATTTCAAGGGTTTAATTTTTTTGCGCGGAACCCTAAACCTCTTTCTAAAATAATAGTAGCCTGGGTTAGGTACTCCTTATATCCTCAGCTATCTGCCAGTTAAAGTCCCGTCAAAATCGGTCCAGCCGCAGGAGATTAGCCGCAGCAAACAAAAACGTTTTCTTTGGCGAGTACCTAAGTACCGTATATTTTGCATTTAGTAAAATTTGAATGCAAGATTACAACATAAGTAGGTAGATAGCAGTACCTACCAGACGGGCTAATAATAATAACTAATGTTCATTTTAAACATTTACGTAGAAAATGAAATAAAGCAAAAAATCTTAATTCTCACATAGATTTCAATTGTTGTGTTCCATGATTTTGTCAACATTATACATTTACTATAATATATTATACATTCATTATTTACCTTTAACCTACAGGTTTAAATTAAGATTTTAACTATAAATTAGACAATAATAATTTTATTTCGAATCGAATAGGTACCAAATTATCTACTTGTTGTTTATTTCATCGACATATCGCATGATTATAAATCAGCTAATGGTCTTGGGGCCTAAAATGGCTACTTTATCGAGTCCTAATATGAATCACACACATAAAATTCCTAATATGGATCTTATGGATATGACGTTAAAGTCCATATTAAGAATTTAATTTTTAAAACGTGATCCATATTAGATTCTGCTAAAGCGGCCATTTTAGGCCCGCTGATGCAACGCTATGTAAGGAGTATGAGTATTTGAGCCGAAGTTATTTCACCTATGTAGCATCAATTTGGTACCCAGTTGTACCTATGTAAGTATTACCGAACGCTTTCAAGGGGGGTACCCACATCGTGAAGCTGACTGTACACACTGGTTCTTATTTGCCACACCTTTATTACAGGTGCTCATCGTTTAACCATCCTTAATATCTCGATTTAACAAGGTTTTAGACAAATGTAAAATGTGGTAAAAAACGAGTGTAATACGTAAGTTCACGAATACGAAACAATTAACAACGAATGCACGCTACCACGAAAAACCATACGCCGCAGCCATGGGAACTCGAATAACTAAATCTCTAATTTCACCTATTCTAAACACTTGACAACGAAAACACGCTACCACGAAAAACTGAACACCGTAGCCATGCGATCTCGAATAAGTAAACCTCGAAAAGTCATTGTACCCACCTCCTGGCTCCATCATCAGATCAGCTCCAAGAGCTCTTGGTAAGCATCATTGTTTGGCTTTGTAGATGGTGTAAGGATCCTATAAGGTGTGGGAGTGTAGATAGATTTTGTTAAACTGGTCTTACTTGGAGCGCCTGTGGACTACACAAAAACTCTAGTAACGTAACATACCATCACGCCTGCAAGCCATAAAGTGTTAGACAGAGGTGTGCCTCAGTAGCTAGCTACACTCACATTTAGCCAATTATGTTTAGGTCACATGTCATAGGGAGCGAGGGCGAGTCTATTGACAACAACTAGGCGTATGTGGTGCATGCAAAAATGAGACAGCCAGATGTTTTTTTTTTTACTTTTTCGTTAAATGAATAATTATTATTAGTATATTACTGCCTCGTTCGTCTAGTGGTCGCAAGCGCGACCGCTGACCATGAGGTACTGGGTTCGATTCCCAGGTCGGGCAATGCGATATTTGGTTTTTCCATCACTAATGTCTCAGTAGCAGCCACGATGTCTGGATTTGTGCCCGGTTGATGGCAATAGGCTCGCCCCCTATTTCATGGGACAATCAGACATAACTATCGAAATGTGCGTGTACTATTTAGGCACACCTCTGCCTAACCCTTCGTAGATTCCAGGCGCGATGTTATATTATGTTATTAGTATATTTTCTTTCGGACTTAGATCCAGGAGCTCCTATTCGACGACGTATACAGCACGTACTCCGAAGACCCTCGTCTGCTGCACATCGTGGAGCAGCTCATCGGAGAGGACATCACCGCCGTCAACTGTATGCTCATCAATAAGCCGCCAGGCACTCGTGAACATCCACCACATCAGGTACTGTTATCAGAGCCATAAGAACCTCACTAGGGCAATGCTATCAGGAAAGTATCAATTTGACATCCTGAATAGCATAGATTTCTCACAATCAGCAGTGTATGGTGGAGGTTTTTGCAAAACGCTTCTAAATTTTGATTTCTCCAAAACTACCCAGTTTGGGCCCCAACTTCTTGGTATCAAAATTGGTATAAAAGTACAAACACATGTTTAAAATTATTAATACATTGTTTATTTCCATTTCATCATCTATAGTCCTATTTAAAATGAATATGTCATGTTTTAACTGCAAATATTGTTGTAAGTATGTTATTTTAAATCCATGAAGTCATTAAATTGTACAATAATAAAAATATCACTTGAACTCATAATTGGGAAACAAATATTCTACTAAAGCTATTAAAAAAAATCAGATGTCACATATCATCATCATTTGGTATCTGTGATTCTTCAACTGTCTTTGTAGCTGGTACATAAACATTGAATGTGAACTCAGTTCGAGGAAATGACCCAGGGTTTATGACCTGGCAATCTTTGTAATTCCTAACAAATGGCTGGAAATGATCTGCTATAATCACTAAATCTGGTAAAGGATACAGATTTAACCCACTTGCGTGTCTCCAAAACACAGGTTGTACTCCTATAGACAGAGGTGCTAAACAACACTGACCAAGTAAGGTTTTAGTTAAATGATCCGGTATATCACCACTGTCTGGAAAATGTAATGTATTCCTACACAATTTCATTACTAAGTCTTGTCTAAAAACAACAATTTCTTGTGTACAATATTGTATTCTGCATGGATTTGTTGTGAATATCGCGTTGTCCCCCAGCTTGTTCTGGATAGTATCTGTCAGATAGTTCGGCAGTGGTGGCCTCGGCAACACATTTGCTGCAGCGGGATCGGTCTTTCCAGGCACAAATATAAACTTACACCTTTCACGAAGCTTCTTGAACGAACAAATCATGTCTGCTAAGCTATTTAATCCATTCTTGAGATGCATATGGAACTTATAAGTATACGGACATGATAGAAATTCACCAATAAGTACAATGGCAATTGGTGGATATTCTTCAAAGCCAGCTAATAATTTCTTCAAGTTGTCCATCACTTTCGGGCTATCCAGCCACACATCAGACACAAACACAAATACGCCATCTCTGTTTTCATTTTCTATTTTCAAAAGAGCTTTGGAATTCTTAAGTGATGTTTTTGATTTTCCTCCAAATGTGTTGAGGTTACCGAAATATGGTGCTGATGCTTCTCTGGTCTCTACAGGTGGTTGCACTAGACCAGTGACATATAAAGTTTTATCATCATAGTAACCTTCAGCAAGGACGTAACTGCCTTCTGTAAACAAACCTGAATGGTACCTCACATTTGAGATATCAAGTTCTATTGAGCCTGTAGGATCTTCTAAATGATATTTCCTCTCAAAAACCTGTGTGAGCAAGCCTAGCACTACAACATCATCAACTCTACTAGAGCAACTTAATAAAAACTCCACTTTGCGCAACTGAAAACGTTTCTCGGCTTCTAACGAATGTACAGAGTCTAATGTGAACAGTTTGTTCCGGAGAGTTCTCTGCCAGATCACTGTGTACCTGTCTATGATGAAGCGCGACTTCCACTTGGGATCGGGAAGTAAACACTTCACATTATTCACGTCTTTCACGAACTTCTTGTGCTCGTGGTTGTAACACAGCTTTGGTACACTGAACGCATCTATGACGCTCAAAACAGTCTCGTTTTCTTCTAGCCCAGCTGTAGAACACTCTTTGTACGCTACTTCTATGTGCCCTTTCTCCAAAATAGGCTGAGATATGCACTGGTGTAGTAAGTGGCTCGAGAGCTTCTCAAGCATTGCGAAGCGACCCTCAGCAGGCAATTGTAAGAGTTGTTCGGCAAGAAATGTACCCGCATCCTTCCGCAATGTAAATCCATTGAGTTTGAAAGTTGCAGATATTTCTGCACGCATTTTTTGCACATCTCCCATGTTCTTAGTATATTACTATCACAGTTTGATAAAAGAAAAACAAAGTTTGTCCTTTCGTTGCACACTCGCGCTAAGCCGCCAATTAATTATGTCAAATGTCAAAACAAACGCCAAATCTGTCAAAGGTGAGAGATGACATTAAAGTTGCATTTACAGAGCACTTGTGTTCAATTTCAATTCAATACAACATTCCTAAATGAAAAAAATCCATCACAGAACAGATCATTAAGGTTGCCAGGGTGGCCCGCGAAATTCAAATTTTCTTACTTTTTTGCAATTTAACGGTCAACGGCGCCTTAAAAATAAAACCCAATCTCGAGCTGCCGGGGCTGCGGGACTGTTCTAAAGAGATACCGCGGCCCTGGAACACAAAAGGCTACTAGGGCGATTTCCAATCCGGAATAAAAAAAGGATCAATCTCAAGACCTTTCACTATTTAACCGTTGGTTTACTTTGTCTTCAGGACCTGCTCTACTTCCCGTTCCGGCCCGCTGACAAGATCCTGGCCACTTGGACAGCCATCGACCCCGTGAGCAGAGACAACGGCTGCCTTTACATGCTGCCCGGCTCGCACAAGGCGGATGTGTTGTATGAACACAGCGACCAAGTTAATGTAAGTCTTGTCGCAGAACATCAAAGTTGCGAGACGTAAAGTGAGAAAGTGTAGCAATTATATCAGCAATTCTGTGTGGTCCTTTCTTCATGGTCCTGACATGATCTGAGCAAGACAATCATGTTTGAACTTGAAAAGAGACTACACTTCTTCAGTGACATCAAATAAGTGCGCGAGAATTTTTCCGCTTGGTGGTAACTGATAAACTGACCCTAACGTCTCCATTGCTGAGACACAGCCTCATATATCTGAGAAGAAGTGGGCCATAATACACACACACTATACGTGCGAGATGGTGAAAGTCAAATTTCTTCTTTTCTTAGGGTTCCGTACCTCAAAAGAAAAAAACGGAACCCTTACCTATAGGATCACTTTGTTGTCAGTCTGTCAAGACCCTTTATCTCGGGAACGCGTGGAGGTATTGATTTGAAATTAAAATCATATGCAGTCCCTTGAAGCTGTGAAAAAATCAAACTGCTAAGGGTTCTTACAGACGAGCGGCACGTTGCCAACTGCAGATAAACTGCAGCCGTCGCCACCTGTCGACGGCTGCCGTCGATGCTTGCAGTTGTGGCGTCGGCGGCTGCCGCCGGCGAGTCGACGGCAGCCGTCAAGACACACCCGGCATGCCACAACTGCAAGCGTCGCGACCCGTCGACGGCACTCGTCGGCGCTTCGGCGGCTGCCGCCGGGCGCGTCGACGGCAGCTGTCGACAGGTGACGACGACTGCAGTTTATCTGCCGTTGGCAACGTGCCGGTCGTCTGTAAGAACCCTTAGTTAACGTAAAAAAAAAGATACGGCCGTTTATGCCACAAAAAACGTATATTTCGACTCTCAAGGGAATCAAAATTTATAGGGTACTTCCCGTTGACCTAAAATCATGAAATATGGCAAGAAGCAATGTCTTACGGCACATGTAACGGAAAAAATCTGAAAACCGTAAATATGTAGTTTCATAACAAAATACCTAGTTACAAACAAATTTAAACGGAACCTTCGGTGCGCGAATCCAACTCGCACTTGGCCGGTTTTTTATACTTTGTGTGATTTATATCGCCCACCACTATGAACGGTGACGGAAAAAATCGTGAGGAAACCTACAAGTTCTAGAACCAGCACAGGTCTGCTATCTTAGAAAGAGGCATCAGTCGTCAATTTTTTTTTCCGATGCTTTGCAGAAGAGCACGGATCACTAAAAAGTTCTCACTTGTTTCAGGAAGCGAAACTATTCTTCTACGGCATCGTGAACTCTGACGACGTAGCTCCTGAACACAAACGAGTGTACCTTGAGATGGACCCCGGAGACACCGTGTTCTTTCAGTCTAATGTCGTGCATGGCTCCGGACCTAATGTGTCTAAGGTAGGGTGTGAAAATCAAGGACAATAGGGATGTTCATGACTGACTAAAAAAAATATTATTCTGTTTAGTCCGTCAGATAAATTATCGAAAAATATTGGATACGTGTTTTTTGTTTTATCAAATTAATAAAAAATGACGAAGATTAAACTTGTCAAAGTGGGGCTTGTGACGTCACATTTGAGTAAAAAATGTACTCAAATGTGACGTCACACGAGTTTTCGACGCACTGTATCGTCTTCATTTTTTGATTACGTGAAAAAAGAAAAAATATGTGTCCAATATTTTTTGGAAATCTATCTGACGGACTAATTAGATTTTTTTTATCATCTACCCTATTCCCACTTATTCCCCAGGCATACCGTAAAGCCATGACATGCCACTACGCGAACAGCAGCTGCCACTACATCGAGGTGTACGGCACGCGACAAGAACAGCTCGCGAAGCAAATGGAAGCCGAACTCAGGCGGCGGGGAGGTGACCTTAGTTATGTTGTAAGTATGCCCTTTACTTGAGGTCAGTTTACCCCAATTATCTTGTCTACCCCTTTCTTGAAGGATCCGAAAGCCTTTTTAGGGTTCCGTACCTCAAAAGGTAAAAAAAGGAACCCTTATAAGATCACTTTCTTGTCCGTCTGTCACCACCGATTTTCTCAGGAACGGGTGGACCTAGCAAGTTGAAATTTATACCAGATACTGAGGTCTATAGTCCCTATTAGGCGTAAACAAAAAAAAAACGATAAAAAGATATGGGCAAATTTAGATTTTCGAGAAAACTTGTAAGTATCTAAATGTGCCTTAATTTTCAACTTTTTTGCCCTAAAGTAAGCTCATCCTATTGCCATTTAGGTACCCTAAGATCTGTTGCTTTAGCTTTCATTGAGACTTGGTATCCTTTTTTGTCTTCTGTATGTTTTAATATCCATTTTCTTTTACAGGATATTTGGCGGATAAAAACAAAGCAAGTGAGGGGAGTAAGAAGCAACTTGTAAATAAATGATGACAGTCTAGTTTTAATGTATTAACGGGTTAGGTATACTGTTGAAGGAAGTATTTATATAATTAATAAAACCATGTTTAAGTTATAAAAAAATATTTTATTTCATTTACAATCTTAGGTACGGTAAACACTTATCTCTACGTCTGTTGTAATACTCATTTTCGGTTATTTTATCGGGCTTGGAATGATCAAATTACATACTTATAAATTCTTCGGCTATTACTATGTAAGGGATATTGACTGCACTGTTGGATTAGCAACGGTAAGCTTAGCGCTGAACGTTGAGAATTCAGCAACACGCTCCATGTCCCTTCCAACATTTTGAATTTCCACGGTCATCTTTTTTCATCTTAATATTATTGTTTTACTTATTCACTAAAATAAAGGCTTTTATACAAAGGCTCCTCAAACTTAAAAAAACTATATTGAAAATTCTCCATTTGATATATTACTATTTTCAAACTAAAGTAATTATCATGTAAATTCAATTAGTTTATCTACCTATTTCAACGTTTGTGGCGTTGTGAATTTGTCTCATATTTTGTAATCACTAAACTATCTCTATAAGAATATGTATTTCTAATTTATTCGTCAAATCTTACAACTAAAGTGCAATTTACAGCGTATAATTTTACATAATATTTACAACTTTTTTTGTAAAAGAAGAAAATAAAATAATTAAGTACAATTATAATTAGAAGTGAAAATAACTTATTTTTTAAAACTGTGACATGAGACTAGATCTGGTTTGGAAATAAAAAATAATGAAATAATTATTATCATTGTGAAAAATAAAATAAGAAATCTTAAAATAAATCGGTGCTTTAAAAGTTACAAAGTAATGTTGGTAACTAAATATAATCAGAATTCAGCGCAAGTCTCCTTCAAAAATCTGTAAAGAAACAAACCGTAGATATAAAATAACAACAAGATATAATTTTTTGAGAACATTATCGCGTTTAAAATCTTTGTTGTGATCTGGTCAATTGTCAAAATAAATAATAAGAACAATAGAATAATAAATTATAATAATTATAAAGTAGTTAATAGTACCTACCTTACGTCGTGTCAACTTTTCAAAAACATATTTTTTATACAAAACCATATAAAATGGAGAGATTTGGAAGAGACCTACAACCAGCATTGGGTGACCAAAATTTAAAAACGGTAAAGAGAGAAGAGAATACTTGTGTTCAAAAAGTTAACCGACGATACAGGAGCGATATAGTGCGTATCTAGTAAATTATAAGCCAATCACATACCTACATTACTGCAGCCAGTCAAACTACGTGCTTTTAGTATTAAATGCGGGACATTATTAGCATATACATAAACAGAGTGGTTATTTTAACTGGGACAGTATGGGGCAATCCAAACCATAAGAGATACCAAGTTTCTTAGTAAACTTTAGCTCTATTTTAATGTGAACAATTTTAGTTTTGTTTGTTTTAGGTAAGGAATTAAATATTTGTTAATAACGTCCCAAGCGGTATAAGCGTAGTACATAGTAACTAAACTACGTTACATGCAGATCTATACAATGGCATAGAGGGGGCCTACCACCTACCACGTCAAGCAATATTATTTTAATCTAACTTCAGTGACCGGAGACGCCATCTTTCTCGCACTGGACACTGAGCTATATCGTAAGATGGTGGCGGGCCCCCAGAGCGCCCCAGGTGACAAAATGCAGCTATCCTTGTAACTCTTTACTTTGTGAAAAAAATGGATATTCTGAATAAAATGAAAAGAAATCAGTAAGGGTAAATACTCGTTATAAAATAACAAAATAATCTTTTACACCCCAAACACACCTATGTACAGCAGAGGAAGCGCAATATCTCTTAGGTGATTAAGACCATGAGTCGAAAAAATAAAATCATTCCAAACAAAATGTCGCATCGCAATAGGCTTGTGTACTGAAGAAATCTAGTTAAAAACACGGGTCAAATATTTTTTGATAATCTGACGGACAGTTAGATAATCAAAAAATATTTGACTCGTGTTTTTTCTTTTGTTACGTAAACCAAAATTGACGAAGATACGACGCTTTAAAAATCATCAATAAGTAGGTCACGCCGTGGTATAATTTTTAGTGCGTTCTGACGTCACGAGATTTGATGCTTTTTATCTTTGTCAATATTCAATGATTTACAAAAACAAAAAATACGTGTCCATTATTTTCCAATGCTCTAACTGACGGACTAAATAGATTGGCAATTTATTGATGGTGAAAACTAGCCTATTATTATGAACAATCCACTTTTTTCTGTTGCACTCGGGTTTGGGTAGGATTTAAATTTATTAAATTTAGTACCTTTGGTAAAGTTATTTGCATACATGTTACAAATAGCTGCACTTTGACACGACCGACTAAAATATAAATGAAATACATAAATTGTTACAATCAACATACTATAACACATATACACAATGTCTTTTACATAAAGTTAAGTAAGTATATAAGTATTATTATTTTCTTTTCCATTATTAATATAACATACTGGCACTTTTATAAATCATAAGCAGTTAATATAATTGTAAGTAAGTACTAATTTTTTAACATATTATGTCCTAAGTACGTATTAATTTATTAAAATTTGTACTAATAAAAGCTTAGTGACATTAATTCAAAATATTATTTGGTTCGAAATAATTCAAATGCAAAGAGCATTTGAGTATCAAAATCAATAAAGTAACGCAAAGCAATCTATCGATAAACTAACACACCATAAGTCAGGATCCCTGATTCCGATCTGAAGTGAGCCACAACAGAATACCCAATGTGTTTGACACTGACAGAATGAAATGACAATAATTTGGGAGCAATAGGGTTGTTGAAACCACCAATCGCCTATAGATTTTGTGTGTCAATGTCAACCCGTCATAAATTTACCAACTCAAGACAAATTAGAATTTGAATCAAATTAGTATTTGAAATCAATAAATATTAAAATTTATTGATTTCAAATACTAATTTGATTCAAATTCTAATTTGAAATTTGTGTCAACTACCCAATTCGGCATCATAAAAAGTTCTCCTCCTGTATATTAAAAGCCAGGAGCGAGTGTGATTAGTGCGTCATAGTCGCCACGACCAATCATTTTTACTACTGTAGTTTCGCACTCCCAATTCAAACCAGTTTATTCTTACTTTAATAACGGCCAGTCAGCAAAACAGTTTTATGTAAGACACACAGATAAGTGAAATAGCAAACATTTATTGTGGAAAGTGATGTGAAACACTTGACCACGGAGCAACTTAATACATGCACAACATTTATTTATAAAGTAGTTGAAAGTTAGGTGCCTATGCAAGAGTCAACATAAATTAGCTAGCGGAACTCCATACTTTTGATGGGTATGGTGTCCAAAGAAGATAGAAGATGACAAGAAAAGACATTTTTTTTTGTTTAGCATACCGGATGTCGACCCATCACATCTATAGAGTTTCGCTACTGTACCTACTAAACTATTTAGCTGATTGAACGGTTCTAAATTGACGTGACCACTACTTCCTCGCCAAAGTACACTGAACCCTCTAGATCCGGTCTACTGGTGTCTCCTATCCCGCTCCCGATAGTCAACGTAAACCCTGACTACTTCACCTTCGTACTTGCGCTGCGACGGCATGAAGTAGAAGTCGGGATGCGCCGACAGGCCGGGCTCGGCTCGCACGCCGCGCGGCAGTGAGTACGTGGAGCGGTCCCGGTTGGAGTACCTGCGAACACATTTGTAAAACGGTCATATCTACCTGGTTATACGGAGACTAGCACTTCGACCGCGACTTCGTCCGCGAAAATTGTGATAGCTCGACTTTGCATCAATTATTTAATTAACTATTAATATTAGCTTATGTTACTCGGTAAAGATGAAGCTTTGGTGAAAGAATTTTTTAAATCGGTTGAGTAGTTCTCGAGTTAAATCATAACAAATACACAGACAAAAAAATCAAATCTTTCCTCTTATAATATTAGTATAGGTTAAAAATTCTTATCTTACTCCCTAAACCCTAAACCCCCTCCCACATAGTTTTGATTTTAGTTCTTCATTTGTGACATAGGTGGCGCTGTTGTACTTTTTGTACTATGTTGCGGTAGTACTTTTTGTAGTGCCGTTACAAGTTTGACCTAATATTCAGTTACCACAGAAAATGGAATCCTGACACCTACGCACTTGATGGCCTTTTGACAGTATCAGCGAGCGGTGTTCGCTTGATTTGTAATTTATAAATAAATAATGTCTTTTGAATTTTCAATGTAAGTATCACTTTTTGACTTAATTATTCAATGACATAAATTACATGACATGACATAAATTAGTTGAATGCATTTATAATGCATTTCACTAATTTATGCAATGTCCACAAAAGTCACTACTGTATTCATTATTCAAATCCAAAACAAAATAAATTCAATTTCTATTGCAATAAACAAAAAATAAATTAGCATTTGAAAGTTCTACCTAGAAGAATCAATTTAAATCCAAAAACAATTTCAAAAGTTATTGTAAAAGCAACTTGTCTAACATTTACAATGCTATGTCACAAGTTGCTTGTCGACCGTGACAGGACTCGAACCTGCAATCTTCGGATCCGAAGTCCGACGCCTTATCCATTAGGCCACACGGTCATGTACAAGTTGCGGCGAAATTGTGCGCCGCTTCAGTACATACGCACCCTTTCGATAGCCACCCCTTGTTAGACTAGGAGAGAGCTTTGTAAACATTGCTCTATTAGTAAGTAGCTTTTACTGTAATGGTTTTAACGGTGATAATTGTGTGGCTTTATTGACTGTGTTGTGAAAGGGTTGTATATAGCATTCTGTTTGTGTGAGCTAGTTTTTTTTAAGCAAAGTGTTAACGTATGACGTACTTTCGTCGTGTTTGATACATTTTTATGGTCATATGACATTTTATCGGGTTAAGATTCATGCGCCAGGGATACCTGTGAAACTTACTATGTTTGCAAATTAACGGAAATATGATTTGCGATCGTAAAATAAGTTTTACATAGAGAATTACAATCTAAATATATAAAAGGCAAAAGTGATTGACTGATGTATCAACGCACAGGCCAAACCCTTAGGGCTAGAATCTTAAAATTTCGCACACGTATTCCTCTTATGACGTAGGCATCCACTAGGGATGGATTTTTCGAAATTCAACCCCCAAGGGGGTGAAATAGAGGATAAAAGTTTGTATGAAACTTTTTATTCCTTGGACATATTTACATGAAATTTCGTATGAATTGAGTGCGGCAAAAATAATGAGTTACGTATTTCAGCGTTTTCCAAAATTCAATCCCTAAGATGGTAAATTTAATTTTTGGACACAGGTTTTATATAACCTCGATTAACACATACGAGTAGAATACTTTTCATCCAATTATCCAACTCCACGCGGGCGAAGCCGCGGGCAACAGCTAGTCATCAATAAAACTCAAGTTGGGATAACTTTTTCAGGAAATACTGAATATCAGAGAGAGTGAGATTTTACAGGGTGTAAACAGACTCATCACGAAGCCGTCAACCAAGCATTCTGTACATCATACTAAGTAACTAATTATTGCTGAAAACCTTGTGGAAAAGTTGGAACTTTGACCCCCAATATCTCCGTAACTAGAAGATTCCCAGATATAGTCTAGAACAAAAAAATGATCGCAAAGACGGGAAAAACAAGTGCCTTTCGGCAAAATATAGCCGAGCCACAGATATTATAATACTTCCCCGAACTATAATAACGAATCGATTGACACCTCATTCATGAAAATCGACTCATTAGTTTGGTCGGGTACATAACAATGATACAAACATAGGTACTTAGACTACTATAATCATACCCCTTCCTTTGCTGTAGTCGGGTAAATATCAATAAAATCAAGTCAATAGTGGTTTGGCGAGTAAGGCAGGTACCTACAAAGTGACGCTCAGGCACGTTGTTACAACCACACTGACGAGGATACAAATCAGTATTTCATTCGAAGACACGCAGACTGCTTTTAGACTCGCGAACTCGTGGGGATTACTAACCATAGGTAGATACTATTGTACATTGCAAAGGGGTCTATATCTGTTAAATGAACTGGTCTTATATTTGTTCAAAGGAAGGTATAAGAGTCGAGTGCGCTGTCGTTTGTATTTCGCCGTCCTAGCCAAGCCAAGAGGAGGGTGTTTTATTGTACGTTTTATTTCGTAGGTATGTGTGTGTTGTCTTCTTTGTTACCCTTGAGGACATAAGGCGACATTTTTTTTTTATCAGCCTACTCTGTTTTGCTGAGCAATGGCGGAGTGGTAGTGAGGCTGCCTTACGTTCGTTGGGTCTTGGGTCCCGGGTATGAATCCCGGTAGGAGCAAATGTTTGTGTGATGAGCATGGACATTTGTTTCCGATTCATGGATGTTTATACAGGCTGTAAATCACTTCATCACGAAGCCGTCAACCAAACATTCTGTACATCAAACTAAGTTACTTTACGTAAAAATAATTGCTGGGAAACGACTTTTTTTTTTGGGGTGAATAATCATGTTTTATGGTAGAACTCAATGTAACGCACTCAAAACATTGTGCCGATGGATGGATTGAATAGTACCGGTCTTGGAGTTGTTTAAAGTAAAAAATCTTATATTAAAAACTTGTATTTAAAAAAAGTTGCCAAAAATTTGGAACTTTGACCCCCCAATATCTCCGTAACTAGAAGA
This sequence comes from Xestia rhomboidea, assembly GCA_963853795.1. Lineage (NCBI taxonomy): Eukaryota > Metazoa > Arthropoda > Insecta > Lepidoptera > Noctuidae > Xestia > Xestia rhomboidea. The sequence continues at coordinate 3,015,150 of OY970780.1, forward strand.
TTCCCAGGTATGGTGTAGAGCAAAAAAATGTTCGCAATGACGAGGAGAACAAGTGCCTTTCGGCTTCGTTAAGAGTTGTTTTACACCCTTTATGTATAATAACTTATTATCATAACCTTAACTTATTATTAATAAGTATGTATTTACAAACAAAAAGTATCTATGTAGTATATCAACTATCTGATGTCCACGACACAAGCCTCGTTACTTAGTGTGGCACTAGATGGCGCTGTGTGTATAATGTCCAGCGATATTTATTTATTATTTAATCCTGTTTACAATTTGCGACGTTACGAACAAGATACGACGGCCGCGCGCCTTCTTCAGGCACCGTGGCTTCAGGCTGTGTGACTATCTTCGCCCATCTGTCCATGTTCATCCTAGAGACGTGACCCGACTAGTCCCAATTCAGCTTCGCAGACTTATGGCCAACATCGGCGATGCCTGTCTTAGACCGTATTAAGGTTTTGCGCATTCAATCGGAGAGTAATATTTAGTATGCTACGTTCCAATCGCTCTTTGGCAAACGTTGAGTTTGAAGAATACCAATAGTGACTTGAACATTTTTTTATTCAGTACACTAAAATCGCAGGCAAAAAGTAATCTTTACTAATATTATAAAGAGGTAAAGTAACAAATGTACAGTTTGTGTAGATGTTGATTTGGATGTAGGATCAGAGCAGCAAATCTGAACATTACCCAACCTTCGGATTAACTACATCGATTCCGAAAACTCATTTAATAACGTGAAGCTAAATTATCACAGAGTGGCCCAGGTTATGTTTTAAAAATCCGGTCACAACGCGAGTAAAACCGAGTTATAAATAAATAAATATCGCTGGACCATACATACACACCGCCATATAATGCCACGCTAAGCAACGAGGCACTTTGTTTTTGTAAATACATACTTATTATAAATATAGACATCCATGACTGAAATAAATGTCCATGCTCATCACACAAACATTTGCCCCTACCGGGATTCGAACCCAGGACCCTAAGAGCGTAAGGCAACCTCACTACTATATTATATATATTTTTATTATAGTTTACTTATAAACACTAATTATACAATTGTTTATTTATTGTTTATAACCCACTAAGGTTAACATTTCTGCTTGATGGCTGCCATTAATTATAAATTATTTGAGGGGTTTGGCACTGATAGCCGAAATACAGGCTTTTGCCTAGTTCAGCTAGTAGTGAAAAATATAGCCTCAAAGATATTTTGTGAAAATCTGTGACATTTTCTTGAATAAACATATTATTATATTATTATTATTATTAATTGTTTATGAAATAACACTACTGCACCTAAATGTAGGTACTTGTAATACCTACTTTTTAAATAAATTATTCCTATTATTATTCTAACGCCATTCGGGTCGTCAGTTAAAGCAATAGTATCAACATAAGCTCACCCATAGTGTCCCCCTCCCCTAGGCCGCTGTAACGACCTCGTCTCATGGTAGTACTGCGCCGCGCTGTTCTGTTGCTTCGGCGTCATCCTACCGTTGCTCCCGTGCCCGTTGGGCCCGTGAACGTTAGCCCCGTGACCGTTAGCCCCGTGACCGTTGGCCCCATGCCCGTTGGCCCCGTGACCGTTGGCCCCGCGCTCATGCCCCATATGGTGATGCTGGCCATTGGCCCCGTGAGGAATGTGCTGACCGTTTCCTCTCATGTCATGTTGGCTACTAGGTCTGTGCTGACCGTTGGGCTCATGTTGATTAGGTTTCCCATTCTTCCCGTTAGAGGGCGCCTTGTTGGCGCTGCCGGGCCGAGGGGGGGGCGGGTCGGTGGGGCGGAGGGGCGTCTGCCGGTGACGTAAGGGGGCGGTGGATGCTGTACTGTTGTACTTGTCATCGTTCTCGAACGGTTCGAAGGCGTAGTTTGTGTTCGCGTTTGAGTAGTCCTTCCATGCTGAGTTGGGGATCAGTTGGTCCTGGAACAGAGGAGTTTTTAATAAATATTTACCTCATAATAAGTGTGATGAAATATTCTACTTGTTTCTTGACATAATTTCAAGAAACCTAAAACTGAAAAATGTTCAAAAGTGCGAAATACTTTTTTTCGATCAACATCCACACATGTACATATGTGGATGTTGATTGAAAAAAAGTATTTCGCACTAGTACTGTTATATTGAGGTTTTGCAGATAAAAAATTGTTGCAAGAGAACACATAGGACACTGGACGGACGGTAGGCCACAAAATATAGCTGTCGTCCTGCCTGTCTTATCAGACCTACCTTTTCAATAGCACGTTACCTTAGTCTTCTGCTGCGCACTGCCGCTGCGGTACAGCGTGCAGCCGGCCTGCAGCAGCGCCACCAGTATGAGTGCAGCCACGCAGCCCACTACGACGTACAGTTTAGTTTCTGCGAGGCCGAAGAACGTGCGCGCGTTGCCGTTTGAGTCTTCTGTGGGACGCTCTGATACTACTGTTGGCAGAAACGATAACATTATAAATAGAAAAACTTGGATTCCTTTGAAAGAAGTAGTGAAGAATAGTAGATTATACAACAAGTGAAAAAAAAGGGAATTTTATTCGAAGGACTAAGTTGAATCCCGAGAGCAGCGAAGGATTCTAGAGTAGAATCCTGAGCGGAGCGAGGGATACAAGAACAGAGATGTCTTGAGTTATGTATTTTACTTTTTAACATTGACCGAGAGAAAATAAATAGAAGTATAGGATTTATATGTCTCGTAGGTGAATAATAACAGCCACGTATAGTTTCGCTGGCTAATTAAATGTGAAGGTATAAGTATGCGCTTGTGTGTAACTCTTGTTACGATATCGACAGCCACCGCGCCTGTTGAGTTTCGCTGGCTAATTAAATGTGAAGGTATAAGTATGCGCTTGTGTGTAACTCTTGTTACGATATCGACAGCCACCGCGCCTGTTGAGTTTCGCTGGCTAATTAAATGTGAAGGTATAAGTATGCTAGTGTGACTCACAGCTGACGGGCTCGAACACCAGGAAGTCGGGGTCGACGTTGAGGTTCCCGACGCGGCCGAGCGCCAGCGTGTCCCGCACGACTCTCTCCCAGCGCTCGGCGTCCACTTCCGCCGTAGAGTTGTCCGCGTCCAGCGCGCGCCCACCGCCGCCCTCTATGGAGTTCAACTCGATGGACTTCAGGGTCAGCTCGGCGATTATGGCCTTGGTTTCGTTTCTGTGAAAGAAAGTTAGGGATTAGAGTTTTGAGAACAGTTTTAATTCAAAGATCAGACTTTAGACCTAAACTGGCTACTGGCTACCACCGCTTACAAAATGCACACCGACACATAGCAATGCGTTACCATTTTACTTCAAACCTCTGCTATTCGAGTTGATCAACAGTCAGCGGCAGACAAAGCAACTAAACGCTTGAGCTTTTTATTTTAACATACCTTAACTCGTAACATAACACACGTACTCTTTGCTGCCGGCCGCGGGCGGCTTGTAGCTGTCGCCCAGCCCCGTGCCGCGGATCAGGACGGCATGTAGTCACTGGTCACACTATACTCACTGCATGAACCCGTTGACGGCGACGCCATGGTAGCCCTTGTTCCGTGCGAGCTCGGCGGCCAGGTTGTCGCTGAGCTGCGCGCTGAGCTCGGCGTACTCCTTGCTGCCGGCCGCGGGCGGCTTGTAGCTGTCGCCCAGCCCCGTGATGCGGATCAGGACGGTGTACGACGACTGCCCCGGGACTATTGCTTCCGTTGTTATTTCTTCTTCCGCTGGTTCTGTGGGACGAAATTAATTATTAGTATTTCATCAATTTTAGGTATTTTTTAAAATAAATTATTACGGTGTGTAGTTACCAGGTCCACAGGGTCTGATGCAGACTCTCTCGTCAGTAACGAAGGGCGTCTGCATATGTTTGCTGGTGCGCTTGTTGACCGCGTCGAAGCCGCCGCCGTGCGTGATGAACATCATGTACAGGCACTGCGAGTCCGTGAAGGCGAGGTCCTGCGACAAATTGTGATAAGTTAGCAACCAACTGGGAAACAACCAGTTATGAAACTAAATTTGAACAACAAAATTAAATATTCATGAAAGTAAAAATATTAGTGAATATTAAAGTCGTTTTCTTTTAAACTTCACAAGTAAACAAAACTATCTTCGACTTCAGTATGTTCGACCGTTAATTGTTTGTTTATGACGTCACTACCCGAGAAGCGACCGGGCATCGCTAGCCGCTCGCCTGTGTTGCTATGGAAGTTGCCTTGTTTTATGTGGGTTTTTTTTTTTTACCATTAGTACCTAGCACATGCTTTTAGATAGCGTTGTTCCTGTGACTGTCAATCAAACTGCTTGCACAAGATGTCATCACATGTCCGCGGAGTCCGGACATGTGTGAATCTAATCTTTATGGATCCCACACTTAGAAAGTACTACCGCGCTCACAGACGGTAGACCACTTTCCATCCTCAGTAATAAGGATCAAAAATAGTCGACCGTCAGCCTAATGACGTGAAGTAGACGCGCAAAGATATGACGTCATCAGCTTTTTATAGCTTAGCGGTTGTTTTGTTTGACTTCACGCACTATTAGATTGTTATGAGAATTGCAGTTAAAATGTCAAACAGTGAAAAATTACGACAGAACAACAGTACATTTAGAGTTATAATGCTTTGTTATAAAAAAAAAACCGGCCAATTGCGTGTCGGGCCACGCGCAGTGTAGGGTTCCGTAGTAGCCTGTTATATTTTAGATTTTGTTTTTCAATGAAAGTCTTCACCCGTTATAAACAAGCAACTACTCCATCTTAGTCACTTATAGGATTTATTCTAAGGATTTTGTATTTGGTTCAAAATTTTCCAATACCCTAGTTCAACGACTATTACTGCTAAACTAATAAAGTTATCGTTTTCCTTTAAAGTTCAATGCACTATCATCATGATTTTTTCCAGATTTTACAAGCTAGCAGTTTAGCTTTTAGACGTTTGCACTTTAACATTTAATATTTCGTAAATGGAGTATTAAATCGAAAAGTAGTATTTGCAACCCCTAAATCATTTTAAAAGACCTATTTAACGATACCCCACACGATGGGGTAGACGACGAAAACAAAATTCATCCCCACTTCACATGTAGAGGTTATTTTACCACTTTGTCGGTTATTGATATACGCACCTCTACAAAATTACAAAGACAAAGACATTTATTCGTTGGATATGGTAGGCACAGAGTTCTTAAATAAAAATAGCAAGACAGGACATATATACAGCTTTCGTAAACTTCGGAGAGACAGAGATACAGACCGACAGACAGACGGACATAGCGAAACTATAAGGGTTCCTTGTCAGGACTACGGAACCCTAATAAAATGAAGCTACAGTAGTTTGCTTTTTTTGTTGTTTTTGTTTCAACAATTCAAAAGTGCCTGTAACTCGCCTACTTGAAATAAATGATTTTGATTTTTGGCGATTGTCCTATTTATTCAGTTTCGTGTATTTATCAATGTTCTTTCTGTACTTTGGGTATACCTATTATACAAGAATATTAAGAAGTGGATGCAACAGTGAATAATTTTAAAACTTATTTCATACGAAAATACTAAGGGTTGCTGTCTTATGCTGTAAAGGTAAATCCGAATCAGGTATGATGCGATTTATGCCACCGATCATAACAAATGCAGTTTAATCATAACAAATGCAACTGTCGTTCTCAATAAAAAAAAGTTCCTTCGATTTATTAGTTTTTCTCAAACAAGCTTGGAAATTTGAGCATTATTTTGACAACCTTCTTCGAGATAAATTGCGACCAGCGGCCGGCAAAAATTGTATGAAAATCCATATCTGTCGTGTTTAGCGGCCAAATAAATTACATAGTAAACTCATATCTGTCGTGTTATTTAAAAATGGAACGATCTTTTACTCTGGAACATGGCAACCAAGGAGGTAACTTATCATAGGTTTTATTTAAATTTAGAATTTGTTTTGCAAATAGAAAGCGGTTTATTGAAAAAAAAAAAACAAATTAAGTCTTCAACGCGAGAAAAAATATTGTTGTTTGTGTGCATCATTATTTTGAAAAGACATTGTATTAATTTCCTCGCATTATTTGAGAAAAGTACTATACAAGCCTTGGCCACAACTAGGCATTAATGGACTTACGTATGTGTGCCTCGGCTTCGCTTCGGCCTACATTTACACGTTCGTCCAACCATGCCTCTGTTGCTAGCCACTGCAGTAATGTACTAGAAATACAATGCATACTTTCGACTGACTATTTACATGCGTCGGTGGTGTAATGGTCAGCATAGTTGCCTTCCAAGCAGTTGATCCGGGTTCGATTCCCGGCCGACGCATATCTTTTTGCTTTTTGTTTCAATATTTTAATAAATAGAATGAGCAGCTGAATGCCAAACATATTTTTTTAATGACTTTCATTTATACAAGTTCTAATTTAATTAACTAGGAAAACTAAACGTAAGTACCTACATAGTATACAACGACGTCTTATAGGCGTCAATAGTTTTATTTTTGTAATTATATAGAGTTCTAGTTGTGGTAGGTATGTATATAATGTAAATATGGTTTATTATTAAAATAGTCACTATTAACAATAAATAGTAAAATCCACAGACGTAAAGGCTTTTAATATCTTTAAATGATGAAACCAAAGAAAATATGTTTTTTTTTGAGTCAATAATACTTAGAGGATACAATAAATATTAAGAGATTCCCAAAGCGATCAAATAATTTTTAGGGTATCGTACCCAAAGGGTAAAAACGGGACGCTATTACTAAGGCTCCACTGTCCGTCTGTCTGTTTGTCTATCACCAGGCTGTATCTCATGAACCGTGATAACTAGACAGTTGAAATTTTCACAGATGATGTATTTCTGTTGCCGCTATAGTAAGAAATAATAAAAATAAATACAAAATTACAGGGGGCAACCCTCTTACGATGGTACGGAACCCTTCATGCGCGAGTCCAACTCGCACTTGGCTGGTTTTTTTTTTGTTAACATCCACAATTGTTTTATTTGGTTTAATCATAAAAAATAATCAGCAGTCTCATACATTTGGTCGAGTAGGTATTGGAATTTTGTATGGGGTTGTTGATAATTTTTTCGCGATTGCGGTGGTGGTCTTATGGAGAAAGTTGTTCAGTTTGATGGTCAGTAGCACACCCTTCCATATGACTATACTCTTTCAGTTACACGTTGTAAATACCGATCAAATCTGTCGAGTGCCACTAGCTAATTTAATTTTATTAAACCCTCATACCTTCTGGTCTCCCGTGTCCCTCTTCCTCACGAAGCTGAGGGTAGTGACCCCGTCGGCGACGCTGCCGCTCTGCTGCGCCAGGTCCTGCCGCGCGTCCACTCGCGGCGCGGAGTAGCCCGACACCCACGTGTCCATCAGGAAGGGTCGGCCCGATCGGGCGTCCACCCAGCCTATCACGGCGTCGGATTGGGACTGAGAAGAGACAAAAATGCTTGTTGATTAACACGCTTTTATTAGCTTCACCTGTAACTAACTATGTAAAATAAAACTAAAAATTAAAATGGTTTCTATAAAAATGCACTTAATTAACCGTTGAAGAGTTCCTTCGTGAGGAGACGATCCTGACTGCTGGATGGGTTCATGACAAAAATCATGTTTATCCATCAAATATAAACGCATATACAAAGTTTCGTGTCCGCGCTATTTACCATTGAAGAGTTCTTTCGTGAGGAGACGATCCTGGTTGCAGGATTAAATATTGTTTGTCATAAAAATGTATTGTCACCAGATCCAAGGATGTGTGCAAAATTTCAGCTTAATCGGTTGGAGGGAATTGCTTTGAAATTCAGTTAGAAGTTTTGACCAATACCTAACAAACTAACAAGGTAAGTTGAATAATAAAAATCTTAGAAAATGACCCACTTTCCACTTTTTTTTTCCGTTTTTTTTTTGTATATTCTGGGTGCCATGCCTAGAAATATTTTTGTATAAAATGCTGTCATGTGTGTATTGAGAAAGAATTGAATGGAGTGCAAAGTAGTTCTACCACGCGAGTCAACAGCGAGGTCTTCGAATTTTTGGTTCGAGGATATGATGCAGATGAACCGTTTAGAAAGCAGATAACTCACCATCTTCTTGTTATCGCTGAAGCCGATGCCGGTCCAGTGCTTGGTCTGCTTGGTGCTGATGGTGAAGCGCACGGAGTCCTTCCCGCGCACCTGGCCGAGGTACTGCCACGACGCCACGAAGTCGCACGACGTGCGGTTGGCCGGCTCGCAGTCCGCCGGCAGGCGCCACATGCCGCCGCACGCGTCCGGCAGCGGCAGGATGCCGCCTGACACCGACACCTTGGTTTCTTCTGGAAATTAGAGCAAGGTTTTGGGATTTTGAAAAAAGAACGAAGGAAGGCGACAACCTAACTAAATTAGTAAATAGATAAACTATCAGTAATAGGGCAAAGGAAAACTGAGGCTTATTTTGACTACATCGTTTTTTTTTAATTCTAAATCACACGCAAACTGCCTCTAACTAGTAAAGAGAGCAAGGAGTGATGACCAAGATAATCTAGCAGACAATAAACCATCGTACAAACGTATAAAAAAGACTTTGAGATGTACTTTTAGCGTATAGCTTTATGAGATATCTTGGACAGTATTGTAATCTGCTCGCCGAAATCTGTATGTCGCAGAAATCTCCGAGGTGGTAAACTGTAGAGCATTGTAGAGATCTCACCGAAGAAGTTGATGCTAGCGACGCCCCTCTGCGCGCCGTGTCCGTGGTACTTGAGCTCGTCCACTCTGTAGAAGTCGCCCGTGCTGGCGGGCCCGCGCTCCAGGCCGGAGGGCGGCGAGTGCGTGTAGTGGCCGGGCTGTTGGCCTCGTGCCCAGATCACGTGCATGGCGTCGTCTACTATGGAGTGGTCTGTCGGCTCTTTGGCCTGGAAGAGATTGCTCAGTTTGATTAACTTGAAAAGTAATTTTCTAAGCGGATGGTGGGCTTTTAACCCACACCACAGATAATACAAATGTTTCGTTCAGAAACATTAAGGGCAAATACGTATATACAGCCATGACGGTGTAAAAGTAATAAGTAGCGAGATTGCAATAAAATTCCTGTTTAGATAACATTTTAAGACATTTTTTTAATTTCGATCTTATGTAAACTAAGGAGCACACAGGTCATGCAGGTTCAAGTTCAAGCAAGGGCTTGAAGTTGAACCTGCATGACCTGTGTGAAGTGCTAGAAAAAAAAAAAACTTAACCGACCTTGGGCTTCATGGGAAGAAATGAGGGTCGACGGTTTTATACGGGGCATTGCGGCCAAGTTAACCTGCATGTTAAGATACTGTTTACGTGTAAGTGTGATGAAAAATAATAATGGAGACGGGAACTGTTTCACGATTTAATTTATTCGATACGGGGCAAAAAAAAATGAAAGAATAAATTAATTAAGTTATCTTAGTACCCCACGTTCTGCTTTTGCGTATAGGTTCATAAAGTGCATAATTCCGACGTTAATTTTTGCAAAAAGTCAGAAAGTGCATTGTCGCCGTCATCCTTCTGAGCTTCTTGAGAGTTAACCGCTATAATAACCATTCCTTGCAGGCAAGGCAATAAGATCCTAAAATCAATAAACGTAGTAAAATACGGTGTGGCTTTGATGTTACCTTGATCTTCTTCCTGAACAAGATGGTGGTGACTCCGTTCTCTTCGTACCCGGATGCCGCCGTGATGTCGTCGTGACCGCCCCAGAATGTATCCACTCGAGGAGTCGACCTGAATGAATAAGATGTAGGTAACGGCGAATCTACTATTGTAATTATGCAATGAATTAATATTGCAAGCCTATGATCTCGAACGTCGCTACGCTGTCATGACATTATTGCTGAAATGATGCCAACAATTTATAACACCCCTGACGCACCACAAAGCGCACCAAATTTTGAAGCAAAATGGGCAGATTCTATATTGACGTCACACTTTCTAGTGCACACGAACGCAAAGATAGGTGAGGTGACCTGCCGGACGCGTCTATAGTGATCGCTAACGATAACATTTAATATCGGATCGGAGATTTTCTACTTCTTCAAACGCTACATTGTGTATTGGTATCCTCTGCGTTCAGGCGCGTTACGAAAATTGCTTGTTTTCTGTCGCTGTACCAAGCAAACGCAAGTCGTCTAACGGCCATTTTCATTAACTTACTAACAGGTAACGGAAGGTTGCGTCACAGAAAAGCTTTCTTTGTTTATCATGAATCCTGCGAGTGACAGGTAGGTGACCCGGATAGGATATTCTAAGTTAACGATGCTACGAGACGTATATAGGCATATTAACTAACACTTATACGTCAGTAAGTTATAGAAAACGGCCGTTAATCAATGATCGCCGTGCTAAAAAGGGTCTGCTAAGGTCGTTTTCCGTCCAAAAAGAACTAAACCTAAATTGTACTGAAAACAGAAGAAACTAAAGAATAGCTAAAACGAAAAGAGTTCTCACCTGTCTCTAGTATAGTAATCCAGCACTCGATGATAGTTGCCCTTGGCGGTGCCGATGACGATGTCGGTGCAGTCCATGGGGTTGAAGTCGAACTTAGGGACGTACTCGTGGTCGGGGAAGTAACCTACAATGTACTAGTTGTTTTATACCATGTGATGATGCAGTGGGAACTTGGGAACTATCGAAGAATTTGCGGGAAGTCATAAAATATGTAGTTTTGAGATTACTCTAAGTAACTGCACTGTTTTAGAATAAAAACCCTGACAGGAGTCGCAGGATTTTGAATTAAAGCTAACTATTGCAAAGAATAAAATAAAATAAAGAGAATTGATATACAGGGTGTAAACAACCTCGACACGAAGCCGTCAACCAAGCATTCCGTACATCAAACTAAGTAACTGGGAAACGACTTTTTTTTTGGGGTGAAAAATCATGTTTTGTGGTAGAACTCATTGAAACGCACTTAAAACATTGTGCTGATGGACGGATTGAATAATACAAAAACTTGTAAAAAAGTTGGAACTTTGACCCCCAATATCTCCGTAACTAGAAGGTTCCCAGATATGGTGTAGAACAAAAAATGATAGCAATGACGGGGAGAATAAGTGCCTTTCGGCTTCGTTAAGAGGTTTTTTACATCCTATAATAAAAGATAATAAAACTATGGAGCTAATATTAATAGAATTCTACAGAAACGAAAGATCTACGGGAACATAGAAAAGTGATTTGATTCTAGACTACATAGAATTTCCAGAAAATAGACTCCCACTATTTCTATAACATGATTTTCATTCTCCACCTGTACGGTATACCTCAAACATCTTACCATTACCGATAACCAGCCAAACCAAAGGTTAACAAATTATTTATATTATTACTCGATGTATGTACAGCAGAACACCTAAGTTTAAACACATTCGTACAAAATAGTTGTCCAATAATAAACATAAATAAGTACCTCCTCCTTTTTATGTAGTTGGTTAAAAAGGTGTCAAGAGTAAAAGTAATTAAGTAACAGTAGAACTAGAAACTGGAAGGTAACAAAGGAATAGACAGAAACGATAAAAAAATCGGCCAAGTGCGAGTTGAACTCGCGCACCGAGGGTTCGTATAAACTTGTATGTATTTTGTTATTAAACTACATATATATTTTTTATTATTTACCGTTGTACTCAGAAATAGTGCAGCTAAGGTTTTAAATCTTATCAATGGATGTTGTGTTAAATTATTAAAATTACTTAACATTGTGTCAATATTTGTGTCTGAAATAAAGGAGTTTAACATATTTACGGTTTTCAGATTTTTTCCTTTACTTGTGCTGTAAGAAATTGCTTCTTACCAAATTTCATGATTCTAGGTCAACGGGAAGTACCCTATAAATTTTGATTCCCTTGAGAGTGACAAAATTTACGTTTTTTTGCGGCAAAAACGGCCGTATCTTTTTTAACGTTAACTAAGAAGTTTGATATTTTCACAGCTCCAAGGGACTGTAGATCTGAGAATATGATTTTAAATTCAACTCGACACCTCCACGCGTTCCCGAGATAAGATAAAGGGTTTTGACAGACAGACGGACAACAAAGTGATCCTAGGTTCTGTTTTTTTTTTCGTTTTGAGGTACGGAACCCTAAAAAGAAGAGAACACACAGGGAAAGAAGATAATCGTATTTTTTTAAAATTATTATTACAGGAATGGGATCAGAGGATAAAGGAATCAAGGTGGCACCCAAAGCCCGGCTAAGCTAAGAAAATATTAAAGCAGAAAATTGAAAGATTTGTAAGCAAATACTGTGAATGTTGGTATCTCTTTCTCGCATGCAGAAGTGAGATGTAATGAATGAAATGAAGATAGTTTATGAATGACAGTTATGTTAAGATAGTATTGATATAAATAGGGCATGAATATTGGAGACTTGGCATGCAGAGTTAGGTACAGTCCTTTCACGGTTATTTAGCCCCCTGATTTGGCTTCACTGTCAAAATAATAGTGATCTTTATTTATGGCCTATGGCCAGCTTATCAAAATCATTCTTTAACCGACTTACAAAGGGTTATAACAGTGTTTCTATGGGATTGCTGCTGTCCAAGATAAATTAACAGTGACGGGACTGTACTAAAATATTAAGATTTTTAACAGATAATATAATATTTTCAGAATTAAAATAGAACTAATCTTATTGAATCGTAGCTCACAATTAATGCGGTATTTCCTTAAAAAAAGAATCTTTACATACTATTTATAACACATTTGCTCGTAAAGGGTCTATTTCACCAATTTCAATATCGTAATGGATCTCATTACGTACTTGTGCTGTAAAGTAAAATGCACGGTTTATACTTTTTTAAATCTTAGCAAAGAGTTTTTATGTCAGAAAAGTGGTCAACATTTTATGAATAAAATTAACTTTGGGAGTTGAAATATGATAAATAAACATTTAATTCTTTAATTTAATTAATTTTGACAATAAATTACAACAATTTATCTGTAAAAAAAAACATAAAATATTAATTTACTATATTAGTAATACTGGCTGTTTTTTGTGTCTTTGCCTTAAAAAAAAGCGCTGATGCGCGCGCCTCGCTAATTTGTGTTCAAGTAAAAATTATTCCGCGCGCTTTTTCTTTTCGCTGTATTGTTTTTATTTGTTTTATTTATTTCCTCGCAAATATGTTATAAAACGTCGTATGACATACATGCGCTTTGATAATTACAGCCTCTGCTTTTTTATCGCCCTCGCCTACGGCTCGGGCTAGTAATATCGCCTCGGCTGTAATTTTCAACTTACCGCACTTATATCATAATGTACTATTAGGTAGATGTTAATTTCCAATATTCATGCCCTAAGTTTTACAATAGCTAGATAGTTTTTACCATTCAAAATAATCATTCTTTCTGAGTCATCCATTCCACGCCTTTCATCAAAAAGAAAGCATATAATAAAAGTGTTATACACAAAAATGTTTAATAACATAATTATTGACAAGTGCAGCAAGTTGCTATACAAATACATCTAATTTATATACAAACACATTCATTGGTATTGATTACATAAATTAAATCTGTACTAATATTAGAAATAGGTAAAATTTGTTATTAAGTTTGTATCTAAGGAGGGGGATATCTTCGGAACTACTGATCCGATTCCGAAAATTCTTTGACTCAAGGGAACCTAAGTATATTATCCCCAAGTGTCATAGGCTACATGTAAAACGTTCCCGAGAATTAATTTCCGTACCTACATAACGGGAACGATAATCATTTTCCGGAATTCATGGAAGTTTTAAGTTAATTACAAGGTTTCAATGTCAAAATATGCAAATAGACATCAAAAACTAATTCATGATACTTTGTATGAATGACTTAGAATAAACTCATGGAGTATTTCAATTTCCTTTAAAGAAATTCCTAAAAGTCATATTCATTTAATAGAGATCCAAAGGTGTAATTTTGTTTCCTCGCGATTTTTTGTCATCCAATTATATTACGTACATTTTTTCTTTAAAGGACTTGAACATGGAGAATGTTCTCAATTCAGTTTGACCTATTTAATAGGACAATCAATACCAATGAACACGTAAGAGAGTGCAAAGCATGTGGCGTTACCTGCTTCGTCTGTAAGTCCCTTCACTAGCAATGTCTCAGGTTCCAATGCTGCGATAGGTTCAATGGAAGGTTCGGGAGAAGGTTCAGGTTCAGAACTAGGTTCAGGCTCAGAACTGGGTTCCGGCTCGGAACTGGGTTCCGGCTCGGAAGTAGGTTCTGGTTCGGATTTAGGTTCTGGTTCGGATTTGGGTTCTGGTTCGGATTTGGGTTCTGGTTCAGATTTGGGTTCTGGTTCGGATTTGGGTTCTGGTTCGGATTTGGGTTCTGGTTCAGATTTGGGTTCTGGTTCGGATTTGGGTTCTGGTTCAGATTTGGGTTCTGGCTCGGTTTTCGGTTCTGGCTCAGAAGTGGGTTCTGGTTTGGGTTCCGGCTCAGAGGTCGGTTCTGGATGGGCAGAAGGTTCAGGAGCGGGTTCAGGATGAGAACTAGGCTCAGGGCTAGGTTCAGGTTCGGATGTTGGTTCGGGTTCAGCTTTCGGTTCGGGTTCTGCAGTCGGTTCGGGTACAGAAGTCGGTTCTGGCGTGGGTTCAGGGGTTGATCTGAGTTCAGCTAACTGTTTAGACTTTGGTTTGAACTTTGGCTTAGTTGCAAGTTTTGGTTTGGATTCTGTACTGGGTTTGGGGCTAGGTTCCGCACTGGGTTCGGGAGTGGGTTCTGCACTAGGTTCGGGGCTAGGTTCTGGTTCAGAAGTGGGTTCGGGAGTAGGTTCAGGTTCGGATGTTGGTTCTGGTTCGGTGGAGGGTTCTGGTTCGGCAATGGGTTCTGAAGTGGATACAACAGAGTGATTATGGGATTTAAGAGCTGTTGTAGTGGCCGAATCTGTAAAAATAAGTCATCATGCAGCATCATATATACATTACAGCTTGGTCCGACGCTACCTGATATTTTATTAAGGAACATTATGTGTAGGCGACATCTTATAAATTATGAAATAAGATTCAAAATAAATATCACAACTTGGGTACCGATTATCATAGCTATTATTGAAGAAAATTTTACAGTATGACGTACATTTAAAAGTAAAAATAAGACACCATCATTTTTAGGCCAAGTTAATTTGGTCAGTTATTTTTTGCTAGTTTCAGCAAGAATTTTGGATGTCTGCGTAAAAATAATTTGAAAAATCAACCCGAGAACCGTGAGGTACACAATTGTCACATTACAACTAAGTTTTCTTTGTGTATACCTCGGAGGCCGTAAAATAAATTTAATTTATTTAAACGTCATGTACAAGAATGGTATATAGGCGGAATTAATGCCACAAGGCATTCTCTACCAGTCAACCTTTGGGTTAAAATAATATACTTTCAATGGATAGGGGGCGAAACAGGCTGACATTGAACGGTAACATGCGTTAGTTTAGCGATCCGACAATTCGTCAGAGCGTCAGTTACTTAGTCCCCGCTCTCCCCAACATAACTCACATATCAGATAGCGGCAGAAATTAAATAAAATATCGCAGTTAGTAGCCTCGTAACTATAATTATATAAGTGTAGTGCATAGTGTCGCTTGGCTGTGTGGCTGGTTTAGCGTAGTGTTAAGTGTGGTGCGGTATCTGTATAGTGAGGGCCATGGGACTTACTCGTGGGCTCCGTTACTGCGCGCTTCTTACGACCTGCAATGTTATACGATGTTAAAATTATGGAAAAAGTCATATTTCTGAATCAGTATCTGGTGTACTGGCGTTTTTGCCGAGACCTTGCTAACTCTACTTTGTTTAAATTATAAACTTTCGTGACTCAATTCAGAAACTAGCAATAACTGGAATCTGGTTTGGCATAAAAAAACCAAGTTAATTATTTGAAATATACAAAATATTTGATTTAAAGATGAACAATATTTGAAGAAAAAATCTGTACGAATCCTAACAACTAATTATTTTAGCGTTTGATTTTTACCTTTAGAGCTAGACACCTTGTAAGACACACTAGTTTTCACCGTGACATCGTTGCCAAGGTTCTTGAAGTCGAACCCATCGAGCGAATGCATAGCAACTCTCTTATTCCTATTGTCATTCTCCGGCACCTTCGTCGGTTCCGGTTCCGCGCTCGGTTCTGGCTCAGAAGTCGGTTCTGGCTCAGGTTTGGGTTCCGGTACAGCACTGGGTTCTGGCTCAGCACTAGGTTCTGGTACAACACTAGGTTCGGCCGTGGGTTCCGGGCTCGGTTCGGGTTCGGATGCCGGTTCCGGGCTCGGTTCTGGTTCTGAACTGGGTTCCGGTTCTGAGCTAGGTTCCGGCTCCACACTGGGTTCTGGCTCCGCTTTTGGTTCTGGATGCGGCAGTGGCTCGGTTTTTTGTGTGGTTACTATAAAATTAAGGGATTCAACTTACAGTGTAATATCCAAAAGGATCATTTTATTTTAAGTGGTTTAAAATTAAGACGTTACTTAATGTAGAAACCTATTGATTAAGTACCTTTAGAATCCATAGGAGGACCTAACACTGGGAAGTTCTTGCACTGTTTAGTCAAACCACTTGGCCGCCAACCAATACCTGAAACACCAAAAAAATGCACTGTTTTAGACTTACACGGTTTTTCACTACCTACACTTAAAGTACCTACGGGATGATATCCGTGATTTTCCTTGGTTTACTATGAGCTCCCGATATTTCGACGCTGTTGCAAGCATCATGATCGCGGGAATACTGAAGAGGTATGCGGGTGGGATGAAAATTATTTATTATGAGCAGACAAATCTGTCTACCCTCTTTCTTAGTCTTTTATTACGCGCACTAGGTACTGGAACTCGATTGTAACTCACGACAAAACGCACTCACATGCCCCTGATGCTTGCAACAGCGTCGAAATATCAGGAGCTCATAGTAACAAAAGAAAATCACGGTTACAAAAAAAAAAGTTTTATTATATTCAATTACTAGCTGATGCCCGCGGCTTCGCCCGCCCGCAAATTATATACTAAAACCTTCCTCTTGAATCACTCTATCTATTAAAAAAGCCCGCATCAAAATCCGTTGCGTAGTTTTAAAGATTTAAGCATACATAGGGATATAGGGACAGAGAAAGCGACTTTGTTTTATACTATGTAGTGATTCATGTTCCCTAAAAATCTATCACGGAAAAAGACAATCCAAATCGTGGTAGTCGCCATTCTAACATGAAATCATTGCCACGCCGGATAAGAAGCAGTGGACTCACCCGCGTACGACGTGCCGTTGACCATCATGACGAACTCGACTTCGCCTTCCTCCTTCAGGATTCTCCAGTACAAGTTAAAGTGATCGGACATCTCTCGCTTGTTGTACAGTCCGAGGTTCACTTTCTTGTCCTTCCATGGCGACTCTGTGGACAGAAAAAGAGTTAAGAATAAAGTCATCATCATCATTCTAGCTGAAAGCCGTCCACAGCTGCACACAGGCCTCCCTCAAGTATACCACATGTCCGGGTCCCGTGCACCTGCAGCTAGCGGCCGCACAAGGCAACGTGTTCCGGTTGGCGGCGGCCACTCCCGAACTTCTCGGCCCCATCAGCCATCCGTAAGTATTTATTTAAATTTTATCAAAAAGCCACGCGTTTATTTTTAGTTGTCAAAAAGGTTTTTCAACCAATGAACCACCAAGAATAAAATATTTTTAGGAGAAAATTCTAGCATTTTCCTCCCTTGTTATAACTTAGGATCGGCGCAACACGTGTTTTTCTTCAATTCCTCAATTTAGTAAGAGAATTTAAAAGTTTTAATTCTAATAGAGCATACACCATCTGTAACACTTTTGAGTGGTAGATGAGCTGATTTTATAGGATCTCGTCTGGGAACGTTATTAAGACAAATGAAATGTTTCAGGAAGTGGCAACAGTGATGCCGCTAGTAGTTCAGAAACGGCGCGGCGGCGGCGGTGTTTACTTACCATCAAATCAAATTCGACGGTTGAAATTATTGGAATTGCCGTAAGGTACAGTCAACAAAAGAGCTAGGTATGTAGGTTAGCAATCTTCTTGCTACTATTATAAATGCGTAAGAGTTATAATCAATCTGTTTGCAATTTTATTCAAATCCGTTCAATAGTTTCTGCGTGAAAGAATAACAAAATTGATCCTCACAAACTTTCGCATTTATAATAGTACCTACTTAGTAAGAAGATTGCTAACTTGCATACCTAATTCTTTTGTTGACTGTACATTTAGTTTATTGTGTGGACTTTCGACGCAGAACCGAACTTTTGAAGCCCAACAACATCATCCACCGTTATTTTATTTTTTTTCGGATGGGAAATCATCAAATGACTTCTCCCGCTCTGGGCGGAGCAGGAGGGAGTGTAAGACTTTTACTGACTAAAACCCATCCATGTTCCTTCCTCGCCCTTTGTGTTCCGGGGCCACGGTATCTCTTTCGAATAGTCCCGCAGCCCCGGCAGGCTTCGGTCCTTGCGGACCCCTTCCCTATTGCTGACTCTCTTTGAGGCGCGCGTGGAACACTCCTGACCGTCGACACGGCCAGTCGTCATGAGACGGACGGACGGCGAGCTAGCCCATAGCTCCCCGTCCACAGGCCCGCATCATCCACCGCCTAAGTAACAAAATCAACACTCACTCTTATTGCACCCCTTCCCGTAGAAGCCAAACGGACAGTAGCACATCTTGGTGGGCGACTCAGTCGCGTTAACGTCGATACATTTGCCCCTCAAGCCGCAGTCGTTGTCGTCGGAGCACTCGTCGCTGAACTGGCAGCGCGGCCCGGAGTACATCTTATGGCACTTGCAGCGGCCCAGGATGAAGAAACCGTGGCCTGAGCATGTCTCGTGGTATTCTTTGCCTAGAATTGAGATAGGAGATAGATTAGCTTGTTATCTATAACCTTCCAATATGCAATGTAGGGTCTTTTTATGAGCAATTAATTTTCTACGACTAATAATTTTCTAGAACTTTCGCAACGTATCCCATTCTTGCTCCTAGATTATGCTGGATTGGCGACGTAAGGGCAACATGTGACAGCAGATTAGATACTTTGTATCTTGGCTTTGTACATAGGCCCAAGGCCTCTCCCAAAGTTCACAAAAACACAAAGTTATTGCTCTTAAGGTGATGTTGCTACCTATTCTACTAACACAGCTAAGTACTTATAGCTTGTTCGTACTACTAACAATTTGCCAACCGGAATCCACACGGCATCGGCAATTGATCAAAACATTAAATGTACTAACAACAAATAAAATTCTTGTCGCTAAGCTTTTACAACCTTGTCAATCAAATCAAACATGTATATCCGACAATCTAATGTATTGTAATGAGATGTGCATTCGTTAACATTCCGAACAAACAGTGGCTCATTAAATGCGGACAGAGCATTCAATCAGGCGGCGATAATGGGAATACCTTGCTAAATTGTACACAGGGCAGGACAAAAGTAAATAAATTAAATCGTTTGTGACATAAACATCCGAGATTAGATTTAAATTCTTAATTAATGTTAATGAATAGGTAGCGGATATGACATCACTGGAATTTCTGTACTTTACAGCGCTGCTATTAACCTGGCCACTTATTGGGTCCCAACCAACTGATACAAAAATAAACCACTGACACGAAAAGAAGAAAAATATCTACTATTAATTTAAAAAACATACATATTTATATTGCACTAGCTGACCCGGAGAACTTCGTTCCGCTAAGAGGCAATAAATGAGTAGATTTAGGATTTTAAAATAAATTTATGATTATCAAGTTAATTTTTTTATTAGGTTAATAAATATAAATTAAAAAAATCAACTATTTTAATTATGCTTTACAGGCCATGAATTTTGATGCACGGGTTGCACTCTTCAGTGAAGCACCTTGTGATGCACGACATTTTTCGTTTTGTTATCAGGCGCAAGAACAAATAACACAGATGGTTTTCCTCCCCTGAACATAACAGATTCAGCCCTAAAACTAGGTGCACTGAATTCATGGACTCTTTGAAGCAAAGACGAGGACAAGAAGGTTTTATATCATGGAATGAGGACAAAAGTTGTAGTTAAAAATCTATTTACTGCACAAGCTTGCATAAATTCTACGAGTTATCCCATGATATATCTGCAGCTGTCAAAATACTAGAAGAGAATTTATCTATTCTAATGAGCCTCGCATATTTTGAAGTGTAAGCATGTTTACCTTGACTTACTTCTTAACAGATCGGATGCCAAACGATTACTGCCACACATCTCGACAACGAAGTATTTTGTTATTAATATATTAGCATTTATAATAAGTTAATGAGTTCGTTGCTAAATATTATTGAGATGTCGCTTAAGTGAGATGATAGATTGGCCGTTTAAATTGGATTCATTAAAATTCATGGGTTTTTGAACGGTGACCATCGATTGTGATTAAGTATCCTTTCATTTTGTATTGGTTGTCTGCCCTCTGTGAAGCAATAAACAACACTTTATAACCCATTGAATCAAAGATTTTGGCACACATGTGTGCCCAAATGCAAAACCCAAAAGTAGCCCATGGGTAAAGGTTTTATTATTTTTGTACCCAGTGTGGTGTGACTTGCAAATTAATAAACAATTTGAACAGCGAACACATGTAGCAATTATATTGGTGGATTTTTCCAAGTTTACACAAGCTTTGGGTAGACAGTGTTGTGCCACTAATGTCTATTCAGATAGGTACCCAAGAAAGAATGGGGTCTCTTTACTTCATCCACGAAATAGACGGTATTAATTAAAGCCACTTTTCGTGTAGATTACCCCTATAAATGTATACGAATATCAACATTTATTATAAAAGAACATGGTTCATATTAGCATGAACACTTACAGATTCACTTGGAAGAGCTCGTGGCTAAATGAAAACAGCCGCTCGAGTCAATGTTTAGGTTAAGCCGTGCTTGCCTAGGTTGGTCTGTGGATGGGTGACCACCCTTACATAACGAGTTTCCTCCGTGCCTCGGAAAGCACGTTAAGCCGTTGGTCCCGGCTGTCAGGGTCTTGGTCAGGTAGTCAGTGGCAATAAGTCTGATAACCAGTCTTACCAAGGGGTATCGTATTACCCAGTACTAACTGGGTTGTGGAGGTCAGATAGGCAGATGTAAAATACTGGTATTCAGCTACATCCGGTTAGACTGGAAGCCGACCCCAACATGTTGGGAAAAGGCTAGGCACATGATGATGACTTACAGATTCATATGATAGGATTATGAACATTATTCCCATGACATTAAGGTTGATGGTGGTACTCACGCGACAGTATGTCGATGTCAGAACAGGACCAGAACCTGTAGTTGCTGCCCCACTCCCCCGCCTCCCGCTGCAGTTGCAGCGTGCAGTTCTCGCACGTGAAGTCGCTTGGTAGACGCACCTCGTACTTTTGGGCGCTAAAATTTTGAAAAAAGAAATATTTTATACTTTAATTTCCTTG
The DNA here is from genome assembly GCA_963853795.1 of Xestia rhomboidea. Taxonomy (NCBI): domain Eukaryota; kingdom Metazoa; phylum Arthropoda; class Insecta; order Lepidoptera; family Noctuidae; genus Xestia; species Xestia rhomboidea. The sequence continues at coordinate 3,036,557 of OY970780.1, forward strand.
TGAACACAGACCACGAGTGGCCGATTAAAAACTTGAAGTAAATATTCCGTAACGAACCCACAAAAAAATAGATTTGATTATGTTCTATGGAAAAAACGTAACGATTTTACGATACGCTCGCCCCGTATTAAAAAGGCGAAACATTATAGTATAGTACCACTAGTAATATGTATTATGATTTGACTGATTATGTAGTATGATTTTATAAACGATCCTGCTAATAATTATCTCTATTACTTGCACAAACTACTTACGTAACATCATCTCGAACAAACTCAGTTCCACCTGCTCTTGGCGTCAAATCAAGCAGTGGCCTCTCCAAATCGTCCAATATCCTCAAACTAAATCCTCCCTGCAAAAAAATAAACAAAACATGAACAAAAAGATTACGCCCAACGTGGGGCTCGAACCCACGACCCTGAGATTAAGAGTCTCATGCTCTACCGACTGAGCTAGCCGGGCTGTGAGAGAACATCTAAAACTAGTGATTACTTACTCTGTGCGCGTATGCTAAGTGCCAGTGAACTATGAAAGATGATCCAGCTAAAAACGACGTTTTTAGTGATCCTGAAACAAAAGAAAGCCAACAATTAGTAAACAAAATCAAAAAGCTTCCAGAAGCCCCGTTATTTTGGAATTCAATTATTTTTCAACACAGATATTGTAATTTAATAACTTTAAACAATGGTTTGAAAAACAAACAAGTAAAAAAAATTGAAAAGCTAAACTGTTCAACCCTATTTACAATCAGCGCCATCTAGTATCGACTAGTGGAACTCTTATCTTGACACCATTTGCATAGTTGTTACGCAATGGCATGTAGATGTCGCAACTGGTTTGAGACGTAACATTCCGGTATCGGTGGGAACAGGTTTTATGTCTTATATCTTGTTAAGAATGTACTGCGCCTAAATAAACTCTTTTATTACATAAACAGGTTTTCTAATTAATTAAGTATTCTTTGCTTATGTTTGATGGAATTGTACCTACAAAACAGCAGGCTTGCTGTTACGGTGGTAGTGTTTCAGAAAGCTTTCAGAAGAGACTCTTTTATTGTTTAAAAACACAAATCATTCTATGAATACTTTTTATTGTTTTACAACCCTAATTAAATCATATTAATTATTGACAAACTGAAAACTTATTGTGATGTTTAAAAATTGCTGAATAAGAGTTCATTTCGGTAAATTGTTGTAAACTAACGAATCCAGAATGTATCCCCATAATTATTGGTATTTTTACAACAAAACTTAAGTTGAATTGATTTTATATTATTTCGGTTTCGGTGTATTGGACGTTGTAGCCCAACAATGTTGAGTTTTTAGGTTTTTTGTAAAGCTCCTATTTTCCTAAAGTATAACAAAAATAACATTTTCCTCTTATTTTAAACAATAGTAACAAATGAAGGTTGAAGAATTTTGTACTACAATGACCTTCACTTAAGACCCACAAAAAGCCTTTCGACCGTGACAGGACTCGAACCTGCAATCTTCGGATCCGAAGTCCGACGCCTTATCCATTAGGCCACACGGTCCCATGAATGAGGAGGCCGTACAAGAGGGTAGCTTCCAAAGGCGTGCGCACGCAGTAAGATGGGCGGCACAATGGCCCATGGTTTATCGAGCCCTCTCTACACAGTGGCCGACGATGGCATGTTAACGGGGTTGATTGATGAGCACGTGTGAGTTTAATGAAATAAGTTTTGCTTTGGTAAAGAGAAATAGAATTTCGGGGGCCATTTAGGTGACTATAAAGACGTGCTTACGTTTAATGGGTAATTTTGTAACAGGTTATTATAACATTGTCTGTGAGTATGGTAGGAGTTGGGTATAGATAGACACACCCGGGCGGAATCAGATATCTGCAGTGGGCACATGGAACGTCGGAAAGAATCTAATAACGATTAAGTAGATTAAAATCATCAAATCGATTTGACGATTTCCGATATAAACAAATCTGCTATGATGTAAGTATATACCTCCTTGACGGGCCTCAACCCAGTTACTAGGTACAGTCGTGGTCTTTTCCGCCTGATCAGTTATTTTTTTTCGCTTAAATCATGCCGAGCCACGCCCCCTTAAAGTTTAGGCCTATTAGGAAAGCGTCAACTTTGGCGCGCAAAATAACAAGTACCCGTAATGGGGCTACATCTCTAACCTTTAATAAAAACTAACACTGCTAACTAGGATAAGGTTAAAGACTAACACAAACTCTCGTTTGGCGTGCGTCGTCAGTGCGCTCGGCCGATCGTTATCTTTCCATTCATTATTTCTATACAAAGTCAACGGGGCGGGGCTAGAGAGCGTTTCTATGTTGTGTGCAAGCAAAAATTAGCTTAGTGGTGATCAGGCGGAAGTGTCCTCGATAGTACCTAACTAAAAGGTAGGTAGGAAACGTGAACGACTGATTAAGAATGACACAGGGAAGAACTCTTTCAAAAACACGCGATATTCACCGCCACCTACCCGGTGCTGTAATGTAACATCGAAGTTAAGTATCTTACACACTATCCTACTGCGTTCATAATTATGCAAATAAAGTCGTAGGGACTCGATTGGTTTTACCTTCTGATCGATGAGTTTCACAAAGATTTCTTCCCGAAATTTAGAGCAAGCTATTCTTCTGCTAGAGTCTAGTAAGTCTTTAAAATTCACTATGAAATAGAGCTTGTGATGAGATCAATGATGCCAAATCAAGTCCGGTCAGTGTCAGGTTATAATTATGTTGAACAAAATATGATTCGCAGACGTAATATGTATGTATTGATAGAAATACCATTGAATGATTATTTCAATATAACTCGGTAAAGCAATGTTTTTTACTTGCGCGAATCATATTTCCTCCAGATTTTTCAAGCCAGCAGTTTAGCTTTTAGAGGGGGGGGGGGGCTACTGGAACCAAAATTAGCACTTTGAAGTTTAATATTTCGTAAATGGAAAATAAATCGAAAAGTAGTATAGGCAAATCTTAAGTCATTTTAAAAGACCTATTCAACGATACCCCACACGATGGGGTAGACGACGGAAAAAAAAATCATCCCCACTTCACATGTCAGATGTAGAGCTACACAAATATTTTTTTATTTTTTTTACCACTTTGTCGGCGTTATTGATGTACACACCCCTACAAAATTACAGCTTTCTAGTACTAACCGTCTCTTAGCAAAACCTCGGACAGACAGTCGGAAGGACATGACGAAACTATAAGGATTAGGACTACGGAACCCTATAAACGCAACAAAATTTGAATTTGCGCGGGCTACCCCAGGGTAGCCCGCAAACGATATGAGAAGCATAAAGATTTTAATTTTTTTTATTTTTTATTAGATTTTTTCTCAACTACATAAAATGTACGATATGGTAATTTAGTGTATCCGTCAAATAAAAAAACTTTTCCAAAGAAACTCATACCCAATTGGTGAAAAAAAATAAAGCTTCTCATCTGTCTACTGTAAGTGAGAACCTATGGGAATTTGTAAATGTCGGTTAAATATGAGTTTCTTTGGGCATAAGTCTACATCTACACTAATATTATAAAGAGCAAAAATTTGTATGTTATACCATACCTACTCTAAAAGGCTTATTTTATTCACGCAAAACAGTGAATAAAAAGGCCTTTTACTCACTGTTTTGTTTTTATTCACTATTTTGGTGTTTGAATTTGGAACACAAAAATATATCCGGTCTCTATTTCAATGCTTACACAAACTCCTTGCGCTAAGATTCGAAATTCAAAACTCTTTGGTGCAAATAAATTCTCGAGATTTGATTGGTCGATATTTGCGACAAGGAGTTTGGCATTAGATTAGTAAATATTTGTGTGTTGTTTGTAATGAATAAACTTGAAAATTACTGCGCCGATTTCAAAAATTCTTTCACATTAGAAAGCCACGTCTTTACTGAGTACCATTGGCTATATTTTATACCCCTACTCCCACGGGAACGGGAACACCGTGGGTGAAACCGCGTGACGTCCGCTAGTTGTATATATGACGAATGGACCCACCACCTTTAGGGCGTTCGCACACTATTGACCTGTCTTTAGACAGACAATTACCCTACTAGTGCGAGCGAGACAGACTATGTATTCCGAAGTCGCTGGACTTCAGATTTAAATAAAATGTTATACATGGGTTTGCTCAATATTCTTTAAATTTAACAAAATTATTGATCAAAAATAAATCAGAAGATGTATTGATAGAATCTAAGAAGAACAACAACATTTACGACGACTAATTAACGAAGAAGATTGTTAATAACCTACGTTTTTTATCTAATAGTTAGTTGTTTAATAAATACGTAGTCACAGTTTTATTGGTTTGAGTGATCCGTGGAATAGTACCGTATTAAAGAAGAAAATATAACTTGAACAGTTGAATTTTAATTATGTCCTTATTTAAATAACTGCAATAAATACAAAAACCAATGAAATTAAACAAGTAATAAAAAAAACTTCAAAGAAAATACAAACAAGAAGGGCAAAAAGATCCGCAGCCGGTAGGATTCGAACCTACGCTCCCAGAGGGAATCTGATTTCGAGTCAGACGCCTTAACCACTCGGCCACGACTGCTTGTGACAAATGTGCGAAATTACCGTACATTCGCTACGCGTTCAATTTATACGATGCGTCAACTTACCAACGTTCAAAAAGCAAGTTTGTTTTATTTTTAGTTTTTTTTAATAAGTTACAGTAGCACACCTGCTTGAGCGTATTGAATTGAAATTAACATAAGTAGGGTAAGCACATCTTAATCACAGATGTCTACCCAGAGTACAGGTATCAACATAATAATTATCACAACACAAGCAAGTTAAGTTTTAAGAGGGCAAAGCAAGGACGCCCTTGAGCGGTTTGCATTTCCCTTCATCGTGTTGTCGTGCCGTTGGCTCAGTGAGTCAGAGGAGGCATTTGAGCTAGGTATGTAGGTAGGTATAAAATACTTGCTCTAAGGACTAGTGATATTATTATCATTAAAATATTTATGATAAATCTGCTCACAAATTTACTAGTTACTCATCTTTGATTAGGTATTACTTGGCGTGCATTTATACTTACTATATTACTTATGTAAGTAAGTAAATCAAGAAGCACTAACATGAGCATACCGATCGATGGAATGGACGATACCTCAAATACAAAAACTAAGTACCTACTAAAGAACAAAACCGACCAAGTGCGAGCTGAACTCGCGTAGAGTGGAGAGGGTTCTGTACAACGCAGGCCTTATATTGAATTTACCACTTTATTTTCAATTGATAGAATTCTTATAATCTAGGTTTTTCTGTAATCTACAAGCAATGAACTATATTTTGTAAGTCCTTTTTTTCAAAATTTTTGCTCAGTAGTTTAAATGAAGACGAAAATCAAAACTACTTTACAATAATAACAAAAATATATTTGAGATCTGCTTATCGAGCCCTTTCATTTGATATTTAAAATGTGACACGGTAAGGTTTGCAAAACTTTTTTTTAAATTTCCTAATTTGTCCCCCGAAAATGACCCTTATTTATAAAATAAAATATTAACTTTGCACATCTGTGTTTGGGTCATAGGATTGCACCATCATCCTACCAAATTTCACCTGATTAGGTCCAGTAGATTCGGAGCAAATTGGCAGACGGACAGACAGCTAGACGCACGAGTGATCCTATAAGGGTTCCATACCTAAAGGGTAAAAACGGGACCCTATTACTAAGACTCCACTGTCCGTCTGTCCGCCTGTCTGTCACCAGGCTATCTCATGAGCTAGACATTTGAAATTTTCACAGATGATGTATTTCTATTGACGCTATAACAACAAATACTAAAAACAGAATTAAATTAATATTTAAGGGGGGCTTCCATAAAACAAACGTGATTTTTTTGCCGTTTTGTCTAATGTTTATAGATACGGCCGGTTTTTCATTTTTTGTACTACTACTGACAGTTACGCAAAGGCGACACAAGCTAACACGCACATCACAGTATCGTACAATCACTGCATAGCCCTGCATGACCTGACCCTTCCTCTCCTATTTGTAACAGGGAGCAGGTTATAACCGAATTTTCCGGAAAGTATGAACATGTTTTGACCCGTGGGCAAAATAAGAACTAAGTAAAGCCGCCATGATATACCAATAACGCCTCTCTTTCCATATCATCTGTGGCGCGATAAATCGCCACCTCTGATTCCGGAGCGAAACCGCTCCGCTTATGAACCTTGTTCCACACCCGAAAATCATACGATACTTGTTTGTCTCCGGGTGCGAGCGCACTGGCGCTTACACGTGCCGCGTCCAGCCACTGCGCGCGTGATAATTGTACCAGCGAAGGCGGCAATGGCCTTGAGCAGCCGGGCGACGGCGTGCCCGCACACGACGACACCGTGCGCGCAGGCTACGTGTGAGGGAGCAGAGCAGCGAGCGTCAGTCCACCGTTGGCTACCAGCCTAGCTACTCGCGCCGCGCTTTGCTTTATTGTATAGACTTTTGCTTTGCTTTTATTTTGTTAACAGTTTAAGTTTAATCATTATATTAATTTCATCTCTCTATAAATAATATCATTCATTTCTACTCTTCATCACCTTCATTCTTCCCGCTTAACTTCGCAATCTTGTGCTTGCGCATAGCGCTTAAAAGCCTTACCATACGGGTTAAATTCCCGTGTGGAGTTAGTACAGTTATTGTACATAACGTACTACATTGGTGACCCCGACGTGATCTGACGGAGGACTCAGGCAGGTGCAGCTGTGCACAAGCATATCCAGTGAAAAAAGAAGAGCAGTGATTCAACTGGAGCCAAGTTTATTTATATCGGAGGTTGGTTGTGGTCCGAGCATAAGCGGTGAGCGATTTTTTTTTATTAAGTGAAGATCATGTCAGATGCCGAAGAATTTTCTGACGCTGACAATAAAGACGCGGTAGCGTTGCCAGCCGGAGAAGTAGCGAGAGTGGGGGTACGCTGCCCACCATTTTGTCCGGAAGAACCGGCATTGTGGTTCGCGCAATTGGAGGGACAATTCGTCCTCTCAAAAGTAACAAGCGATACAGCGAAATACTATTATGTCACCACTCAACTGGAGACTACATATGCACTGCAGGTTAAGGACATTATAACGAACCCACCCGCAACAAATAAATATACTAAACTCAAAACGGAGCTAATCAGTCGCCTGTCTGCATCGCAGGAAAAGCGGATACAGCAACTGCTAGTCCATGAGGAGCTCGGTGATAGGAGGCCGTCACAGTTTCTTCGGCATTTACAAAACTTAGCCGGACCCTCCGGAGCATCAGATTTTGTGAAGAGCGTATGGACCAACCGTTTACCGCATAACATACAAACTGTCATTGCTTCACAGATTGCTGATTTACAGGTGGAAAAACTAGCTGAGATCGCAGACAGGGTGCACGAGATAGCCCCGTCAACTCCACAAGTAGCGTCTACCAGCGCTGACAACACCGAGTTGGCCAAGCAAGTAAGCGAGCTCACGAAGCAAGTAGCCATGCTTACCACGAGGATGAACCGAGGGAGACGACACTCACGTTCACGCTCACGCTCACAGGCTCGATACAGAAGGTATGACCGCTCTAGATCACAACAGCCACCACCAAATCACCCGCACTGCTTCTACCATTACAAGTACGGTGATAAGGCGAATAAGTGCAAGCAGCCCTGCACGTTTACGACGGAAAACGCCAAGGGCGGTCGCAAGTAGCGGCTAACGACTGCCCCTCTTCAACAGGCCGTCTATTTATAACCGACCGGACAACAAAAGTCCAGTTCCTGGTCGACACAGGCTCGGACTTGTGCGTTTTTCCACGGTCGGCAGTCAAGACGCCAGTAATCCAATCTAAGTTTGACTTAGTGGCTGCCAACAACACTGTCATTCATACTTTTGGACCCATACACCTACAACTAAACTTAGGTCTACGGAGGAACTACACCTGGAAATTTACGATAGCTGACGTGTCACGGGCGATAATAGGAGTAGACTTCCTGAGCTTCTACCACCTACTCGTTGACTGTCGAAACCAGCGCTTAATAGACAATGTAACGTCACTATCAGTGTCTGGAGTACATTGCAGGTCATCTGACGACATAGCATCAGTGAAGGCTGTAGTGGGAGACACAGAGTACCACAAAATTCTACGTGAGTACCCCGAGATAACACGGCCGCCAGGAACTCACCTACCCGGTAAGCATAGCACTATGCACCACATTAGGACGACGCCTGGACCACCTGTATCATCCAAACCCCGGCGTCTGGATCCCACTCGTACCTTGGCGGCCAAGAAAGAGTTCGAAGACATGATGGCGAGCGGAGTAGCCAGACAATCGGAGAGTGCATGGTCAGCCCCTCTTCACCTGGTAAGGAAAAAGGACGACGGATGGAGACCATGTGGTGACTACAGGGCACTAAACGCCAGAACAATACCAGACAGGTACCCCATCCGTCATATTCATGATTTTTCACACCAGCTGGCAGGGTGCGCAGTCTTCTCTACGATAGATCTGGTTAAGGCATATAACCAGATTGCTATCAACCCTGATGACATCCCAAAGACTGCCATAACAACACCGTTTGGCCTCTATGAATTCAGGTACATGACCTTTGGATTGCGAAACGCTGCACAGACCTTCCAGCGATTTATCGACGAAGTGCTGCTCGGGCTAGATTTCTGCTATGGGTACATCGACGATATATTAGTATACTCAAAAACTCCCGAACAGCACAAGCAGCATTTACGAATACTGTTCGAGCGGCTGAGAGACTACGGTATAGTAGTGAACACCACAAAGTGCAATATTGGACGCACAGAGGTAACTTTTTTGGGATACTGTGTGTCAGCAGCAGGTACGAAGCCTCTACAATCGAAAATACAGGCCATCCAGGATTACCCAGTACCCAAAACAGTCAAGGAGCTACGACGGTTTTTAGGAATGGTAAACTTTTACCACCGATTCATTCCACAAGCAGCTAAGACACAAGCGCCATTAAATGCCGTCCTCGCTGGCCCCAAAATCAAAGGAAGCCATCCCGTGGTCATGACACCAGAGCTACTAAAGGCTTTTGACGAAACCAAAACTTCACTTTGCAACACAGCTCTACTGGCTCATCCAGATCCATCAGCTGAGTTGGCAATTGTGACCGATGCATCAGACACCGCCATAGGTGCCGTGTTACAACAGCAAAACGGTAACGACCACCAACCCTTAGCATTTTATTCTCACAAGCTCAGTCCCACACAGAAGAAGTACAGTCCCTACGAACGCGAATTACTAGCGGCGTATGAGGCTGTGAAATACTTTCGCCATATGGTAGAAGCAAGAGTATTTGCCATATTTACAGACCACAAACCATTGGCGTACGCATTCAAGGCAAACAGGGAGAACTTGCCGCCAAGACAATTCCGGTACCTCGATTATATCGGACAATTTACAACCGACATCAGATATTTGCCAGGCAGAGAGAATGTGGTCGCTGACGCCTTGTCACGGGTGGAAGAAGTGTCACCAGCAATCAACTACGAAGATCTTGCAAGGTTTCAGAACATAGATTCAGAACTGCAAGGCCTCATCCAAAACGGCTCATCCCTCAAGCTGGAGAAGGTAACCACACTGAACTGTAACAAGCACATATTTTGTGACACTTCCACGACAAACCCTCGCCCATATGTGACACCACAGCTAAGGAAGCAAGCCTTCAACTCACTACACAACTTACATCACCCGGGATGTTCCGCTACAGTGCGACTGGTAACTCAAAACTTTGTATGGCCTGGGATTCGCAAAAACTGTAGAGAGTGGGCTAGACAATGTTTGCAATGCCAAACTAGCAAAATTACCCGCCACACCTCTTCACCCCTATCCACATTCCCAACTACATCCTCCAGATTCACCCATATACACCTCGACATAATAGGGCCCCTAACCCCTTCTTATGATTTCAGGTACTGCCTCACTGTCATCGACCGATTTACTCGGTGGCCTGAGGCGTACCCATTAAAGGAGATCACCGCAGAGGCCTGCGCTGCTGCCTTGGTGTCTGGCTGGATAGCTAGATTTGGCTGTCCCGCACGTGTGACAACGGACCAGGGTCGCCAGTTCGAGAGCCACCTGTTCAAGGCCCTCACTACGCTGGTTGGTGCGCGCCATCTTCGCACCACTGCCTACCACCCTGCAGCAAATGGCATCGTTGAGCGACTTCATCGTCAGCTTAAGGCAGCCATTATGTGCCATTCCTCGTCACAGTGGACAGAAGCCCTACCACTAGTACTACTCGGCATGCGGAGTTCATGGAAGCAAGACATCCAAGCTACGCCTGCGGATCTGGTATATGGAGAATCTATACGACTACCAGGCCAATTTCTATCTCCCACAGAGCAGTTCATCACAGGCGATGTTACACAGTATGCCACTCGTCTCCGAGCACACATGGCCAAACTTACTCCAAGGGCAACATCGTGGCACACGACTTCTCCTTTCTTCATTCCACGAGACCTCCATACCACTTCACACGTATTCCTTCGCCGTGACCACGTCCGAGGTTCTCTGGAGCCACCTTATGCTGGACCATACAAGGTCCTAGAAAGAAAATCGAAGTACTTCACCATAGAGGTAAAAGGAAAAAAAAGTAACGTTTCTGTTGACAGACTCAAACCAGCCTTTATGATGAAGGAAGAAGAGACGAAGCCAGAGGTAGCACCAACACCTATTGTCGTCACCACCTCTGAAACGGCGGGCGAAGAAAAGAGAACCAGAAGCGGGCGGTGCGTAAGATTCCCAAACTATTATCGACCGTAGCAACGGTCTGGCAGGGGGGAACTGTGGCGCGATAAATCGCCACCTCTGATTCCGGAGCGAAACCGCTCCGCTTATGAACCTTGTTCCACACCCGAAAATCATACGATACTTGTTTGTCTCCGGGTGCGAGCGCACTGGCGCTTACACGTGCCGCGTCCAGCCACTGCGCGCGTGATAATTGTACCAGCGAAGGCGGCAATGGCCTTGAGCAGCCGGGCGACGGCGTGCCCGCACACGACGACACCGTGCGCGCAGGCTACGTGTGAGGGAGCAGAGCAGCGAGCGTCAGTCCACCGTTGGCTACCAGCCTAGCTACTCGCGCCGCGCTTTGCTTTATTGTATAGACTTTTGCTTTGCTTTTATTTTGTTAACAGTTTAAGTTTAATCATTATATTAATTTCATCTCTCTATAAATAATATCATTCATTTCTACTCTTCATCACCTTCATTCTTCCCGCTTAACTTCGCAATCTTGTGCTTGCGCATAGCGCTTAAAAGCCTTACCATACGGGTTAAATTCCCGTGTGGAGTTAGTACAGTTATTGTACATAACGTACTACACATCCAAGCGCCAAACGATCCTTTGGGTACTTTACTCTGTTTTTTTTTTTCCAAAATCCAATCATTCTGGAATACAATTCGTACAGAAACCTACCTCAACAACTCACCAAAAAGATTACCTACAACAACTTAAAATAAGATTCGCAACAATGTAAGTAAGATGACTCAGCCGAGGTCAGCGACCTCGAGGTCATCTGTTTGTAAACAGATTCGTTTTCATCTGGGTCTGAATTTCGGGCTGACTACACCGTGTGTCTAATTTACTAATCACGGTTGAGACATTCCGACTGGTCTAAGGAGCGTTTTATCATGTTTTTATTCGCTAGTTGCAGAATCGGTCATTGGGCGTTTTCTTCATAAAAAAACTAAACTACATTTAGAAATTCTTATTTTTTAACAAAATATAAGAGACAGTTTTAAAAAACAATTTTGTAAATCAATCGGCTTGTAAACTGGGCTGATGTTATCTTTATACTGTGATGATTGCCTATCAAACTTGTGCCAGACTTAGCTAAAGGAGGCTATTTTAGTGCAAATTATTGAACAAGGCTGGATGCAGTCTAAACACCGATGAAAGCACTAACGAAACAAGAATGTCCGAACTACCAGCCTTATTTCGGCGGCAAAAAAATACAGCATGCAATTTACGGTACCCAGCGATTGCTTTGATTATAAATTATGATGATTCAAATCATTGCGAATACTCATAAACGTCATAATATTATTTCACACACTGGTAAAGCGTTAAATACTGTCATTCAACCGTATCAGATGAATAACGATGTAAGTAAATCAAGGCAACCCTACCTAAAAATTTGTTCGCCAAAGTGAATGGCGGAGACAAGCAAAAATAAAAATTACCTTTCGGCATTCCACATGGCGGCTTCGTTCTAGAATTATCCAGAAAGTCCAGGTCGTACCTCCTGGCCGGAGGGAATGTGAGGGCAACATGTCCGTACACAATCACACAACAGTTCACTAATAACAACACCACACTGATTAACGACGCCATCTTCCTTTTCTTGCACTCACTTTTGCCCGCGCTTCATCACTTTTAAATTTAGAACGTCCTAATCATTGTTGGAATAAAGTGTTTTTTTTTTAACTCGTCATTTTGTTTTTTTCTTTTTTCACTGGTGGATGACCAAGGTTTGTTGTTTTATCTGTAACAAAAGAAAATAAATTAAATTAATTATAATTTATGGTAAAACTAGAAAATATTACTTTTGATAAGTTCGATACATTATTTATTATGAAACCTAGGCCAGCGTTTCAATAGCCTTTGCTGCAGGACCAGACGATTAAATAATGCAGTCATGCCCTTTATGCAGTATCAATAACGCTGAGAGTAGTGGATATCGATACGGACAGTAATTACAGGTTACCAAATATTTTTCTCGTATAGGCACCTATGCCTATCATTACCGACACCCACATATTCTGCCAACATTGAGAAGATAATAGCCGCTCACTCATACAAACAATACGTAGGATGTTAGTCTCAAGGAAACAACCAACGACCACGTAAAGCCATTGTGTATACGCCAGCAGCCAACCGTGACTGCCTTCTAAACGCTGCCAATTCGCTAATTATTTCAGACAGATACGGTGGGTTAAGAGTAACGCTGCTTGGTTGTGATAGGCACCAATGAAAGGAAAGTCGAAAGGCGTAAAAGGCAGAACCAGAACATACCACAGTAAGAGGAGTCACAACACTGCCACTAGCAAAACCCATTCTCTCTTAGCGCCCCTACAACTATATTTCTAGTTAGATGATAGTGGTTTTAGGTAAGTGTTATGGGCAATGGGCCGGCTATACATATTAACCTTAAAACTGATGACCGTTGAATGAATTAAAGGAGTTCATGAAAGGAGACAGTGAATCGACAGACGTAGTGTCGATGACGATTGTGTCGGAAGTTTTAGATAAACTGAACGTGCGATTTAAGAGCCTTTTGTCTTGTAGTGGACTGCTTTAAGCTAATGATGACAATAATATAGAAATGGTATACAACACCAAACTTGCTTAAATTACACACCCCGGAAAAACTTTACAACAAAGAGCTTGTCTCCAAAAACAATTTGCAAAGAAAACAAGTGCCGAACTGGCGTGGCGATGTTGTGTGTGATGTGAAAACAATTGAGTAACGAGGGTATGATTGCAGCAATCAAGTTACATTACTAGCCGAACGTTCGTATCGGTAAATAAGATCAATTTCGTTACACGTACTAGTTCAGGCAGTTACTTTCATAGAAAGTGACCGCTCACACGTAATTTTATTAATTTATAACAAGAAGAAAGTGTGTCAAAATAAAATTTCTTGTGATTTACGGTTGGAAGGACTCCTATCTCTTATAATATTAAAATTCTCTCACAAGTTTCTCGGCTAAATAACAGACGAAGATTCCTGATGTCTACCTCCTGCTTGTCGAGTGATACGATGACGATATTAATTTTGTTATCATATTTTTTCTACCCTTACCCCAATTTATTCGAGATCGACGCAGCATGTCCTCTTTTTCCCTACCTTACTTTTAGTTCGGCATCTCATGAGTCATGCCCCTTGTAGTCATTTTATCTTTCACACATTTCATTCATCGTTTCTATTACTCCGACACTACTTCTACACTCCCTCCTACACTATTTCTTACTTCTACGAGAAAATATTAAAACATAACACATCATCATCGGCCTAGCCTTTTCCCAACTATGTTGTGATCGGCTTCCAGTCTTACCGGATGCAGCTGAATACCAGTATTTTACATGGAGCGACTGCCTATTACTAATTTATATATGTAGAGGTCAGCTCTACATATATAAAACATAACACAAGACTTGTAATAATTGGAGAGACACAATAGAATTAGATGAAAATGACAATTTTAGAATAATATACACTCGAGAGCAATGAATCCGGGTCACTTAAAGAATGTTAAAAATCTCGGAAACTAAAAATGATAGGTTAATGCAATAAATTGTATTTAATAGACAATGTAATACTCCTTAAATGAAAGTAAAAAAAATATGAGTCACCATACATTTTATTAACACAAAATTACATAAAGAAAAAAACTGCTGATCTCTCCTTAAAACAAAAATAGGAAACATGAAATTTTTGAACTTTATTACGATTTTCTTGAATTTTAATACTTCGTATTGCCTCCTCGTGCTTCCATTACTGCGTTTACGCGGTTTGGCATGCTGTACACCAAGTTCCTTATACGATTTTGGGGAATATTCTCCCATTCCTCTGTGAGAGCAATTTTGAGCTCACGAAGCGTGATTGGGGGAGGGTTTCGTTGTTTTACGCATCTGCCTAGCTCGTCCCAAGCATGCTCGATCGGGTTGATATCCGGGCTGCGCGCTGGCCACTCCATACGAGTAATGTTCATCTCTTGAAGGTAGTCATTCACAATCCTACCTGTATGAGGTCGGGCATTGTCATGCATAAATATAGCATCCTCACCTAAATTGACCATAAATGGACCAACGTGATCATTGAGGATTTCTTCACCATATCTTACGCTAGTTAAAGAGCCGTTTTCTATGATCACCAGCTCTGTGCGACTTTCAGAAGAAATTCCGGCCCACACAAGTACAGACCCACCACCGTAAGCTACTTTTTCTTCGATGCATGCTTGCTTGAATCTTTCCCCTGGTCTTCGATACACTCTGTGTCTTCCATCGTGCTTGTAGAGCATAAATTTTGATTCGTCGGAGAACATAACTTTTGACCAATCTTCAATACTCCAATTTACGTGGCTCTGGGCATATCTTAGTCTTGAAATACGATGCCCACGCTCCAGTTTAGGGCCGTTTGCAGGTCTAAGGGGTTTTAAGTTAGATTCAGCAAGCCGACGTCTTACTGTCCATGCACTTGGGTTACTTCCTCCGAGGCGTCGAAACTGATTTGTGAGTTCAGTTCCTGTGAGAAAGCGATTTCGAAGCATGGTGTTCACCAAGTATCGGTCTTCTCGTGCTGTGGTACACCTGGTTCTGCCCGTTCCTGGTCTGCGTAGGTTAGAACCAGTTTCTTCGTAATGTCGGAGAACTCTTTGTACTGTTGACAGCGACACACCGACAGTCCTGGCTGTATCGCGCTGACTCTGGCCGGTTTCCAGCATTGTAAGTATTCTGGTGCATTCTTCAGGCGTAAGCGACATAATTTCAGCTTGAATAATGAATATAGAGCACTATCAACATGGTTTATGTACCCACATAAATGACAGATTACAAACAAAAGCAAAACCAAATGCTGTAATTTCGTAGTTCCATCTTCGAAAGTGGCCCTTTTTCAAATTTTATTTTTTTATGATATAACTATACAATAACTAAGAAGTTTTAATACCTTCATTTAAGGAGTATTACATTGTCTATTAAATATAATTTATTGCATTAACCTAGCATTTTTAGTTTCCGAGATTTTTAGGATTCTTTAAGTGACCCGGATTCATTGCTCTCGAGTGTATATAGCAACTGCAGCCTATCATTCAAAAATTAGGTCAAAAGAGATCAAGACCTAAACACAAGATTACTTACATTACACTCATTTTACACCCATTACCTGCAGGATATCGACTTCCTTTCATTACAATAATCTGCAACAAATGGTGTCTCAAATTGATACAATCTTGCGCAAATCTAATGGACATTGACGATGTTAGTAAATTAACAGTAATATATTTTGTTCACAGATCCAA
Source organism: Xestia rhomboidea (assembly GCA_963853795.1). NCBI lineage: Eukaryota > Metazoa > Arthropoda > Insecta > Lepidoptera > Noctuidae > Xestia > Xestia rhomboidea. Next base: position 3,052,603 of record OY970780.1, read on the forward strand.
ACCAATAGATTGCAACTATTATCATCATCATTAAGTATTTCAATCGTAAAACAATTAACTCGATTTTCAGCTACTCTCATCTAGCTGCTACCAACCACCCTGCAACGTAGCTCAACCAAACTAACCTGAGGGTGGTCGCCGCTAATAGGATATTATAAATTGGGGAGGAACAAAACACCTTAAAGCATATCATCACGCATGTAATTTCGTCAGTTATTGTCCATGTAATAGAGCCTATTGCCAAATTTGCCAACAACCGGACAGAAATTCAGATCCTTGCTACTGGGAAATTCCTGATGTTAAACCCAATAACGCTTTGCCGAACCAGGGGGCCGGTCAATGTGGCGACACTTGGGGGAGGCCAATGTCCAGCAGTGGACGTCTTTCGGCTGAAATGATGATGATGAACCAGTAATTCGAAATTTCGAACCTCATGCTCAGTAGTCGCACTTACGCACACTAGAACAACGAGGCTGTGATGGGATGTTTTAAATCGAGGAAAAATTAAAAAAAATATCTTAAAGATGGACAAAAAGCTTTAGGAGTCAAATTACGTTGATTTTTTAGCTAAGATTTCAAAAAGACAATGATTATTTTAAGCCATGGGCATCTACTTCATCTTATCCCATGATCTGTCCACGAAGTAAACACAATAGTTAAACAATGGCGTCTCGACCAAATTGGTCATTCGACAGATCATGATCTATACATGTGAGCATGGACAACAGGTGTACAATCTGCTTCAAATTGGAGCCAATCAACGTGATGTTGCGTGCAACTTGCCATTTTCATTCTCATCTCCAAAGTATTCCCTAAATGTAAGTGAATTTAATCTTTAGCTTTCAGTTTTAAGGTTGGATTTAGTTTGTTAATGTTTTCGCAGTATCAGAATGCTGTGTCTTCTACGATTAGGGTTGGCAAAGCTACTTACATTGGGACTTCCATTACTTTACACGTTGAGACAAAATACAACTTTGGCTTACTGCCTCTTCTATTTCCATTTTAGGAGTCCTCTAGATTTGTTTTACAGTTACTTCATAATCGTCTTTCTTATCAACCATGTATCATCTGCCTAGCCTTTTCCAACTATGTTGGCGTCGGCTTCCAACCTAATCGGATGAATACCAGTATACTGAGCTACTGCCTATCTGACCTGAACAGCCCAGTTACTGGGTAATACGAAACCCCTCGACAATCCTTACATCCATTCACATCCCATTATCAGCCTACAACAGTGCACTGCAGGACGTTTTCAATCGCACGCCGTTAACTCGTTTATCGGCAATTCTAATCTAGTTGCTACCAACCACGTTGCGAAGATTGCCGTTCCTCCGAGCCGGAGGGCCTTTCAACTTACGCTTGCGAATTCGCGGTCTCCACTCAAGAACACGTCTACCGTAACGGTCATCAGTTCTACGGCCATCCATCCATCCATTGTTTTCTATCAATTATTTGGTTTCATTCCTCTTTAGTGGCATCCCTGCATGAAGGTCGATTATCTGGTCGTCACAGTCGACGGGACTGTTAACTTTCTCCACAACAATAGTCGGCTCTTGTTTATTAATATAATCACTTTTGTTTTCTATAGCCTGGCTGTTGACCGCCGCAGATGAATGGTTGTGAAGTAATACTTAGCTTTATTGGTGTTTTTTAATTGTTTGTTGTTTGTTGATTTCTTCGGTTTTAGATGTGCTGTGTAATGTTTTCCGAAACAATACCTAGTTTAATGATTTTCTGTGATTTGTGTTTATCGCATGCTTTACCTACATCATCCTGCCCTTGTCTCCTATTATTACTTAGGGTTTACGAAATACGTTCTTTTTTTCATTCATTCACGCTATATTTTACTCCTTTTTCATTCATATCGTTCCTCACACGATCCATTCATCTTTTCTTTGGTCTTCCTCTCCCTGTCCATCCATAAAACATTTTACACTTGTATTTTAGTCACATGCGATTCAAGCTATAATACCTTACCTTCTCAAAAAGTACACCATCTCATTCCACAATATATATTATTATGTTGCAAACTGGCAATGGCCATATTGATTGTGTGAATAAGTACAAACTTCAAACACCAATGAGAACTGCGATTTCCCTTTGACTGTTAAATAGTTCATTGGTTTCTGGAATGCCCGTGAATGCTTCTTATTGTTGCTGGAGCTGTCTTCGATGATTTCTACTTTATCATGAAGTATATTTTGCATGTTAAGGACAATCTTTAGTTTACCCACGGCCGTTTCTGTCAAGTGTTCGTGACGATACATTCGATACCCCATGATCGAGGGTACGTTCGATATATTTCGTGATGCACACTAAATTGCAATGCATATCTGTGGAAGTATGGAGTATGGATCAATCATCTAAATTACCTCGGAGGCGTTACAAGTAGCTTTGTTTGCTTCACTCGCTATGATTATGATAAGTATTCTACAATAATACTGTAATACAGTTTAATAAATAATGACTTAGGCAATTACAGTCCGCGCGCGAGCTCCAAGGAATCGGTGGCTTACTTAAATCATCGGTGGTTTTATTTCAAGTAGGTACATAACACCCTCATAGAGTGATTTCATAATTTAGTTCGCGTGGAGTATTGAGTAAGCCACCGATTCCTCGGAGCTCGCGCGGACTATACTAAGCGTCACTACTAAACTAGATTCAAGCCATTTTATTGCTTGAAACAAGCTTTCAGTAATGCTTGAGTCTTGAGTGACGTTCGGCGTGACTGAGAACTGTAAAATGACGACGAATTTCGTAGTGCCAAAGGGGTTGGATCGTAGTGCCAAAGGATCTGGTTTGCACAAAGCCTCAAACTAGACATGCTTTTTGGGACCTTTTCTGTATAATAGACTCGACAAGAAACTAAACTTCTATAGTCTAAGTTATAGGAAATGTAGTTTTGTAATATCGGATTATTTAGCGATACTTAATTACACGGACACAGAAAAACTTCTAGAAGTCCTGGTTTGAATATGTTATTTCCTCGCATCTAATTGTAAAATATGTATTTACTTAATTTAGTTTTAATGTTAATGTTATTTGCACCAATTTGATTATTCTTATAGTTGTTAATAGATTTCTTTTATTTTATAACTTTTACTGTCCTAGTTAATTTGTTCTATGTAAAGTGATGTCCTGAAACACAGGTTTAAATAAACCTAGATCGGGCAGGTCGCTACCAAACATTTGAATTCCACATTATCGCTTCTTGCAACTGTTAAATATGTTCTAGTCATAGTTTACTTTTATGCACTAATTATACCATTGTTTGAGAAATAACACTACTGCACCTAAATGTAAACTTTTGTAATACTTAAAAAAAAAAAAAAAAAATATGTTTTTTCAACTCGAGAACACGAGTCATCATGAAAATATTGTTAGCAAGACTCCACCGACATGAAAAGTGTCGGACACCGACACAGGGTATAAAATAAATCCCACATGTCGACGAATCTCTTATTGATTCTAGCAAGGCTGACTGCCTAATAGTCTAATGCCTTTTCACTTAGACTAAGCAAGCGATAACTTGATAAATGGAACTTCTAACATCTTTTTTTTTTATCTGCCTGGCCTTTTCCCAAACTATGTTGGGGTCGGCTTTCAGTCTTACCGATGCGATTGCTTATCTGACCTCCACAACTGCATTCTACCTGCCTATCTCACAAATTCTCCAATTAAACTACCCTTATTAATTCCACAACGTAGATTTCCGCCGTCATCATCGCCCTCGGGCTTCGTTACCCAGAGACTAATGGTCCCCACAATCATTCGCGACGTGGTTATGGTGGCAGTGATCACTGACAGAAGGAATGTAGTGAAAGTGCTCCCAAGTAACAAGTACCCACTGTTTGTTGGGTACTGAGGTCGTTTGTGTTGCCGTGTCGACGGCCTCTTCGTGTTCCACGCGCGCCTCAGAGATGTCTGCAAAAGGAAGGGGTCCGTGGGTTTTAGTCAGTAAAAGTCTGACACTCCCTCCCGCTCCGCCCAGAGCGGGAGGAGTCATTTAATGATTTCCCATACGAAAAAAAAAAGGTATAGATCATATAGGAAGGGGGCCGCAAGGACCGATGCCTGCCGGGGCTGCGGGGCTATTCGAAAGAGATTCCGTGGCCCCGGAACACAAAGGGCGATGAAGGAACATGGATGGGTTTTAGTCAGTAAAAGTCTGACACTCCCTCCTGCTCCGCCCAGAGGGGGAGGAGTCATTTGATGATTTCCCATCCGAAAAAAAAGGCTATTTGTGTTTGGGACTGTTCATTTGTGTGTGTTAGTGTTCATGTGGGCTAGTTAAGCCATAAAATCCTACTAATATTATAAATGCGAAAGTTTATGAGTATGGATGTTTGTTACTCTTTCATGCAAAAACCACTGAACGGATTTAGATGAAATGTTGCACACAGATAGTTTACAACCTGGATTAACACAGGATACTTTTTAACCCGGTAGGATGATCCCATGGGACAATTATCAAACTTAACGCGGGCGAAGACTCTGCCTTGACTGCCTCGTTGGTGTAGTGGACGCAAAGGCGACTACTGAACATTAGGTCCTGCTGGGTTCGATACCCAGGGCGGGAAAAATGTTATTGGGTGTTTTCCGTCAGTAATTTCCCAGTATCAGCCACGGCGTCTGGATTTGTGCCCGGTTGATGGTAATAGGCTCGCCCCCTGTTACATGGGCCTTAAAAATAACTGGCAATGTGTGGTACTGTTAGGTACATCTCTGTCCAACCCTTCGGGGATTACATGCGTTATTGTTTGGTTTATGATTATGAACAAGTCTTGTCAAGCGAAGGGATGTCATGTTATCCCTTGATCTGTCCACGAAGTAGACGCAATAGTTAAACAATGGTGTCTCAAACAAATTGGTCATTCGACAGACCATGATTTATTCAGTATCTAGGTTGTGGTGGTCAGATAGGCAGTCGCTCCATGTAAGATACTGGTATTCTGCTGCATCTAGTTAGATTGATGATTAGAAACGGCTGAGCCGCAAACGCCAACGACGTAAACGCCATCATTTGTGACAGTTGCTGTCATATATCGTGGGCTATAAACTCTATAACCTTTGAACGGCCTCAGATCATCACGTGTGGCGAATGCTCACCCATCCAGGTATTGATTACGTTAAGAGAGCTCCGTATTACAAATCTTTAGACTTGGTTAATCTGCGAGATGCAATGCTGCAATGCTTTAGAGAAGAGGCTTATGGCCGTTTTCATTGACGCTAAGAGATAGGTACTTAGACGTATGCGTAAATGTTTTTGCGCTGTTGGAATTTGAACTCTCGGTGGCGGTTTTTAAGCATAGTTACACTTAGACCTATGGCATAAGAGGGCCACAGCTAAGGATCCATAGCCGAGGGAAATCTGCAGTTCCAACGTTTTCCCTTCCCATAGAAGCTCATAGTACGCATTGTTCAGTACGCTCTCAACGGAACAATGACATGCGTGTCCAAATGTTAGCGTTATGTAAACGACGCTGCTATGTAAATGTTCTGTCTAACATAACATATAAAGGGTGTACAAAACCTCTTAACGAAGCCGAAAGGCACTTGTTCTCCTCGTCATTGCGATCATTTTTTTGTTCTAGAACTGGGAACCTTCTAGTTACGGAGATATTCAAAGTCAAAGTCACTTTTTGACGTTTTTTTTTTAATACAAGTTTTTATTGTAAGATTTTTACTTTAAACACCCCGGTACTATTGAATCCATCCTTCAGCACAATGTTTTGAGTGTGTTACATTGAGTTCTAACACAAAATAAGATTTTTCACCCCAAAAAAAAAAGTCGTTTCCCAGTAATAATTTTTGCGTAAAATTACTTAGTTTGATGTACAGAATGCTTGGTTGACGGCTTCGTGATGAGGTTGTTTACACCCGTATGTATGACGACTGTAATCCCCTAGTTGTTTAAGTCCTTACTCCTTTGTAGGGGTTTGACGCATTTGTAGGGGCGAGCCTATTGTCATTTGTCATCGACGGGGCACAAATTCAGACTCCGCGGCTGTTACTGAGATATTCTTGATGAAAAAACCCAAAGACACTTTGCCCGACTTGGGAATCGAACCCAGGACCTCATGCTTAGCAGTTGCGCTTGCGATCACAAATAAATAAATAAACCTAAGTTAACATGAGAACTACCTCAGTTTCTAAAGTAGTTTAAAACGAGTTAAGCTTTTATACATCAATTTCGAGTATATTCTCAATATCCGATATGGTCTAGTGGCTAGGATACCTGGCTCTCACCCAGGAGGCTCGGGTTCGATTCCCGGTATCGGAATAACCTTTTTGCCATTTTTACCCAGTGTATTTTGAAACTAGAAAACATTCAACTCCTATTGTTTCATTATTATGTACTTTACATAGATTACCTAACGTTTTATAATCTTTGCTCAACTTTTATATTGTTCTTAGAGCACAATCTTGGTCAATCTTAACTGGCGTATAATAATTTCTTCATAAAATATTTAATAACCGTAATTTAGTCGTTAGTCAGAATAATAATACAGAAGTATTGTTATCTATAAAATAACTAATCTATAAAATATAATAAACCAACGATCATTGGCGGGTTGCACACAAGTGGCGAGTGCACTACCGCCCTCTTGCGGTCAGATAATATCACTCCCGGACATTACGTAATAATACATGTAATATAAAAAGAAAACATGTAGGTACCATGTTAAATAGTAACTTAATAAATTCCAAAAATAATAAGGTTTATAATTTTAAAAAAAATTGTGCGTTCGTTGAATGTTTACATAGCGCCATCTAGTAACGAGTAGCGGTAATTATTAATGTGTCAAATGTGTAGTTCCTAATATCAATAACATTAATCCTGTCGTGACACACTAGCAACTTGTTAGACTGCAAGAATAAAGTAAGTATTATTTTCATTGAACTGACTGAATTTAAATAATTTATATAAAGTAAGCCATTATTAAAAGTTATCCATAAATTATAAAGATAAACATTAATCAGAAACCGCGAAAATAGTGTAAAATCTACGTTAAAAAGCTTGAAATTATCGTGACAAAGTGATTTGCCTCCCAGCAATGCCGCCTTCACGGTTACTTGGAATACAATGTTATCAATGCACTTGTATTGAACGTTGTCACGTTGCAATAAAGGTTATATTCTAATGAAGTTTGCAGGACAATATTGTCCGATTACAATGTTTAGGTTGCGTTTTATTTGTTTCTTATGTGGTGCGCATAAAGATGAATTTTGCATAATTTGTCACAATTATCAGTGGAAGGAACTGTTGTTTCCGTAACTGTTATAAATATAGGGATGTCTATTTAAGGTGGGAAAGATCAAACGGTTTGCTAATTTGACCTTCCTAGATGAAAATGTTGAGGGTTGATTACAGCATACTGCGACGATAACGCACCGCAGACATGTTGTCTTTATCACGCTTACTACTAGAATTTCAGAACAATACATAATCTATATGGCACTAAACATACAACGCTGCATGTATCTTTTGGCGCCTGAATGACATTCTTTCTTTATCGTGTGGTTAGTGCCTAACCTGGTGTCAGAGTGAATGCCATTGCCGGGGCGGCGTTGGTGATATTGGTAAAATGGTTTTTTTAACAGACTTCATTTCTTAAATTATTTTGAAATACAAGGTGGCCGAGTTATATTTTCGATTTTGGCTATGATTGATGAATGAAAAATATTCTGTATAATATCGTCGTATCTATAAACCGTTTTAAATGCTCAAATTTCTCAGCAATAAGCAAAAATTTTTTATTTCACGCAAATGAATTGAGATTTTCTCTGCAAATCGCGATTGAGTCAACAAAGATGAAGCATGTCAAGTGTAATTCCACGGTTGCTGATGTTGGTATCAATGATGAAAGATGAAACTGTCATTGGCAAGATGCGCTCATGTAACTGTTGAAGATCCTATTACATGCTTCAGTTATTCATAGTTTTTACTTAAAAGGCGTAAAGTTTAGATTAATAAAAAGAAGTATTTAAGGAGAAAATTACTTAATAACTACTAAAATGCTAGAATTTTTGCAACCACAGAACATAAGAAAAATGTCGTGAAGAAAGTTTTGAGTATGAATGTGGATAGCTATAAGAAGACCAATGAAACGATGGATGGACTGTCTGGAAGATGATATGTCTAGAAAGCAGTGACTCATGACATGACCACTAATACAGAAGTATGGAAGAAGGCATTCTCCACCGATCCCAAATAAATTGGGGTCAGGTCTGGAAAGTGATGAGGATGAGGACATAGATTCAGAAGTCTTTCAATTTCTTCGATATAAAAACAAATGCAACAAGTCAACACAAAGATGTCTTAGTGCTCATCTTATGTAAAATGACAAACTTCTTATTTCGTTTCGATGTTACGTCTTGGCAAATGACTTATGTCAAAAGGTACGAACTGGCTACGATAATTTTTATTTTTTATTAAATTTATTTATTAGGTACACTTGCCAGGTGATTGCACATTAAACTGCATCCAACTGTATACCAGAATCCAGTTCTTCTAATTTAACATACATACATATTGCTGGGGAGATTGTTTCGCCACTTCTCTCCAGCTCAAACCATTAGGAACTGCTGAATGGATGGGCATTTTGGTGGGACGTGCTACAAGTACTGCTTGAATGATTCTTCTTCTTAAACCCTTGGCCACCCACTGCTGAGTGTGTTCCAAATCTCTCCACTTTTGGCGGTTTTGTGTCACGGCTATCCAGTTTCTTCCGGCCACTTTAGTGAGATCGTCTGTCCTCCTAGTCGATTGTCTTCCCACATTCCTCCGTCCCATCCGTGGTCTCCACTAGCTTTAAAGATTACTAGATTTTAATATTGATTTTGTTATAACAATGGCTTTTTTAGCCAGCTATTCACAGCTGCAGTTGACATGGGGCGGTTTCTCCCTTAGTCATTCAGCTATTTCTATGTTGATTCGTATTACATTATCACGCCGTTTATCATAAATTAAATGAAACTATCAAATTGTGAAAAACAGCATCTCTGTTATAGACATTTTATTGCCAAATTTTTTATCGATTTACAATTTACACACGTAACCGAGCTGTAATCGAGTTGGTCAAGTCGGTTTAATTACTCGTTACGGTTCACACTTGACCATGGCTTGTTATTTTAAGCGTTTCGCAATGTGTTTTGAAACTTGACACGTTGTAACAGCAGTTATTAATACTTAAACGTTTTTCTGGTTTTATTTATTGCTATAATGTTTATATGTTTGAGTCACTGTTTTCCATGGGCATTTTCTGTAATTAGATAAGCTTCTAGTAGACATTTCTTTACGACTGACGTCGAAAGCCATCCCCGCAGTGGAGTTCTTCATCTTCAAAATAGTCCACTGTTCTAGTCTAGCTGTATGTTAGTGTGGAAGTGTAGGACACCTTGATTTTCAAGCAAGAATAACTAGGTATGGGGTTTATTTAGCTATGCATTTCATTTCATTGTAATTGGTTCTACGTAAAAACTATGTTCATTATTTCTTCACCGGTGCATAAAACTAAACCCCTAGTTTCTTTACTTTGAAGCATAGTAATAATTAAAATATTATAGTTCTAAAATTTAAAATAGGTTAGTATATTAATTTAGCGCGTTACTGACACTTATACTTAAAAATAAATGTTATGATACGATATATTTAAAGTTAACGAACATTTCAATCGTTAGCTATAATCAAACTTTTAATTGCTTAATTTGTACGACCAAGCGAAATTTATATTTTTATTGTTAATAGATGAGCTGAGTTTGCGAGGTCCATACTCTTTTTCCTGTTAATTTCAACGTTTATGAGGTAGGCTATTTTCCTTCTTTATTTATTTGAACTTTTCGCAAGCATTACTTTATACCATACACACCAGACATAATATCGATGAATTAAAACAATTTGTGGAATCTTTCGAATTCTTCATAACCTAACTTAGTACGGACATAGCAATGAGAGAAATTCCACGTTGCAGGTGCGAATAAACAAGTACTTATCAATATGTACCTTCTCGCAGTAGGACAAAAACTTTCGCTGGCTTGACGTAACGATACGCGGAGCTATGCGAGTACATGGGAAATACTTGATAAATGAACCTGATAAATGGGACTGTTATTGATTTACTTTTCTTTACTTAAGTAACAGTGGCTGTTGTCTGTTACACTACGTGTTCTCGTCACTTGAAAAAACCGGCCAAGCGCGTGTCGGGCCACGCGCAGTGTAGGGTTCCGTAGTAGCCCGTTATATTTTAGATTTTGTTTTTCAATGAAAGTCTTCACCCGTTATAAACAAGCAACTACTTCATCTTAGTCTTTTGTCTTAGAATTTGTATTTGGTACAAAATTATCTAACCTAGTTCAACGACTGCTAAACTAGTAAAGTTATCTTAACCGCTATAGTTTTCCTTAAAAGTTCATGAAATGCATTTTTCCAGAATTTTCAAGCCCGCAGTTTAGATTTTAGAGGGAGGGAGCCCTACTGGAACATAAATTTGCACTTTAAAGTTTAATATTTCGTAAATGGAGCATTAAATTGAAAAGTAGTATTGGCAACCCCTAAGTCTTTTTAAAAGACCTATTACCCAACGATACCACACGATGGGTAAGACGACGAAAAAAAAACTCATCCCCACTTCACATGTAAGGGAGCTACACTAAAAAAATATTTTTTTAAAATTTTTATTTTCCCACTTTGTCGGCGTTATTGATATACACACCTCTAGAAAATTACAGCTTTCTAGTACTAACGGTCTCTTAACAAAACCTCGGACAGACAGACAGACAGACATAGCGAAACTATAAGGGTTCCTTGTCAGGACTACGGAACCCTAAAAATGTCAATTAAATGAACAAAAAAAGTCAACTTGCAAAATTACATTACTTTCTTCTGTTTTTAATTTGGAATTGCTTTTTAGACTTTGTCAGTCGTGTTCCAATAGCTTATTAGTATACATATTAATTTCCCAATGTTGGATATTAATTAATTGACGACATGTTAATTAAAGCAACTATAATTACGTATACTTACAATTATGACCTTAATTTCATTAAAAATAACCACGTTGTTTCAGAGTTTAATGCTACCCACTAATAGATGGCGTGAATATTAATTTTAATTTTAGGTCTTCTAAAGATTTAAATTCGCGATTGGAAAGCGCGACGGTGGTCGCGAAGTGGCACGTACGTGAGATTGCCGGACGCAGCGGAAAGCGCTCACAAAAATCGAAGAAAGCATTTTGTTTGCATGTTTTTCGTTTATATAGAAATTATGGACGAAAGTGAAGTTTATATTACGTCTTTTTGTCAATTAGCATTGTGTGAATTGTGGTATTTACGGCTATTACTTGGCATTATCTAACGTTGAAATTTTGAATGTTACGTGCATGGTAATACAAATTGTTCATAAGTAATATTTTTGCATAAGAAAACGACTGAGTGTTTCTTAAATAAGTAATTTCATTATTCTCACACAACCTACCGTAGTTAAGCGACATTCTTATTTCAAGTTTTCTCAGTGTTGCGAGCGGTAATTAAAATCTCGCGACACTCACCTTTGAGACCGTTATCGGCTAACTGTATCACTTGCCCTGTAATAAGTGCACACGACTTAACAATAGCTGAACACGGATCTAATTGCACAAAATTGTCCCCGATCGTATCTAAAAGCTTTGTTGTGGCAACATTGAACGATTAGAATCTGCGGTAAATATGTGAAAGTCGGTGACAATGATTAGATGTTTTTACAACCTGTGATTCTTGTAAAATGTTAGTTTCGCTATTCAATAAAATTTTAGTCGATGTTTTACTGTTAACCGGAAGGAAATATAAAATCAGTAAGTATTATTTGAAATGATAGACTGTATTTTCTAATGAAAGAACCATCTCAGACGTTACTCGTTAAACACATTTTTTTTTACTGGTATTTATTATTTATAAATAATAACTAGATGCCATAAACCATCCGCGTACATAGTTATTACTACTTAAATCTTTTAGTTAACTTAAACAGGTAATTTCTTCACACTTTCACATTGAATTACGAAATTAACTCAAAGGAAATCTAATAAAAACAAGATTTGCAAGCAAAGATTCTAAAAATATAGGAGTTTTCTGACTAGTCCTGAATTTATTAAAAAAAATAAAATTCAAAGAATGATTGCACCACATTAGGTCGTAATTTGCGACAGACATGAGACATTCAGCCGCGCCCACGAGTATGAAAAATATAAATCCGATCTTGTTCATGAAGAGAGTACACCGCCTACTTGTCTGTCGATCTGACACTTTCAATTTTTATCTGTCAGTATCTTCATGGTCACTTTGGCTTGCGGAATTGTAACCGCTAGTTGTACTGAAGTCAAGTGAGCGCTGGGGGCATTGCCAGTGTTGCCGTTACTTATCACAGCCACTAGCCACCCAATTACCGATAGTTTGAGTTTAGGTAGGTTTTTATTATCACTGTCACTTAACAGGCTCTCATTGAGTACCAGTCACTTCTCATATATAATGATTATCGAGGTTTACAACTGCATCGTGATATTAAAGAAGAGATTGATTATGAATCTGGCATTGACACAGCGCAGCATAGATTACCTACATGTTGCAATATTACATGAATATTTATGATCCATTTAAGCACAGAATAGTAATAATAAGCATCAAGATTTGTGATGTGTCATAAAATCATAAGGCTTTCAATTACGTAATTTTGAAGGACGATTTATATTATGTTGGTGGTATGGAGCCATTAAAAAATATCAATAAACTTTATCAACATTTGACAGTACCAAGTCGGATTTGAGTACTATTTCCAAACTCAGGTGTTGTTTTTCAATAACAACGATGTTTTTATTTGCAAACTTTTGATGTAAGAGTTCTCTACTAGGCGTGGCCATTCACGGCACCTTTCTCTCATTATCATACGTATACTCCTCTTTAACAATCAATGAACTCAGCGTAATGTTGAATTGTGAATTTAGTACAGTTTGGATCCATTACCTCTATGCAAATAGATATCATGCTGAGCCATTGCGAGATTTACTGACATAATAATAACTCAGTTTTCTTTATGTAATTCATTTCGTAAACCAACCAAGCTGGCCCTTTGCGGGCAATTTTTATATCTTTCTTGTTTTGAACAAATCTTTAGTTCATTTACGTGATCAAGCAATACTGACTTCCTATTACTCTGAATTTCGAAATTACTTCTTGGAATTAACTTCTTACTTGCAGTTCTTATAATATCGGACTCAGTTTGCTCTACTAGAAAGCCCAATTATATTAAAACACGCGATACGATCACTAATGAGGCGAATGATTAATTTGTGTTATTTTCTTCTTTTGCTTTGGCTGTAGGGCATTCATTGACGTCTGATTGTTACCGCACAAACTTTCACAATGTCCAACTAGTTATAAAAGAAAATCTTTACATCATGATCCAACAATATTATCTAGTTACTTAATAATACGCTTTCGTCTAAAACCAACCGTCAAAGAATGCGGAGTTAGCAGCCATATACTGAAAGTAATGAATAATTGGAAGCTATTAACATTCTAGGTCTAATAATGCACGGTATTTGTAGTAATTTCCGTGTATTTCATCTTTGTTCCCGATTCGGACCGTAAAAGAATCTTGAAGATAAAAATTACAGCCATAACAGAACGCCCATAAAACGTAATCGGTCAGCGGTTACTTGATACTTGCGTAAGAAGGAAAGTACAGGTGCACACATTCAACTGTCGGCGTCCTTTGCAATGGACAGTCACGAAATTTTGCCAAAAAATTCTTACCAATGAGAGAGTTTTAAAGATTTTTTTGCATGACAAATGATTTAAGAGTTGTCATCGTTTTGTAAGATCGCCTGGGGTGAACACAATAGTAGTTAAAGACCGTACAGTATTTGGCAGCAAATGGCGCCCTGGAAGCTTTTGTAATTTGGATCTCGTTACGTTTTTATACCGTTTGGTTGCAAATAGAGATACTTTGGGTCATAGGGTGTCAACAACACGCTCTTCGTAATTTATCTTTGAAGTTCGTCTAACGCCATTCCTTACAACAACTTATCATAAAATCGGCACTACTTGGCAGTATTAATAAGCGAAGGTCTTCAAGCCGAAAATATTCAAATCTCTAAACAGCTTAGTAAGAGAAGGCGGGTGCTTAATTGCAAACAATGATCATCCCACGCTACAGGCGGCATAACCCACAAACTACAAGGTTGCATCTACATACGTAAGAGGTCGCGAATGACACAACCGATGTGATAGAATACGACACCCATGTGTGAGTATTCCAGTTAGCTGAAGATTGATGGATTGCTGTAGAAATGTGACGGTTGTTATTGTGGAAAGAAGTGTCGGCTGTTTATTTATAGTCTGATCTAGATTTTAGAGTAATGGTGGGTAATCTGGGTTTTAGAGTAATGCAATGATCAAGCGTGAAACTGGTTGTGAGAGATTAGTAATAAATCTGTTATAGTTGATCTAGACCTACAGCTAGATCATTGTCCTAGAATTCTGTTCTTAACTAGGTACTTCTTTCCAAGCATTTTTACACGATACAGTAACAATAACTTTCTTTATTTTCTACGAGCCGGTAGCGGACACTTCAAGAAATTGTCGCTTTGGCTGCTGTACACATCATTGACATTAAAATAACGTGAAACCACACACACAGGTGTGAATGCACATTCTTACAGTAATAACTCGTTCTGATAACATCAAAAATGTCGCGATATCTTTGAAAAACAGCGCAAAAAGATCCCACTATTCTGATCGCTGGTGAAATTGTGGTTTCGCCAAAAAATCATTAACATCAAGTTTGTGGGTTGCAATGAAATCATATTTATGAAAGGTGTCTGGTACAAGTATGGCGTAATTTGATCCAGAAATACTGATATGGCGTGATTTATGTAAGAATTGTTGATTTATGAAGTAATTTTTGTACACAATCAAAAGGTTGAGCAAGCGTTTTAAATGATAAATGGGTATCATTTGACACTTAAGCCATTAATGTGAAGATAGAGAAAGTATTGTTTAATTGGTAACGTTGACACCGAGCTTTCTTATCTGATTGATTGATTGTAAACTATTGATGGCATTTCATGTTAAGACAGTATCGTTTCGTATTGTCCCGACACCGTCGCGTCTGTCAGTATAATCTATAAATTACTATGATAAGCAAAAGCTGAAAATCGTCGACTAAGTTTCTGTGAGAACAAGACGTTAACATTTCTAATCTTGCTCAACCTTTTTATAGCCCCAGTTAAATATTACAGTAACATATTATGCACTGAACTAACCGAAATTTCAGCAAAAAATTACATAAATCTTACAAAAGCACACTAATAAAATTGATCTTGAACCATTAACGGAATGTCCTTGTCTATGTTCAGTTAGCGAAATTATGAGCTTGTTGTTAAATAAAACATCACGTACTCTTGTATGTATTGTCGGCAATGCATTGGGCATGCAGTTTTTGTCACGCACCGTCCAATGTCGGCCAGCAGCCGTGACTACTACGTAAATATATATTGATATTACACTTATCTAGCTTGTTCTGGAATGTAGATAAACCGCGTTGTTTGGAGATAAAGGCTGGTCCTTGCAGTTCCATTTTGTGGAATGTGCTGGCTTAGTTTAGATAGCCTGATAGTTTCTGGAGTTAATTAAATAGATCAATAGGGCCAACGGCGGAATACGTATCTCTGTTGACAGCTCGAAATGATAGTAACTATGCTCAGTGTCCATCAATTAACTGTCAAAAGGTTAGTTTCGTATTATGTATGACCCTGTTAGTCACCGTAAAGTGATATCCACTCAGTGTGCTACGTAATACCAATATTACGAAATTCACGGTTGTCATCAAAGTTCGGTGTAAAACCGAAGCTTGATAGTCACTGGATATCAGAAGGATAGGTAATAGCTCTGCTGATAGTTATGATTGTAACCGTAAGGACCAGAACCACAATTAGTTCCTTACAGAAATCCTTGGGATCCAAAAGGCCGGTTTAGCAGAATCATTATAGAATAATAATAATATGAATTATGTTAAATTCCGTATAATGGTCGCTTAGTGACCATAGTATAAACTGCGTCTGCGACCATTTTACGAATTGTAACCGGTATTTTTAGACCCCTTGGTAAGGGTTGCGTCACATCTATCAGCATAGGATCGCATTTTGCCGTGCTCCTATCCTTTTGTTGCCGCTCAGAACCGTAATTGGCTAGAACAAGAAACAGAGCGGGAGTGCTACATTACGCGGCAGCATCGACGATGCGCTCGGCAGCACGCCACCAGTCTCTTGCACTGGAACAATTATGGCTCTGACAAGTCATAACACGGCCCCTGAACTCACAAGATTGAATGAAGCAATAAAAATAACCCCAGTTAACTCAACGATTAACGCAATACAAATTGCAGTCGACAACAGTAATCGTTTACCAGAAGCCCTTTTTACTATCAATGGTTGGCCAATCAGGGGCTGGGAATTCTCACGGCATGCTTTCAATGTGCCGCCAACAATGAGTTTGTACGTAAGTCGGAACATTGCGAAATATTACTCATATTTGATCTATTTCACTTCTTTGTGTTTAAGATGAGAAAATACCAGTTTTAACAACAATTAAAATCCTAAATTGTTTTCTGAACCTTATACAAGCGTGATTTGTATGCGAAAGTTGTTTATTCTGTTTTCATGGCTCGCGAATTCATTCAAAATCATGAGATGTTGCAATTTTGACGTGCTATCTATTAGGTACAAGAACGCAAGGAAGTCTTGACCTCAGTAAATAAAGATGTTCTAGATAACTATCTTTAGACATAAAACGCAGATCGAGCATTATTTCATAAACAATTTTTTTATGGTGAGAAGTTATGAGTTTAGCTTCTGCCTACGCCACAAAGGTCAATAGGGTTAAGGTTACAGTTGTACTAAGAAATCATTAAAAAAAATAGTCGTTATTTCCACGATAATGATCTTTAATCCCAACGCATTGTGGCCATAATTAGTGAATAAACCATCAGCCATCATGCTTAGCTTGACCTTAATAATCATCATCGGCACGAAATTACTATGTAAGTAAATAATACAAATCAGTATGAGTTACGTTTTTACAACCTGTTGTTTCAAATGGCCTTTCATTAGTTGACATCGCAACAAGTATGTCGGACTAGTCAAATTACACTTGTCTTTAACATTACTTGCGTCTTAATCTTAAGACTAGTTGTTGATCAATTCGACCCATGTAAAACAAAAAACATACAAAAAAGCTGTAAGTCTTAAAATATGCAGTAAAGCTAATTTGGTAATAGTGTACCTATTACAAAAGAGCTAAACTCCATCCGCTTATAAATTCGTTAAAGATGGCCTATCGATAAGCTAACGGTATTCGCTTTGGTTGTTAGCTTAGATGACGAAATGAGATAAAAATTTATTTTAACAATTACGCACTAAACAAAATTTGCACTTACATCCTTCTCAGAGGCGCTCCAGCAAGATCGAATCTTAAAAGAAAAATAAAATCAATTTTAATGTCTTGCTTTTATTACGGCTTTAAAATGGACATGAACTTGATTAAGACATGAATTCATTGTACATATTTCGTAAAATATTAAAGTTATCCATTCATTGCAATTTTAATATTTGAATAGTACTTCTACTTGTCAATAGATGGCGTTGAAATTAATTTGACAGCAATCTATTTGCGAAATGTCGCACGTATTGTGGTACGGAATGTAAGTTGCGAAATTGCGTAGCAAGTTAATCACAAGTCTTATTACTATTTATGAATGTAAACAATCACAGAGATACTCTAGTAACGACGTGGGCTGGTTTGGTAAAGACATTTCATTGTTTAAACTGATGGGATTTGCATACGCGTTAACATTTCGCAATAAACGCCAGGTGCGTATAGATTGATAGTTGCAACAGAACTAGTGGCAAACAGATTTCTTGGCCTCGATGGTTGAGAAAAAAATACGGGTAAGGAATAAAAATTTGTGGAAAATGCAAAAAGATATGCCCCGGGTGAGGATCGAACTCACGACCTTAAGATTATGAGACTTACGCGCTGCCTACTGCGCTACCGAGGCCGGTGATAAGAAAGTTAAAATGAGCTATTACATTCCACAGCACATTAAAAAGCTAGGGTGACAAACCTAAAATTATTCAAAGGACACTTTCCCAACTTTGGCTTCACTCAAGAATGAATTATGAAACAAAACAAATTAATTTATCACTTTACCAAAGGCTTTATTTAACTAGTCTAGGAATGCTAACTGCATTCATGTTTATTTTAAGTTAAACCCTAGGATATGTATAATTTATTCGTAGCATAACCTAAAATGAGCTAAAATTACCTTCAAATTCCGATTAGTTACCTACGTTTAATTAAATGTATTTGCTTGTTTTATCTGTATAACTGTATTATATGTTATGGGATTAGGCTTTTATTTAGAAATTATATGTAGGTATGAATTCCTAATTCCTATTCGTATCTTACAAAGAAGTCTTTACCCGGTCATGAGAGAATTTCTGGCCAGTATTACGTTTTCTTACAATAAATACATTGAATCCAATAGTGCGACATGGTGATCTTTTGGCACGTGAATGAGATTATTAGGGAAGCGCTGGCTATTGTGGTAAACAGTAAACAGCGAAATTATCTGTGGAAATTAAATTAAAAAAACAAAAAAATAAAAAAATAAAATGGCGGCAATAGTTCCGACTATGACCACGCGACTCTAACATTCCTAATGACTTATCAATATATTTTCTCTTTACGATCGACTCAACAACCCTGCCGATTGTGATACAACACTCAAAGCACGTAACTGACACTTTCACTGGCCAATAATTATGCTAACGGTCGCCATCTTCATTTGATGACGACTCTTTTGTTTCTACGGCTATTGGCTAGAAAGTAACTCGATGTACATACGGACGATACTAGTTCGACTTGTAAGCTTATTAAGATGCGATATGCAGCTATTGATCGTGACAGGTTTTGATGTCAGGTTTTTTTTTTGGGTGTCTTTGTTATTTGATAGGTAAACTAACATCACGATTGACGAGGTTCGTCGTAGTTCTGGTGCATACGAGAAAGGATTAAGTATGCCTGAGTCTTTTGTTTTGTAGAGCCTTTGGAAACATTCTCAAAGCAATTTTCCCCGAACACGTTTCTGAATGAACATAAGTGATACAACAACGTTGGTAGACCGAGTTTTTCAAATATTCCGATTTATATGGAAATTACAAGATTGCGCAAGTTGCGTGTGGTGTGCGTGTCTATAAAAATGCCTATTAGTTACTAGTTTTGAATTGCAAAAACGTTTCGAGGAAAAATCTCTCACACAGGCTTACTTGCGACACTAGGTCATTGCGATCCGCGGCCGCACCCTTACGAGTGTCGCGACCCCGGCACTTACTCATGTATTAAGTTATTGACGTCACTTGTACTTAATAACTACCAATTAAAAACCAAAAAGGTTACGCAAACAAGAAAGTTTCATTCAGGAAGTCCCTTGAGGCTTAAAAAATGGTATAATCTGTCAGAAGTTAAAATAAGAATTTAATTATTTGTTCAGCAGGGCTGGTTGTCTACTGAATAAACATGCAATTGCATGATTTGCCGCTGATTCCATGATTATACAGGCTGTGACGGAAATTAGGTTGCAAATGCTTTGTCAATAAGACATTCATCACAGACACGCCAATAATAAATGAAGGAATGAATATTATCCGCCGTTTATTCCAAATGCAACAGATAATTTAGACAAACACTGTCCTAATGCGTTAAATTACGAATATAAATCCAATTTTGTCGTAATCGAGTTTCCATATTAGATTCGCGCCATTTTCGAACGCAGTATTCACTGTATTCAGTGCAAACTAGATATTAGACGCGTTCTCCATGCAGTTTCCATATGCGATAGAAAAAAAAATATTTAGAGGTGATTCTAAAAAGGAAATCTTGAGGAACATGTTCTAAAGTACTTACAGCATGGTTCTTTATCGGAACTAACGCCGCCGCCGCCATATTGTTTTTTTAATACAATTCCTAGGGACGTTTACAAAAGTTGTACCAAGTACCCATCTAGCTGATGCCCGCGGCTTCGCTCGCGTTTCTTCGGCAATTACACCACGAGAACTTTTTAAATATTGCTTAGGACAGTCACAAGTAACGTGGCTTTCTATTGAGAAAATAATTTTCAAAATCGATTCAAAAGGTCCAGTGATTACCCCCTACAACCTCGCAAAGTTTACCTCTTTATAATATTAGTATAAAAGTATAGATCAACGGAAAAATACTTGAAAATCTACCTACAACAGAACCTAGCAAAGCTAAGAATTATCTAAGTTATAAATCACACAAATATTACGAACTATTGCGTTGTAGTTTCTCTGAATGTTAATGAGATACAAATATTTCGTCTCTATTAGGTTTAACATTTGCAAACATCCAAATCGTCCTTCACTGTCCTTCTCATCGCAACATCGGAAATTCCAATCATATCTTGACGAATGTTGCTCAAAACTAAACCAACTCTAGAAGATTTAAGGCTGGAACATCAATCTCGAATTAATACTTAAGAAGAGATTAGTACTACGTAGTATATGCGATCTGCTAATTTAGGTTCGAGATTCTGTCTGGCTTCTCAAATAGGTACTGCAGAATCTTTACATGCACTCTATCCTTTGCACTCAATACTTTGGACTTTGTCATACCAAACGTAAATTTAAAAGACTGTTCATGGACTTTCTTTCTCATTCGGTTCAGTTCGGTTCCTTTAGGCAGGTATTATGTCTTGTGGGTGGAACTGTAGCTTTGTCTATTTGTTAATGACTATTCAAAAATGCCTGGAATGTAACTGGTACTTATATTTGAAATAAATGCTGTTAGTTTTATTTCTGATTCGAAAATGTTCATCTTCTCCATATTCTATTATTAACATCTCAAGTAATAAGCATTCGTGAATTCGTGATTGTCGCATCCTATCCGTTTTTATCCCAAAGCGTCTCAATTACGAGTCTATAATACTCTATGGTCTTAATTACAAGTCGTTCTGACACCCACATCTTGCGTCGTAGATGTAACATAATGATCCTCGAACTACATAATGTGTTACATACACGATCAGTTTAAAGGTTTTTGCTTGAATTCCATCAACGCAAAGCTTGTTTATACCTCGCAATGAAATCTTTTAAGATGGTGATGATGACGAAAGTAGATACAAAAAAATCTCAAATTGTTTTTTTTTATAATATGTGATTTATTGTCGAGTTTAAATACAGGTTTTATATGTAAAAGTAAATAACGCGATTAAACAATATTATTATGCGAAACGATGGTGATTTCATTGTAAATCCACAATGTTTAGATAACTAATGGAAAAGTAACTTCTAATTTATGGTTTATTATGACGCAAATTGTTTATTTATCCCCCATAAATAATTTAAAACATCTTACAAGCTATTTTAATCTTTACGGAACTAAAACAACAAAATCCACCGACTACTTTTTACCGACTTAAAAAACTCTTCAAAGACAATTTATAATGGACAGCATCCTCAATTTATTACGTCATATCATAGATCACGCACTCACAAATGTCCTTCAAGAATTAATGTGTGGTCACCGTACTCCGTAGTAGGCTCTACATGTAAATATTGCCTAAGTTAAAGTAGGTATTTGTGTCACAGGTAAGTTTTATCAATCGTCTGCCGCAATCGATCGGGGCATGCTGATGGCTCTAATGCCTCGAGTACACAATTGCCAAGGCTGGCCGCATTTTGATGTTCGTTGATAAATGCATAAGTAGTCTCTCTAAGGTCCTTTGTGATTGTAAATGAAGCAATAGATAGGCTGTAGACAGCAAATCAGAGGCTGAGGTGTTTTGTGTGGTGAGTACGGGTGGGCAAGTGAAAAAAATATATCGATATTTATCGTATCGACATTTTTAAAAAGTATCGTTAAGTGTCGATAACTATCGAGTGAAAAATATCGTTATATCGTCAGTTTTCGTATTATTATTCATACTTATTCCCAAAGCATTCAAAATTCGTAAAAAAGAATAGACATGAAGAAAACAGTATTTTTCATAAATTTATTTATTTTAATCAACTTTGGAACAAGTAGACAACTTTGCAATAAGTAGTCTCTTTATGGTCCTTTGTGATGGTCAATGAAGCAATAGATAGGCTGTAGACAGCAAATTAGAGCCTGAGGTGTTTTGTGTAGTGAGTAAGGATGGGCAAGTGAAAAAAATATATCGATATTTTTAAAAAGTATCGTTAAGTGTCGATAACTATCGAGTGAAAAATATCGTTATATCGTCAGTTTTCGTATGATTTTTCATACATATTCCCAAAGCATTTAAAATTCGTAAAAAAGAATAGACATGAAGAAAACAGTATTTTTTATTAATTTATTTATTTCAATCAACTTTGGAACAACAAAACAGAATTTAAAAAATATAAAATCAACGTAACAATTGAAATCCAAATCACAAAAAAAAACTAAATTGATACGAATTCGATACTCTAAAATAAATATCGAATATATCGCGATTAGAAATATCGATGATATACATATATCGATAATTGTATGGAAAAATATCGATATTTTTTGCCCATGCCTAGCAATGAGTGGTGAACTGGCGGTACTTTCGTACAAGCCTAAAAGCTTGGTTTGCCTCTAAAAACCTACTAGCGGCCTGTTTTAGAAGTTTAGATAGTTTAGACTACTCTTCACGATGTAAGGGTTTCAGAACAGTCTGCTTGCCTTATGGGCTTGCCGTATTTTGGCCACTAGGCACGCCACTGGTCGTTAGATACTATTTCATCGGTCGTGAATCATATTTTAATCAACATACAACCTGACACTGGTCTGTTAATTGCAAAAAACATAAGAAAATTTGAATTTCGCGGGCTGCAAACTACAATATTTACGTTTGGCACCAGACGTATGTACTAAACTTTTATTGTGGATCAGGTCACATGCAACAATAACGTGCTGGTTATTTTATAAACATCACGATGTTGCAAGACTTGCAAGTGGCGTGTTTTATTTTTATTACACTTAGCATAAACATACTTTATTCCTTGTGTAGGGTTACCATGCTTCCGAAGTTTTTGGGACATTTAATGAAATTTCAGTGACATCATAGCGGTGAATCTAAAAAAATTGAAATAATAAAGTCTTGAATTTCCAAAGTATCTAGAAGCTGTGCATTTGTCGTTTCCAAAAGCACTAAGAAAGAAAATTAATTCATTGAAAACATTCAGAATTTTAGATGTCATGTCGAAATGAACAAGGTCGTTTTGATTCCCATTCTAAATCCTTTTCTTGAAACTAGAGCAACTAAACAAGCAGTTACTGTTCGCATAAAAACCAAATGTAAAGCCATGAGTAATGAAACTGCCCTTAAACGTAAGTAAACGGTCACGGCCGCCATCACCGTCGTCACCGGACGATATTACGCGACCTCAGCGTAAATGAATTTATAATGTTCAATCGAGATTGCCTGCCGGTCGTGCAATTCAATCTTGAGATTGTGTACTTCCCATATCTTGAGAATGACTTATGGAAACACAAATCTGTAGATACTTTATGACAAATTAATGTGACGGAGGTATTTTTCAGAGTATGTCATCGCGAGTGCGCGACAGACGAAGGCGAAGCTGACGGGAGTTTGACTGCTACCGAAAGCAAAGGGAGAAAGGCTGCGTAGAGGGAGACCTTCGTTCAAAAAGTGAGACAGTGTTCTGTCTAGTTAGTTAGAAAACCTAAAACAGGAAACTATGAAACAGGACTTTTAGAATAAATTATACAGGCCAACGGCTTCGGTGCAGGTGCAAGCTATTTTGGTGTCGCAAGACACGTCTGCATAAGCTGTAGACTGTATATAGGTACAGCCAAGTGTTCACCCTGTATACTTGTAACTTTATACTTGGAAAACTTGATTTCCTACAAACTGCGGAAATGACTCGTCCTGCCATGGGAAACCAGTCTCGTTTGCAAATGAGCGGAGGGAGAAGTTATTAATAAACCTTTGGCTGTACCTACCTAAGCTAAAACAAGTTCAGTATCATTTTATGACATTAGGGTTAGGCAGAAGGTATTTGGACGTAGGTATAAGTCTAGAAAGCTGTATGTCGATACAAAATGGGCAGATTTCATACAAATCACTTAAATCTAGGTTTTAATCAAGGTATAAATGTATTTTATAAGTTTTTTGGACAGTGTGTAAATTATAGGTCTGCTGGAAGAAATTTCTTGTGAAATGAGCAGTTCCTTTGTGCTCTTCTATCTTAATGTAACATCCTGTTAAGTATTTTGTGTGTACATAAATAAATAAATAAAAGTAAGCAATACGTTTAACTTTACTCAAACACCATTCTCACCTTATTTTTTAACGTAACACCACGTAACTTTTCAAGTACGCAAATCGTTATAATTCCCATTTCAATAGTGTTGATCTGTTAATAACGTATCATTGCCGTATGTATGTCACTCGTCAACAGTTTTTATTACAGTCCATGTACGTGCGTTTAGAAAACCTCATTAACTTGCGTCAATTCACTGCTTTAATGAGTTATTATAACGACATTTGTCAAGTATTATGTAGGAAGTTGATGGAGGCAATAAAAGAGAATGAAAAGTCAAAATAACAGGTTATAAGCCCTTTACGACTTGCCCTCTAAGATATTACTTGAGGTTGGTTTCAGATCAAAAAGAGGTAGGTGGTAGGCGTTTCGTCATCTCTCCAAATAAATAAATTATTCCTCAAATATTAGTTGCTTTCCACCAACTATAAATAAAATATAAATATCGCTAGACATTACACACAGCGCCATCTAGTGCCACACTAAGCAACGAGGCTTGTGTCGTGGACATCAGATAGTTGATATACTACATAGATACTTTTTGTTTGTAAATACATACTTATTATATACATATACATATACATATAAACATCCATGACTCGGAAACAAATGTCCATGCTCATCACACAAACATTTGCGATGAGCATGGACATTTGTTCCCGAGTCATGGATGTTTATATGAATGATAAGTATGTATTTCAAATCCAATCAAATCATTTATTTTTGCAGAAAACACTGTTACAAACAAAAAGTATAACAAAACGAAACGACAAAGTGTTTTATAAAACGTTTACTTCTCCAACACAGCCACGACATTGATATAATAACTCGGCACTGAGCAGGATGCCATAGACACGATTCTCTTATAAAAACACCATAGACCATCAGAAGGTCGCTTGGTGTGTAACCTGCGGGCCTTATAGGGCAGATGTTACTCAACAAGAGTAATTAGTCTGTAATGGCTGTTATGTTGGCAGCCTTGTGTTTGTTTGTATGTATGTGTGTGCAGGTCACGGGCTAAGATGTGCCCTCAGAAGAATAATGTGTTTCCTTCGCTGGTACTTGACTCTTGACACCGGAAATGGTGCTAAGTACAAAGATTGGTTCAAGCTCTATGGCTGTCGTCTTGCATTAAGTATACATGGAAAACCAATAAACCATTTAGATTTTTTTAACCGAGTAAAGCTTGAAAAAAAAATTGTTCTTCAATAAAATCAATCAAAGTACCTAATATTCATATCTATATTGAACCAGCTTCCTGCGTAACTGCGTAACGAGTTATATATAAATAAATAGAGTAGCTCTGAGTTTAATTATTCACGACAAAAACCATGTCAAAAAAACTTGTCAACCGATCAATAACGAGAAAACGGAACGTGTCAACTTGTATCGACGATAAAACTGTTACGTGACTATTAATTAACTAACAAAAAAACTTAAAAGATTAACTAGCTTAGATTAAATAAATAATTAAATATTGCAGAATCCTACGCCATTATATTTTCTTTATAAGTATTGAGCCTGCGAACGTAAAAAAACTCGGTTAATTAAAATGCTGGCACAATTCTTTTTACTATGTTCGCCATTAGTTTGCATTCTATGTCGCATTACTAAATCTTGCGAAGAAAAAAATGTTGCCTTGCGTTTACGGCATGTCTGTCTGTACTTAGTAACTTGGTAGGTAACTAAGAACTAATAATAATAATGTCGCCTGTTTCATTATAAACAGGCCGTGTATTTCCGTAATTTAGCTTTGATTTTATCTATTCGCAACAAACGAAACAAAGTATGCAAATCAATATCACCAAGTATGGGTACAATACTTACTAAAATCTGAACAAAAGAGACTATGTTCAGTTGTTTTTTTTATCGATAGGTCAATTATTTAGACACATAAATCATTTACAAAAAATAATAAGATACAAAATGTTGTGATAAAAAAAAATTGTAAACAGTTATGTCCGCGTTGATATTGCGCCACATGGAAACCCTATTCAGAAATTAGGATTTAGACATTAGGTACATGTTTCTCGTATGCGTCGCAATGTAGAGTAGTGTTGCACAATAAATTCACGTGTTTCGAAGACTACACAAAAGTTTCAAATGAGTATTTTTTCTTTAAACAGTCCAAGTTGTGAGCACGTTCTAACGCCTACGGTACCCGTAGCCCCAATGTCCGGATTAGCTGGCGGTCGCAAACCTGTTCCGTGCATACCGGCGCGTTGCGTCACCGCGCATGCGCCAAGATACAAAAAATGGCGGACTCCCGCGATATTAACTGACAGAAACAGAAGTGCCACTTACAGTGCTTTATTGTTTGTTTCATAAAAAGCTTGAATAACATTGACAGCAGGGCGCTGTTGGTAAAAAAAAAGTGAGCCGTCACGGGACGCCTGGCAGATGCCCAAGTAATATGCTTAAGAAAAAAGTCAATACAAAAAACAAACTCATCAAATAAAATCAAAATGACACGATTCACAAAAAGAAAATATTTATGCTGGGATCGAACTCGAAGTCACGAGATTGTAACCCAGCGCTGTGTCCAGAGACCAGCTGGCTTGTTGTAAACCGTGGCGAATAAGTAGATCTTATGCTGCTTCAATAGGTCAGTAATGTTCAGGATTGTTCGGACGGGTCGACAACTTCACAGTTTTCGACGTGTCGCCATCGCCACGGCATGCGTCACCTCGCCATTTTTTGGTTTTACCCGAGCCTATAGATGTTTCACATAAAAATTTGAGAAACTGTGTGTGAAAATTGGTTCATATGAGTTCTATGGGAAATTATATAGAAAAACAAAATGGCGGCGTTTATTACCATGACGCACGCTACAAAATGTTGCCATCAAGTTCACACGTTTGTCAAATTAATGATACGAAAATAATGTTATTATCGATTGATGATAAATATGCGAGTGTTAATATGCTTCTGGGCGAATGAAATACTCTCCTTCTATGACAACAATAACTCACGAATCCAACAAAATTGGGCAAGTTTCAAGTTTCCTGTCCATCAGTCCTGTGATGTTGTCGGTTTCTTTACATAAATGCTTAAAATTCAAATTAATTAAGAAGCCGATATCAGCGCGATGAGGTTGTATTTGAAGTTTAGGGTAACCAGCCGTTTGAATTAATCCGGACATTCAGGACTTCTCCATGATAATTAGGTTTCGTTGCAGATTTGCCTTCTGCGCCTTCTCACTTTGTGGTCTCCGTCAAAATGAGCGGGTAAACTGCTCAAGCTTGTGTAATCTTTGTCGCTAGAGTAACTGCCTTGCTTGCTAGTTAGCCTCTCGTTTAAGTTCCGCTACACTAATATGTGAAAACTCTTATGTATGTGCGATATTTCACAATTTTCTTGAGGTCTGCAAGTAAAAACATAATAGGCAAGTTATCTCAGTAAGTAGGCAGTTTGCATGACAGGTTAATCTGCCTTCTGTCACCATAATAACCTGTAAACTGTGCGGTTAACTTGCGCAACTCGTAAACAGATAATAAGTTAAAATGTTCATAATTTTAAATAACTGATTGTTTACTGTCGAGGACGAAGAAGACCGCGGTGCGATGAATCACGATGAAACTTTGTAATGTTATAGCGCTATTTTGGTATAGACGCAGTAGAGACCAAAAGTGTTGTGGTTTTAAGTGCAAAAGGTGGCACAAGTGACGCATCCTGGCTCTCTTGGGCCTTCAACCCTGCAATCTCTTCAACAAAAGCTTCTATTTTGCCACAGCATGCGTTATTCTTTACTTTGTGTCGCTAATGGTGCAGTATACTAACATTGATTAGGCCATGTCGAAGTGTCTGCTTATTCCCTTTATTTATTATCGAACAAGTACTTTGATGGACCTCATAAATTGGCACCATGTCATTGAGGAATAGATGTTATTCAATCCAACATGGTCACTTTCAAGCCATGAGATCGCCATCAACCTTCAAACGGCCATAAACAAACACTTCTAAAGCTCGAACCAAAAGTAACACCATTCTGAAACAACTCGCAATAAACTCGTCGTTATCGGAGACTCACATCTTCAATCATAATGGTCGTAACTCACAGCGGTGTATTGTTGCACTTGCTTCGAGTAGTCGGCTCTAAGAGAAAGAAGAATAAGTTGCACAATGTTACTTGTTTGATTGTTTTGATTTTGTGTTCTTTGCCGGCCACACCTTAGACTCTTGTTGGTTTTGATTTAGGTACTGTAAGGGTGTAAAGCCGATTATTGACAAAACCATGTAAGTTAACATAGCATATCATCATCATCGTCAGCTTAGCCTTTTCTCAACCACATTATGTAGGCTTTGGCTTCTAGTCTAACCGGAAGCAGTTGAATAGCAGTATTTTACGAGAAGCGACTGCTGATTTGACCATACATTAAACGGCTAGCCTATATTCCTCCAGTTGAGCACTTAATTTGAAAACAAGTCTACTATTCCGAATAGCGTTTCTACGGATTACAGCATATTCGAGGCCTCCATACGTGTCAATGCAAGTTGCATCGAAATCGCAGCATTATCCTGGCTTCTTGCCACGTTCAAATACTCAATGTTAATGCCATCTTCTCTGTTTACTGGCTACTTCTTATATCTAAAAGCTTCATGATAATATAAGAAGGCTTTCAGAAGAAACATCATAGAAAAAATGCGATCGTCTTAGTGGCGTTTTAAAGCTAAATCATCATCTTCTGCTTAGTTTTTTCCCAACTATTTTAGGGGCGGCTTCCAGTCTACGCGGTTGCAGCTGGGTACCAGTATTTTACATGGAGCGACTGCCTAACTGGCACGACCCAGTTAGTATTGGGTAATACGTTACCCCTTAGTAAGACTGGCCACTGGTTACCAGAAACCAGCGTCAGAACCAACAGGACACAGTCGGTGGTGGTGGTGGCTGGTGGCAACTGACTCCCTTTAACTAAAGATCTACAATTGACAGCCGGGAGCAACGGCTTAGCGTGCTTTGCGAGACACGGGGAAAACGCGCTAATGGGTGACCAGAAACCATCCACGGACCAACCTAAGCAAGTGTGGCTTAGCCTGAAGATCGACCCGTGCGGCTGTTATAATTTAGCCACGATCTAGAGTTTTAAAGCTAAATTAATACGAGGGATGAATTAAAAAGCCATTGTGTCTAGCGTAGATCTACGTCTTACGGAGGGTTGAAATTGCTGTTTTATATTTTACCCTTGTACTGCCAGCAAACAGATGATAATTCCAATAAGATTACAATTTTATTCGCGGGGCCTCGTCTGTCGTAAGTCTATTCCAATATCTTTGGATGAAACATACGTAGAGCGAATTTAAAGTTTGGACCGATTAACAAAATTACAGTGATTGCGCTAATCACATAGCGCCTGCGAGTACTTCCTGGACAAAGTTCCCACAAGAAGCGGTATTTACTATAATTAGCACTAACATACACTACATACATAGCACTTACTTTACTATGCTAAGTGTTTTCCGCGTTCACTTTTTAAATAACGCAGGAAAGTTACATACAGCCTCGTTGGCAGTTGTAATGCAGACTCTTTATTTCCGAGGCTTTTTTCGGAGTAATTAAACTTTTATTTATTCTTGTTTTATGGCTATCCTTAAAAGTAAATAGTTCTACAGAGCAACTACGATCTTTTGGAGCTCGAATGGCATTGAAAGGGCAGCGCCGTTCGTAAATGTTTGTGTTGAAAGTATAAGATATGCCTGTACTACAGCTATGGTTATGCCCCGTGCATAACCAAAGCTGTAGGAAATCAACCTCTCACAGGAAACCAAATTAATTTGATGTCCGCAAAATCGACGAAAACATAATTGAATCGATCGTGGAAACTGCTTAATAAACCTACACAATCATTTATCTACATAGTCTATAAGAAGTTATCGTTCGTGTTCTTATAATAAAGTCGTGCCAACAGGAAAAAGATGCCTATCAGTTTACGAAGATGATTAAAAGCATAAGGACTGTATGATCTCATCAAATTGTTATTATAACGTTTGTTATAATTATTAAGTTTGAGATCATGCTACCTGATGAAGGCATAAAATCGAGTTTAATACAATGTTTGGGACTGTCCGAAATATAAAGCAATAACGGTCACCCCAGCGCCCCAGCCCTATTTTTTTTGCACCGATCAAATCTTTAATAACTTACTTTTTACGTGGGTATGGGACCTGTTACCTTCTTGGCTACATATTTCTGTAGCTATTTGCTTGATTGGGTTTATTTCTGATATGAGGCTGATTACCTAGAGAGTGTAGCAATCAATTTCTATGGGGAGTCGCTACCGCTGGACGTTCAACAATTATTTTCCAGATGACATTGTTTACTTCACGCACTGTTTAGGGCCGCTATTTCGACGAGCAATTATTTACAATTTAAAATGAGTGGTCCTTAGTAAAGTTACCAACACCTTTCCATTTATGTACAACTATCTATCGGTTTCTATTTCTAATGCACTAGGTATCGTAATGCATTGCTTAACTTTGAGTTAGTAGTTATTATCTTAATGTGATCGTAAGTCCTATCATACCCTGTTGCAAATGTGGAAATTCTCTCAAAAAGTAACCAAACAGCAGCATTTCTAAGTATGGTTTATTAGTTATTCATTACTGCCGTTTATAAAGCCTACGAGAGGAAAAGAAGGATCGAGTATCCTACAAAGTTACAAACGGATTTTTCAAACAACAGTGTTTTATTTTTCCACCATATCAAAGGGTTGTTCTTCAGATAAAAATATAATCATTAATTACACATGCAGTCACGGCCCACAGCTACTCAATTCATGTATTATTCAAGCAAAGGTTATTGCCTATCGTTTTTTCTCGAAGATTGTTGAATAGGGTCCCTCACACACCTGTGTTCCGCGCTTTTTCTTTGACAATCAACAATCACTAATTGACCGTGTATGGGAGATCGGCACAATGCCTGAGAACATCCATCTGTATTCATATACAAACAATCGATTGACTTCACAAACATGACATTCTTGAAAGATTAGTATTAAAATTGCGTTTGTGTTTTACGTGTTGTTCTTGTATTGATGCTCACACCGTTGAATTATCATATTCAACGATAAAAGATAATTTAATACCAACAGGTTTTTATTAATAACACATTCATGTTAGTAATATTTATACATTATGAACACGGCAGCACTTGTACTCAACTGAGCTGAATTCCTTATTAATATTAGAATGTTTAAAGAAAAGAGAAATCATAGAAAACTGTCGACTATTGCGCAAATGGAATTTAGCAAGTCTGTCTAAAATTAGGAGCGCTCTCTTTACTTACTTTCGATTTCTTTTAGCATAAGACAAGGTAAATAAGAAGACCTATAGGTGCAAACATTTTCTTCACACGGTACTGCCACGTAAGTGTTCGGAGAAGAGATAAGCAGAGGGCAAAGCATGCAGAAATTTCGTCGACGGCGTCGTAGTGTTTTGTTGCGTATGCAGAGCTCTTCCAATCGACCTGTTTTTGGTTGAGTCGTCGTTGTTTTAATCCAGAAAAAATATATGTTGTTGTTCATGAACTATTCTTGATTAATCTTAGGCTCAAAACACGATAGTTATTACTTCTCTGGATCATAAAAACATGCAAAGATTACCTATCTTTGCATGATTTTATGATCGAGAGAAGTTTGACTTTTTTTCAAGTTTACTTAAAGATTATTAACACTATAAATAAAAAAAATACACTGAAAAATAAGAAATTACCTACATTTTCTACATTATTCTAAGGTTACTTTTAAAAAAATCCTATGTTAGTATTATTTTTATTCTAATAAATTAAAAACCACTCATTTCGCACTATTCGGCCCGCAGTGACTGACTTAACAACCACTTTGTAGTGCAAGCTGATTAGAACTTTATTCTAACAGAATTTCAAACGAAGTTTGAACCACCACAAATAGAGTTGCTAATTTTAGAAGATCCTGGCCTTAACATCGCAAACTCGTAATACCTATATTTGCCTCGTACTGAAAATGGCATAGCCTGGACTAGACATTTTCATGAAATCAATATTACAGGAAACTGGTAACCTTTAGATAGGTTTTGACTTTTAACTCGAGTTTCATTATCTAGTATTAGCTACTAATATAATACACACTTACCTACTTGGTTTCACTAATGAACTTTTTATAAGTAGGAGAATAAATACTCAACATCCAACTAGCAAAATAAATAGTGCAAATACTGCAATAAGCAATTACCTATTACATAATTTGAACATTCCTGAAGTCATGTACCAACTAACCGTAATTGGTATCATGTTATTACAAGCATGGATCATGTTTAAAGATTCATACACCATATTATTTATTGTCCCTCGTTATATTCAACGATTTCTAAGAAACTACAATAAACAGGTTATTATGAGATGTGGCTGTGGCTGACCCTAAGCTCGGCTCTTGCATACAAATGCCTTTTTCGTAACAGATTGCCTAATGTCACATCTTCAACCATAATTAAGGCAAACATTGAGTAATGGTTCCGTATGGGATTCCACATATAATAGTATTTTATAAATGTTTTGTTTCAACCCACATATGAAATTAATCTACCCATTGTTTTATATTCAGACTCAGTTTTGTTAGATAGATTGCAAAAAACAAATTTCTCAAAAAGAAACTTGAAACTGTGACAGGTCTTAGTGGTCTAAGAAAACGAAAACGTAGGTCTTCAAAGTTATATTTAGCGTCAATTTTCGCAATGTTAATGAGTTCCGTTTTCCAGAACGCACGGTAGGTACTCAAGAGGCAGGCACCAGGCAGGCAGGTAGGCATACGTGATATCATCTCCGCGGCGCGTAAGGCGTGGCGGAGAAGATTAACGCGACTCAGATTTACATAAACTAGTCGGTTACATAAGGGAAAGTGGTTAAACTTTGGTGAATAACTAAATTTACACATGTCGCTACGCTAGCTAAGATGTGGTGTTTATTGTTTTAAGTTGCTATGGTGACAGAAAAGAAAATACTGATGGTAGATGTTTGGAGCGGTCGTGTTTTAGTAATCTGGTGAACAAGATTCTAGACATAGACTAGACGCTTTTACAAGTTTGAGATACCTAGAAGGGAACGTGCACAACGACGGTGCTGCCAACTGGCGTCACCAATCCAAATCTTGTACTTGACATTGATATTTTTAACAAGTAAACAGAATTAATTTTATTAGTGAAAAATTTTATTCTAGCTAAGTAGTCATAATGCATTGTTGCATTTCTATATGTACCCAATACATCCACAAAAATGAAAATAAATCAAATAGCGTAAAATTCTATTACTTTCCAAAGAAAAGTACTCTCAATACCAATCATACCATGTTTACGTGAAAAACACAAAAATTGGATAAACGCAGTAAAGAAAAATATTGCATTGAAAAAGTTCAATAGCCCTCAAAATCAATCGTCCAAGCAAACATGCCAGAACCATTTAAACTTCACTAAGCGAATACACGTGTTATAATAGACTGCATTGAAGCTCACACCGAATATCCCTCAACAGTTAAAACAAAGAGAAAGAGTCCACATGTACTCAGATTATAAACATGGTTAAACAACAATAAAGTTTTTAGTTGGCTGCAATCCTTGTGGTTTCATAAGTTTTGTATTTAAATGCTACGGAGGGCGTTCTAGTGATTGCTTTTAACAAATGATTGTGGACTAATTGATTTGTTAGAGCCTGGAGATACTGTTCTCGCTGATAAAGGATTCCCTTCCATTAAAAAACATGTGTTGAAAATAAGAAAGCTGTTTAAGAAGCCACCATTTCTTCATGCACCACAATTTTGAGAAAGTAGACGAAAGATAAAATTTATTTTATTAAACATACATATTACGCTGACGATCATTATTGATCGACCTGAACCCATATTTTATACCTTATATCTTTTTTAAAAATAATATAATTGAAGGAAAAGTTTCCTTTTCTGTCCGCATGTGTCTCTTTTGTCGATTTAGTGCTGCCACCTATAGTTCCTGCACGTTCCCTATTCGATGTTTAATTTTGAATGTCTCATCCTAATAATGTATCAAACAGAGAACTGAGTATCACTTTGCAGTCGCATAACAATTCGAACCGCGGTAGGAGCAAATGTTTGTGTGATGAGCATGGACATTTGTTTCCGAGTCATGGATGTTTAAATGTTAAACAAGTATGTATTTACAAACAAAAAGTATCTATGTAGTATATATAAAACGTTTGAAAATTAAAACCAAATGGATTCGTCAATTCGTGGCAATCTCAGTCAGTAGTCACACCGAGAAACACAAACAGCACGTAAACACATATTTGCACAAATGTATGTATAAATGTAGTATAGTATCAATAATGCATGACTCAGGTGATTATTTGTGATAATTACGTAATGCTCCACGGATCGCAGGTACCTTATAAAGCTAAGGTGTTTAAAAACTGGGCTCTTGAGCAAGTTTTTATAATTGCTGAGCTGAAAAAAAACTAAAAAGGCCGTGTTCTTTAGCCGCTTTGAACCAAATGGCCACACATGTAACACGGCCTTTGGAATCACGGCCAATGTGAAACAAAAAGTTTAAATATTTTGCTCAGCTCATATTAAATGTTTATTGAATTTGGTCTGTAGCCTTACGATTGTTCAGAAAGGAGATCAATCGAAGGCACAGAGATAGGGCTGGGCCACCTTTAGTTACATTCTCTGTGGGCTGGGCAGCGGCGGCGGCTGGGGAATAAACTAACAATTCAATCAGCCTTCATACATACCTACTTAATTGGTATATTTGCTGAGAGTGTTGGGATATACAACTTGCACACAAAGGTAAACCAGAGAAATTCTAAGTAAACGCTTCGAACGATTTCGTAAAGGAGATTACTCCAGCTTTTGAGGCTCCGAGCTCCGTGGTCGAAGCCGTGCGCCTTTTGCAATGTTATTTTATTGGTTAAAGTAAGTTTATAGTAAAGGTCTGAGTATTTCCAGCTGATTTTCATCAAAGCTAGGTAGTGTCTGGGTGTTGGTGTCTGTGAATTTAAATGTTTGAAAATGCAGCCACGAGACAGAATAAATACCAACATTTAAAAAAAAAATTGTTTGTTTGGATGTAGGAGGTAATCCCCGAATCTCCTTATCAGATTTCTCACCTACAGACAAGTTTCTTCAACGCGGACGAAGACGCGGGCACAAGCTATAAGTTGGTGCCAGTTTAGATCGCAATAGCGGTCATTGCCCTTTCCCTAATATCTCTTCCTAAGAAACAAAACAAATGAGGCGTGTACCTTTTTTCATTAGAAAAAATGTTGAAGATCGTGATAGATGACGATTCAAGACTTGAACAGGCTTATTTTTGGATTTCAAAGTTAAGAACTTTAATATATGTAGGTCAATGACCGCTTTTGCGATCTTAACCGGCACCAACTATAGTAGGTACCTATTCATTAGAACTCCATCAGAATAAATGCAATTTTTCTGCTCTGCCAAATCTCTAAAAATTAAAAATGAAAGATATCTTTCGCTTTTCAACACTTCATGCACGCAGCACGCATGCCTGCTATGGATTATTTTCATTAGATCATCATTCATCAATAATCACGCGATTTGCTCTTAAATTTTATATCTGTTCATCGAATGACAAGAATTACGACCGGCTCGTTGTCGTAAACTTCCTATAACATCGACAATGATGTTATTTTTCAAGCAGTTTATTCTTAGTAACTATTGAAAAATTCCATGAATATTGGGATTTGTCAAATAAATTGTTAACAGGGTTTTTATGGATGCTTGTTTCGAAACATTTTGCGTGACAAGAACAACCAAGTGATAAGATGCGTTTTTTTTTAACTTTTCCTGGAAACGTTCTTAATTTTCTGATTATATGTAGTAGGTACACCATCAATTAAGTAAATCAAGTCATTTATGGGTAATTGACAATTCGTGGAGTTTACAAGACCGTCTTTGCAATTATTAGTAATTTCAATTTTCTACAAGCTAGTTTTCAAGGCTTACATTGCCTTGTACCTACAAGGTAGTAGGTCTAGGTACCTATTTTATATCTATTTTTCGACATTTACTACCGTGCGTGAATTAGTTACAAATATTTCTCAACAATCCTTCACGTTGATTTAATTATTTTTTTAGTAAAATTTGCACACAATCTGTCGCAACTTCAAAATAATAATGTCGTATCCTGTATTATTCATCAAAATTCATGGCCAATACGTTTCTCTTTTGAACTTCGAATGTGCCTCCGCATCGACCACATTATTTAGTACTAGCGGACGTCACGCGGTTTTACCCGCGTATTTCCCGTTCCCGTGGGAGTACGGGGATAAAATATAGCTTATGTTACTCAGTAAAGACGTGGATTTCTAATGGTGAAAGAATTTTTGAAATCGGCGCAGTAGTTTTTGAGTTTATTCATTACAAACATACCTACACACAAACACACAAAAATACAAATCTTTCCTATATATGATTCTGCAGTTTTTTTTTTAAGTTTTAAGTTTTTTTTTGGTGCCAGTAATAGGTCTAATGAATAAAATAATCGTCACTCAACCTTCATAGCAATCAAGTTAATTATAGAGAATGCCATGTTTACTAACAAATTAATGCAATAGGTATGATTTTCGCTCTGGAATTAAAAATACACATGCAGTAATTAGTTATTATAAAGTCTAATTATTACACTTTCAAATTACTTCCATAGTTGTAATGAGTTGCACTTTCTATAATTTTTATTTTTGTAAAAAGCAGTGTTGAAATTGAAACTCACCTTTGCAAATGGAATCCAGTAAGAATGTCGATATTTCTCAATCAAACATCCGCAGGTACGTCTAGATCTAAACAACTAACATTCAATCGTAGATAAAATTATTACAAAATCCATAACAAATAATCATGGGATGCGATTATGCGAACCCGTTTCCACGTTATGAAATTCCTTTCATTTGCAATATCCACTGAGTCGATTAAAACTTGATATTTCACAACAAATTCTTCAAATTATCGATTAATTTAACAATTTTAATCGATATTTACACTCACTCAAGTCTACTTTTTTTAAATTTAGAAACGTTCACTTCGGCTTCACCGCGCATGCGCACAACAAACAAGCGTTCCTTCGACGACGGCGCGACTGTCTGAGCCAATCGGCGAGTTGCATTCTCCGAAGATCGAGTTATTACACAAACGAGTTTGAATGGTCGTCAGCTGTCGTAAATAAGCTACACTGAGTATACGTTCTTGTAGAACCGGCTAATACGATTGTTTCATTACAGTCCACAACGAGAAAGCAATCTTATGCTTCAGGTTTAAGATTCAGAATATTTTTGTGCACCTATTTATTTTCTTGAAGTGTTGACATGAGATTGCTATTGGAAATTGATATTTCAAGTGGGCGTCATAAGATTTACATTTATTTAACAGGTAACGAAATGAATGAGTCTATAGACGGGAGATATTTTGAGTTTTATGGCTCAGGGAATAGTGGTTAAAATGGCATGTTTATGTTAATGCTGAGTTGATCACCTTAGAAGAAATGCTGTGGCCTCGAGTGGTATGTGCAGTGCATAGTTGAGTGGCCCGAAAGCCCGCGCAGAATCTTGATATTTTATCAACGCACGTGATGTAACACTTGCTGAACTTTTCTATTGTTTCCCAATTCATGTATTGTGGTTGTGAAATGATAACGGCCTTTGTTACAAAAAATAATATAGGTATAATTTATTATTGGACTTATAATAAAAATAAAAAATTCTTACAAGATTCTATTTCGATAGCTAGTGACATCTAGGAGCGGAAAGTATTAAGTAAATCAGTGATCAATTTATTGAATAATAATAAACCAAGCCGTACCTAAAATATTATAACAATCATTTGAGAGAAAAAGAGAGAACTCTGATCTACTTTTAAAATTGAAATGGACTCCAGCATACTATTTACGACTTAAAAAGTTTGCATGTCTTTACATTAGCTACTCAACGCTAGATGGCGTTAACTAAATAAACGATTTTCTTTAAAACACAATAAGTTGACAAAACAACGATACTACGTACTAATAATCCAATCCAAACACTTATCTAGCATTCCTTAGATCTCAGGCTGATGAGTCACAAATGCGCCTAGAATAGAAACCAACTGTCACTCACGTAGTTGGTAGGGTACTTATTCACTTCCGTCAACATACGTGACCGAACGCGCAATGAGGCGTCGATAATGTTCAACTTAGCGACTAATAACTTTGCAAATACTGTTAATTACCTGTCTAATGTCTACTTCCGTGATTATATAATGTGAAGATGTAAGTAATACTATAAAAGAGAAATTAGCTAACTATTATTCGGTAATTGCTTAACAAATTATGAGGTGTGAACAGTGAACACTAAATTACGCGGCTTGACAATTTTTGCGGAAGAATGTATCTGCACGCAACAGTTCTTTTGCAATGATTTACCAACGACGCTGCATTATTCATAGGTCTCTGGCAATCAGTGTGTCTTTCTAGATTGTTGTTGACTTACCTGCGGAACATGGTCAGGAGACAAGCATAATAATTATATGCTAAACGTAGAAGGTAACAAAGCGTACTCTACTTTGATAACTTATACTGGCTAACGAATTGCATGACATTTTCTTTTTTTTATGGCTTCTCGCAGGTCATGTTATCCTAGGAGGTTGTCGTTTACTTAACCGGACTATCCTGACTTGAGGGTGCCTCGAGTGTAAGGCCTTCAGCCACCGGGGCTGCGGGACTGTTCGAAAGAGATACCGTGGCCCCGGAGCACAATGGGCGATGAAGGAACATGGATGGGTTTTAGTCAGTAAAAGTCTGACACTCCCTCCTGCTCCGCCCAGAGCGGGAGGAGTCATTTGATGATTTCCCATCCGATAAAGGAAAAAAAAGAAAAAAAAGGCCTTCAGCCAGGGGCAAAAATCTTCAAAACAAAACGTCTACACCGGGCACCCCCTGCGGGGTACGAGCCTCGGCTTCGGGCGTCGCTGGGGGAGGACAGCAAGGGACAGGCTGGATGGACAAATAACCTATTCCCATTTCGCCGTTCATTGTGAGCATCTGAAAGTAAAAACTTTTAATGATTTTGTGTCGCCGAGGCAGACTGGACACGGAAACACTAACGTGATGATCTGGGCTCGTTCTTTGATTTAGAGGAAATTAAAAAAACGTGTTGGAATGAAAATACTGACTTCTCGTAGGTATTCATTTATTCTATCATACAATTTCTATTTAGAAAGAAACCTATCAAATATCACACTCACAACGTAAATTATGTATTATTACTTAGTTTCAAATGAAATACAACAATTTGGTCTGAATTATACCTAATACAATATGACGCCAAAAATGAGATCATGCAATTTAGAATTTTCTGATGTCAGAAGCGCTACCTATGCGATATTAGTATGACCACTTAAAGTTTGCAGTTCAAGGTGGCACAAGACTATATGCATTGATATGTCAAACTTGGTACAATTATGTGTTTTCCCGCCTACACAGATAAGTAAGGTACAATCAACCGACTATCAGTTGTAACAACTTGACAGTGAAAGCTTGCAGCGCTTTTATGTTGGCGGTTTTCGTTGTGTAAGTGTACAACTAATGTGCGATTTACTGTACAATAGTCATCGAGATTCTCGTGTTGTTCATAATCATCAAAAGTATCTATGTAGTATATCAACTATCTGGTGTCCACGACACAAGCCCTTGCTTAGTGTGGCGCTAGATGGCGCTGTGTGTAATGTTCAGCGATATTTATTTATTTATTTTTATTCGTGAAATGTTCAGAGAAGAATAACATTAGGCCGCTGGTTCAGTAACATATGTCTTGAATGCCATTGTACTGTTAAGTACTAAAATAAAACAATCTGTTTCATCTCTGATTATACCCGACGACGGCAAACCCAAAAGAATGGCTATGATTTCAGTATGCAATTTATCATAAGCTGATAAAATAAAAACGTGATATTATTTTGTAGCAAACCTAAGAATTTGTTATTATTTTTGTGTATGTAAAAGCTATAAGCAATATTGGTAACTCGTGTTTTAAGGACATGGCTAATCTATGACTTCTCTTATACGTATTTCTCAAAAACTCTAAACAATTAATAAAAATAAAAATGGGTTTATTATGCCCATTTTAAAAAAAGAAACTCAAATTGTTTTTAAACACTGCCTGTTTAATGCCCGTGCCAGACTGTTGCAAGCAAGCCCTCCATACACCTCCACATCGGTCGCCACCGGCGGTTACAACAGTGCGTCAACCTCAACAGTGCGTGCTATTGTAAACCGCCGGTGGAGACCGGTGTGGAGGTGTGTTGAGGGCTTGTTTACAACAGTCTGGCACACGCTTTAAGCTTTCACGGTTTATAACCACTGTCACTACCGGGAGCTCAGAATAACGGATAATCACGGAAGATATCCCGCAAGTCACAGTAAGTTCATTTTGCTTTTGTTACAAGTCTTGCATGTCTCCGTGGCAAGTCAAGCATATATAATTACTATCAGTAAATTAATCTGTACTTTCTTAAGCTTGAAAGTGAATAGTTCTATATTGTCTTAGTAAAAACTACAAATGAAAAATACATACTTCTATAAATGACAACTTGGTTATACTGAACTTATACACATTTAGGAATAATATGTTTGTACTAAAATATACTATATTGTTTTAGTAAAACTACAAAATATGAAAAACTACATACTCCTGTCTTTAAAAAGAAACTTTACACATACAACACGGTTATACTGAACTTATACACATTTAGGAATAATATGTTTGTACTAAAATATACTATATTGTTTTAGTAAAACTACAAAATATGAAAAACTACATACTCCTGTCTTTAAAAAGAAACTTTACACATACAACACGGTTATACTGAACTTATACACATATAGGAATAATATGTTTGTACTAAAATCTACTTAAACTTTAAATAAATATAATATAGTGAATAATACTCTTAAGTAGCCATAGGAATAGGATAATCGACATATACGACTAGATGCACACAATTTTAACGTAAAATACATAATTATACACACTCAAATATTCGAACTTCTAAAGTAAATTCTAACAAATAAAAGCGAGTGAGATTTTTCTGTCATTTTATAAAAATCGAATATGCTAAACGTCTATAATAATAAATTCGGTTGACAAATAAGTAATTTCTGTTACTATTTTTTATTTCATATTCCAGAGTTGCAAAACTTGTTCATCTTATGTTTGACCCTCGTTTAGCTAGACATAGTGCAAGTAAATTACAAGTGATAAATAAAGAACTTTATTCTACATCCGTAACGTGAGGACTATGTGTCTACAAATATATCAAGTCCTGCATTATATATGACTTATACCTATGATATCACACTACAGTTTATAAGCTCCGCAGAGATATTTTCACACCACTTTCAATTAAATATTTATTTCATGATACTTATATACTAATTGGAGAAATGTGTAAGTAATGTGTAAGACATCTGCTAATACTTTCGAGTGATATAAGTGTGATGTGAAGTGATAAATTTCCTTCATTATATCTTGGAATTAATTTTCATACTTTTTGAATATGCAGTACGATGTACTTACATTTCTGGAATCTAAGAATCTAAAATAACAAAATAAACTTGTAATAACGTATAATAAAGAATAAATTACATTTAAAAACTGACAATATAGTTTATAAACTTAAAATATTTCTAAAATAAAATAAACTACTGGACCTCTAATAAACTATTTCATCATAGCCTGGACTATAGTATATTTTTCTTCATAAATGTAGGAATATTGGTTGTACTTTACAGATCTAATATATACTGTGCAATTCATTTAATTAATGTGGCTTTTAAGTATACTGGGTGAAAATAACAAAATTATAAATCTCGAATGCCAAATTCATGCTTCGATATTAAAAAAAGACCTAGAATATGGGCCTAAAGTTACTTTCAAAGCCAAAATGGCTCAATATATCCAAAAGCCACTACACACCCACCCTCGACTACCCTGCCCCGTTGTCTGGTGCCGCGCGCCGACTGCGAGGCTGCGCACACGCCGGCACTACACACAGGGCGGGAGGAGACAAATGTTTACCAGGTGTTCTCTACATCATTCCGACCGTCCCACATTCAAATTTCAACGGTAATAATTTAAAAAGCAATCCGCTGTTTGACCTAGTTTGCTGTTTTAAGTATTACACTTTTGTAGGAAACAACCGTTTTTTTTAAATGGTTTAGTACTGAATTAGTGTATTATGTACTGAACTAGTGACCCGCCCCGGCTTCGCACGGGTAGTAGAGCTTACTATGCCTACATGTTTTGTCTGTCGTAGGGTGGTTATCGTTATATCTCAAAAGTATTATTCAGCGTTATCAATGAAAGCTCCAAGGTGGCTTGACTTTTTCCGACACTTTCAACAGTTATCGTCATATGTCAACCAATTTACACAAGTGCAGTACAAAGTTGGGCCGACCGCGTGCCAGCTAGTCTGGCACAGTCCAGCTGTCGTAGATGTACCGCGTGCCAGCTAGTCGGGCACAGTCCAGCTGTCGTAGATGTACCGCGTGCCAGCTAGTCGGGCACAGTCCAGCTGTCGTAGATGTACCGCGTGCCAGCTAGTCGGGCACAGTACCGCTATCGTAGAT
Organism: Xestia rhomboidea; assembly: GCA_963853795.1. NCBI lineage: Eukaryota > Metazoa > Arthropoda > Insecta > Lepidoptera > Noctuidae > Xestia > Xestia rhomboidea. The sequence continues at coordinate 3,095,604 of OY970780.1, forward strand.
GTACCGCGTGCCAGCTAGTCGGGCACAGTCCAGCTGTCGTAGATGTACCGCGTTCCAGCTAGTCGGGCACAGTCCAGCTGTCGTAGATGTACCGCGTGCCAGCTAGTCGGGCACAGTCCAGCTGTCGTAGATGTACCGCGTGCCAGCTAGTCGGGCACAGTCCAGCTGTCGTAGATGTACCGCGTGCCAGCTAGTCGGGCACAGTCCAGCTGTCGTAGATGTACCGCGTGCCAGCTAGTCGGGCACAGTCCAGCTGTCGTAGATGTACCGCGTTCCAGCTAGTCGGGCACAGTCCAGCTGTCGTAGATGTACCGCGTGCCAGCTAGTCGGGCACAGTCCAGCTGTCGTAGATGTACCGCGTGCCAGCTAGTCGGGCACAGTCCAGCTGTCGTAGATGTACCGCGTGCCAGCTAGTCGGGCACAGTACCGCTATCGTAGATGTACCGCGTGCCAGCTAGTCGGGCACAGTCCAGCTGTCGTAGATGTACCGCGTTCCAGCTAGTCGGGCACAGTCCAGCTGTCGTAGATGTACCGCGTGCCAGCTAGTCGGGCACAGTCCAGCTGTCGTAGATGTACCGCGTGCCAGCTAGTCGGGCACAGTCCAGCTGTCGTAGATGTACCGCGTGCCAGCTAGTCGGGCACAGTCCAGCTGTCGTAGATGTACTGCCAGTCGATGTGCTTGAAGTACGGGTGGCGCTTTATCTCTTCGATGCCGTCCTTGCCGGCGCCCAGCCGTTCTGATGGCTCGTACGTGAGGAGCTGGAATATGGAGAAACGTAATGTTAATAGTGTAAAATGTCAACGACATTGTGTGAAATATAGCAGCCAATATTATAGACCCTATAATTTTTCCACTGCTGGGACACGGGCCTCTTCTCTATGAGAGGGAATGGGCTATAATCCACCACGCGGGCCCAGTGCGGGTTGGTAGATCTATGTTACATGTATGTAAATAATATTATATACATACATGATTGTGATGATGAGTGTGTGTGTGTGTGGTGAGTGTGTGAGTGTGGTGCGTGTGTGTGTTGTGTGTGTGCGTGATACAATTTACTCGCTTTTATGGAATATAGCTGTTGCCCGCAACTTCCTTCGCGAAAAAATCTTGATGTGTACGTGTGAGAATAAGAAGCTAGCGTAATGTGCTATTTCAGATTATAAAGCGTCCCCCACACAGGCGCGTTTCTGCGTCCTGCGATATTAGTTTTTAGTACATTAAGTATTAGGACGCATCTTTCCCTGTACCAATTTTTTTTTTGGCATCTTGCGTCTGGTTAATTTGGATGATACTGCTCTAAAATTTTGTCATAGTGGTTGCCAACGTCCATACTACGTTGAATACACCGGTTCTCGTCCGATCACCGAAGTTAAGCAACATCGGGCGCGGTCAGTACTTGGATGGGTGACCGCCTGGGAACACCGCGTGCCGTTGGCTTTTTGCTTTTCTTTTGCAAATAATAATTTAAGGCGCGAAACTTAAATTTTCTTAGATTTTTTCGATTGAATGACTTTTTACTCGACTGCGGCGAAGCCCAAAAGGAGGGTTATAATTATGTTTGACCTGTATGTAATTCATGAAATAGTCATTTAATCGAGTTACATGAACTTAAAGAATTGTATTGATGATTATAATTCTATAACTACAATTACGTCTTACAGCCGCGAATCATATTTTAATCAACATACAACCTAGCACTGGGAGTCTAAAATGGCCGGTTTAGCAGAATCATAAATGAATCACGTTAAAAATATAATTCTTAAAATGGACTTTATGATCATAAACATAAAGTCCATATTATGATTCTGCTAAAGCGGTCATTGCCGGCCGCTGGCCTGCAAATGGCAAAAAACGTAAGAAACTCTGAATTTCCCGGGCTAGCCTGGACTGGAGCATCCACTTTAATAACACAACATAATTTAATTTTTAAGTAGATGTTTCCCGCGACTTTTAAAATTTTGATGTGTACGTGTGATGACTAAAATCTATACCTGTGCCAAATTACATCCAGATCTGTTCAGCCGTTCTGGCGTGATTGAGTAATAAATATCCATCCATCCATCCATCCAAACTTTCGTATTTATAATATGTAGTAGTAAGATTCCATTAAAGTTAAATTCCCTTACTGTCCTTCAAATATTAATATAGAAATTAGAAATGTTCCCTCATTCATGCACAATCTATTACACGTTTTTAAGGCAACTAAAATAGAAAAATTCTGTTTATAACATAGACAAAGTAGGTACAATAATCTTTGGCAAAGAAAAAGATAGACTGATGAAGTTTGATTTTGCCTTTCAAGATACTCCCTCAAAAATACAAAAAGAGATCAGTGGCCCATGAGGGGATCGAACCCGCGACCTTCGCGTTATTAGCACGACGCTCTAACCAACTGAGCTAATGGGCCGATGTGAAACCTATCGAAATACGGTACTATGCCACTAAGCTTCCAAATCTTTCAATATCCTGAATGGATAAGCATTTTCATACATTTATTTATAACAATACTCTCCTTTGTTCAGAGAAAACAATGAAATTATTTATTATGAATTGCCGATTCAAACATGTGCTCCATCTCAAATCGTTACACTGATTAACAAGTAGTCAAAGTCAAAACATTTATTGCGAACCAAGTGTACAGGTCGCGCGATGATTCTAGATCGCTCGAGGAAAGTAGTGGGGGCAATCGGCGCATGTGTACAATCGTGCACTGAAATTCTTAGCGTGTTATTAAGCATTTTTTATTTCGTATTTTTGAACTTTAGTAACTTAACATACTAATATTATAAAAGTGAAAGTGAGTTTTTTTGTCTGTTATATCTTCACGCCTAAATGGCAAAACCGATTTTGATGAATTTTGATACAGAGAAAGTTGGGACCCTGGAGACGGATATAGGCTAATAAAAGCGGGCGAAGCCGCGGGTAAAAGCTAGTTTATGATAAGTTGATAACACTAGTTTTTACTTGTAATTTATCTTGCAAGTAGGTTCATTAAGAAAAATTAAAAAACAAAAGTAAACAGTTATTATATTTAATACGTAAAATCACACGAAAATTATTCATCCGGCAGTGGTGCTATTCCTTCCATTAATTCATCTTGGGATGTTGAAGTAGAAGGTAAACCATTTTTCTAGCTTGCCGTTTTAAAATTTTATTTTTAACCATTTTTTTTTTACTGCTACGTATTAGTAACGCGATAACACAAGCTGTGCGCAACAGTACTCAAGAGGCACGAGACGCGTGAACGCAGCGCGGGAATCGATGAGCGACTAACCTACCAATAACGAGTCGCCGTCGGCGCACACCCACCCCCCTCACTCCGCACGTCTTCATAAAGACCCTAAAATTGAACACTGCGCATGCCCTTTCCACTTTTGCCGAGCGATCATAAACCACCGCGCGACCTGTACATTGTGGTGTTCTGTTATGTTAGTACTTATGACTTAGCAGCCTTTTACAAGCATTGCAATTTCATATTCGCCTGCCCTTCTCATTTTAAATTAGTATGCATTAAACATTGTTATTACGTAATCGTTTAATTTTATATTAGTACAATTCAATAGCGAAAATAATACCTAGTTATGTCAAAAATTAAAGTCAATAATAGTGAATTAAATACAATTTTATATAATAGTTATGTCACAATGTAATGTTAATACTATTTAATTGAATACAATTATAAATAATAGTTATGTCAACACGAAAAGAATTTAATACAATTATTCAGAAATGTCAATATCATGCTTTTCAGGTAGTAACATTTGAAGTATCATAAAACCCAACTACAAATTGTATTATGTAGTACCTATACAGGATGTTAACAGACCCTTCACAAAGGCGTCAACCAAGCATTCTGTACATCAAACTACAGTACCCGGCAATAAATATTGCACATCGACCTTTGGAAAGAGACAATCGGCTAATTTCGGCTTCGTAGAGCGTTATCTCTGTCGCACACTACCTATGTGACGTTTGTCAGTCGTTGTTCAAGTGCGATAAAGTGCGGTCGCGTCCAGTTCAAAATATATATTAAGAGTTGTTAACACCCCCAAATTTAAATAATTTAAAATTGCACAATGGCATCTTTAGGAAAAAGAGGGAAACCTTTACGAGGTCAGTCACGCGAAATTATCTACAATGTTTATAAATATTTTGTAACCGAAACTGACAGATTTAAAAAAAATGAAGATGAAAATGTAAGTTGTTATTTTAAGAAGGTTCAAGAGCGAGTTGCAAATGCCACTGGAATTTCAAGAAGAACTTTGAACAATATATTAAACGAAGTCAGTACTGAAACACATTCTACTGAAATAAAGTTGTTTATTATGTACACTACAGCTGTAATTTTCCAAAATAATTAAATACGAAAACATAATGGGAACATGTTTTTTTAATTTTATTTTACCCCAACCTAAAGCCATCACTATAGAAAAATTGGTGTATTTTATACAAATAATAATTATCAAAAGAAGCAAATCATAATTGTTTTAACAGCTCCTAATAGATACCGGACTGTTTGTATTTCGTGCGAGAGAGATAGCGCTCTACGAAGCCGAAATTAGCCGATTGTCTCTTTCCAAAGGTCGATGTGCAATATTTATTGCCGGGTACTGTACGTAACTTTACGCAAAAACTATTGCTGGGAAACGACTTTTTTTTTTTGGGTGGAAAAATCACGTTTTACGGTAGGACTCGATGTAACGCACTCAAAACATTGTGCTAATTAATGTATTGAATAGTACGGGGTACAGTAAAAATCTTACGTTTAAAACATGTAATTAAAACATACAAGATACGCGCGAAAAACATAACCCTACCTTGGCAGTCGGGAAAAAAACACTATACGTTTTTTTTTATCAATACGCTTAGTAAATATTAAATAAAATTAATAAATAAATAATATTCGAGAATAAAAACGCAAAAAGCCAACGTCACGCGGTGTTCCCAGGCGGTCACCCATCCAAGTACTGACCGCGCCCGATGTTGCTTAACTTCGGTGATCGGACGAGAACCGGTGTATTCAACGTAGTATGGACGTTGGCGAAAGCAAACTCGAAATAGTAGACCAATACATTCCAAACAAATTTTTATTCTAACACATGGAGCCAATCAGCACTTGATTCACAAAAGCTTGCTGTTGTTTGGCATAATAATTCTACTGCTGAGATAATTAAACTCATAGAGCATAATTATATACATTCTAAGCAAATAAATGATCTGATTTGAACACAGGGTAGATAAAATAATAAACACACACATAATTTATAAAATTACCCTTCACCACAGTTTCAGGAATAACCTTTAGGGCTTAAAATAAAGGGTGAATTTATGAGATGGGGACTGCCCCATCTCAAGCTTACAACGGCTATACCTGTCGTTTCCTATTAAAAGTATGGAAAAAGATTTGTACGATTTCCGACTACCTACAAAACTTCGGTGAACCGCCTTGCGCCTGTAACCTTCGGACGGTTAGGCAGAGATACTTAATACTGATTAAAATTTAATATAATAATACTATTGTCTGGTTCCGTTTCATCTCGTCGAGATGGACATTTCGGAATTATACGATTTATTTATCAATAAGCTTAGATTTTTTTCATTAACATTATTATATAAAAACAGTACCTACTTTTTTGAGTAAATTAAAATTCCCAATTAAAAAAGCAAAAAGCCAACGTCACGCGGTGTTCCCAGGCGGTCACCCATCCAAGTACTGACCGCGCCCGATGTTGCTTAACTTCGGTGATCGGACGAGAACCGGTGTATTCAACGTAGTATGGACGTTGGCGAATGCTCAGACGAAATAGTAGACCACTACACACGCCATTCTAAATTAATCTGCCGGCATTATGCCAACAAGCATTTTAATATTATTATTGCCGGTATTTTTGTGAAGGAACACTCTAAATTCTTTATAGCATGTGATCTGCATTCGAAATACACTCGTCGAGATCCCACAAGATTGCAAATCCCTACACATCAAAGCACATTATGCCAAAAAAATAGTCTAATCACTGCAATAAAAATTTTTAACAACATACCAAAACAATTAAGGGAACTCCCTTTAAAATATTTCAAATCCAAATTACATAAATGGCTTTTGACAATTTTTTTTATAGTGTAAAAGAATTCTTTGAAAAAAAAGTATCCAATAGATATAGCTACTAAGTAACAAAGTATTGTAAGTTGATATATTTTTTAGTTTTCTCTATAATAATTATAAGAGTCTATTAATTACTGAATATTTAAAATAGACATGAATCCTGAATTGTGAGAGCTATTCTTATTATCTAGACATTGTAATATTAATATTTACACCAATATTGATGTTGTGTAAAAATTTTACGTTTATGATGTTCTAATATTTGTATGCCATTTCTATGGCGAAACATGTAAGTTCATAACCATAGGGTTATGAACTTACATGTTTCTATCTTATGGATAGCCATAAGACCTTAATGTACCATGTTTTTATGCAAATAAATTATTCTATTCTATTCTAAAGAGCTTGCTGTTGTTTGGCATAATAATTCTACTACTGAGACATCAACATTTGTATGTACATTCTATGCAAATAAAAGATTTGATTGGAACACCGGACAGGTTAAATATTCTTTTCAAATTACCCTGCACTACTGTTTCAGGAATATTCTTAGGAGTCCTATAGCTTGTAGGTTGTAGTTGGAATTACAGACTACAAATACAAAGAGAAAAAAAAATGTTTGTAAAAAAAAAATGCAAATACTATGTGGTTTGAAAACAAAGAAACTGAAGAAAGTAAAAAACCCAGGACCCAGTTTATAAGGGCCAGATTTTCGTGGGACTTTTGTTATTGAGTAGGAGCCCGCTTAGCATGACCGCCGTGGAAACGGGTTTTGTCGACGAAGAATCCACAAAATGACAGATAAATGACAGATGAACAAAAGAAAAATCTGTCATTTTGTCGACTCTTTCTTCGAAGAAACCCGTTTCTACGATGGTCATGCTACGCGGGAAGGGGTGGAGAAGAATGTTTTTTAAATTCCATAATAAGAAAGTAAGTTGGAGTATAAGTATACTCAAACCTGGGTTGGTCCTTTGGAGATCTTTGGAGGACTTTTACTAATAAGTTTAATATTTAACATTACATGACCATGCCAGAACGGCTGAACGCATCTGGATGACATTTGTCAATTTTTTTTTCTCACATACACATCAAAATTTAGCTCATTATCGTAACGTACACAGCAAGTTAAAAAATAAATAATAGAAAAACTATCTAGTTTAAGTAAATTTTCATAGTTTCTAGTTTAAAAATATTTTGAAAAGAAAAGCAAAAAGCCAACGTCACGCGGTGTTCCCAGGCGGTCACCCATCCAAGTACTGACCGCGCCCGATGTTGCTTAACTTCGGTGATCGGACGAGAACCGGTGTATTCAACGTAGTATGGACGTTGGCGAATGTTCAGACGAAATAGTAGACCACTACACACGCCATTCTATTTATTCATCTGCCGGCATGATTCCAACAAGCATTTTAATATTATTATTGCCAAAGAGCTTGCTGTTGTTTGGCATAACAATTCTACTACTGAGAGAACAACATTTGTATGTACATTCTATGCAAATAAAAGATTTGTTTGGAACACCGGATAGGTTAAATATTCTTTTCAAATTACCCTGCACTACTGTTTCAGGAATATTCTTAGGTTATAGGTTTAAAGGTCAAAATACAGGCTGGAATTTTGAGCTATTTTGAACAAGTAGTTGGAAATAGAGACTACAAATACAAAGAGAGAAAAGAAATTGTCAAAAAAAAATGCAAATACTATGTAGTTTGAAAACAAAGAAACTGAGGTTAATTTTGATTATTAAAATACTGATCAAATATATAGCAGAGTTCAATTAGCCAAAATATACTCAAAAAACTGGAATCAAGTTTCTAGTGGTAGGATTTTCGTGAGACTTTTGTTATTGAGTAGGAGCCCGCTTAGCATGACCGCCGTGGAAACGGGTTTTGTCGACGAAGAATCCACAAAATGACAGATAAATGACAGATGAACAAAATAAATCTGTCATTTTGTCGACTCTTTCTTCGAAGAAACCCGTTTCTACGATGGTCATGCTACGCGGGCAGGGCTGGAGAAGGAAGTTTTTTTAAAAATTCACCGCCCGCGACTTTTTTTAAGTTCCATAATAAGAAAGTAAGTTGGAGTATAAGTTTAGTATACTCAAACCTGCGTTGGTCCCAAACTGTTTTTGCGGTTTCCAACAACAAAAATGTGAAAACTGCCATTTTTCTTGACGACTATACACCTACGCCGTAGATGTGTACATAATATTGATTACAAACACTGTTTTAAGCTTTCACGGTTTAAAACTAAACTAAATAAACACTGCACAACACTACTAAATATCGGGAGCTCAAAACAAATAATAATCAAGGAAGATATCCCGTAAGTGACAACATAAGTTTATACTGATTACAATTAAAAACAATAACAAATATTGTCTGTTTCATCTTCAAGGTCGATATTTTGGAATTATTTTATGATTTATTTTATCAATATGCTTAGTATTTGTTAAATAACATCTTACTACTATTATAAATGCGAAGGTTTGGATGGATGGGTGTTTGTTACTCAATCACGCCAGAACGGCTGAACGCATCTGGATGAAATTTGACAATTTTTTTTTCTCACATACACATCAAAATTTAGCTCAGTATCGTAACGCACACAGCTAGTTAAAAATTAAATAATAAAAAATCTATCTTGTTTTAGTAAATTAAATAATATTTGCAAAAGAAAAGCAAAAAGCCAACGTCACGCGGTGTTCCCAGGCGGTCACCCATCCAAGTACTGACCGCGCCCGATGTTGCTTAACTTCGGTGATCGGACGAGAACCGGTGTATTCAACGTAGTATGGACGTTGGCAACTATTGAGTCGAAATTCTCAACCACTATCTTCCAAAATAAAGCATGACTCCAAATCGAAGCCGAAAAGCACTTGTTCTCTCCGCCATTGCGATCATTTTCACCTTCTAGTTCCAGAGATATTGTAGGTCAAAGTTACAACTTTATCATGTTTTTTTTTTTAATAATATTTTTTAAGGTTACAACTATACTTTAAATGACCCGTTTACAATTCTCTCCGTTTTCAATTTGCTCTTAATTTCAATGCATCCATCAGCACAATTTTAGTGTGCGTTACGTTGAGTTTTACGGCAAAATGTGATTTTTAATCCCAAAAAAAAGTCGCATCCCAGCAAAAATGTTTGCTTAGAGTTACTTCCCCCTCCTTCCTTCCGCCCTCTCACACTAACGCACAGTCGCACACACATTTTCATATTACACAAAGAGTACATACTATTCAGAATTTAGAACGAAGTTCCTTATCGCGCGTTGCGAAAGGGGACGGAAAAAATTAAGACGAAAAGTTGTAACGACACTTTTTGCTATAGTAAGCCACCATCCATTATATAGTGATACCGTATATCGCAAATAATAATATAAGTTTTTATCAATATAAACGACGGATTTAATTGCGTCCGCAAGTTAGAGACACGAATCGGCAGAGCACGTGGTTGAATGTTTTGTTATGAAAAAATAAAATGTTATTACAATTCCTTCAATAATTAATCGAAAGGAACTTCATTCCATCCGGGTGTCCCTTGACACCTCTCAAGTTTTTTTATTATAAGGATTTTATCATTTTGTGTCACCAGTGTTATTGTCATGATTTTGTTAATTTATTTATTTCATGGGTTTTATTTTAGTGATTTTATTCAAATGTATTCGTTTTAATTATTTTATTAATTTATGTCAATGGTTGTAATCTAGTGATTTTATTTAAATTATTTATTTGTAATTATTTCATTATTTGTGTTTACTTTATTTTAAACATTTTTTTTCCTGATTTTGGTAAAATTTGCTTGTATAAAACCCACTAAGGTTAACATTTCTGCTTGATGGCTGCCATTAATTATAAATTATTTGAGGGGTTTGGCACTGATAGCCGAAATACAGGCTTTTGCCTAGTTCAGCTACAAATGTTAAATTCTTTTGCGTAGTGAAAAATATAGCCTCAAAGATATTTGTAAAAATCTGTGACATTTTCTTGAATAAACATATTATTATTATATTAACTTAGTTTGATGTACAGAATGCTTGGTTGACGGCTTCTTAAAGAGTCCGTTTACACGTTGTATTTTATTTATAAATTTATTTAAACTTCATGTACAAGAGTGGTACATAGGCGGCCTTAATACCACAAGGCATTCTCTACCAGTCAACCTTTGGGTTAAATAAGATAGCGTAAAACACATTTTTGATCTAGGAACTTGTACTCCTTTACACCTGGTTATGTAATAGTATATTTTATAACGAGGGACTAAACGAAGCCATAATATACCAGAGGTGGTTCGCCAATGAAACCGAGGGTATATTAAGTTGGCGTTTAGTCTCGAGGTGCAAACTGTACTTTTCACTTTGAGTGCGAGAAAAATTGACAATTTTGTACAAAAACATTAATTATTACTCCAGTCCATAGAACTTTCGTAAGTTTTTAGGTAAATCTTCCACGTTTTTGGCGGCAAAAGATTATATATTATGTCTTTTGCTCTTTGCTTGACGTCAAACTCTTCACTGTCACTGGACATTCCTAATAAATTTATATAAAACCGAACAAATTTACACTCGACAAAAATTCAGAAATCTTCGCGGTCAGTTTTTTCTTCTAAACCAGTCACAGAAAAAGAATTTAAAACGCATGGCGCCACCTTCCTTGCGGAAAAACTAAGGAACTAAAACTCTCAACATTTTCGCAATGAAGATGGTCCACACTCCACAGATAATAGTAGTATATTAACTGGCTGTTTGAGTTTGTCTATGTCACATGAAGGAAATTAAAAAACGAATTGCTTTTTACTCCCTAGGGACTAAAGTGGTCACTTTACTCCCGCTTCGTAGGGCTATATTGGCGTACTTTTAGAGCATGAGAAGTGAAAACACCATTAGTGCCCTGTCACTAACCTAAGGGACGGGTAGTGGACTGCCGACATAGGTCTCGAGTTCAAACCCAATGCACGCAACCTCTGATTTTTCGGATTCACGTATTGTATGCTTCGGTGAAGGAAAACATCGTGAGGAAACCAGAATGCCTGAGGGATATTTCTCGACAGTATGATAAAGCCAAGTCAGAGGCCCTTGGGCGGCATAACAAGTTTGACAGCAGGTTAAGTACTAACCACACGATAGAGAAAGAGTGCCCTATCATACAATACACGTATTATAATACTAGCTGTTGCCCGCGGCTTCGCCCGCGTGAAGTTCGGTTACTGTCCCACTGGATCAAAATAAAGGGATAAATAGTATACTACATGTTAATCAATCACTGTCACAATCACAATCATCATCATCACAATCACAATCATCATCATCACAATCATTATCATCGTAATCACAATCATCATTCCATTTCCTTCGACCCAATAACTTAAGTTCTGTCGCCATCTATCCAAATGATAAGTTGAAAACCAGTGACGAAACCAAAGACCTGGTGCAAAAAATCATACGGCCCGAGCAAATGAAGCTGCAAGTACGTGGTGTCCGAAAAACGAAAAATGGTGGCGTAATAATAAGTACCGAGACGAAACACGACGCCGATAAGTTGAAGAACGCAGTCCAGCTCTCTACATCTGGACTTACCGCCGACGAACACAACAAGCGCAAACCTCGGATCGTGGTTGTAGGAGTGCCGACTTCCTTGGCTGAAAATGAGGTCTTCAAGTGCATTTTCGAGCAAAATATAGCCGACAAGTTACCAGCGATGTCCCTAGAAACCTTTTTGACCTTGGTAAAATTAAGCCACAAATCTGGAAAGAGAGAGGCTGCAACCTGTAACTTCGTTATTGAAGTTGCGGCCAACATACGAAAAATGTTAATACCTCAATCTAGGATTTTTATAAATTGGACATCATGTCCTGTCAGGGACTTCACGTTAGTTACGAGGTGCTATAAATGCCAGCAGTATGGCCATGCAGCCAAATCTTGCAGAGAACTAGTTTCTACATGTGGTCACTGCGGTGACGCAGGTCATATGATGTCCGAATGTGCGAAGAAAACTGACATTCCGAGATGCGCGACTTGCTCCCGCTTTAAAAAGCCCTGTGACCACAAAACGGGAGACGCTGAATGCCCTGCTAGAAAAATAGCGGAACACCGATATATTAACTCCGTCGATTATGAGGGCACCTAGTGCGTCATACTCCAAGCCAGACATCGGTTGATCTTTCGCTGTCTAAACAAATTGTCGCCCGCAACAAAAATACCTTGACAGTGTCTTTTTGCAATGTTTACTTGTTTAATACTGCTGACAATCATATTAGTATTAGCAAATAAGTGCTACAAACTGTTTTCCTTAGATACACATGTGTGACCTTAATTATTATTTTTTGTTAGTATCTTTTAGTAGCGTTTAAGTACATTAGGTATATAATATATAAACTAATATTTTACTTACTTTCACTATTATGTTTTATATTGTTAAGAAATCCATTGTCCCAATAGTATTTAGTAGAAACATGCCGCCTGTGATACAGGTTTAACCTAGTACAGGCATCGAACTCTGTTATACCAACATTATTTTTAAGATTTAACTTGTAATTTTCGTACGAATTTTAAATTTGAATAAATATATTATTATTATTATTATTATTATCACAATAAATCAAAAATAACATCCACCATCTTCTGGAACTCAAAATAAATGCCATATTCGTAATCAGGACCCCTGATAATCTCGGTATCGACACCCATAGTGATTTTTAGACATTTAAACCCCATCGCACCCCAACAGGGGATGATGTTAATTTAGGTCCGCCATATTTAATCTTAAAATCGTTGTTTTTGCAATACACCTGACCAGATACACCATACAAACGATACCCATGTTGATTTTCAGACTTTGTCACCCCATTTCCCCCTCTTAGAACTAATCTTGTTTCCCCATACAAACTTTGGAGCCCCGTTTAACGCCCTTAGGGGTTGAATTTTGAAAAATCCTTGCTTAGTGCACCCCTAGACCACATAAGGAACCTATGTGCCAAATTTGGAATCTCTAGACTCAGCGATATGGGCTGTGCATTGATTTTTAGACTTTGTCACCCCATTTCCCCCTGTTAGGGGTTGAATTCTGAAAAATCCTGAAACCCGTTTCTACTCATTTATCAATAGGAACACTCCTGTGAAGTTTCGATTAAAATAGTCTAACTAATCTTGTTTCCCCATACAAACTTTGGAGCCCTGTTGAACCCCCTTAGGGGGTGAGTTTTGAAAAATCCTTTCTTAGTGCACCCCTAGACCACATAAGGAACCTACTTGCCAAATTTGGAAGCTGTAGACCCAGCGGTTTGGGCTGTGCGTTGATAGATGAGTCAGTCAGTCAGTTTCTTCTTTTATATATCTAGATTACCTGCGTGAGTAGTGACTGCACTTCGACGGGCAGTCCGTCTGGTAGCTGCAGTATCGTGTGCGACGTGAACACACTGCGGTGGTAGTGCGACAGCGGCTGAAACAGCCCAATAATAAAACACGATGTAGTGACGGACATTGAAAAGAGTATGCTTAGATGGTTTGGTCATGTGGGGAGGATGAGTGAAAGGAGACTAACAAAAAGTATTTAATAGCAATATTTTTTGCGTGGAGTTACTTAGCTTTGATGTACAGAAACCTTGGTTGACGGCTTCGTGAAGAGGCCGTTTATACCTTGTGTACTTAAGGTGGATGCTCCAGGGTAGCCCACGAAATTCAAATTTTCTTACGTTTTTTGCAAGTTGCAGGTCAGGTTGTATGTTGATTAAAATATGATTCGCGGCTGTAACACGTATGTAGTTACAGAATTATAATCATCAAAAACGATTACAGGTGCAGGAATGAATTTGACCTTGAAAAAGTCATTGGAGCATCCACCTTAATTGAACTTACACATAACTGGCGAAATGTATGCACTTTTAGGTACACCCCTGCCTAACCCTTAGGCTCGTACAGGCGATATGTTAAGTACTCACCACGCCGCACAAGAGCTCGTACAGCACGGCCCCGAAGCTCCAGTAGTCGCACACGCGCTCCCCGTGCGCGCCCTCCGCGTGCGCGTACAGCTCGGGCGCCACGTACAGGCTGCGCGCGCGCCGCAGCTGGGCCAGGCGCATGGCGGCGCCCGGGTAGTGGATGAAGTACGTCAGGATGACCTGGCCGCGGTCGCCGAGGAGAATGTTTGTCGGGTTTAGATCTCTGAAATGGAAAAAGATTGTTGTTATTATAAATGTTTAGTTTTAATATTAAAGCCGTTCAACTGAAGTGAGACTGGCAGCACCTGTCGTATGTACATGTAAGCTGTGGGGCAAAATATACACTATACAGCCAGAAGGCGTCGCGGTAGACCTCGTAAAAGACAGCGCGAAGAGCTCGACTAAATCAGCAACCAAGCAATGGTCCATGTAAGCCTTGGATCTAAAGTAGTGGGAGTCACGGGTAGAGGCGTTAGTCTAGCAAGGGTCGTTATACTGGGTTGTGCAGGTCAGATAGGCAATCGCTAAGGCAACGTTACCTGCAGATGACCCCGCAGTTGTGCAAGCTCTCGATGGCGGTGAGTACCTCCGCGCCCCACTTGCACAGCGCCGCCGGCGGCAGGACGTCGCGCCCGCGCAGTCCGGCCTGGAATGTTAGCATGGAAGGGATTAGTTCCGATCAAAGCTGATATGGATTTTGACTTTTGATTTCGTCAAAAGAATAAGATGGCACAGGAACGTGGAAATTGAAACAAGAAAAGAGAAGCGCATATCCAGCAGTGGATGATGATTATTCGGTTAAGAATAAGTTAAATTATATAGGGTGGAAGGTACCCCGGCCAGACGGGTACCACGTTTTAAGTACATCATTCTGAAGCCCGCCACATAGAAATGTTTCATTCGTTATTAAAAAAATGGTTGTCCGTAAAGTCGGGCGGGCGCGCGATAATTTTACGTGATAACGTAATTTTTCATGATATTAGTGATTTTAACTTAAAAACAAAATGTCATCCCCCTTTTCACCCCCTTAAGGATTGAAATTCTAACAACATCGTTGCGTTAGCTTCCAACCATACACCTAGATAATAAATTTTGCGATTTTTACTTCGAAAATGAAGGACTTTCCATACACAACTTTATCCCCTTTTTTAACTCTTTGGGGTGGAATTATCAAAAACGCTGAGACTCACCCTTATAAAAGTAGGAGTTTCACAAGCATTATCAATCTTATCACTGTTCTTATCAGTCACTGCCTCGGGCACCTCACACAACACCTTATCAACGGTCAGCAACAACTTCTGGGAGTTCAACACCAACTCATTCACTGACAGGTTCTCGTTATTGTTCGACGGCTCAACATTCTCCAACATGTTGGTACTACCGATACCAACATTATCGTTTTGTTCAACATTTTTGTTCTTCGGTTCCGTGAACACATTTTCTAGGTTCACCTCTCTTGCAGGCGTTGTTGGCAATGATTTTGTATAGTTCTTGATGTAGTCGAAGAGTTTCTTCCCCGGTGCATAGGAAAGTATTAAGAATATTAAGTTGTTGGTTTCAATGCATGCTTGTAGGGGTACCATGTATGGTATTACGGTTGGTAGCACTGGCTGTCGGGTCTCGTTGGTTCGTTGAAGGAAGAATTCGTCGAATTCTGTTAGGTTGTTTGGTACTTTCTGGATCACCTGCGGATGAGAAATATTTGAATAAGAGCAGGAAGTAATTATACTCTTTTTCCTTTCCGACCTTTAAGTACGATTGTTATTAAAACAGGTAGAGGAGCTCCTCGCGAAATAATAACAGTCGCTCGGGTCGATCTTTAGGTTAAGCCGTGCTTGCCTTGGTTGGTCTGTGGATGGGTGACCACTCACTACATACCGAGTTTCCTCCGTGCCTCGGAAAGCACGTTAAGCAGGTGGTCCCGGCTGTCATTTGTAGATCTTTGACAGTCATTAGGTAGTCAGTGGCCCAAAAAGTCTGACAACCAGTCTTACCAAAGGGTAGCGTATTACCCAGTACTGACTGGGTTGTGGAGGTCAGATAGGCAGTCGCTCCATGTAAAATACTGGTACTCAGCTGCATCCGGTTAGACTGGAAGCCGACCCCAACATAGTTAGGTAATGGCTAGGCAAATGATGTGTTATTATAAGATGTAAAGGAGGAGGGTGTGGAGGGGTCAAATGTATGGACCAGCTGATTTATTTTCTCTGTTCAGGGTTTGGTCCCATAGTAAAAGTTGTTCACAATGATGAGTACTATGACCGGTCGAAGTTTATCGATATCGTCCGGAAACACGGTGTCTACATTGCACCCGTGCGAAGCCGGGGCGGGCCGCTAGTTAATGTATAATATAATATAAAGTTACCTTCATAGCATAGTACGCCTGTTCCCTGTGATGCAGCACCAGCATGATGCTGGCTCCGAGTATGTCCAGCACTCGGTACAGCGACAGGTCTTCGTACGGACGCTTCAGCATCGAGATCGGAATAGGGCAGTGTAGTGGCCGGAGGTTGTCGTCGCGGTCCGGTAGCAACTGTAATAGATGAATGATTGATTGGTTAGTTTGAAAACCGGCCAAGTGAGTGACGGGCCACGCGCAGTGTAGGGTTCCGTAGTAGCCCGTTATATTTAAGATTTTGTTTTTCAATGCAAGTCTTCACCCGTTATAAACAAGCAACCACTTCATCTTAGTCACTTTATAGGATTTATTCTAACGATTTTGTATTTGGTACAAAATTATCCAACACCCTAGTTCAACGACTATTACTGCTAAACTGATAAAGTTATCTTAACCACTATAGTTTTCCTTTAGAGTTCATGAAATGCACTATCATCATGAATTTTTCCAGTTTTTTCAATCCAGTAGTTTAGGGTGGGGGGGGGGGCGCCCTACTGGAATAAAAAATTACACTTTAAAGTTTAATATTTCGTAAATGGAGCATTAAATCGAAAAGTAGTATTAGCAAACCATCATTTCCACCAAACCAATCATTTTAAAATACCTATTCAACGATACCCAATACGATGGGGTAGATGACGAAAAAGACATTCATCCTTGTCGGCGTTATTGATATACACACCTGTACACAATTACAGCTTTCTAGTACTAACGGTCTCTTAGCAAAACCTCGGACAGACAGACAGAGAGACAAACAGACGGACAGAAAGACAGACGGACATGACGAAACTATAAGGGTTCCTTGTCAGGACTACGGAACCCCAAAAATTAAAAGACCTATTCAACGATACCCCACACGATGGGGTAGACGACGAAAAAAAAACATCCCCACTTCACATGTAGGGGAGCTACCCTAAAAAAAAATATTTTCCACAATTTTATTTTACCACTTTGTCAGCGTTATTGATATAGCAAAACCTCGGACAGACAGACAGACGGACATGGCGAAACTATAAGGGTTCCTTGTCAAGACTAAGAAACCCTAAAAATAAGCTTTATTTAGGTATATATAAAGTAAACAATTGCTAGTTGGACTCGCGCACCGAGGGTTCCGTATAATCTTGTAGGTATTTTGTTATTACACTACATATTTACGGTTTTCATATTTTTCCCTTTACATGTGCTGGTCTATCTCATTCTAGGTCAAGGGTATAGTTCTTTTTGTAAATTCTAGGTCAACCGGAAGTACTAACCGGAGGTTTAGGGTCGAAAACCTATAATGTGCTGCATGGTGCAACGTATTCTGAATTCTCACAATGAAATGTTTATCTTTTCGTATAGTCAATTAAGTAATATTTTGAGTCGCTCTGCGCGCAGCGTCGCGCCTCGTTTGAGCTCTGACCCTAAGGGTTCCTTTTTACCTTTTGAGGTACGGAACCCTAAAAATCGTGTAAAAGGATTTTTACGTTAATTTATCTCACGATATGAAATGCATCTGACTGTAAAATGGTGATCAATAACATAACATCACGCCTGTTTACCCGAGAGATTAGGCAGAGGTGTACCTGTATCCAATAGTACACCCACATTCCAAAGACCTATGTTGAAGTCCTCTGTAACAGGGAGCGAGCCTATTGCCATCAACCGGGCACAAATCGAGACTCCGTGGTTGCTACTGAGAAAGTTCTGATAGAAAAACCCAATATCAATTTACCCGACCCGGGAATGTAGTAAATCAAGTATTTCAATAAACAATTTCAAAGATATAAGAGTAAAACATATTTTGCCGACACTTTTTTGGCTAACTAACCGTTGCTTGACTATTCCAAAGATCTTTTAATGCTTTAGTTTAATACTGGAGTTAAAATATCACTTACACTCTGCTCAGTATCACACAGATGGTTCTTGTAGATCTCCTCGGCGTACGACAGGTATTTGTTGGTCTTCTCCTTGATCAGCGCGCGCCGCTGTGGGTCCGTGTCACCTGGAAATGTTACAAATATTGAATATTATTTCAGGAATCATTATCATCGTCATAATCTGCCTATCCTTTTCCCAACTATGCTGGTGTCAGCTTCCATTAAATCATGCAGCCGGATATCAGTACTTTACATGGATCGACTGCCTATCTGCATGGCTATTGCGTATCTTTCTGATACCCAGTGACTATCAAGCTTCGGTTGTACACCGAACTTTGGTGACAACCGTGAATGTCATAATATTGGTATTACGTATCACACTGAGTGGATATCACTTTACGGTGACTAACCGGGTCATTTCCAAACTATCGTTTTGACAGTTAATTGATGGACACTGAGCCCAGTTACTATCATTTCGAGCTGTCAACAGAGATACGTAATAGCCCCACTGACCTCCAGAACCACGTGAAGAACACAGCGAAGTGTTGCCGAGTCAATTACTTCTTGTAAGACTGGTTGTCAGACTTCCAGGCTTCTGATTACGTGTAAAGACTGTTAAAGAACTACGAATAACAGCCGATACCAAAGGTTTTTACGTGTTTACCGAGACAGGGAGGGGACTTGTATGTAATAGATGGTCACCCAGCCACTGACAGACCGCGGCGAGCGGGGCTTACCCTTGAACATCCACGTCTTTAAGAATCATTCTGTGTTCTATTGTCATAGAAGAACGCTGGAGCAAAGCTTCTAAGCGTTTATCTTTGTTCCGGCACATTACCAATGTATTGCCATTTTTAATCACAGCATTATGATAAGGCTAAGCATTCGACGTAAGCGTTCTTATAACAAGTTTTGTGTCATGAATTTAAGAATATAATCTTTTCATCAATTTATGATGAATGATAAGATATGTGAATAGTTTTGATATTCCAAAATTAATTTTACCACATTACTTTTTGTTTCGTTTTTTAGTCCGATGCTCTTCGGGGCCGGTGTTTATGTGTAATGTGAATTTTCGATATTTATGGTAGTGTGAAGTGTATGTTTATTACTTACGTTATCTATTTGTGTATTTATTGAAAATTGTACGTGGTTTTATATCTGGACAATAATAAATGGATAGTTCCGAGTTTGGGCCGGTCCGCCCACTCAGTACTCACAGAGAAAAGAACCGTATCCCAGTATTTGGAACGATATAGCCACAGTAAAAAGATAAGCAGTAGTGTGACTCGGACGTGTCCTTGAATTCAATGCCTACTGTCGATCTGAGGGCTAGGGGTGCTACTATCGGGTATACTATGTGGTTTATCGTTAAGAAAATGCCACGGCGCGCGCGACTATCAGTCTGTTCGCACCTTGAAGTATCCTTACGGGCGGGGGAAAGGGCACTCAGTTAATTACGTCATCGTTTCCGTCGTTTCTTTGAAGTCAACCTACTGCTTATAATTTAACTGTTATATAGCCGCATTATGGATATTATTTCTCTTTCGTTTGAGTGAGAGGCAATGAGATGACTCGAGGAACGCTAGGGAATTATACAGTTGATTGAAGAATGAACGGTAATGTCACAACAACTCTATCGTAGATTACGATAACCGTTACTTTAATGGATAAGCGTGTAAAAGTAATAATGGAAGATTTAGAACTCAATAAAATCCATAAAGTTATCACACTAAAAGCCGTGCGATATGATCAACACCCTTTTGTTGTACAATAAATTAGAAAAATTGATAAGACTTTAGTCATGATAAGCTGCGATCACATTGATGTCTGTTTATTGTACAGTCACGAACTCCAGGTATACCTACAGTATACACATAGCAACTTTTAAAAGTGATTTTGGATGGATTTAGTATTGACTAGCTGTTGCCCGCGACATTCGTCCGCGTGAAATGTTTATTATAAAAATCTTCCCTGTTTGAATCGGATTTTGTTATCAATTTCAAAGTACAAACAGCAATAAATCGATTCTATGATTGGACCAAAAAGTGGAAGATCAAGTTGAATGAAACAAAATCCATTCACATTGACTTCACTTACAAGAAATCAGAACACAACCCATTGTACATAAACAACAAAATTGTACCGTACGAAAACACTGCCAAATATCTTGGTATAACCTAAGACGCAAAGCTTCGCTGGAAAGCCCATGTCAAAAAGAAACGAGAAGAATTAGAAATTCGTTACAGAAGCATGAACTGGTTACTAGGAAGGCATTCCGCGTTGTCAGTTCCTAACAAAATCCTGCACTACAAATCAGTCGTTATGCCAGTATGGACCTATGGTATACAACTATGAGGTTGCGCCAAAGAAAGCAATGTAGAAATAATACAAAAAATCCAGAATAAAGTACTCAAGAACATCGTGAACGCGCCTTGGTATTTGTATAAGAATTGACGACATCCATCGGGACCTGAATATAGAGTTCGTAAACAGCATAATCCAAAAATATGCAGAAGCTCATGAACATCGGCTTCATCATCATGTTAATGTCAAGGCCATCCAGCTCCTCGATAACACGGACATAGTAATAGTATATAATAATAGTAGTAGGGCTCAAAAGGACTAAACCTTTTGAGTTAGTGTAGTGTAATATAATTGTGACTATAACGCAAGTGTAATATAGTGCCGCTATTTATATGGACACAAGAACAAAGTGACTTCGCCTTAATAGAGAGAAGTTAGATTAAAATTGCTTATTAGCCTTATTAGGCTAGATTGTAATATATGTAAAAAAATAAAAATAAAAAAAATCAATTTCAAAGGTTTAATTTTTTTTGCACGGAACCCCAATTTTTTTTAAAAATAAGTTTTATGACATCAACTATCTGCAATTGAAAGTCCCGTCAAAATCGGTCCAGCTGTTTCGGAGATTGGCCGGAACAAACTGACAGAACTGCTTTTGAACATAGATAAGTGTAAATAGTATCCATTTACATAAGTTCAAAAGCGTT
This sequence comes from Xestia rhomboidea, assembly GCA_963853795.1. Classification (NCBI taxonomy): domain Eukaryota; kingdom Metazoa; phylum Arthropoda; class Insecta; order Lepidoptera; family Noctuidae; genus Xestia; species Xestia rhomboidea. The sequence goes on from OY970780.1 coordinate 3,116,922, forward strand.
TTCCTCAGTGCTCGTTGTCAATAACACACGTTTATAAACCGTTACTCTGGTCGACCGTCCACTGCATGAATTGCATTCAGAGGTTGCCATCGGTTCATTTTTTTGCAAGCATTTGTTTCGTGCGGGTGGCTGTGTGGTCGCTTCATTTACATACAAAGCGAGCTAAACAATTAAATGCGCGTAGCTTAACCGTGACGGCGGCCATTTTAGGCCCCTGCCTAAAATGGCCGCTTTAAGGCGCAAACCCACCGCGGCGCATGCTGTGCACGGGCACGCGGCATTTTAGCTGCGTGGATTCATTTGTTTGACAACGTGGCTCTACATTTCCACTGCAGTACACACTGCAACTATGTACAACTGCAGTAGCGTGCGTGGCCCACCGTACATAGTCATGGGTTAATATTCGTGTATGGTGTGTACGGTGTAGTGCATGCACAGCGTGCATGGCGTTTACAGCGTTGAGCTATGTGAGCGCCTTAATATTCGAGCAAGCCACGCAAGTAATAATGACGTCAATTGATGCAAAGCGTGTCCGTGGTTTGCAGTGGACACAATCACATACATTTTCTTGCAAAGCGAAACTTAACACACGTGTGTGCATGGCCTATCCGTGCGCCGCGGTGGGTATGCGCCTTTAGCTGAATCATAATGATATGAATCACGTTAAATTTATTAAAATAGTCACAGACGCAGTTAATATTATGAGTTGTCACTTTGTGATCATTTTACGAATTGTTACTTAATTCAAATTATTATCCTACTAGCTGACCCGCGCAACTTCGTCTGCGTTACGTAAGAGAGAGAGAGGCTTAGAGAGAGTGTGAGTCAACCTAAAAAAAAATGCAGATAATATGCTTTAGCGGACTTTTTAAGAGGAACAATCCCGTCATATATGTATGATTGTTGAGTAACTTTAACCGTTTACGCAGCGCACGGAAAGGAAGCTCTCAAAAGCAATAATTTTTCGCTGTATTTGCAACAATTTTCATTGATGCTCCGCTCCTATTGATTGTAGCGTGATGTTATATAACGTATAGCCTTCCTCGATAAATGGGCTATCCAACACTAAAAGATGTTTTTAACTGGAATCAGTAGTTCCTAAAATTAGCGCGTTCAACCAACCAAACAAACAAACTTTTCTCTCTTATAATAAGTATAGATTCAAGTAGGTAACAATTTAATTTCTCGGAAATATATGCAATCATCGTTAAAATATTGTACTATGTTTTACCAATTTGGGGCTTCCCTCGACAGCCTTAGGTTTTCATCCTTAGACACTCGATGACAGTCATACTCCAGCTAGGTCGAAAGTTCTCATCAAGGTGCATGAATTGAGCCCAAACACGATACTTATAGCTTATTTTTTTTTCGGATGGGAAATCATCAAATGACTCCTCCCGGAGCAGGAGGAAGTGTCAGACTTTTACTGACTAAAACCCATCCATGTTCCTTCATCGCCATTTGTGTTCCGGGGCCAGGGTATCTCTTTCGAATAGTCCCGCAGCCCCGGCAGGCATCGGTCCTTGCGGACCCCTTCTTTTTTGCTGACTCTCTTTGAGGCGCGCGTAGAACACGAACGCGCCGTCGACACGGCCTGTCGTCATGAGACGGACGGACGGCGAGCTAGCCCATAGCTCCCCGTCCACAGGCCCGCGCCTACGGTGGCCGGGGGCCACCACGTGGCTCCCGACGCCCGGGGCGTCTCCCGCGGTGGCCGAGATGTAAGGATCTCTCCCTCTCACGTTCCGCCACCTCCTTCGCTAACATGACTGCTTCGCAGAAGGAGGTGACGGCGTCCCATTCCGTCTCGCTCCGGACCATGTATTGAACCAGGGCCGGGAAAGAGAGGTCGCCGAGGTCGAAGAGGGGTCGCCCAAGTGGGGCACACCTCCACAGTGTGCTCCACCGTGTCCTCCGGTCGATCCTCACAATGGAAGAACCCGGGCGTCTCCTCTCGCCCGAAAATACGATATGAGGCCAATAACAATTTAGCTGTAAAGATAATCTACGTAAACTGCGTATGGATTATTGATTATTGCGAATAGCATAACACAGTTCTTGCACGGCAGGTGGATTTATGGACACGTGGATTTATCAGGCTTCTGATGTTCGCTATACTACTTTTTGGAGAAATCATCCTCATCATCGTACTCCTGCCCTTATCCCAATTTATTTGGTGGTAGCATGATTGTATTCTTCTTCCTTATGTACTACTCTATTACTTTTTGGAAAAATATTTCACGAAAAAAATAAGAAATGCACACAACTTATACAAAATGAAATATAGGAATTCTCACAGCATCAAAAAAAAAAATTAAACAAATCACAAAAAGTGAAAATAATGTTGGAGGGTTTGAACCTGCAACCCCGTAGTTTACAGAGCGGTCATGAAACTGCAAGGCTATTTACTTCGTTGACATAAGCCACAAATAGCCGTTCTCATGTACTTACGTCATGACTGAAACGTCAAACAATTGAAGTATACGGAAATAATGCAAAATTGCCTACCCCTTAAGGAAGTAGCGTGATAATAATTATATAGCCTAAATATTGAAGAAGCCTTTAAATAAATCTATGCAGTAGTTTTGACGTGATGCGCGCACAAACATTTCGTACCAACTACTTAAACCGAGGAAAGCTGATTTTCTTGAGTTCCGCTATTTTGTGCGTATTCACCTCAAAAATGAAATTTCAAGAAAACTGAGAAATTATATTTACCTGTATTAGATATGGAGTATATGTAGCAACTTTAAAAGGTTACACTTCATTGGTTTTGATTGTATAGGTGTTTGAAGTTTATTAATTTTAAACACAAAACCCTCTTTTTTGCGCCTCTGGATGAGATTTAAAAGAAATGCTAAGACAGGTATTTCTTTATTTTTATTAATAAGTATTTATTATGAGTTTCATGATTCTAGAACAATCTAATTTTTTTTTTTCATACAAACTTTACCCCCCCTTTTCACCCCCTTTTTCAAAAAAAATCCAAAATTTCTATAGCCTATATGTTATTCTGAATGTATTTAAACAGATTTGTGAACATTTCAACAAAATCGGTTCAGCAGTTTTTACGTGATGCGCGTTCAAACAAACAAACAAACAAACAAACAAAAAAATTTTAAATGGTTTTAATATGTTCAGTTACTTATTTCAAGTCACCCTGGCTGGTTTTTTTTTTTTAATCTTCAATGAACAGATTTTTTGGTCTCAACGATTTTATTATATGTATAGATTACGATTCTGCTAAAGTGGCTACTTTAGGCCCCCAGCTGTGAAGCGAAGGGACCGCTTAGGACAGTTTTCTTAGCGAAGACGAGCGGAGCGGTGAGAAGATGTACGGGAAATCGGGAATCGAGCAACATTGGTTGAAATCTCCATCGAGTCTCTCATCTCTTTTTGATTTGTGTTTTCTTACACGCCTTGACACTGTTTACGTCTCCGCTTTGACGGAAAACCGGGTCTCACCCTTTTGTGGGATATAAATACAACAGAGTATGGCGTTTGCACGTTCGCGGGACGCTCGAAAAACGCGCACGCTACAATGTGAACGAAGCCTAAGGTCTAGGTTGGGACAATCTCGTCACACTGTAATTTAATAACAACATTATCAATCAATTAATCTGAGAATAAATGTTTGTTTTGTTGAATTAGGAAGTTTCGACGATAAGATTGTATTAAAGCACGAGTTTGGGAAATTAACCGTCTATATACGTCCACTTTCTGGGTGTGGCCGAGGGGATTTTTTGGGGGACAAGCTCGTCATAATATTATTCCTAACCAATAGTTGTATTGGTTAGGAGTAGTATTATGACGAGCTTGTCCCCTAAAAAATCCCCTAGTCCAGCGCTGAGACAATCGAGGAGTCCCGGAGACACGATTCAACTGTCTTGGGTCCCGCAACAAAATTAATCAGAAAGAGCAGCGGAGGAAATTTCATTTTTATAGACAATTTCCACTTTCGCGCTGCACTTTCTGGTCACTTTTTTATTTTTTATTTTCGGATGGGAAATCATCAAATGACTCCTCCCGCTCTGGGCGGAGCAGGAGTGTCAGACTTTTACTGACTAAAACCCATCCATGTTCCTTCATCGCCCTTTGTGTTCCGGGGCCACGGTATCTCTTTCGAATAGTCCCGCAGCCCCGGGCTTTCTGGTCACCTGGGCTTGGCTTTTAATTTTCTTCTATACATAAGGTGGGATACCTTATGTATAGATGAAAATTATAAGCCATTACTTTCTTTTAAATAGTATAATATTGTCATAGTGTTAATAATGGGGTGAAATTTGAATGTGAACTAAGCTACATTTCGGCAGGCCTACCTTAATGATAATTTTAAAAGCGAGCATTATAAATACGAATCAGAAACATGGCATTTGTAGCCTAGTCTGGATTTCTGCCTGTGTTGGCAATAGGCTCGCCCCTATTAAATGTTATACTAACCAAATTCACAGGGCACTTCCAAAAAATCAGCAACTTCAGGGGGCTCAATACTACCACACTTCTCGTATGCCCTCAAATAGTGACAGAGATGCAAGAAATCCATTTTGACCACTGAACTGTCTTGTTACAAACACTCTGTAATATCCAGTTTCTGGTAATTTCACTTATCATATCAGTTCACTATAAGTCTTATATTCTGTCCTTTAATGTGACATCGATTTCTTAGAAATGTAAGGTTTATTTGTGCCTATATTGTCGATAAATGGAAAAAACATCGAGAAATGTACATACTAACACTAGAAGAGAATTTTGAACAGCAATATTTACAAATTATTATTATTGTGAGTTTGTAACATTGAGCAATATAAATAATAATCACTTAATAATTATTGTTACAGTAAACAAAGATTGTAGGAACAATAAAAACACTCTGATCCTGATACGACATCACTGATTACTTTAGTTAAATTGTTTTTTTTTGGCAATTTAGAAAAGTGCTTTTTCTAAATTGCCAAGAAAAACCAAATTCATTTCATTTCAACTTCATCATTAATTTCTTTCTTCATCAAGTATGAAATAGATTTTTTTCTGTATTACTGCCGGCCAAATTAGTGAAACAGGCAATCGCAACATAACAGAATTAGACTCAAAAAAATGTTTTCTTACACACCGGAAAACTAACTTTTCACATACAATATTATTTTCTCCCGAAACTCGCGTTAGTAAACAAAGATTTAAAATTACGTATAAGTATGTATGGTATCGCGACGCCGGCTAGCCCATTACTGGGGCGAATCGATAACAAACCTTATCGCTTCCTTGGCACTAACAATGTAATCTCGCATAATTTCAAACTTCTCATACAACCGTTTATACACAATTATGTTGGCGGATAAACTCGCGAAGATTACAAAACTGAAAATAAAATAATTATGCAGGCTTAGATTTAAAACCAGATTCGCCATTTCGCATACCGCGCCAAAAATGTTCACGCTTGTATTTCGGTGACACAGAGATTTCAGTAGTATTGTCTCGCTTACACATACTGTACAGAGTACTTCATCTATTATTTCATGCGGGATATCCGAATTCGCTCACCTAAGTGTAGACACCTTTTCCCGCCTCCCTAACTACGGTGAAGGCCCGTCTATGACTTACATTTAGCATACAGGGTGATAAGTTCGTTATCGAACCACTTGTAGGAACAGTTACTTAAGCAAGAGTTTAGCACATCTGTGCTAAACATGCAATATAGAGCCCAACTATGTTAGGTTTGTATTCCAATCTAACCACGTGTAGCTGAATACTAATATTTCACATGAATATATCGGTAGGTCTGGTTGTCAGAGTTACTACCTTCTGACTACACGTGACCAGGGCTCTGTCACTCCGTGTGTGAGATGAGAAAATTACCTACCCCTTCGCTCATATTGAATATGCAAGCTCTTTAGGGCTGCCGCGCTCCAGCCGTGCGTGCATGCCGCGTTATTTCGCGCTCTTTTAACTGGTCGCTTGCGTCGCGTACTTCGTGTTTGTTAACTGACTAATTTATTGATCATTATTAGTGAAAATGACAAGCCGGATAAACTGTTGCGTTTGGATGTTTAAATACATTTAATAAATGTAGAAGAAAATTGTCTTTTTTATATTATTTCACTGGTCCATGTCCATGCTTCCCATCAGAGTTTATTTTAAAATTATTTGTTAGATTTCGCATTTAAGCTGCTATAAAATTTAATACCTAATCGTTATTTTAGAGAAGTCAAGAAATATATGAGACATTACATTAAAGAAAATGAATTGTAATTATATAAGTTTTAATTAACATTTAAATTATAATACATCAAAATACAAAAATGTTGGTACCTAGTATTTCATTTTTAGTACTTGTGGCAACCCTACCGATTGACAATTAAGAAGCGAGACGCCGAATAACATACGCTAACGCGTGGCGTCAAGGCACAATTTAGATCAAGCGCGCCCAGTTTAGGTATTTAAAATGTCGGCTTTCTTCAAGATCAAAGGAGTGCAACTTCTGTACGTTAGTACTATTATCTATTCTGTGACGTGACAGACATACAAATGACAGCCAGGATCACGGCACATGCAAATGCAATGCCAAACAAAATTGTAATTTAATAAAACGAAATAATCTTTTAGCATTGCAACTCACTATTCTTGACACACTGAACCGCCAAAAGAGCAGGGGTTTAAAATGGCCGCTTTAGCAGAATCATATTAGGATAATAATATGAATTGCGTTACTATTGGAAAAAAATGCTCTTAAAAGACAATTCATAATATTAAATGTGTCTGGGACCATTTTAAAAATTGTAACGCAATTAATATTATTATCCTATTATGAATCTGCTAAAGCGGCCATTTTAGACCCCTGCTCTTTTGGCGGTTCAGTGTGAGTAGTGAGTGGGTGTAAAAGTACCAAATTAATGTCCCCACTGCTGGGACACAGGCCTCCTCTCTATGAGACGGAATGGGCTATAATCCACCACGCGGGTCCAGTGCGGGTTGGTATAAAGTACCCTTAACGAAGCCGAAAGGCGCTTGTTCACCCCGTCATTGCCATTTTTTTTTTGTTCTAGACCATACCTGGAAACCTTCTAGTTATGGAGATATTTTTACATACAAGTTTTTAATGTTATAGCTTTACTTTAATTATCTCCGCGACTGCCGTACTATTCAATGCATCCATCAGCACAAAGTTTGCAACTTTGGAGTGCGTTACATTAAGTCCTACCGTAGACGTTATTTTTTACCCCAAATAAAATATTGTTTCCTGACTGACTTACATAGTTTGATGTACATTATTGCTTGGTTGACGGCTTCGTGTAGGGTCTGTTCACACCTTGTATACCAGGCATACCTGAGTCCCTACTCTACATACCTACTCTGTGGTATTGCACAATTGAAGTGGCCAGCATTACGTCAAACTCTCCACTGCACTAGATAAGAAAACTGATTAAGATTTACATGAGTATGGATTTATGGGTGTATCTAATAATTACATATGTAATTAAATACATATTGATAAATTGATTGTATAATGACAATGATTGGTTAAGTTACTACATAGCACATATGTTAATAATTACATATGTAATTAAATACATATTGATAAATTGATTGTATAATGACAATGATTGGTTAAGTTACTACATAGCACATATGTTTAACTATTGGAAAAGCTAACCTTACCTGTTTTAAAGCGCGTCATCGCCTTTTACCAAGCTCATTGCAAACCTTCTAAGAAAATACTTGAGGAGTTTTGCGTTACTCACTTTGAACTCCAATAAGCATCTTCTCAATCCCCGACTTGTAACACTCGAAGGCTCGCTGATAATCTTCCATATCTTCGCACCGCGCCGCCAAGTTCAGCATATACCCCGCTTCGAACACATAACTATCCTCCGTCTTTGTCTTACACTCCGCGTTAGATAGAGAAAGAACACTTTTACTGTACAACGACACCCGCGAACTACTCCGACGAGAGTCGACCTCGTACGAAGTCGACGAACAAACATTAGAATTTAGAGACACTGTATCCGATTCCGCCTTCTTGCGCATAGTGTGGTAATCATCGAACTTTGACGTTGACGGCGCATCGAAGTTTATTAGGTCTGGCAACACTGATTTTGTTTTGACACTAGGCCTTTTGTCCACTGTGAGTTTGTTAAGTTCGTCGTAGAGGTCGCTGTCTATGCTCTCTATGGAGTTGATGGATTCGAAGCTGTCGGCGGGTGAGGGCTTTTTGGGTGATTGTCGTATTTCGACTTCGGCGGCTTCATAGATGGGTATTTGTGAGATGAAGTCGGTCTCGTCTCGACTCGTGAGGGAAGTGTGCGTCGACTCGGTGGCGGCGCGTGCTGAAATCGTATGATTTGTGATTAGGTGCTTTACGTGCAGAATTAAAAAGAACGCTAATGATATAATATACTATGTTATTATGAACAACTGTTAATTACACTTTTTAGGAGCTATGACTTTATAGGTATTGGCTGACTCACAGTAATTAAGTAGTATATTTAAACTTAATTATGGATTAATTACTAGTAATTTAGACTACATTAAAAACTAATCAACTAATGATTTATGACGAATGATTGACCATTTGAATGACCTGTATGATTACAAGAAGGTACATTTTGCTTAGCAGTGGAACAATGACACCTGGGCATCTAAGCTAGCATGATGTTATCATATAATAATACAATTAACATTTTTGTTTTATGGAAGAAAGAACCCATCAAAATGAAAATATAACAGACCATATAACTTTGAACGTAATCGCCGGCTGCTTATACATAGAATACAATACAACACCAAAAGATTTGCTCAGATAATATAATACTTCGTACTTATAGATATGCCAAAAGTGAAATGTCTCTTTTGCTTGTAACATCACCGACTCAAAATCCTCTACCATCGCTCATCGCAATGGAATTCTCCTGCGCGTATTTTGTTGCAATTTATTATTTTATTAATCTTTACGTTTCGTTTATCGTTTACAAATTACTTACACCTAAAACGAGTAAGCAAACTTGACAAATGTTTTAAAGGTGAACAAAACACTGAACATGTGTGTGAAACAATGCTGTCCCATTGTTGGGCAAAGACCTCACCTTTCTCCCTCTAAACTGATATTTCTAGCCACGTTAGCCCCGCAAACATGATCAAATCGTCACACCACCTTCGCCGCGATCGACTTCGCCGGCGATGTCCACCCTCCGGCGTCCAGTGAGTCACGACCTTCGACAACCTCTCCGTGCGACGTGGCTAGCCACTCCCACTTTAGTTCGGCTGTTTTAACTCCAATAACAGGAACTAGAGTTGAGATGTATGATCACGCCTTGCCGCACGCCGGCTGCGAGTATTACGCACCTAAACTTCCTGAAGAACCTCATCATTTCAGCAATAAGTGCAGTGTCTATGTCCTACTAGAGCATCTCCTACCGGCGGCGTTGTTACTCACATCTGTCATCATCTAAGCATAGTATTTTTTTTACATCTACACTAACATTATGAACAGGTAAAGTTTTGCAAGAGGAGAAAGAATAGTACAATAGTAGTACTTTATTGCAGTGTCATCACTACATATTATAAAACAAAGTGCTCCGCCGCGTCTCTCTCGTCTGTTCGCGATAAACTCAAAAATTACTGCACCGATTTTCATGCTTTTTTCACCAATGGATAGAGTGGTTCCCGAGGAAGGTTTTAGTATATAATTTTTCAAGTTTTTGTATACATTGGCTAAAATATAAAGATTTTTGTTGGAGGTGTCGGAAAAAAATAGACCGTCTGGGAGCTTTACTTTTGGTCGTGATAACCGACATCCAAGCGGGCGAAGCCGCGGGCATCAGCTAGTCAATAATAATAAAGCGATTTTAGACAACTTTTTTATTTATTTAGTAATAATCATTCTCCCGATGCTTGTTTAGGCAACAACTCACGGAGACCTGATTTGGGACCTCTAATTTGTAGATTCTATTATATATATAGATAGTATATAATAAAAGATATAATATGTATAGATAGACCATCGACATTTTTTTTTCATCTCAAAATATCCTATACTTTCATAATAATAGAATATTTTTTCGTTATATGCCTTTTAAAATAAATTGTACAATAGGGAATATGCAAGAAATACAAAACTCATTTTATTTATTAAAAATGCCTTGCATTGGTGCATAAAACATTGTGGTACACTTGTTTAAGTTTCTAAAACATCACTTATTTTACAATTTATTGTTTTGTGTAGCATGTTTTTGGTGAAACGGAACGCCGATAGTGACGTCAAAGTCTATGTGTCAAAAAAACACTTTCATTGGAAAAGTAGGTAAAGTTTCACTAAGATTTTATTACAATATTGCTATCGCAATTTTTGCTTGATTATAGCACACACATTAAGTAAAATTACTTAATTAAGGCCCAAAAAATAGATGTAAACAAGGCAGATTGAGGTAAATGACGACACATCATGGCCGCGACAGTCACGGACGTTTGAACTGTCATAGAAAAATGTAGGAGTTTAATATTATTTTTGAGCGGCAAACTTAGTTGAACTTAAGTTTTAATACTTTTCTTGAGTTGATAATATGTACTGTATTTTATTGATTTAAGTGAAGAAAAAATTATATGCATATTCCCTATTAGCGTAACACCAAAATGTAAGAGGGCTCTTAATAATAATTCGTTACCCGTGTGTGCGGGGCTGGTCGCGTCATCGTCATCAGTCTGGTACTCCAGTGGCGGCGTCTCTTCTATGGGCAGGTGGAGCGATGACCTGATGGCGTTGATCACGCCGCCTGCTTGGGGCTCTGGTTCAGGGTAGCCGGTCTGAAAGGGTTAATGGAATTTATTTATCTCCTCTCCGTATGTGGGACTAGGCCATTATCGACCACGCTGGCCCAGTTGGACATACTGTTGCATGTTTCTTCAAAATATCTTCCTTCACAGTAAACTGATGACGAGATTAAGATCTGCCATTGTTTGTCTCTGCATTACCCAAAGGTTGACTGCTAGAAAATACTTTCGGCTATAAGTCTGCTTCTATTCATATTCATGAAAATACAAATGCTATTACATGTTTATAAATAATGAGCAAACCTGCAGGAAGTTGACAAAGTCTGTGCTAGTGAAGAGCAGGCGGTGTTCAGCGATGAACTCCAACAGCAACTTTATAGTTTTAGCTCTCTCACTGATCACCTGGAACATAGCATTAAACTGATGATTTTACACATATTTCCATTCTCAATCTGAGGGGATATCCAATCTGCCTAATTATTTTAAGTTTTTAATTTTAACTGACAAAATAAAAACTGAAAAGAAAAAAACAAGTTCAGGAAACAGGACATATTGACTGCAACAGTCGGGATCCATATTGGATGTAATGATTTTAGTCTAAATTATTTAATGGGTCCCGACTGCGCAGTCGGGTAAAAACATAACCCTCCTTCTGGCGCAGTCGGGTAAAAAAAGAGGTAACAAAAAAACAGGGTGCTCAATTCGTTCGGTGCATTTTTTTTTTCATTAAGTATTTTAAAGCACTACTATTTAATGAAGGTCTGGAGTCGATCTGATGATGGAGCTGAAAGACAGCCGAGAGAACTCCTTAACGATTTACAGCAATTACCTGGTGTTTGGGCTTGATTAATTTATATTGATGAAAAACTTTACACCTAGATGGGTTGTAACTGTCATTAGGGGTCTGATCCCCTGACTCCTCAACGTTTTACTGTAGCTTCCTTGTGTTTGGACTTAATTCATTTCTATTGATGAGAACTTTGCACCCATATAGGTTAGTGCCATTACAGGTCTGATGTTGGAGACCATAGACAGTCGAGGGAATTCCTCGACGATTTACAGCAGTTACCTTTTGTTGGGCTTACTTCAAATGTTTCAATATGTTCAGTTCGTACAAAAATTATACCTTATTAAGATTGAAGTTTGCATAGCAAATATTTGTACCTATAGGATACAACTAAAATCAGAAAAATAAAAAAACCTTTTTTGAAAAAAATAAAATCGATTTCAAAAAACAAAAACGTAAAAAATAACCTTAGTTTCAGAAGTCAGTAGAAAATAAACTGAATCAAACTAGCAAGTCACCGACTTCTGAAGCTAAGGTTATTTTTCACTTTTTTGTTCTTTATAAATAGGGGTTGATTGACATACTCCTTCGGAATTATAATCGATTCTGTTAAAATTTAGCAGTATTATGTAGTTCTGATGACACTACAACATAATGGTCACCTGAAGTGAATAAAACGAAACTGAAAATCGAAAAATAAAACTGTAAAAATTAACTTTCAAAGTGAGGGAGCCCCTTTAATTTTTCGTTTGTTGTAAAAGCCGCATCAGAAATACACATTCTGTGAAAATTTCAATTGTCTACCTATCACAGATCATGAAATACAGCCCGTGAGTGTTTTTCCTTTTATACAACAGTTTACCTTGTTTCTATGGGGAAATGGGCCAGGTTGCCATGAGGAAACAAACTCTTAAAGGAAACAAACTATTTAAGGTTCCATCCAGAACAACTATGTTCTACCATGTTACCGAGTTTGGTTTCCGTAATTGGTTTTATTATGAGGCAGAAAAAATGTAGTCCTTCAAGTGGACCAGTCAACCTGAAGTACACTGAGCAGGCGTCGTCGAGCAGCGTGTGAAAGGGCTGCTGGTTTCCCATGAAGCATAGAGGAATGTTTATATTAGAAGCATTTTTGATTGATACTGTGATTAGAGGAGCTCGTGGCTAAATAACAACAGTTGCTCGGATCGATCTTTAGATTAAGCCGTGCTTGTGTAGCTTGGTCTGTGGATGGGTCCACCCATTACATACCGAGTTTACTCCGTGCCTCGGAAAGCGCGTTAAGCAGTTGGTCCTGGCTGTCATTTGTAAAACTTTGACAGTCGTTACAGGTAGTCAGTGACCCAAAAAGTCTGACAACAAGTCTCAAAAGAAGGGGTTTATTGTGTTACCCAGTAATAACTGGGTTGTGGAGGTCAGATAGGCAGTTGCACCATGTAAAATACTGGTATTCAGCTGCATTCGGTTAGACTGGAAGCCGACCCTAACATAGTTGGGAAAAGGCTAGGCAGACGATGACTGTGATTAGAATGCAAATATTCTTATGATGATTTATAATAATTCAACAATTAAAATTTAAGCATACTGACCTCATTCTGAAATCTTTTAAAGAAGCTATATCGTGGCAGTGATGGGAAGGTTCCTCGCAGATGCAGCCCTGCGTGCAGGGAGCGCATGCTCTTGTGGAGCCGCTGCACATCGCTGTAGCGCTTCCATACTGACACCACCGTCAGGGCTTCCGGAGACTGTATGGGGAACAGCTGGAATTGTGACACGAGTATTTTAATTTGAAGCAGCCACAATGTTTCAAAGAGTGCACTCGCTTTGAGCGCACATAGCACGGATTTTTGAAATATTAGTGCAGCCTCAAATACAGTCCCTGAAAGAAGAGGACTGTTTGATTGGATGTCATTTTTTCTGGATGGGAATTTTCTATCTCATTGGTTCTACCATAAAACATTATTTTCTGAATGCTGAAATCTGTATCACTTTAGATATGCAGAAGTTGTGAGAAAAACATAACCCTCCTTCTGGTGCAGTCAAGTAGAAATTAATAGTTAAAAGATGTCTAAGACTAAAAATAATGGCCACCAAATCAATATTCTAACTATGAAATTTTAAACCTAGAATATTAATAGAAAGAGTAGGCAGAAGATTAATATTTTCAAATAATCCATTGATTTGTAATCATTATTATTAAAAAATTGTGCAGCAAATTACTCATTGTTGTTGTTTATTGTTTACATCTTCATCGCCATTGCAGAAGTCAGGTAATATCTGTTTGTATATTTATTGGCATGGTTGCAGAGGAATTATTACAATTTATTTGATTATATTACATTAAAGGACAAAACAAAAATCTGATCAGTCAGCATAGAAGTTTTTATTTTTTTATTTTGGTGCTTGTTACTGTTCTGTCATTCGTTGAATGCATACTTTCTTTATGTTCGGAGTTTTGTGAATATTCTAAAGTTACCCAACCAGAAAGGGAGCCATGCAAATATTGTGCAATTGATGAATCATTTTATTAATTACTAAATAATTTATTTATCTATTAAAATACATTACCCTCTGCTATCTTCAACTACTCTCTCAATTTCAATTTAACTAAGTTATCATGACACTTTAATTTGGCCTAGTTATTCAACGTTAAAAGTAAAAGGAAAAAGTGTTTATTAAATAGGTATTTTGGATAAGAATCAGGTTTTACTTTTAACTACGGTTTATTATTGAGAGTTAATATCATTTCTACGATATATACCGGAATATTTACCACTGAAGTGATCTTGTAAATAGTAAATCCATTCTTGTGTTTTGCTGTTTCGTCAACTACGAACCGGCGAACCCACTTGTCTTTGGCCGACATTGCAAAAAACGCCAGTTATACTTAATTTTACACGATCACATCACTATTTATACCATCGCCAAGCGTATACGACCTAAAAATCATAATTCATCACTGAAAATAAGCGAAATTATCCAGATAAATTCACAAAACTGACTAATCGAACAACGAAGAAACTGGTACATCTACACAAAAAGTTGCATTTGCATTCGCGTTCCAGCTGGCACGGCACACGTCATGTCATAAGTCAAGCACTCGCTTTTCCTATTTCATTTCTTCTCATGGGTGTCACGATGAGCTGTCTCTTTCTAAATGCACCTTATGTCAAATCGTTGATTTTGTTTTCATTTTACGTCAACATCTGACATTATTCAAAACTGAAAAAAGTCCTTCACAAAACAATCTATCAGAAAGTTAGAAGTTTGGAAGCCTGAATAATACGTATCGTCGCGTCGGTATAATATAACATAAAGGAAGAGGAATATAGCTTAATTAACCTCTATAAATATCAAAAAACTGAGGAGGGTTGTGTTGAAAATTTTTGGTTGGTTTGAAAATGTTTGAGATTTGGAAGTAAATTAATTAATAAGACCTATTTGTTGGAAATATCAATTAGTCAAATTATGTAGATGTCATTACAGTGCTTGCCTCTCTGTACCAGTAGTTTTTAACTTTTACGATAGGTGTCGTGTCGCGATTGTTTGATGCGTCTGATAATCCATTCCACAGCCTAGATGTCGCTTTTAGTACCTATATTGTATGCAACAGTGTTTGTAACTTGAAAATGTTGAAATATAACAAAATTACACTAAGCATTTTCGGTATTTAACTATTATTATTGAATTTGTAACATTAAGCATTCATTTTAAATGTAACTGAGACAAATAACAGTAAAAACAAAAGTAAAGGTGCTACAACTCGAAGGCGATAGGTCAAGCTTGCAGCTTCATTACTTATCCCCACTCTGACTCACTTAACCGAATGACGCGCGGCGAGAGGTTGTGCCAACTTGTGTTTCGTCCGTTCCGTGTCGTGTTTCTCGCGTCCTCGAGTACTTTGTAATAATACTTTTCCTTTGAGACATGAATGGAACTAGTGCTACGCAAACAGACAAACCTTAAGAACTGTTGCACAAGAACCATATTCGAAAAATGTGTTATCAATAACGTGTGATTTGTTTTTTGTGTAGTGTTTGAAAAAAGTTAAGTAAACAACCGGATATAAACAAGATGGGTTCAAAAATCGAGTACGTGGATTCATCACATTTATACGCGACCAACTATGTCCGCAATTCGAAAGCTATCGGTGTGCTTTGGGCGATATTCACCATTTGCTATGCGATTATAAGCGTTGTGGCTTTTGTGACCCCAGAGTGGATTGGTGATTTAGAGACTGAATACCCGAGAAAGTTCGGGTTGTGGCAGATATGCAGAGCAGATGAGGCTCTGGAGGACTGTAAAGGAAGACTCGATGATTTCCTATCGATAAATGGGCTTGTGTTTAAGATTGCGACTGTGTTAGTAGGCATAGCGGTCGCCCTGGCCCTGTTTACGATCTGTGCAATGTTGTTGTTCTTCTTTTGTCAATCGACGACGGTGTTTCATATCTGCGGCTGGCTGCAGCTGTTGTCTGGTGAGTTTTAATGGGAAAACTCCCTATACTTAGTTCAAAGCATGTCTACATCATTAGATAAGGTACTAACTAAGGTAATAACCTACTAACTCATTTAAATAGTCATCTAACAAAGTTCTTACACTAACCTCGAACTTTAGAAAACAAAGGATAACATCTAAATGTTTTTCAAAAGCTGTAAACCAGTTAAAAAGGAGGGAACTGGCACACCAGACACACAAAATATCATTTTTATCGACTTCAGAATCGGTCATAAATTGTCCTGAGTGAAAGTTTTGCATAGGTACCTACCTACTTAAAGCCGACTTCGATTGACCTTGCTTTGAGTTAATCGTTAAACAAGTCTTGAGTGGTACAGACGTAGGTGATTATATAGCAGTACGTATGTGTAGCCCAGACAGGTGTGTACTAAGCACCAAACATCCGGTACGGACAGGTGCTGGATTCCAACACTACGAGTATCCTGAAGCTACCTGCTAACGGCAAAAATGAAAGGCGTTTAAAATGCCAAAGTTGACGTGGCTGAGGACAACATTGGACAATAGATTTATAGACTCTGTTGAACAGTGGGTATTAGAAAATGTAAAATACCATGCGGCGCAGGTATTTCACAGTGATTCGTTTTCGATCACGGCGATTTGAAAAGAATTAATAAAGAATGTTAATGAGCAGCAATGGGTTGGAGTTTAGCCCTACGGAGTTTTATAGGCCCTATGGAGCGAGGACTTAATAAACTGAGGGCCCATAACTCAAAAACGGTGTGTCGCGTCGTCGTAGGGCCATGCATCTCAGACTCATAAATGGTTTCTATGGACAAGGTCAACCTGAGCTGCAATAAAAAAAAAACTAAATCCCAATTATTATTTTCTTTGTTTTATTTGCTGCTCAGTATCCCTGAGGGCTAAGCGTAAACTCCTACAAATCTGTCCCTAAGACGACCCACTGAACCAGCAATGCAAGTTGTTTAATTATTTTGTAAAGAAAAACAGGAAAATCGAGATCTACTTCCATGTGTTGTGATAATTAATTAAAAATGAATTGAATAAATGAAGGATTCTCTTCTCAAACAACCTGATGCCTTCTGTAGTGAAAGTGGTCTAAAACTTTTTAGTATCTTTATAACATTGAGTACCTATTTCAGTAATTACAAACAGTGGTAATTTTATGATCTCCAGCAGTTTATAAACTCGCCGTACTTTCAACGACGTTGTATTTTTAGAATACATAACGGATCCAATTTCGTCAAAACAGCGACAGCAAACAAATAATCTACTCACGTGGTAAAGGTAAAGCTTACTTTTGATTTTGCCATAACGTCTTTGAAAAAGGAATCTTACGCAGCTTTACGCAAGTAAACAGCATCTTTGGGTTTATGTGGATATCAGTAGGTAGGTAGTTTCGAATGTCCAGAAATCTTTGAGCTTACTTTTATACCATGTGACCTCTGAATCTTTTCGTTTTATATCGATTCGAGACCATTTTCTAATGTTAAGTGGTCTTTATCAAAAGCATTATGTCTAGTAATCTGAGCAATAAGCAATAAGAAAAAAGACGAAAACAAAAAAAAAAAAAAAAAAAGGAAGACGTGAAACACAAGTTGAAGGATTTTGGCAGGAAAGGCTTACCAACTTGCAACGTGGCTTACCAGTGATAATGGCTTTCTTAAAGCATAGCAGTTCTGAAATATTTTGGTGCACATGATGTACCTATATCCAACACGACATACTTAGGTACTGGTTTTTGGCACAACTTATGATATAGACACTTCACGGAACCATTGAATTCTGATCACCTCTTACGGGAAAAGGGCGCGCCGATGCAGCCGGTGTCGAAAGTATACCCATAAACGCAGGAATCCAGAACTAGCGTACCTAATTGTCAACTGAGAAAAGTGGTTTAAAACTTCACCTTCCCAGAATCAAATTTAATCCCGGTGGGAGGTGTTTTATGTTCGGGTCTCTCGAGATTGTAGTCGCATTGATCGATCAGATAAAAATTCGTTATGGCTTCTTGATTTAGTAGCGAAATATATATCTGCATATCTGTGGGTACGGGAGTGCCCCCGTCAAGACGAGCCAAGCGAAGCGCAAGGGCACTACCTACCTTTTCTCGAAGCGCTTCGTCGTTTTTTTGAACCCTCATAACTTGGGTTTGGATTATACCAGATAAACAAAATTCTCGGGATATGTTGTCAATAGCGGACTTATTAAAAGTTTTGTAATACGAACAAATTTAGACCGTGGTTTTGCAGATAAGCCTGGACTTTATAGTCCAGGTTTAAACCAAGGTTTATTCAGCTTTTTGTAATAAGACTGATGAAGTTTGAATTGCATAGCTCATAAACTTGAGATTTTATTTTATCTAGAAAACCCTGATTTCGTCACTGATGATCATGAAAATACATAATTTTATGGTACTTACCAATGTCCTAGAAAGCTGAAATTTAGCAGTCAAGTGCGTGTCGGGCCACGCGCGGTGTAGGGTTCCGTAGTAGCCCGTTATATTATAGATTATCTTTTTCAATGCAAGTCTTTACCCGTTATAAACAAGCAACTACTTCATCTTAAGTCACTTTAAAGGATTTTGTACCTATTTGGTACAAAATTATCCAACACCCAAGTTCAACGACTATTACTGCTAAACTAATAAAGTTATCTTATCCGCTATTATTTTCCTTTAAAGTTCATGAAATGCACTATAATAATGATTTTTTCCAGATTTTTCAAGCCAGGAGTTTGCAGTGCAATTTTTTGTTCACAAATTTGCACTTTAAAGTTAATTATTTCGTAAATGAAGTAAATCAAAAAATAGTATTAGCAAACCCTTATGTCATTTTAAAAGACCTTTTACCACTTTGATATACACACACCCCTACAAAATTACAGCTTTCTAGTACTAACGGTCTCTTAGCAAAACCTCGGACAGACAGCCACATATTTTGACTAAGGTGTAGAGTTCGTGAAGTTAGACCTTGTAGAGTTAGGGCGTGTAGAGTTAGAAGCTTGGCTCTACATGAGATCTGATAACTTTTTGACAGCGAGTCATATGGTCTCGTCTTGGCAACATTTGACATGAAAATGTTTTTATTCGGATTCCGATTACTATGTAGCGCTCACTAGAACAAATTGAATTCGAAACCGTATAATATGAGTAATAAGTTAATACTAAAGACAACGAAACCGGTAAAACGCCTTAGTCATGCAACTAAAATTTTGCACAAAAATGTAGCGCAACCTGTAATGGGTATGTTATAGACGCTTAACCATGTCTATTTGGACACTTAACTAGTTAACCGGTCTACGAAACCTAATTCCGTACTTGATTGATTTGCCCCATGACGCGAGAGTGATTAATAAATAACTAATAAATGTGTCCAAGCTAACGAACTAGCGAACCATCATCTGCCTAGCCTTTTCCCAACTATGTTGGGGTCGGCTTCCAGTCTAACCAGATGCAGCTGAGTACCAGTATTTTACATGGAGCAACTGCCTATCTGACCTCCATAACCCAGTTAGTACTGGTAATTTAATACGATACCCCTTGGTAAGACTGTTTGTCAGACTTTTTGGGCCACTGACTACCTGTAACGACTCAAAGATCTACAAATGGCAGCCGGGACCAACAGCTTAACTTGCTTTCCGAGGCACGGAGGAAACTCTGTATGTAAGGATAGGCACTCATCCACAGACCAACCTAGGTCGACCCGAGCAGCTGTTATTATTTAGCCACGAGCTCCCGAGCTCCTCCGAACGAACTAGCGAACCAAATGCTTTTAAATTTGAAAGACACTGATTTCATTTTTAATTTGTATATCAAATTGGGTAAATACTACGAAAACCAATTTAGATTTTAGAGCATCGTCACAGATATCACTTTGAATACTCAAAATATTGACGATATAAGTGATACGGAATGGAATTCAACTCTACATGGACCTCAAAATGCCGTAAAGCCATTGTAAGTAGTCATTGATGCGGACGACCGGTGTTAACATAATATCGCACAATTGCGAACGAAGCCCCATGTATGTCTGACCTCATCAAGTTGCGAGTTCACTACTCGTGAACCGCTACGTGACCGGAAAAAATATTCTATAGAATATGTGCGAGAAGCGGCGGACTAGATTTTCTACGATGTGTTAATTGGCAACTGAGAAATTGCAACATTTCTCTATGTTGAAGGTATTTTTCTCGTTTTTCATTAAGCGAAAGATTAACAAAAAAAATAGTAGTCTACGACATGAACTATTCCTAAAGGAAATTACAAGATCACTAAGATAAACCAAAAGGAACATCTAAACTCCATCCACTTTCTTGCAATTTCAACGTTTCTTCATCCAGATGCAATTCACTCGATTTAAAAATAATCTAAAATGGCATTTCATTAAAAATATCGTAACATGTAAGTTCAAACCAAACCTTAATAATTCTGATCCAGATAAGAGTGATTATTCTGTCATTGGGTACCAGAGAAAATTGTGTAAGTGCCTTAATAACTTTAAAGGTATAAATAAAATACTACGCACGGACAATGAATTTGCCGCTCTGTCCAATTTGGCATCATAAAAAGTAAAAGTCGACTATGATTGTCTATGATATAATGATGACGGACATAAAGTTTCGCGCCATATAGTGCGGCGACGCGGCGTCAGAAAAAATGCACGTTCTAAAATAAAGCTGATCCATACAAATAGACAGCTATTTTACGGATTTGTGATTCGTTTAATAATCAGAAATTGGTATTTAAAAGCGCCATCTATCATTAAAAAGATTAAGTGAGTGTGTTAAATTTTATAATTTAGTGATTTAGTGCCTCTAATTGGTTACGCCACCCGCTTGTTTCACTATAGTTAACTTTTTTCCAACGATCAGTGGTACATTAGCCCTAAAAAAAAGTCATGGAGAGATGCAGATGCCTTTGCCCAGCAGTTGGATGAAATAGGCTAACTACCTATTTTTTTTCTCGAGTTGTTTAATTGAATAAAATCTACTGCAAAGTTACAATAATGGTAATTGGGCAGGAAAATGCTAGCCCGATTAGGGTTACCATCTGACCGGATAAATCCGGTCTTGACCGGATTTTTAATGCCAATACCGGACTTTCGCCCGGATTTTGTGCCAGACCGGATTTTTCGACTCATACCGGACGAAAGAAAGAAACAGAATATCAGTGGAGTCCTTTAGAGCCATCGTATTTACAAAGTATAACTGGAAAGATTATAGTTGTGAGCAATTCTTCAATCAAATATTTGCGTTCAAAAACAAATTTTAAAAGGTATGTCTACTAATAAAAAAGAACACTTTATAATTAACACTTTTACGTTTAACTTTTGCTTACTGAACATGATTTATTATTTTTATAACTTTGAATAAAAAATTCAGGAAAAGAAATACTTTTTTGCCGAAAATCAGGATTTTTCATCCTCCAAGACCGGATTTCCGATTTTAGGCCCTGGTAACCCTAAGCCCGATCACCCAGCATTACCTACTGCAGCAATGCAAGGCGTTTTTAAGACGAAGTGTTATTATCAATGTGTTGACATCGTGGGAACTTTGCTCATCCGCTGTTCTTCATTGGACACTGATTACTTGCACTAAATGCATCGGCCACAAAAGCGGTGATTATTTTATTAAAATACTGTCTTTACATTCATATGGCAATTAGGTTAGAAAATTATATTCGTCAATGAATATTTTAGTTAGCATATTTTCGGAAATATAAATTAGTAAGCAGTTGATTCATAATACTGAATGGATTATTTTTACGTTGGGAGTAGCTCACTAGTAGTCACCGTAAGCAAGTATTTTTATTTGCCTAAAATATGTTATATTTTAGATTGTTATAAAACGTTTTAGAGCAGGATACATTCCGCCTTAAGATTAAACTATTATAGATTTGATTTTTTGTTTGTTTGTTACGATTTAACTCAAAACCTCCTTGACCGATTTATAAAATTCTTTCACCACTACAAAGCTACATCTTCACCGAGTAACATAGGCTATATTATATTTAAAAGAAAACCGACTTCTGAAGCTTGACCTTTGTTTGATTGATTTGGTGTTTTTGTCACCGGCTTCTGAAGCTAAAGTTATTTTTCACTTTTTTGTGTTTTTCCTTCTTTTGTGTTTTTTTTTTTAATTACTTTATTCAAATGTAATCCGCTACGATCACGGCACTCCTGTAAGCGACGTCTAAAACTATTGATGACTGTGCGGCAAGTCAGTTCTGTAATGTTAGCCATTTCTCTTTAAATGTTTTCTTTTAGGGCCTCAATTGACCGCGGGTTTGTGTCATACACTTTAGATTTCAGATAACCCCATAAGAAAAAGTCCATCGGGGTTAGATCCAGACTATGTGGCGGCCAGGAAATGTCTCCTCTTCGAGGGATCACTTTGTTGGGGAAAAGTTGACGAACGACGGGCATAGCAGTGTTAGAGGTATGGACCGTCGCTCCATACTGTTGAAACCAGATCCGCGTATTGTAGCCTGGAAAATTCTGCATCGCTGGTGTAAAAAGTCCTCGATCATCGCTACATATCGCTATGAATTAACTGCAACTGCGCGATCTCTGCCGTGGGTAGGATTTTCATGAACAGACTGTAACACTGTGTCGATGTTTTCTTCAGTCCGTGATATCCTTGGTCGACCCAACCGCTTTTTATCTAACGTCGAACCAGTTTCTCAAACTGTCCCACCCAGTTCCTGATCGTTTGAACAGTTAAAGTTGTGTAGATTGCGATGTTCTCGAATTTACGCCGCGCAATGGTTGCCGAATAATTGTTCCGATAAAACTCGCGCATACAAAAAGCACAATCCGCACCGGTGAAACCTGGAAACTGACTACCCAGAAACCGAACGTACTGTTTTTGCCCTGCACGCGCCGTCCCACGCGTCGAATGCATTTCATTCGAAATTTACATTTTAAAGGATTTATGGGCCACTCTGTATTATGCCCATCGGTAACCGGTATACGGTAGCCAAACACATTGAATTTTTTTTTAAATTAGAAATTGTTTTATTCATAGAGAATCAGAGCATTATCTATAACTGTCATTTCACCTTCATTAGCAAGTTATTCGTTTCGTGCCATCAACAAAAAATAGAATAGAATAGACATTGTGTTTTTTAATTATGAAATTGTAAAATTTTGACAGAAACTAAAGTCATTTCGCCAAATGCGATTTAAAAAAATATATTCTTATCGGTATTATTATTTTTTCTTAAGTTGTCTAATAAATAAGTTAGGTTTACTGTTTTAATCAGCAACCGTGATGAATCTAACCAGTTTTCCGGAGGATTATAGGTGCCCAACGAATAGGGACATCATAGCTTATAAGCTGGCTAAAAAGTCTCCCGCAAAAGCTTTAGAGGAAATTAAAGAAGCCCAGGAAATAGCTCAGCAAAAGGAGATCACACGTGAAGTGCAACGCGCTGGAGCTCCACAGGAAACGCCTCAACCAGATATAAAACGACCACCACCACCACCTGAAGGAGTTGTTCAGCACCTGCCGGGTTTAAAACCTGGTCCAGATGGCAAAGTTGACTGGGCTCCGCTAGGAGGCATGACTGGTACAAGGCCGGATGTTAACAAGTATTCTATAAGTAGATATTCCATCAGCGAATGGAGGAAACATAACGAAGCTACTTTAGACCCTGCAATAATAAATGAGTCTAACATCGTAGATTACAACGCTAAGACTTCTATGATGCAAGCATTTGGAAACATTGATAAAAAGCAGTGGGAGAATGAAAAAAGGTTAAAGCAAAAGGCAAGAGATATATTCAGATGGAAAGTAGAGGTAGAGAAAGCTTGCAAGACCATCACCGATGAAGTCGAAATGCTGGAAATCGATAGACAACGGCTAAAAGGTGCTTCCAGAGTGTTGATGTTACCTGAGTCGATTTCTAAAGAATGTTTAGACCTTCGTTCAAATCGATTTAAACCAGATTTGGTGGCAGACCTTGCAGAGCAGGAGTTAATTAAAGAAATGAAACTTGTGAGTGAAGTCAGAGGTGTTTTGAAAAATACCCTCACTAGTATAGAAGAGCAAATGGCAGTTAACAAAGCAGCTAAGCACAGGATAGAATATGATTGGTGTGACAAAACTATGGCTTATAATACAGAATCCATCAATTTAAGTCTCAGCCCAAAATCTAATACCATAATGTTCAGGCCTGGCTCTACGAGATTCGGTGAAAATACTGCACCATTGGAGTATTGGGAGTATTTTTGTCGAGAAAATGTACAAAGCTGTGAGACAGCTCGACAAAAATCAGCTGACTTAAGAGGCAGCTTAAACGCTATTTTAGTGAACAATGGCAGAAAGTTGCGCAACCAAGCCGATAGAACTGACATGGCATTGGCAGAAACTGTAGCAATTACCACCGAAGTGTGCACTAAACTTGAAGAAAACTTGAGAACTACACTGCAAAGAACTGCTGATATGGAAGCTTTGATAGAGGACCTGAAACAATCTGTAAGAAAAATGGATGCAGCGATGAAGTTAGCTCAAACCAGACTTGACAATAGAAACAATTGGAGACCGCATGGAGAAAGCGTTAGGGATCAGCCACATATGGGTTTGATTGATCAAGTTAGGAAGATTCATGAGACGGTGACGTCACTTCTTGGACAACTGAACAATGCTGAGAGGTTGAGACGTGACTTGTTGCGGAAGAGAACTGAACTGGAAGAAGCGATAGCAGCAAAGAGGAAGTGTCTGAACATAGACCGGGACCGATGTGGGATGGTTCGTTCTCACTACCCGTCAGCCTCAGAATTAGCTGGATACTAAAGTTATGGGCTGTTTTATTAGAGCTTTAATTTTCTAATATTATTTTGTTCTGAAATTATTTCGAATATTTTGTATGTACTGAATTTATGGACTGTTTTGTTAAAGCTTTAGTTTTCTATGCGTTATTGTAGTTTCGATTAATTTACTCAGATTTTTAAATATTAATTGATTTAATGACATGAATAACGTTGTTTCAATCACAGGTGGTAGCACTGGTAGCATCTATACAATACACGTAAATAAAAAACCGACCAAGTGCGAGTCGGACTCGCTCATGAAGGGGTCCATACCATCGTAGTAGGGGCCCGCTTTAATATTTAGGGTTCCGTAGTCCTGACAAGGAACCCTTTTAGTTTCGTCATGTGCGTCTGTCTGTCTGTCCGTCTGTCTGTCTGTTCGAGGTTTTGCTAAGCGATCGTTAGTACTAGAAAGCTGTAATTTTGTAGAGGTGTGTATATCAATAACGCCGTCAAAGTGGTAAAATTAAATTTTGGATTTCTTTTCCCCTACATGTGTAGTGGGGATGACTTTTTTTTCGTCATCTACCCCATCGTATTGGGTATCGTTGAATAGGTCTCTTAAAATGACTTAGGGGTTGCTAATACTACTTTTCGATTTAATGCTCCATTTACGGAATATGTATATTTGTCTTTAAAGTGCAAATATTTGTTCCAGTCCCCCCCCCCCCCCCCTCTAAAAGCTAAACTGCGGGCTTGAAAAATCTGGCAAAATTCATGATGATAGTGCATTTCATGAAATTTAAAGGAAAACTATGGCGGTTAGGATAACTTTATCAGTTTAACAGTAATAGTCGTTGAACTTAGGTGTTGGATAATTTTGTACCAAATACAAAATCCTTATTATAAATCCTATAGAGTGACTAAGATAAAGTAGCTGCTTTTCTATAACGGGTAAAGACTTGCATTGAAAATCAAAATCGAAAATACAAAAAAAAAAAACCAATAAATTATCATAAGTTTCACAACGTTGCCGCTAGATGGCGCTGTACCAACGGGTTCGTACTATGTTGTGATAACGGGCTACTACGGAACCCTACACTGCACGTGGCCCGACACACCTGGTTTTTTTTTGCAGAAAATAGTCGTCCCAAAGTAAAGGCAAGATCGTGGTGAAATCGATGTTTAAGTAGAAGTCGAAGTAGCCCCGCTGCGCGAGGCTCCAATCTGTCAGCAGGGTTTAAAGTAACCTTACACGAAGGAGATGGCAGGGTCTTGATTCGCTCACTTGACCCTACCATCCCCTTCGACCCTAACCTGTTTGAGTCGAGGTGCCACAAGTCCCGAGCTCGTTTCGCACGCTCTGGCTTCCTATGTTATTCTTGCCATGCCTTTTTAGGGTTCCTTACCTCAAAAAGAAAAAACGGAACCCTTATAGGATCACTTTGTTGTCCGTCTGTCTGTCAAGACCCTTTATCTCGGGAACGCGTGGAGGTGTCGAGTGAAATTAAAACCATATACTTAAGTCTACCTCTCCCTTGAAGCTGTGAAAAAAACAAACTTCTAAGTTAACGTAAAAAAAGCTACAGCAAAGAGGAAGTGTCTGAACATAGACCGGGACCGATGTGGGATGGTTCGTTCTCACTACCCGACAGCCTCAGAATTAGCTGGATACTAAAGTTAGGGGCTGTTTTGTTAGAGCTTTAATCTATACATATAATAAAATCGTTGAGCAAAAAATCTGTTCATTGAAGATTAAAAAAAAACCAGCCACAATAAGGAACTCAATATATTAAAAATTTTTTTTTTTTAAATCGTTTGTTTGTTTGTTTGACCGCGCATCACGTAAAAACTACTGAACCGATATTGTTGAAATCTTCACAAATCTATGTAAATAAATTCAGAATAACATTTAGGCTATAGAAATTTTGGATTTTTTTGGAAAAAGAGGATGAAAGGGTGAAAGGTAAAGTTAATATGAATTTTTTTTAGATTGTTCTAGAATCATGAAACTCAGAACAAATACTTATTAATAAAAATAAAGAAATACCTGTTTTAAATTTTTTTTTTAAATCTCATCGTTATATTTCTTTTTGTATTTAAATTGTTTGCATTTCTATATTTCTTATTTTTTCGTGAAATATTTTTCCAAAAAGTAATAGACAAGTATGGAAAAAGAATACAATCATGCTGCGCCGACCCCAAATAAATTGGGATAAGGGCAAGAGTATGACGATGATTTCTCCAAAAAGTAGTATAGCCAACGAAGCCTGATAAATTCACGTGTTCTTGCCGTGCAAGAACTGTGCTGTGCTATTCGCAATAATCAATAATCCATACGCCGTTTACGTAGATTATATTTACAGCTATATTGTTATTGGCCTCATTCCATGCATCTTGGTGAGAATTTAAGACCTGCCTGGACTGTCATCGAAGGTCTGACGGTGGAGACAAAAGTCAGTTGCAAGAGGTTCGCAACAGTTTGCAGCAGCTATATCGTGTTTGAGCTCATTTCATGGACCTTGCTGAAAACTTAAACTTAGCTAGAGTATGACTTTCATCGAAGGTCGACGATGGAGACGGAAGGCACTTGCAAGAGATCATCAAGAGTTTACAGCATCTATATCGTGTTTGGGCTCATTTTATGCACCTTGATGACAACTTTCGACGTAGATGGAGTATGACTGTCATCAAGTGTCTAAGGATGATAACGTAAGACTGAGGAGGCTGGCGAGAGAAGCCCTTATTTGTTTGAAAAACAGAATATTTTAGCGATTAATGCAAATATTTCAGAGAAATTAAATTGTTACCTACTTTATTCTATACTATGCGTAATATTATAAAGCTGTGAAGTGTTTGTTTGGTTGGTTAAACACGCTAATTTCAGGAACTACTGGTTCGAGTTGAAAGTATCTATTAGTGTTGGATAGCCCATTTATCTGAGAAGGCAACAACGAACAACAACGTTGCAACGTTTTGATAACATCACGCTACAATCAATAGGAGCAGAGCGTCAATGAAAAATGTTGCAAAAAAGGAAAAAAATATTTATTTTGAGATCTTTCGTTGCGTGCGCTGCGTAAACGGTTAAAGTTACGCAACAATCGTGTATGGCGAAATTGTTCCTCTTAAGAAGTTCTATAAAAAGTCCGCGATAGTATTATTATGTCTATCTTTTAAGGGTGTCTCACACTCTCTCTAACCATCTCTATGTCTCTCTTGTATGACGCAGACGAAGTTGCGCGGGTCAGCTAGTTATAAATATAAACATTTATGACCCTGAAAAAAATCACACAAACATTTGTCCCTACCGGGATTGAACGTAAGGCAGCCTCACTACCGCTGCGCTGCGCCAATCGGGTCGTCGAAAAACATATACATCATCTGTGAAAATTTCAACTGTCTAGCTATCACGGTTCATGAGATACAGCCTGGTGAAAGATAGACTGGCGTACAGTGGAGTCTTAGTAAGAGGGTCCCGTTTTTATTCTTTGGGTACGGAACCCTAAAAACGACTAAGTTTTAGTGGTATGTACGCACAACGACCAATCAAGCCATACAAAACCAGTTTATGCGGATCTCATTGTACAGGAAATCTAAAAAAAAGAGCCATGTTATACTGGAAATGCATAGCTTGATGTCTCGCTGTCTCTGCCTACATACATACAATCGGCTTTCACTTAACATCCTTCGGGTACTTTTCGTTTTCTATCTAAACATAGCTGACGGGTGTGGCAGGTTCACGTTAATCACATGAAATATGTAGTTGAGTTGAAACCAACGGAAGGCAGTTAAAGCGGTTGTTAGAAAGTCGTCCATTATGTTACAAGATCCGCAAAATAGGGGGAAAGCAGTCCGGGTATATGTACAGTACATCCACTTCCAACCAACCATTCGCAAGATATAATTTACTTCCAGGTTGGGAGCGTGCCTATTGCCAACAGAAAACCTAAACGCCAGTCCACTGATAAATTATGTAGGAAACCTTACAGGAAAAACAAAAAAAAACTGAAAAGTGCGTGTCGGGCCACGCGCAGTGTAGGGTTCCGTAGTAGGCCGTTATCACAATATAAAACGAACCCGTTGGTACAGTGCCATCTAGCGGCAGCTTTGTGAAACTTATGATCATTTATTAGGTTTTTTTTGTTATTTTATTTTAGATTTTGTTTTTCAATGCAAGTCTTTACCCGTTATAAACAAGCAACTACTTCATCTTAATCACTTTATAGGATTTATTTTAAGGATTTTGTATTTGGTACAAAATTATCCAACACCCAAGTTCATCGACTATTACTGCTAAACTAATAAAGTTATCTTAACCGCTATTTTCCTTTATTATATTTCCTTTAAAGTTCATGAAATGCTCTATCATCATGAATTTTTCAAGACAGCGGTTAAGTTTTTAGAGGGGGGCGACGCCTACTGGAACAAAAAATTGCACTTTCAAGTGTAATATTTCGTGAATGGAGCATTAAATCGAAAAGTAGTATTAGAAGCATTTTAAAAGACCTATTCAACGATACCCTACACGATGGGGTAGACGACGAAAGAAAAATTCATCCCCACTTCACATTTAGCTAGGTACCCAAAAAATAAAATTGCAAAATTTTATTTTACCACATTGTCGGCGTACTAACAGACAGACGGACATGACGAAACTATAAGGGTTGCTTTAGGGCTATTACGTATCTCTGTTGACAGCTCGAAATGATAGTAACTGGGCTCAGTGTCCATCAATTAACTGTCAAATGGTTAGTTTCGTATTATGTATGACCCTGTTAGTCACCGTAAAGTGATATCCACTTAGTGTGATACGTAATACCAATATTATGACATTCACGGTTACCACCGAAGAGTGTTAGTCACTGGATATCAGAAAGATACGTAATAGCCCTGCTGGTCAGGACTACGGAACCCTAAAAAATTGTTTTTTTTTGGAAACGTGACGCTTTAGAAGATTTGAATTTGATTGATTTGATGTTGTCTCATTCAATACTTGTTTGTATTGATGCCAGCAATTGATTCATAAATAGGTTTTATGTGTGGCTGATAAATCAAGATTGTACTGACAGCGAAGTTTGTTACTTTGTCGGTTTATATCTGGGAAAGTTGACGATTGAAGATTTTGTCTCATACAATGCTTGTTTGGTAATACAGCACTAGAAAATTGAGGCTTGTTTACTATGCCATGTTAAGTAACTTTATGCAAAAATGATTGCTGGGAAACGACTTTTTTTTTGGGTGAAAAATCATGTTTTGTGGTAGAACTCAATGTAACGGACTCAAAACATTGTGCTGATGGATGGATTGAAGTAAAAATCATACAAAGAAGTTTCTTACACCCTTTATATTTAATTTTGACCAAAATTGCCCTTACATCATTTAATTTCAATGAATTTCTTATAAGAGATCACAGTAACTCCGCAGCAAAATAATGATTGACGTAGTTGCGCGGGTCAGTTGGTAATAATGTAATATTAGGAAATTTAATCTCTGATAAAACAACCCATAAAATTAGTATCCAGCTAATTCTGAGGCTGTCGGGTAGTGAGAACGAACCATCCCACATCGGTCCCGGTCTATGTTCAGACACTTCCTCTTTGCTGCTATCGCTTCTTCCAGTTCAGTTCTCTTCCGCAACAAGTCACGTCTTAATCTCTCAGCATTGTTCAGTTGTCCAAGAAGTGACGTCACCGTCTCATGAATCTTTTTTACTTCCTCAATCAAACCCATATGTGGCTGATCCGTAACGCTTTCTCCATGATGTCTCCAATTGTTTCTATTGTCAAGTCTTGTTTGAGCTAATTTCATCGCTGCATCCATTTTTCTAACAGATTGTTTCAGGTCCTCTATCAAAACTTCCATATCGGCAGTTCTTTGCAGTGTGGTTCTCAAGTTTTCTTCCAATTTAGTGCACACTTCGGTGGTCATAGCTACGGTTTCAGCTAATGCCATGTCAGTTCTGTCGGCTTGGTTGCGCAACTTTCTGCCATTGTTAACTAAAATGGCGTTTAAGCTTCCTCTTAAGTCGGCTGATTTTTGTCGAACTGTCTCACAGCTTTGTACATTTTCTCGACAAAAATACTCCCAATACTCCAATGGTGCAGTATTTTCACCGAATCTCGTAGAGCCAGGCCTGAACATTATGGTATTAGATTTTGGGCTGAGACTTAAATTGATAGTTTCTGTATTATACGCCATAGTTTTGTCACACCAATCATATTCTATCCTGTGCTTCGCTGCTTTGTTAACTGCCATTTGCTCTTCTATACTATCGAGGGTATTTTTCAAAGTACTTCTGACTTCATTCACAAGTTTCATTTCTTTAATTAACTCCTGCTCTGCAAGGTCTGCCACCAAATCTGGTTTAAATCGATTTGAACGAAGGTTTAAACATTCTTTAGAAATCGACTCAGGTAACATCAACACTCTGGAAGCACCTTTTAGCCGTTGTCTATCGATTTCCAGCATTTCGACTTCATCGGTGATGGCCTTGCAAGCTGTCTTTACCTCTACTTTCCATCTGAACACATCTCTTGCCTTTTGCTTTAGCCGTTTTTCATTCTCCAACTGCTGTTTATCAATGTTTCCAAATGCTTGCATCATAGAAGTTTTAGCGTTGTAATCTACGATGTTAGACTCATTTATTATAGCAGGGTCTAAAGTAGCTTCGTTATGTTTCCTCCATTCGCTGATGGAATATCTACTTATAGAATACTTGTTAACATCCGGCCTTGTACCAGTCATGCCTCCTAGCGGAGCCCAGTCAACTTTGCCATCTGGACCAGGTTTTAAACCCGGCAGGTGCTGAACAACTCCTTCAAGTGGTGGTGGTGGTTGTATTATATCTGGTTGAGGCGTTTCCTGTGGAGCTCCATCGCGTTGCACTACACGTGGGATCTCCTTTTGCTGAGCTATTTCCTGGGCTTCTTTAATTTCCTCTAAAGCTTTTGCGGGAGACTTTTTAGCCAGCTTATAAGCTATGATGTCCCTATTCGTTGGGCACCTATAATCCTCCGGAAAACTGGTTAGATTCATCACGGTTGCTGATTAAAATATTGGGTACAAAAAATTATAATTTATTGGAAAATAAAATCATAGAAAAAATAGTATAACTCGCAAAACGCGTCAAAAAGTAAAATAAATGTTTATAGCAAAATAAAAAATCATTTGTCAAATTGTCTAAATTTCGCAAAACGCGTTCGGCGAAATGACTTTGACTGTTTTTCTGTCATCAATGTCATTTATTCAAAAAATATTTTTTCTTAAATGCATAGATTAATGGAAGGGATAGGCTTTTGCTTTTCTTCAGAAACTTCTTGGTTATCGAATTGTGTGCCGGATGAGATTAATTTCCCATTTCGGTAAAAATATCGAAATTCTAATTACCATTCTAAATACAAAAATTCATTCACTTTACACAAAGACATTCAAATATAATTATGTCTTTTTAAATCTCTTTGACTTTACATGATGATACATTTGATGGCGGCGGCGATAGGTTCGATTTTGACCACGCGGCGAAAGATTCTTCTAACTACATCTGTAACGTTTTATAATAATTTATTTAATATTTATATTACGTTATATAATATACGTATTATAATAAAATCGTTGACACCAAAAAATCTGTTCATTGAAGATTAAAAAAAAAACTGACCAAGGTGACTGAACATAATTATTAAACCATTTTTAGGGTTTCGTAGTCCTGACAAGGAACCCTTATAGTTTCGCTATGTCCGTCTGTCTGTCCGAGGTTTTGCTAAGAGACCGCTAGTACTAGAAAGCTGTGATTTTGTAGAGGTGTGTATATCAATAACGCTGACAAAGAAGTAAAATAAAATTTTGGAAAATATTTTTTTTAGGGTAGGCTCCTCTATATGTGAAGTGGGGATGAATTTTTTTTCGTCGTCTACCCTATCGTGTGGATATCGTTGAATAGGTTTTTTAAAATGACTTAGGGGTTGCTAATTCTACTTTTCGATTTAATGCTCCATTCACGAAATATTAAACTTTAAAGTGCAAAATTTTGTTAAACAACTTTATAGTGCAATTTTTTGTTCCAGTAGGGCGTCCCCCTCCCTCTAAAAGACTATAGAGGTTTAGATAACTTTATTAGTTTAGCAGTAATAGTCGTTGAACTTAGGTGTTGGATAATCTTGTACCAAATACAAAATCCCTATTGTGTCTACTTCGTGGACAGATCAAGGGAATAAAGTGACCAAGATGAAGGAGTTCGTTCATAAAAAGCACTGGAAAATTTGCCCCATTGCTCTTGCGGTGGCCACTACAATGGCCACACGTATGCTGATACACCTCCTCCACTGCCAGACATTTTGTGTAATGGAAACCCACCACTAGACACCTATAAAGTATGTTAAATAGGCTTGGCAACTGAAAAAATCGAATTAGTCCATCAGTTAGATTAACAAAAAAAATATTTTAGATTTTTTTTCTTTTGTTACGTAAACCAAAATTGACAAAGATACGACGCTTTTAAAATGCGCAATACGTCACGCCTTGGTATAATTTTTAGTGCGTTCTGACGTCACGAGCCCCCACTCCCGATTTTTGATGCGTTTTATCTTTGTGAATATTCATTAACTGACGGACTAAATATTAGATTTGCAATTAATTGATGGTGGAAACTAGCCTATTGAACTCACATTGAATACAAAAGAATTTACACTGTTTGGTTTAGCGGTAATACCTTGGTATGTCTGATAGGTACTGAAGGACACTTTAAACATAAAACCTGGAAAAAAATACGGAAACGGAAACTGTTGAGCGAAGGAACCTTCTTCAAACAAAAACCATGCATGTCTAAGTTATCATTACTAAACAATGTAGTATCCCACGTGGGATGGGAACCGAAGAACAATGTGTACGTTATACTGACCTTTTGTATGAAGCAAGTGTTCTCCCATCACGCCGCGGAGAAGATAGTGAATCCCATAATTTGATCAAAGATACTGCTAAAATTATACACCAGCTTTTATAGCAAAACCGTTAGTTTCGTTAGTACAGAAAGGTTGTGATCTTCTATTAATTTGCGAAGAGTTGTAATCAAAACTGCTCTTTGAACTGATGAGTTCCTCCATGGCCTGGGAATAATGTACTCTTCACGCTCGTGTAGTGCAACTCAAGTAAGCCCATTGTCCGCTTGAATTTGAAGCAGAATGAGTTATTTATGTCCAAAAAGTTACGAAAATGGGCGAATAATATTGCTGGCCATATGAACTTAATTATGGCAGTTCAAAGATACATTAAGAATAAAATATGTCATTATGATTTTATATAGTTGCTTGAGTGGCAGATTTTCTTAGGTTTAATTTTATACTATTTAGTTTCTTGATACAGTTTTATCTAAATTCCCGTCAAAATGTCTAATCCGAACGACAAGACTTGTCCTTATATATGTCCAACAAATCAGGCCAATAGGGAGCAGCCCACATACCTGCAAGCGGGTGAGCAACGTGCCGCTGAGAACCCTCTAGCGTCCGCTTACGTTCCTGGCTTTATAGTACCGCCAGAGAAGAAGTACTACCCGCCGAATGCGCCGCCGGTGTACCTCCCTCAGCCCACGGACAGCACCAGTGGCGATACCCTGTTCATGGGCCCCATCGGGCCGTGGGCGGCGGGCCACGTGGACTGGACGCCTCAAGCCGGCATGACAGGCGTCAGACCTGTCGTCGACAAATATTCCATCACTCGATACTCGACCGGCGGCTGGAGACTTAATAACCAATATACTTTAACCCCAAGAGCGACCGACAAAGCTAAAGCATTAGACACATCCATTAAAAGTGACCTGAAAAAGGCTTTCCAAGACATGGATAACAAGCAGGCTGACACCAACAAAAAGCTAGATGAAAGAGTTAAAACTTTGGCTGATTGGAAAAAAAAAGTTGAAGGCACTATTAAAGCTATGAGAAAAGAAATTAGGAATTTAGATGAGTATAGAACTAAACTAAAGGGTGCTTGTAGAATATTGATGTTGCCTGAATCAATCTCGAGAGAATGTTTGGAACTACGCACATTCCGATATGAACCGGATTTGGTGCGGGACGATGCTGAACAAGAACTAATAAAAGAAGTGGCCATCGTCGGAGAGATAAGACGAGTGTTTCAAAAGACCCTGGCGAGGGTCGAGAAACAGATGGCTAGTAACAAAGCTGCCAAATCGTTTCTGGAACTTGACTGGAGCGACAAGTTGACAGCGTTAAAGCAAGATAGCATAAATTTGCATTTGTCGCCCGAATCGAATCTGATACTCCATCACCCAGGTGTGGCTCGCTGGCCCGAAAACGCAACCACTTTGGAGTTTTGGGAACACTTTTGCGCGGAAACTATCAAGAACTGTGAAGAAGTTAGAGAACAGTCTGCGACATTGCGAGGGGAATTAATGAATGTTATATTGAAAGGTTCACAGGATATGAAAATACAAGCTGATAGAACTAATCATGCGCTAGGAGAAACTGTCGCTGCTACAGAAGCTTTATGTGCGAAGTTAGAAGAAACCTTGAAAGACAATTTGAAAACTATCGCTAATGTGGAAAAACTTATCGATTTTCTAAAGGAATCTTTGAGGAAAGTAGACGAACGGGACAAACTGTCGAACACGAGGTTGAAAAGCAGGAATTACGCCCGGCCCAATGTAGAGAACTGTCGAGATCAGGCGCAGTATGCCTTGATGGGAGAAGCTAAGTTCATCAAAGAGACAAAAGAGTCCCTGACTGGCAAGATGAGGCACGCGGAGGCGGTGCGAGCAGAACTGATGAAGTATAGAGGCGACTTGGAGAAGGACATAGCGTGTAAAAGAAAGAGTCTAAATATCGACCATGACAGAATTACTAGGGTTCGAGCACATTTGCCAACGCCTGAGGAATTTGCAAATGCTTGAACAGCAACGTTTTTTAATAAAATTCTAATTAAAATTTTCGTCTCGAATCAGCATATTTTGATTTTTAAACAGCGTATAGAAATATTATTTAGTTTAACGAGAACAGCAGAAATTGCCTGTTATACCTTACGACGTGGTTACCGATACCCGTCTAATATGCGTGAAGATGAAAGGTACAGACAGAGTCGAACGGCATTAAAAAAAATTTGGTCACCTACACTCATTAAAAAAAAATTGGCATACATAAAATTTTTATGTATGCCAATTTTTTTTTTCATGAAAAGCTATCTAAAGTTTCCTATGAAAGTTTTCAGGTATCTCTTATGGATACGGTTTCCACTGTTGCCCAAATGAAAAGAATCACTGTATAAAACAAGAAGCGATAATTATTTCATACCGCGATGCACGCTGTGCACTTGGCGCATTTTAGCTGCGTGGAGAGGCTACACACGTGTTTTTACCAAGACTTTACGTGTATAGATAGTGTGTACCTCCTACACAGCGTGCATGGCGTTGACAGCGTTGAGAGCTTCGTCTTCAAGGACCCACCAAGCAGACCCACCGGTGGGTCTCCGAATACTGATGTGTCTCCCAAGACCTACTGACTGGTAGGACCGATTTGTTTATTTAGTTTTATATCCCCTGAGACCCACCAGGAACTTAAATGTACAAAAGAAAACAATTACAAATAATCCTTTATGGGTGGCATGGGCACCGGGCCGTAGGCTGACAGAGGAGGCCGGCGGAGGCCCGGCACTTCGGGGACAAGAGTGTTATATAATATGCGAGCGAAGCGAGCGCAGATTTACGAACCCTTATTTCTCCAAAACTACTAGTCCGAGTCTTCGAAGACAATAAAATCTCAGAGGACTCACTAGTAGGTCTTGGGAGACACATCAGTATTCGGAGACCCACCGGTGGGTCTGCTTGAGGACGAACTGGCGTTGAGCTATGTGAGCGCCTTATTCGAGCACGCCGTAGGTAAGCAGCAAGCGTATGTACTAATGACGTTAAATCATGCATAGCGTGTCCGGGGTTTGCAGTGGACACAATCACATTCCCTTTCTTGCAAAGCGAGGCCTAACCTAACACACGGTGTGCGTAGCCTATCCGTGCGGCGCGGTGGGTATGCGCCTTTACGCAGTCGAGTTAAGTAAATACTCATTATGTAACTAACTTTCAGCTTTATTACGCTCTTCAACACATCTTGCTGCCGTTTATTTTTGCATTGTTTCTTTGTGTTTGAAAGTTCTAGCTCATCCGTGTTTGTTGCCGTACACTTCTTCATACACTGCCCTGCAAAAATAAGTACTACACTTTTAAAATTTCAATTTTTACTAAACAATAGAAGTTACAGATTTACATTAAAAAAACGTTTTACAGCAATATTATCAACTTTCTTTGAAACTATAGACAAAATTAAACAATTTTTCGAGTCCTTTTTGTTTCGAAAGTATATCTTGTGTACTTACTTAAAAAGTTATTGCAATTTTAAAAGTGTGATACTTATTTCTGCAGGTCAGTGTATTATGCTTTCTTGTTGTTAATAGCCATGCAGAATACTATCAAGTTGCTCTTGAGTATTCATTGATAAATTCGATTCGCACTTTTTCTTAGATGGCAAGGATTGGATCAAGGGACCACTATTATCTGTTTCTAAGTTTTCCTTGCATCGACATAAAGCCGTTTCTGACAAAAGGAATGACTACACTTTGCTAAGACGTGTAGTCAATCCTTTGTCAACTTCGTCGGAATAAAAGTGTTCCAAATGTCACCGAAGGAGCTTTGAACCCCACACTCCTTGCGACAACAGAGGACAAAGCCTCCACCATGCATTATAACAACTGTAGTAACATTCCCATGAACTGATCCATTCTTTGTTTAAATATTTGCGGTTGAGACACACCGACCACCACCGACCCAGTTTAATGAGAAAATGATGTAACGCCTAACATTTGACAAACGTGGGTTCTCAAAGATTCTGTAACGTTTCCATCATGTCGGTTATCTTGGCATCTTTCTTCTGTTTATTAGTGGTAATTTTATTGTTTTTAGCAGGAACGTATCCAACTATCCACCTCCCAATGCTATGTGGCTACGGGTAGATAGTATATACGAATCTACCCAGATTAACCTTATTTTCTAGGGATTTTACAAACGGCTCATTATCAGTAGTAAAATCAGTAACTGTTGTAAATAACCAGCTTTTGCCCGCGGCTTCGCACGCGTTAATTTAGAATTTGACAATCAATTCGGGTTGTACTCTGCTTATACATATATTATAAATCAATTATAATTCGAAAGACACGTGAAAGAAAGAAAGAAAGAGAAAGAAAAAATATTTATCGACAGTTAAAAAAAAGATACAAAATAAGGAGGAAAACATAGTATGTGCTGTGTGCCTCACGACTGCGCCAAAAAGGCCCGCCATCGTGGCGTGGCGCCATCTATTATCATTAGAACGTTATTGTTGTTTTACTCGGGAACATCAGTACTTTTTTTCGGGATGAAAGGTTCCCTATGTTCGTTTACGTTTCTCGCAAGCATCGTTATTGCAACCGAATTTATTCGTTAGTAATTAGCAATCAAAAGTTAGCGAATTTGTCGTTATCACTGTCGAGACTACCTGACAACGGTATGCAAAATTTCAAGATAATCGATGCAGTGGTTTAGGCGTGAGAAGGTAACAAACAAACAAACTTACTTTCGCATTTATAATATTACTTAGGATTAGGATTTATTGATGTAAAGCAGCATTCAAATACGTTAGCTGCGAGTTCAACTACGTTATTGCATGCTCCCCGAGCGAGTGTATCGTCTGTGGTAGCGTCGCAAACAGTTTCATGTTAGATTACATTAGAAAGTGTCGATACGGAAGTTTTAATTCTCGTAATGAAGTTTGCAGCCGTCTGGTTGTCAGCCATGAGGAGTGCTTCGGTTCCCACAGGTATAGTAGGAGATGGCAAGGTCATGCCTTAACGCTGCGTACTGATGGCTTGATCTGCGTGATTCCTGTTGCGAGAGTGGGTTTAGTTTAGTGTGAGAACCCCCTTGATCATAACTAATAAAAAATATTCTTACTCAGTTTGTTTTATTGCTGTATAAAACATGAAGATTATTTCCCATAATTTGATATTCGTAAATGTTATTTTTGCGAGCGCTATTAAAAGTCATGTTCCCATGAATGGAAAGAGAGAGAACATTGGTAAAGATTTTCAAAAATTGCCAAGGTTGATATCTCTAGATATGTGAAAATTCGTTAGCGAGCAAGACCTCAATCGTGAGGTCGGTCATTTTGAGGTACAGTTACTATCTAACAATTACAGCAAACGCCAACTTAGTCTGTGGATGACGACGTGTCACGCGATGTAACGCTCGCGGCACGTAAACGCGTGTTGTCACGTAATTTGGAGTAGACAGACGCGCTCATTGAGTCAAATGTATGATTTACGAGATAATGTGTAAGAAACTGGGAAGTGATAAGATCTTTTCACGTATTGGCCCGATACTTGTTTAGAGAGAAGAACTCATGGCCAGTCAGCAGAGTTGGTAGAGCGAACCTTGGCCCATGATAATCCCCATGAACTTTGCACTCGTCACTCGTGGAGGCTCTGTCAATTGAGAAGTCTCGTATCAACTAACAAACCTGAAGAACATCATAATTTTTAATTTTTTTTTTTTAGTGAAATATTATTATTTATAAATAAATAATAATATTTCCCTGATCCTACCCCATTTTTTGGGGTTCATTCTCCTCTATTTCCATCTCAGACATATCATCTTTCATACAATCCATCCATTGCTTACTACAGTACTTAATTTAACTTGAAAACAACTTCGAGTAGGTAAAAATTTGGATTAGGTTCCAAATTTTTACCTACTCGAAGTTGTTTTCAAGTTTGATGAAGATTGCCCAACTCGGTACGTGCCAGCATTGACGATGACTAAGATATTGGATCATCATTCTTTAAAGGAATTTATAAGTAAGAAAACTTGTTTATGTAAGACTTACTTAGCCACTTCAACACAAACACTTAACTTATGTATAAAATCTTCGACTTTAAGGGGCTGACAACACCTAATTTGTTGAAATTGATGTTATTTAAGCAGTTTTTTAAGAAAAACTATTTGTTTTAGCATATCAAAAAAAAAATATATGTTAAATATTCATCATATTTCAAAGACCTTGCACGGACTCGATACATAATTGGCCGAAATCGGCTCTATAGAAAGATAGGTCTTAAAATCTTCATTAACGGTTCTGTCTTTATTTTATTGACGTATGGAACGCTAGTACTATTAGATAATAGACCCATACCACAGAATAGATTATTCTGTGGTATGGGTCTGCAATTAGAAACATGAAGTCAATATACCACCACACCAGCATACGTAAACCGCTAACGAGTCATATTCCTCAAATAATCCACAGTTTTTTTTATTTCAATATTTATTCATTCTTTCAGATTATTTCACAGTTTCCAAACAGTTATTTAGTTACATTAGTGCATGTTTCTGTAAAAGAATCTTTATCTTTCATTTAAATTCTCTCAGCACGAGTCACTGGCTAGTGATTGGCTAGCGGTTTACCTCATTACCCGAAGACATGCACGCATCTGAATGTAAACATCATCGTTTAGTGTGCATCTGTGTCTTCACGCACATTTCACCTAACGGGGTGACTAGCAGACTAGGCAATGTGACAGTAAGTGCGTTGGCCGGACTTGGCCCTGATGGCTACTTCGGTGAACTACATGCCTCCTTGCGCTGACTAACTGAGCCTATTTTACTGTATCTGAAACTGGCATAGGTCTTGCTTATACAAAATACCAAATGCATTACTAACGTCAATAATATCACGTGAATAATTGTGTAGGTTTATACCTAGTACCCACTAGAGTCACCCTACCCTTGTCATTCAGAATGATGATTTTGTAGGTACAGTGCGAAAGCTTGAAAAATTTCGAGGAAGATCTGAGAGGAAGATATTGTGTCCGATCATTTCGGCTACTTTCAACTGTTTCTACCGTTATAATTTCAAGCATATCCGGTGCAAATACCTCAACTATCAAATCGGTTGCCAACCTTCGCCGAAATGCTTTACCAACTAAGACGCGCTTTATGTAAGACTCAAAATGAAACGAGGAAGTTTGAAGTTACCGCGGGTTTTTAAAGTAAAGTTTGTACATAATGTCACTCATGCGTGCTCAGCTGATAGTTCCGGGTTAGCAGTAAATCGCAGTAAAGTAAAACAAATCAATCATGTTTGCTACCAACATTGAACATGATTGATTTCGTATTAATCATCTTTTATGAAGACTTTAAAACACGTCACGATACAAGGAAGGAATTTTGTAAGATGCCACGGATAATGTAAACTGATGACCCAATGTTATGTAACGATATCAAAATTGATGCCGAAAATCTAGATTAACTTAAAACATTTACTGATTAAAATATTGGAAATCAAGCCAACATGTTATGAGATCAAATCAAGGTGACTTGCTCTAGCTTTGGTCGGCTTTTCTCAACAACATTTAAACACGAATAGAAACTGAGGTTTTCTAAGTGAAAACCATAGATTTACTCGAAGAAAATGATCGGTCTACTTAGGTCTTAGTACCAGGCTACCGTAGCATTTTACTAAGGATACTTTCTTTGTTTCTAAATTGAGATATTAATGACGTCATATCTTTTACTGCCTTCAAACATTTCTCTTAAGTTTTCACTTAGTAACCAAAGCTTTAAGTAAATGACGCTAAGTTAGTTACCGAGAGTAGTCTAAGTAAGTAAAGTGACCGCAAGTCGATAACATCGAAAGTGGACTAGAAAGCAGGTAGCTAACTAACTACTCACTCATTTATAAGCACTATGAGCTTGCTAAGTTATAGGACATCCCGCTACATCGTCTGAGGATTTATCATAGGTGACTATTATTTTGTGACTGTTATTTTTTGTATTGACCTCAACCACTAATTCCTCTTCTTTCTCAGATAACTTACTCAGTAAAGGAGATAAAGGGCGAAATGGTTGCTATTATTGCACAGTTTATTTTGATTCAATTTTGAGTGATTTCCACGACCCATATCTTCACACGTGGTTCATCAATTTATCGATCTAGATAGCCGATAAACTTGACAATATCAATCAACGAAATCTTTACATATCAAATCTTTCTCATTGAATTTTGACATTAATCTCTGTAACATTTGTCCAATGAAATTTCTCTTCAATTATGACGGAAGCATACAATTTATCTTACGTATTTTATCTTCAGTGACATAAACAGCTTTCAGTGTCTTCCGTCACTATAGTTGGAAAGCGATTATAATTTGTCACCGCTCTCCACGGCATAACTATCAACATTAACTGTGCAAGCTGTAATTAAAGTTTCTCCGGTACATGAGGTGGGTAGTATTATAATAAAGCGGCTTTATGAGAGGTAATCAACAATGTAATACC
Source organism: Xestia rhomboidea (assembly GCA_963853795.1). Classification (NCBI taxonomy): domain Eukaryota; kingdom Metazoa; phylum Arthropoda; class Insecta; order Lepidoptera; family Noctuidae; genus Xestia; species Xestia rhomboidea. The sequence goes on from OY970780.1 coordinate 3,159,064, forward strand.
TACCTACCTATATACTTCTAAGTTGTCATGCGCTTTAGAAAAGTAGAAATATAAAACTAAAAGTTAGCGTTTGTATGCTAAAATATACTTTGTTGCGTTTGCGCGTGACCTGAATGCAAATTCAATTTGTCAAGAAGGTTGCAGTCCTGAAAAAAGAAGCGTCTCTCTATCTTGTGCATATTATAATGTAGTAATCACCAATCGCCAAACATGGTGATTAGGGCAAACCGACTTCCTAATTACCATTCTTCTTCTTCCGGTTGGTTAGATGGACATAAGATCTGAGAAACCGGCAGGAATAGAGTAGATGCGGAGATAAAATCGGAGGAGCTGGTCTTGACTATTCTGCTTTTAACTTCATTTGTTTGGGGTCGGCGCAGTACGTTGTCTTCCAAAGTTCTTTAGTACTCGTCATCTCAGTAGTCATCTCCCTCCATTCAAGCCATATCATCTTTCATACAGTCCATCCATGGGTGTTGGAAGGGCTATGTGAAGGTTGGAGGGAGTCCATCCATACTCCTATTCGAATGTAAACATCACCGATTCATCATCAATTTGTCGACCCGAATGGCGCAGCGGTAGTGAGGCTTACGTTCTTAGGGTCCCGGGTTCAAATACCGGTAGGAGCAAATGTTTTTGTGATGAGCATGGACATTTGTTTCCGAGTCATGGATGTTTATATGAATAATAAGTATGTATTTACAAACAAAGTATCTATGTAGTATATCAACTATCTGGTGTCCACAACACAAGCCTCGTTGCTTAGTCTGGCACTAAATGGCGCTGTGTGTAATGTCCAGCGATATTTATTTTAAAAAGCAGGTGTTTTGACGCAACTTTGGGAAAGGCCTACTAGCTCGAGTAATCGAATTAATTGAATGACCACAATAACCATTAACTCAGTCATAAAGAGACTTAATATTTGATTTTATCGTGTGCTTTTGCTCATGTAATAAGTCAGAGAGTGCATTAAGTCAATAATGAACTCAATTTGTTATAACAGTTGTATTGCACAATCTATTACGTCTTTACGTTGTAACGCTACGCTCGCTCACCTTTGCTCTTTTGGTTTTATTTGATAGTTTGGTTTGCACCGGTGAAGGTGTTCCGTCCGACCACTTACAAATCGCTCGAAAGTATGCACTTGCAGTAATGGCTGGATATCTAGCTTATTACCTAGATTTAACGAGTGTGTGCTAAAAGAGCCGATGATTTGGTAATGCTATTTGAGATGAAGTCATTTTTAAGTCTACGTGAGAAATTGGTTCATATTTATTACCCACTTGCTAGGCTTGTTTTCGTCATCGTTGCTACTTAATAGTTTTTCTTGGTTCGTAGGTATAGTCAGTTTGGTATTTTCTTTGCTATTGTTCCTAGAGGTTACTTATGTTGCTACTTGTTCCTTTTGAGACAAATACCTATATCATATAAGATTTTGTAACAATATTTTGATTTAAAAGAGTGTCCATGGAGTTTCTTGCCCGTTCTTCTCCATAGAGATCTACACTAGGGAATAGGCCAACAACAGTACTTTCTCAAGTTATTATGCCTTGTGACTGTAGCTTTGCTTTTTTTTATTTTTGACATTCAAAAGTGCCTTAATGGTCTAATTGAAATAAATGCTTTGAGTTTGAGTTTATCACTAATGACTTCTGCCGTTTTAAGTAATTAATAGTTATCATTATTCCATAATCCGCGCGTAAATAGTCTCGTTGGTGTAGTGGCCGCAATCGCGACTGCTGAGCATAAGGTCCTGGGTTCGATTTCCGGGTCGGTGAAATTATTATTTGGTTTTTCCATTAGGAATTTCTCAGTAGCAGCCACGGAATCTGGATCTGTGACCGATTGATGGCAATAGGCTCGTGCACATGTAATAACATGGGACTTAAACATAACTGGCGAAATGTAGGTGTAGTTTAGGTACACGGTACACCTCTGCGTAATCCAATTACAGGCGTGATGTTATTAGTAAATGAAATATATTATTAATTGCCTAATTACATCATCGTTTTAATTTTCTTCGTCGAAATTTAATAAAAGCCAAACTCATTTTTATAGCTAATTAGTATTTAGGCTCTATCCTGACCTTTGATAACATTATGTCAGTCCCAAGCGTTACATGCTCATAATGTGATAATGGTTGCGAAAGCGTTACATATGCGTCTAGATGGCTGGACACTTTAATTACAGCTGTTGATGTTAATGTTATTAGTAGTAGCTGTTGTTGCGTCATGCTTGAGGGATCGCTGTGGGAAACACTGGCTGGTGAGACGTCCGATGTATGCGTCGATGTGTCGTGCACCTCGCGGCTTGGTAAATGAGAAATATGGTCTTTGTTTACACAGTAGTATCTGTACTACATGGACCTCGTGGTACGTGGCCAGATGTTTCTACATCTGGCCAAAAGCCGCCATTTTGTTTCCAAATTCATCTTACAAAACAATTCTAGAAAGGTTTACATACAGCTTACCCTTGTCTGTCCCCCAAAATATTACTGTAGGGTTGGGTTGGTTGGATTAGGTGTGTAAGATCGTCTACGACATTTATAATGATACTAGGACAGTTCCACAGTATAGATCTGTTCACACTTTATGGGGGCTCGGATCGTCTAACGTAAAACTGGGCAGAACACAATTTCAAGTATCAGCGGCGGGGCGTAGGGGCCGCGTCATCTTCACTGTACATATAATACGCAGATCCTTACTCGCAGAGTCGCAGCTAATTTCCGAGTCGCCATAAAGTTAGAACAGAACTATATCTAAGGTAAAAAATTGGAACTAAGAATCTTATTGTGACTTTGTTTGGTCTTTGTAGCACTCTACAATGATAGAGCCTTTGGCGTTATTCGGCGAATTAGTTCGATGTTGGAAAGAGATGAAGGATACTCAGGACGTCTAGCTCCATCTCTTTCACACACTGAAACGGATCGCTGAATCCCGCCAATGTGGCCCTGTAGCATGATTCAAATCTTATTTCTCAGCATTTCTATACGTGATATTTATTTATTTACTCTCTAAACATACAAATATCCTTACAGGCTATACCCAATGCGATATTGTAGCACACTTAAAATTTACTTACTATATAATATATGTATAATTAATTTACTGTTTTTGACATAGCAAATTCTAAAGGTTCTTGTAAATTCACCCAAAGCGCAACAAAATATGTCCAAGTCCTCGGCAATGAGGTTGAGAGCGATGATATGCGTGATGCGTGCGCATCTTATGTGTGTTAATTTAATTATCATTACAAGTTACTGTTGGGTACCTCGCTATTCAAATTATCCATCGTCTCTTACAAACTATTTATTACTTAAAATGACTGGCAGTTTTCCCAATTTTTTTTAACTCACAACTATTCTTCGATTCGCAAATTACGATAGAGTCACGTCTGCCTATCTGAACGACGCGACGATCACGACGGTCTATAGAACGTGGGATGTCAGAATGTCACTGGTACGCAGTCAAGTTGTAAAACTATCTCGAATAATGAACACTATTTCAATGTAGATACGACTACTGCAACTACTGCAAGGTCCTAAAATCTAAAACGAAAAGAAATATCCAAGCTAACAAATATTATGAAAGCGTAATCAACACGATTAGACATCCAATATTATTGCCGCTCTACTCTGCTTCAATTTCCCGCGTTTCCCTTTACCAGTGACAGCTGAGAGCACAGAGTAAAATTCTTAATCGTCATCGAAAGTCAAGAGGCACCGACGCGCGGCGCGTTCGGCCGGTTCACGCTCCGTCGAGTGTGAACGCAGCCTTAGTTTCACACTGGCCTAATGAAGGGAAACTGAATGACAAGCATCTGCTAACTCGCACGTAACGGAAAGACTACTGCGTAACGGAACCGGAACGCTTTTCTTCTCTAATTTCGATTATGTTGCCACGCCTAGAGTTAATTGGATGATGTTGCAATGTTGGTAGCAGTGGAAGTTGTGTACGGACGGATTGTGTTTTTGCGGTTACTGAATCTTTTGTAAACTATGCGATTAATATTTATGTAACTGAACATGAACATTTAGCAGAAGATTTAGAAATATCTCAGGGGAATAAGTAAAAGAAGCTAAAATTCTAAGGAATTAAAAACGATTGTTGCTACTTCGGGTAAAATCCACGTATAAATGAATTTCCCCCTTCCTCTTTCAGTAAGGTCAAAAACAAAGTCCTTTTGTAAAACGGTACCTATGTAATTGCTCACCCACACATTCGGAATTCACTAAAACAATACAAGTTGACCAACTCTCTAAGTCTTACGCATTAAATGCATTTTCATGCATTTAATGCGTAAGACTTAGAGCGAGAGAGAGCTAAGCAACTTGTATTTCCACACCTTTGCATATCTTGATGCATACACTTATGTACTTACCAACTTGTACATAACAACAGTTTACATACGCAAGTGAAACTGATATCACGATATCATTGCTTAACATGGGGCCATGGTGGGCTGTCAAATATACCTACCGTAAACTTTCAGCTTGGCAACTTCGCAAAATGTGACGAATGTTAATGATTTGCCAAATGTGGTCCTTGCCTTAAACGATGGTTAATACATCCCACTGCTGGGACATCTAGACCTCCTCTCTGAGGACGTGGGTCACTGCCGGATGGTGGATGTCAGTTTCTTCGAATTTTCAGTTATAGGACATGCAAGTGCATCTACACTAATATAATAAAGAGGAAAGATTGAGAGGGGAGAGAGGTTTGTAATGAATAAACTCAAAAACTACTGCGCCGATTTCAAAAATTATTTCACCATTAGAAAGCCACGTCTTTACTGAGTAATATAGGCTATATTTTATCCCCGTACTCCCACGGGAACGGGAACACCGCCGGTGAAACCGCGTGACGTCCGCTAGTCTTATATAATTTTAGTGATAGTTATATTAAGGCTGTAACATAGGAATCTTCAATGTACACAAACAGAAGTCGTCATCCTCACTGAATCCTTCACCCGCGTACGTTTACCAGTAACAAATCTCACCAGATTTGCTACAATCACCCAAAGAATTCAATTTCAACCAGCCAAATAGTTGTCAAATTCTTCAGCCGCCTCTCGTTGCTGCATGGGAAGTAGCGGCACCTGCTTGCCTTGAACAACACAATACAAATAATGTACCCAATACAACACAATGTAAGGTACTCTCCGTCTGTAGTTCCCACCGCTGCACCGTGGCCGGTTAGTTTCCGCTGCTATTCGATCCGCTTACTTTGCGGCTCTCATTACAATTACACTTGTTAAAAGAGCTGAATGAAGAAAACAACTGATTCTTTTTTTGTGGTCGTGAGAAATAAGTTAATTTTGATCTTCTTTGCTGGGAGCAGCACCAACTGTATTATTAGTTGTTTGGCATACAGGTAGACCATGACTTGACTTTGGACATATAATATTTTTTATCCCGATATTATGTTCCCATGGGATAATTTCGGACCTCCACGTGGGCTAGTAGCTAAAAAGCGTAATTAATGCCCTTGTGTCCTCTGGTGAAATTCAAGCCTCGTGCCTGTGAGAGAGAGAGGTCTGTAATCTATCCAGTGCAGGTTGCTAAAGTCACATGTCTTCGTTAGATTATCACCCACTAAGTAACCATCATGAACTTGCACGGAAATAGGCGTTTCCTCATATAATTTAGGATTAGGAAACCACTTTTAAGTGTGCTTTCGCAACGGTCGCTGTTTGGCCGTAATGACTAGGTAGTCAGATAAGTAGTGGTTATGACTATTATCGCAAAACTTCGATCTTTGCCCATAGTCTCTAAAGTGTCTGGCAAGACAAACTGTAAAGCAGCAAATAGCCAAAGCATCTTTTCTTAGCTTACCTATCAAATCGATAGAGAATTCTTTCCTATAGATACGTAGTCTTTATATCTCGGCGTAAAATGAATACTTACGTTTTATGTTAACTCCAATCTTTGCAGTCTTTCAGACAACAACATCTAACTGTCAAAGAACTAACTTTTTCTCATCTTCAATTTCCCCTTCCTAGCTACTAAGTCTACAGATGATTATTTTCTTGGAGATTTATAGGCATTTTGTCTTGGCGTATAATAAACGTTTGATGTTTCTGTTTCCAGCGCTGAGCATGGTGGCCGGAGTGGCGGTGTACCCGGCCGGGTGGAGCGAGACCGCCGTACAAGAGACGTGCGGGCCCACTGCAGACCAGTACAACATAGGTAAGGCCCTCCCCGTTCCTTGCTCGTGCCAGCTCGCGTTGCTGAGCCTGTAGTCCAAAGTCAGTCCCTAAATAATGACACCACTCCGATCCAGCCTGTCCCCTTGCTGTCCTCTCCCAGCGACGCCCTAAGCCGAGCCCCTACCCCGCAGGGGGTGCCCTTAGCGTGTAGTCGCTTAGTTTGTAAGTTTTTTGCCCTGGCTGGAGGCCTTACACTTAAGGCACCCACAGGAAAGTCCGGTTAAGCAGACGACAACCTCTCTAGGTTGAACTGCGAGATGCCATTCCGCAAAAAAAAAAAAACATAGGTAAGGCACTTCTATTCTACTACAGCTAGATAAGCTTTGGTGTCCAGTCAAAACAGATCCATCCAGCTCTAAATCTGTGACGTAATTAAGAATGAATGTTTCGCAACTTCTTTTCTTTCTTTATCGTGTGGTTTGTGCCTAACCTGGTGTCAGTGTTTTTATGCCGCCCATGGGCCTCTGACGTGACTTTACATGCCGCCAAGAAATACCGCTCAGGTTTGCTGGTTTCCACACGATGTTTTCCTTCACCGAAGCAAGTGATAATAATTATACAATACGCACATGAATCCGAAAAACCAGAGGTGCGTGCCTTTTTTTTTCTTTTTTTTTCGGATGGGAAATCATCAAATGACTCCTCCCGCTCTGGGCGGAGCAGGAGGGAGTGTCAGACTTTTACTGACTAAAACCCATCTATGTTCCTTCATCGCCCTTTGTATTCCGGGGCCACAGTATCTCTTTCGAACAGTCCCGCAGAGAGTACGTGCCTTGGGTTCTAACTGGAGATATTATCACTGCTAAAATAGTACGACCAAAAAAAGAGTTTACCTACCTATTACTAGTTTTAACATCACGAATTTCAATCTACTTCTAACAAGACCCAGATTGGCTCAATATATAAATATTCTATTTAGTTTCTAACACGAGTATATTATAGTCGCATTTCAAAACAATGTAATCTTACAAAACGTTTGGAAGAAACCTTGAGTTTGAAACATTGTTTCATTACGTTCTCAGTTCAGATTTTCATCAAATCTTAAGTGTTTCGAATGGCAATTAATGTAAGAATTTCGTCATTATGGTCTCAAATGCAACTTCATCTTTTCAATATTGACTAGAAATATGTTGGATGTCTTTGTGTAAAATCGCCTAAACTGAATTATATAGACACGTAGGCACGGCCCAGATACATAAACATTCCAATAAATGTTTATTCCATAGCCATTTTATGTAGGTATTGAAACTATCCTATGAAGTCAGAAGATGAATGTGATAGTAACCGACCTTCGTCAGTGAACCTATCAAATTGAATTTAACTTTACTGCATCAAAGAACGGTTGGTTCAGATTATAAAGTGTTAATTATTGATAGCTTAGTCAACCTTGGTTCTTTTAATTAAATATCAATTTAATGGTGTTGCCCTTTTGAAGACTTAATTACTTATTAATGTTCTTGGTGATCTAGATAAAAATGTGTTATAAGGCTTGCGTAACATCTACCTAAATGCCACTGCACATTGTTGACTTCTGTGTTTACTTCTAGTGTGTTGACTGCCTCGTTGGGCGAGTGCTCGCAAGCCCGATTACTGAGCATGAGCTCCTGGGTTCGATTCCCGGATCAGGCAAAGTGTTATTGGGTTTTTCACCAGGAATTTCTCAGATGGCAACAGGTTCGCCCCCTATTACACGGGACTTAACATAACTGGCGAAATGTGGGTGTAAGTACCTTTGGGTACACCTCTGCCTAACCCTTCGGGATTACATGCGTGATGTTAATTTATGAGTTTAGTTCTAGACAGAAGAAGCCTACAGTTGCGTGTTTCATTCAAGGCATTACCAACAGAACCGTTGTGAAAAGAACTTCCACAATGTAGAACCTCGACAATGTATCACTACCGTATCTAGAATGATTTACTTCACAGAGGATTTCGGCTCTGCAAGAGTCGATCGAATAGAAAATCAAAATATAATAATCTTTCCTCGTGTAGGATGGACCAAAACACTCGTGTTGTTGTATAGACTAAAGTATTCAAAAAATAAAAGGATCGTTTTGATAGCTAGATAGTTAGCGTAATAGTAATAAAGTTCAATTTCCGATAGAGGTGACAATTTACATATGGATTTGACGGCTGTCAAAACGGACTTTAATCATCCATTATGTTCCCACGGCTGGGACACAGCCCCCTCCCTATGAGGGGGAGTAAGCTGCAATGGATTGCAACCTATATATGTTAAATCTACCAACCCGACCTGAGAGGTGGACCTCTCGGGCCGGGTTGGTGGATTTCACATGTTTTTGAATTTTTGGTTCTAGAACATCCCGGTTTCCTATCGATTTTTCATTTCACCGTTATAACTCACGTCACGTTTTTTCTCGTCCCCAGGTCGATGTCATATCCGCTGGGCGTACTTGCTGGCTGTGATAGGGTGCCTCGACGGCATCGTGCTGTCTGCGCTGGCCTTCATCCTGGCGACGCGGCATGTGAGGCTGCAGCCCGACAGCGGGTACCCGCCGCCCTCGCTTTACAAAGGTAATGCGTCTTTGGAAGTTGGAGCACAAAGTTCTAGAATGCGAAATGCTGGACCCAAGACCTGGCTGTTTTCGGTAGGCACAGGACCTTCAGTTGTGGTTATGCTAGGGAGACTCCTGAGTTCAGCAGTCTTTCGGCTGAATAATGATGATGATGAGCCACTATAGTATAAGTTTCCTACAAAGGGACACTCAGGGTCTTGATTATAAGACGCGATGTTCCTCTGGCAAGCTAGTGCCTCAAAAATATTAAACGTCGTCGGGGGTCTTATTCTGTCGTTTTTAAAAGTCCTTATTTATGAAGCGGTGTAGTGATCGCTGCTGTAATTTCCTTGATAGTCATTTATTTTTTATCACCTGTTATTGCAACAAAAGATATCCCACGCGCTATAAGCAACATTATCTTTCAAACCAAACCAGTTTCGCTAAATCTTAGCTAGAAGGATAACGTCTTCAAAAGACACAAACAAAGCCATTCCACACAAACATTAAACAAGAACACTACAATTACAATTGCGCAACAAACGCGATATTATCCGAGGTTCCAGCCTGATTGTCGCGGGCACGGTGCGACACGGTGTGACCGGCAGTGTGTGTCTATGTGTTACTGTGCTACTAGGGATGTCACTGCTGGAAAACGAGTAGCTAAGTTGTGTGTGCGTAATTGGTCTAGTAAGGAGGTTCTGCAACCCTCAGGCTGGATTAGGCTCTCTTGCGAATTAAACTTAGTAACTTAAAATCAAAATAGGTTTCTTTGTGAAAGTAGTATTAACGTATTTTGTAATTTCCGTATCACAGTGTGATGTCAGGTCATAAAATCATAACGATGGACATACATACACTAATGCTGTGGGCCCATAACACACTGTGTAGGAACTATTAAATGTTATGTTATTGCTTGACGAGATTTCCTTCATCAATAATGAGGAAACGCTTTAACGGCTTCCTTCCTGAATAAAGAAAGATCACTATTGGGACATGTTTGTTTTCTATCGGAAACTACGTATTTTTAAAATAATGAGAAAGTAACTCTTGTCTATCCGGTACCATTTTACGTCTTATCGACTGAATGGATTACAATGAAATGGGGCGCACAGGCAAAGCATGACCTGGGTTAGGACAACGACATAGCATATAATAATGCTCTATAATCCTGTTGTACGCTATTATAGAATCATTCCCGACAAACACGCCGGCGAAGCTGTCGGTAAAAGCTAGTCCACAATATATTACCGAACAGTAGAGAGGATCCAGGAACCACGAATACATAAATTAGGTTTTAATTTGGGAAAGCAATAAATGCATGCAAAACAATGACAGAGGAGGAAAAGTAGAATAGTGTATAATTATGTGACTGGCAGAATGGATACAAAAGAGAGAGAGAGTGAGATAAAGCATTGAGAACAAAGAAGCAGATTTACCCCTAACTTCCCTTCAATAATGGTTGAATGTCCTCTTGGAGAACGCAACAACAAACATTATATAACTCACAAAAAAGTTGTAATACCCAACACCTCGTAGGTCAAAACATTGCGTGCGCGCACTACAACCCTAATTGGATCGCACGCACAATGTGAATGACAGTGAAAGTGCATGAATTTGGAGATATATCATTAAAATTGTAAACAATGGGAAATTTTACCGAGTACCGAAATTGTATGGGAACTGTAGCAGTGAGAAAGTGTTGCGTGTCTTTGGAGAAATTGTAGTAATATGCAGATACATGATGCTTTTGGTTATAATCGGTTTTGGTGAGACGTTGAGAAAAGAAAATGAATGAATGAAACATGATATGGCTAGAAAGGGTAGGTCATGACGTGATTACTAATAGAGAAGTGTGGAAGAAGACATGTTGCGCCGACCTCAAATAAATTGGGCTAACCCACCGTCAGCCTTTTCGGCAGGAGAATGATGATGGCTACTACTGGTGAGGCGCTCCTTAAGAACGCTTTTTAGTGTAAGTAGTTCTTAAAACTACGATAAAACAAAGAAATTACTTGGTAAGAATCAAGGTATACCTACCTAAGATTTGTAGTTGAAATGCAATGAAGCTCGAAAGATGAATTAACAACGATTTTCACAAATCTTGGCTGATACCTTCCTAGTGTCATGTTTAAATATGATTAAAGCTCTCGGCTTTGGGTAGACAGTTGAAAATTCAACAGTAGGTAGGTACGCTCTAATTGTCAACATTACATGGTTGGTGCCATCTGGTGTGAGTGAAAACGGGGATAAGACTAATACTAAATACAGCACAGTTCATCAAAGATTAGCAAGAGTAGCCAGAACAAGTTATTTTCCTTCCAACCAATATGTAATGAAAATCAGTCCACATGGCAGTTGGCAGTGTCCACAAATCGTGGCATACCTGAGAGTATGTGTGTCGCATACGACGACAGAACCAATCTCATGAATATGCTATCACCTCCCGGCACAGTTACCTCACGGGGACCGCGCAGCAGGTAGGTGACAGAAGGTCCACTTCACACAGTCACAAGAAATAAACACCAAAGTATGAACATGTGGCTTGAATGCAAAGAGATCTAAAAGAATTAGGTATAGAGCGGACATTGGGAATAATGTCATACAAAAATTTTTATCCCGAACATTTTCGATTTTGACACACGAATGCTACCTGTCAAGTGGGTGTATGACACTAGACAGAACGATTTGTTACTAAGAAGTAACAAATATTTAGATTATGATTTTGTTCTTCTTGTCCCGTCTATCACTCGTAAATATTTGAATGTCTTTGTTTGAATGCCATTATGCGTTAGCAACTTCTGATTCCTGAGAATGTTATTGACATGCAATCTGCTTTCCTTCATTCTATGCTGAAATAAGCTAATGTGAGTAGATTTACCGACTAACTTAGTTGAACTAAAACTTAGTTTTAGTTCAACTATATTTTAGTCAGTCTTTTCATCTCACCGGATGCATCTGAGTACCAGTATTTTAGATAGACGGACTGTCTGTCTGGCATCCAGAACTCAGTTACTGGGTAGTCATACGATATCCCTAGCCTAGGGCGAGACTTGTTGTCAGACTTGCGTTCTCTTGAGTTATGCATGTTACCTGTCACACTGACAAGAATACATAATATTATCTTGGTGACTAGGAAGTAATTTTATTGGACTTTTCCTTCCCTATGTGTATGTTATACATAGTGTTAGTGTTTTGTAAATTGAACCTTCTGTCAAATTCTTGTTCATGAGGCTTGTAGGAGGACCTTGCGGATCTTGTAAACTTATGATGTGGGTAAATGTTATTGTGTCTTGAGTAGCAACTATCGGTAGGTAGCTAGGTACCTACACACAGAGGTGGTTTGAACTTTGAAGTGAACGGTAGAATCTCATGTGTAGTGGGTACCTACTAGACTACTAGTTGACAGCTATTTTCAATTTTTATGGTAAGATACGTTAATATAGGTAGGTAGTATACAAATTATAATAATCAATGGAAATAAACCTACAAAACAAACTGCTTTTATGTTTTGTTGATTTGCATTATTTCATGGCCAACGGGTTTTACCTACAAATAACTTAGATATAATTAGTTTTATAATTGGTTAATTATCCAGTTCGAAGACTTCACACAGAATTCCATTACCAAACAGTAAAGCATTAATAATCATATATATATGTAGTACCTACCTAAATATAAACGAATAATCCCTTCTACCTTCATGAACCGTCCCTGTTTGTTGCATGGGCTTTAGTAACCAATCACAAAACCTTTTAAACTCGTCGTGACCAACTCGTATTACCAAATACGGCAGACAAACACTTTCTTTTTTACGTTTGCGTATCAATTTACACAACGTGGCTGTTTCGTTGCAGGTGAAGTGAACAACGGGTACGTCACCGACGCGACATCTGTCTCCGGCTCGCGGAAGTCTCTCGCGCTACAACCCGTCCTGATCATGCACCCCCACGCTACCATGGACATGGACACCTACTCGCACTACTCCGGAAGGACAGCCCGATCGAAACATGGCATCTACGCCAACACTATGCATAATTACCAACTGTAATCTTGTTATAATGTAAATCTACGCACTTTGGTCTACTAAGAAGTACAGCTACTCGCCGCTAGATGGCGTTGTTTTAAATTATTTCAGAAAATACAAATTTTAGATGTAAGGATTTTTATTTTTAAGATATTTTTGTAGCAGTGTAAATATCCTTAATGGTTTTGTACTTAAATATATTTTTATAAAACATGTATAATAATTAAGGTTTCCCGTCCGGTAATAATGCAGATAACTGACTTCCTGTACTAATCTTCAATGTTGAATGTTTTATTGTGCCTCGAAATATCATCGACTCGACAGACAACGACTTATGATAATGTGCCTTGTAGAAAGCGTAATGTAATGTTGTTATTATTTTGATAATTATATAAGTTTCTTAGAAATTGTGTTGAACTTATTTTACGACTTATTTTTATCGGCATTTCTGCAGCTGCCTGTAGTCATCGACTGTACGACGACATCTAAACCGGTTTTACTATGGGACCAAACCCCGGTTTGGCATGCCGTAGTAGTCCATACTGAATACAAGACAATGATAACATTCATGTAGGTAATGATCTTACAGATGACTGCTTCCTTATGGGTCATCAAGAGCCACAAGCAACAAGGTAACTATACTTTAGTATACGCAGTGCGCACCCTGGCCAATCATACTACCGACCTAGCTTATGGTTGGTTTACATTTGCACGAGTCTAGTAGCATGAGTTCAACTACCAAACTATGTCCCTGAACATCACTCAAAAGGTTAATTCTTCAACTGACAACTAGGTAATCTTTCGTAAATAAAAATTAATGATCCATTGCCTTACGAATCAAAGAACGAGGGTCATCTGCCTAGCCTTTTCATAACTATGTTGGGGTCCGCTTCCGGTCTAACCGAATGCAGCTGAATAATAGTATTTTACATGGAGCTACCTATCTGACGTCCACAACCCAGTAACTGGATATAGCACTTGGTAAGACTGGCTGACTTTCGGGTTCTAACTTTCCTTTCCGTGACGACTATCAGTGGTCCACAAGACTTGTGAAATACGGGACCAACGACTTAACTTGCTTGCCGAGGCACGGGGGAAAAAGAACAGGAGTCTCTAACAGTACCTAAATCACCATAAACCAAAACCATCTTACTTTCTCACCTTCCGTTTATTTTATTGAGTCTCCAGTGTCTCCACACAGTACAGTGCGTGAAGCCGTGGATCTCCATACAGCAGGGCCAGCAGGGCTCGGTACTGAGCCAGCAGCGTCATGGCGTGTCCATTCAAGGTGTAAACGGACAATTCACAAAGCCGCTAACCAAGCATCCTGTACGTCAGACTGAATAACCCCACGCAAAAATAAAAATCACATTTTACGGTAAAACCCAATGTAAAGCACTCAAAACATTGCTCTGGTGGATTCATTGAATAGTGAACGGGCCATTAGTAACAACCCGCGTCACCGAACTCCTCCGAAACGGCTTACCGGCGAACCGATTTTTATTTTTTTTGTGTAGGTGTATTTGGTAGGTCTGAGAATAGCTCGTAGGCCATTTTTTTGTCTTACACATCCACATCAAAATTTCCAGTTTTCCACGCGAACGAAGTCGCGTTTCGAACAGCTTGTCAAGTTATAACCTTAAAAACTAGTTATTTGAAAAACTTGTGAAAAAGGGACCTCCTTATCTCTGTAACTAGAAGGTACCCAGGTATAGTCCAGAACAAAAAAAATGGTCGCAATGACGACGACGGGGAGAACAAGTGCTATTCGGGTCCCTTTATTGTAGATAGATATTAAAACAATGTACTTATTTCCTCAACTACAGTTCATTTATTGAGCCTCCACACAGTGCTGTGCGTGAAGCCATGGTTCTCCATGCAGCTGTGCTCCGGCAGCCGGTACGTGGCTAGGAGTGTCATGGCGTGTCTGCGCCGCGCTGTCAGTCCGTGACGACCGGGGTCGCCTATCAGCACCTGGAGCAGAATTGTAGCGAGTGTTATTGAGGATCCAGTAGCTATACGATGTAAGCGCCTGCAAAAACATTGTTAGCAATTATTCTGAGAAGAAAAGACGTAACTAATTAATGTTCAGGCGTTTACGCTTTTATTATTTATTAATGTATAACGTTATAAAAGATCTTCATAAAGTTGTGTCAAAAAAAAAAAACCAGCCAAGTGTGAGTCGGACTCGCGCACGAAGGGTTCCGTACCATTATCTATACAACATTAACAAAAAAAAAACACTTGTTATAAGGGAACCCCCTTAAATAATTATTTTATTCGGTTTTTAGTTGGGGTTTAGGGTTCTGTATCCAAACAACCCTCCAAGCGCATTTTTTTTTTTTTTTTTTTTTCGGATGGGAAATCATCAAATGACTTCTCCCGCTCTGGGCTGAGCGGGAGGGAGTGTCAGACTTTTACTGACTAAAACCCATCCATGTTCCTTCCTCGCCCTTTGTGTTCCGGGGCCACGGTATCTCTTTCGAATAGTCCCGCAGCCCCGGCAGGCTTCGGTCCTTGCGGACCCCTTCCTTATTGCTGACTCTCTTTGAGGCGCGCGTGGAACACGAACGCGCCGTCGACACGGCCTGTCGTCATGAGACGTACGGACGGCGAGCTAGCCCATAGCTCCCCGTCCACAGGCCCGCGCCTACGGTGGCCGGAAGCCACCACGTGGCCCCCGACGCCCGGGGCGTCTCCCGCGGCGGCCGGGACGTGAGGATATCTCCCTCTCACGTTCCGCCACCTCCTTCGCTAGCATGACTGCTTCGCAGAAGGAGGTGACGGCGTCCCATTCCGTCTCGCTCCGGACCATGGCACGAACCAGGGCCGGAAGCGAGAGGTCGCCGCCGCCAATCGCCACCTCGAGGACACGGCGGTGCTCCACCCAAGCAGGGCACACCTCCACCGTGTGCTCCACCGTGTCCTCCGGTCGATCCTCACAATGGAAACACCCGGGCGTCTCCTCCCGCCCGATTCGGTGCAGGAACTTACCGAAACATCCGTGTCCGGTAAGAACCTGCGTCAGGCGGAAGGTGAGGACGCCGTGGCGTCTCTCCAGCCACTCCTCAAAGAGGGGACTTACCGCCACTATCGTGGCGTGCCCTCTCCAAGCGCATAAAGGTGTAGGAATGACTTTGACCTTGAAAAAGTAAATTCATACACCTTTATGAGCTTAGAGGGTTGTATTGATGATTTTGATGATTATAATTCTGTAACTACATACGTCTTACAGCCGCGATTCATAGTTTAATCAACATACAACCTGACACTGACCTGCAAATTGCAAAAAACGTAAGAAAATTTGAATTTCGCGGGCCACCCTGGCGCATTCACATTAAGCCCTAAGACTCCACTGTCCGTCTGTCTGTCTGTCACTAGCCTGTATCTCATGAACCGTGATAGCTAGACAGTTGAAATTTTCACAAATGATGTATTTCTGCTACCGCTTTAACAACTAATAGGTAGGTAATAAAAAAAAAAAGTTATACGATAGTACGGAACCCTTGACTCGCACTTGACCCTTGAATTGCAGGTCAGTGTCATACCGTATGTTGAACAAAATATGATTCGCGACCGGAACACGTATGTATTTACTATTTACAGAATTATAATAATAAAAATACTACCTTAGTGCATTCTCTGAATTGTAAATATGTCTCAATGTAATCATGACCTCAGTTTTGTTGTTTTACGAACTAATAGGTAGATACCTATTAGTTCGTAAAACAACAAAACTGAGGTCATGATTAATCATGTAATAGCTGATACTAATTAGCCAACTATTATATCGTTACGGCCCAAATGGACGCCATCAAATATGCGCCATATAATACTGGGAAGCCATGGAGAGGGTCAAAGTGATCCTACTCGGTCAGTTGGTCAAGAATCTCCTCCTTTTTGAAGTCGGTTAAATATACCTAGCCAGGTGTTACCAGATGTACGAATAGTGGTTTAGGCACAAATCATATTATTGTTTTGCCTTTTTAAGGAATCCAAATATAATTTTACTTACTTACATTAATAAATGCCTAACGCGTAAGTATAAAGGCGCCAACCACAAATGAATTGGGATAAGGCAAGAGAATGATGGATAATACTTCTAGTGCGTATTTTAGCAAAATAATAGCCAATAAGATTCTAAAGTTAATTTAAACTTAAATATTTATAAAAATAGAACCTTATAATATTTTACACATACAACTACAATAAAGATTAAATTCCTATACATTAGAGCGTTCAATTTAAATATTTTTATTTTTGCACGAAAATTTGATGAACTAAAATATGATGAATTTTTAAAAGTCATAGAACAAAAGTTGTTTATTATGATGTTAGTAACACAGTCCTGAGAGGTTGTCGGTGTTTTACAAATAACCCTGTAGGTATACCATACCATACAACCAAAAAGTTGAAAGAAAAATAACCAAAAACTCACCGTCTTTCCATCTTCGCTAAGTATATGCAGCCATTCAAACAATACATTAGCGAATTCTTCATCATAAAACATATCACCAATCAGAATCGTATCGAATTCTGTACAGCGGTCACCAACCAAGTTTGTAGTGCTAGTCTCGATCGTGACGTCATTCAATTGGGCATTCATTTCTGTAGCGGTAACGGCAACTGTGAATGTAAACGGTAATTTTGATTGATACAACAAGCGGGGATGTAGCTCAGTGGTAGAGCGTTCGCTTTGCATGTGAAAGGCCCCGGGTTCGATCCCCGGCATCTCCAAGCTTTTTTGGGTTTTATTTTCATATTTTATTATGCGAAATGTCTCTACTTTATTTATATTTTTGGTATGCAATGCCGAGTTAATTCATCATTTCCAAATTATACTCCACTCCTTTCAGTTAGGTCTCCTTATTTTAACAGAAATATAAGTACTGATACAGGTTATCCTGCGTCATCCCACTTCTGGGCAAAGGCCTCTCGCCATGACATGAAACAGAAATAATACAATATATTTTTCATACTTACAGTGGTCAATATCGTTTGCTACCACTCTCATGGCTCTCATTTTAGCAGCAGCTATGCTCCCCGCTCCGCAGCCGCAGCCTACGTCCAGGATTTTACGGTTTCTGACTAGATCGCCATTATCTAGGATGAATCTGTAACAAAAAAAAAAAATAGTTCAATTATAAAAAACAGCGCCATCTATTGCATTTGTTATTAACCACTTACAAAACTAGATTACCACAAACATTGATTTATTTAGTACAAAAACTACCACGTCATGGTGTTCGCACATTGCTGTATAGAAAGCGCGGCCGACCACTAGATGGCGCTAAAATCTGTTAAATAGTATTCGAGGCGAGAGGTTAGCGTCTAAATTTATTTAGCTACGACAAACAGCTAGCTACAATCTACAACAATGAATGAGAAGAAGAAGGAAATGCAATGCAGGAATGAGGCAATGAGGGAGGGAAGTCTTTGCTCTGCTGTGTAACAATACAGGCAAGATAGATACCTAAATGTTTAACTGGTTACACAAATAAAATTGAAAAACACAATAAAATTCCTAATTACGACAAACGGAAAATCCAACAAATAATTGCTTGTTTGCTACGTTGCGTAACACATAACATAAGGTATGTACTTTGACACAAAACAATGATTGTATTTATGAATGAAACAGGTTTATAAGTAGGTACAATACATTAGCCAAATCTCACAAACAATAGGACATTATAGACACTATGTATAGAGGCTATTGAAGCTAACATAGATTATTATTATTATTATTATAACACAATTAATCATTTCTAAGCAGTTCACGGAATTATTTAGCAAGTTTTTGGCAATTATGAACTTCACACTTCGAATTTAATGATGAACAAGTTCTTTGAATCAGAGAACATTGCCATGAATTTGACAGTTACTGGAACAATGACCAAAATTGGGAGTTTTCGGGGTTCTCGGAAAATTCGATAGGTTGGTAATGCAAATTGTGTAGGAAGTTTTAAACAAGTTGATGACTGTATTGGTAGTCTATTGGCAGTTTGGCATCTGTTTGTACCTAGGTACTACTACGTACGATTTACCGCCAAACCACATTGCATGTTTTCAACCTCATGCCCCCCCCGCCCGGTAAGATATTATACCTACTTATTTCAATGAAAATTTCGATAATCCAGGGCAGGTAATACATAAAATGTGAAACTTTACTTTTGTGTAGTTAGGTACTTCTGCACAAGTTATTTCAAGTTTGATCAACAGTATTCCGAATTAAATCATTAACCCAACATTGCTTAATGATCTAGAATTTTAATTCTGAGGAAGTGCCTACCGGTGTCTGTCTCTTGTGTTACTTGTCTCCCAGAAATCCCAGTATCATCGTAAACTGTCTATACAAACCAGCTGATTAAGTTCAAAGAAAGCGTAGGCAGGCCATCAGCCGAATTTCTGGCGCATTTCCAACCCCGAGCCAACATTGAGAACAGTCGAAATTCCTAGAAACACGTTAGTATTTTCTAGTGTTCACCTTCAGACTAATCCAGCTATATATTATACGAAGAATCCCCCCTACAGGGGGACAAGTGACTGTCACCACCCCTATAGGGGAGGTTCTCCGAAAACAGATATTATACTGCGGCTGAGTTTTCTGAGAATCTCGCGAAATGTTTGCGCTCCCCGGATTTATGTGATAGTTTCTGTGAAAGTGAATGCTACTGTCTACAAGTTGTGTGATTTCGTCTTTATTTGTTTGTTTCGGGGAGATTTACTTTGGGATTGGCTGACTAAACATTGTTATAATGATGCGTCAGTAGTTAATCCATGCAAATAAGTAAAGCCTTGTTATTATTGCAGCATGTGAAGTTTATATTACCTACCGCTAAAGGAAGTTGTTGCAATAATATTGCGCAACATTTGATTATTGTAAGTATTCGTCGATATCGAAGTAGGTGTGAAGACGACCACTTACGAGTATGTTCATATATTATGATAGGTCTTTATAAACTTTTGAAATCAAGAAAGTAATCCTCGTTGCTTCGTTCGTCTAGTGTTCTCAAGCTTGGATTCCCAGGTCGGACAGTCTTACTGGGTTTACCAGCCACATGGCCACGGATTTGTGCTAAGTTGATGGTAACGGGCTCGCCCTCTATTAAAACATAACTAGCGTAACGTGAGTGCAGGTACTTACAATAGGTCCACCTCTGTTTATCCCTTCAGTGATAACAGGTGTATGTTATTATTAAGGTCACCGCCTTGTCATAAAACGTTCGATATCAAGTAACACAGCAACAACGACTCATCTCAACATGACCCCCGCTAAAGACCTTCCCCGACCGTTCGCGGGTCTGTAGCGAACCCGCGACCTGTCGTCTGGCGCTGCGGGTCAAGGACACGACCGCGCCTGGGGTCGCGACCTCGAGTGACTCACCTCACCTCCGTGGGTTGAATCATCTAGGTTGAACCCTCTAAGAGTTGGCTCACATTATGTCGGACCGGGAGTTTCAACGGTATTCTGTTCCGTTGAATTTTAGTGCGTAGTTACGATGTATCGAAATAATGTATTAATTAGAGACGCAGTATTTTCCGGACGTTTCGCCAAGATTTAAGAAATAATTCACATACTCCTATGGGTCCCGTAGACCCGTACCCAAAGGGTGGAAACGGGACCCTATTACTAAGACTCGACTGTCCGTCTGTCTGTCTGTCACCAGGCTGTATCTCTTGAACCGTGATAGCTAGACAGTTGAAATTTTCACAAGACGATGTATTTCTGATGCCGCTATAACAACAAATAATAAAAAAAAATAAAAAATAAGGGGGCTCTACTACGATAGTACGGAACCCGTCATGTGCGAGTCCGACTCGCACTTACGAAAGACTAGAGTGTCGGACGACGATTGTCAGCAGTAGCAAACGAATGTGTCAGTCCAACCACGTGTGACCCTGCTCTAAGTCGGCAGTTTGTTGTGGCAACAGTAGTAGTCACTAGAGAAGCCGATACAGTCATAGCGGTAGTCAGAAGTAGTACCTAATGACTCAGTGGCCCGTTGTTATTCAATAGATTATAGAGTGTTTACTTAATACTTATGTATCAGGCTATCAGCTTAAATTCTGTCTACTTCTAAACGGATATGAGTAAAAGTGTTGTAAGTAGCCTTTAAAACCAAGTTTGATACCAATGGGGTGTTACGAAATATATTTCTTTTATCAACTGCGTAGCCGTTTCCCAACAACGTTGAACCGAATGCAGCTCCATACCAGTACCTTACTTATCTTAGCTAGCTAGCTATCTTACTAAATAACTTCTTTGAAGATGAACTCGTTTAGAAACAGGAGGATGTTTATTCATCCTGTCAGCCGAAAGACGTGTGGATTAGTGGCAGTAATTACATATACGTCTAAAAGCTTGGCTTGCTCTTATAACCCTCTACTTTTAATGATGTTAGGGTTTCTGAACAGTCTGCAAGCCCCTAGAGCATCCGAGGGGCCCCTAGGCAAGCGGCACATTTATAATATTAGTAGGAAGTAGGAATATCTATCTATCCATTCTCCTAAACCACACTAGTTGTAATGCAATGGTAGCCAAGAAATACCGTTATCTGATATAATAGTTGCTAATCTGCTTATCTAATCTAATCGGTTACTCATAAATTTCGTAGTATTGTCTCGATGGCTCCACGCCGTTTACACATGGCCCACAAGTGGTGCTCTTCTAGGAGCAATACAATGCACTTAAGGGGACTACAGGAGCTAAACGCGAGTTTTCTAATGCTAAAAGCATATGATTCACTGCAATAAATAAAACCAGAAAAATATAAGAAATTCTTCAGGATATATGCTAGTATGATAGTGTTTTAAAAACATAATACTTGCAACTAATTTTACTCGATAGATAGAAATCACAAACTTATCTCTGAAAATACTTTTAACGAGTAAAAACCATACTAAAATACATGCGAACATTCTAATACTTTGCAAATAATTCTACAAGCAACATATTAGCATGATAGTGTTTTATTTTTTTAGTCCAATCAATAGACTTTTTGTAAATCGCAAAAAACCACTCATTTCGCACTATTCGGGCCGCAGTGACCGACGTAACAACCACTTTGTAGTGCAAGCTGATTAGAACTTTATTCTAACAGTTTTTCAAACGAAGTTTGAACCACCACAAATAGAATTGCTAATTTAGCTCCTGTAGTCGCCTTAACAGTAGCAGTAAATGAATTACTTTAAGGAAAATAAGTGTTTATGATTTTTATGACGTGAATCAGGCGATTAGAAGAGCTATTTATAAATGTAGATAATTTTGTTTTGAAGAAATGAATGTGTCATCATTTTTTAAATAGATTCCTCCAATCCTTCAGCTTGGACAGCCTTTCCACGAGAAATTGAAGCCATTTCAATTGTATGTTCGACCACACATGTGGCCTACTCACATCATTATGATTAAGAGAGTGTGCTGTCTACCAGGGATATGCTGAACATTCCTAGTTAAAAGGCTGCTTTAAAGTAAACAAGGTTCTGAAGTTACAGAAGGCTAAACACCATGAATAGGTCACGGGGTTCAGGACAAGCTCTTTAACCAGATCTCTGTCGCATCGATCTATGTAACCTTACATTCAATTCAATTCAAAACATTTAATTCAGACTGTTCGGTCCATAGAGTGTTAGTAGTACAACAAGATGACTTAAAGCTATGTTAGTAACTCACAAATACACAAATATAAGAAAAACAAGAGGGAAAAAGTAGTGTAATTATTTAAATATACAAACACAACAGAGGAAAAAATCAATACTTATAAAAACGCCAGTCAGCCTTTAATATGTGCAGCCCAATCCAATGCCTCCAAATAGGACTATGGATGTAGTCTGCAATTAATAATTAATAATAATTCCTTTATTTTCTTAAGTATACTAACTTAATTCCTTGTAGTCTGCAATTAATTATTAATAATAACAAATAATTAATTAAAGCATTATTATATTGGACCCGCAGGGCACTGACGGTTCGCTGCGTGTAGCTGGTCCACAAACTACACGTACAGAAAGACTGGCAGTATGCCCTAAATAGCGTCTTCTTTACATTGCATCACGCCTGTAATTCTCGAAGGGTTAGGCAGAGGTAGCTGCATCCACATTAGACTAGATATTAATATGTTTTATGTCCAACGCAATAGGAGGCGAGCCTATTTGCCATCTGAGAAATTCCTGGTGAAAAACCCAATAACACTTTTCCTGATCTGGGAATCGAAACCAGGACCCTCTCTCAGATCACAAGACAAACGAGGAAGTTAATCACTGAACGTAAACCAGGTTAAACGGAGTTTAATGTTTGTATTATTTCTTCAATGTAAACGACGTCAAGTAAAAATTGCAGCTAGTAATAGTATTATTCAGACATGGTAAAGATACCCCGGGTAAATTGATTGTCCGTCTTGTGTTTTTGTATGTTGTTCAAAGTTCGGTAAATAAACAATAATCAATGTCCAAAGTTCATGTTTTCTTTCAAAATATGTACATACCTACTTACTAATCAGACAATTGAATTATTACAGGTATTATATCTACTAAATATAATAGGTGATTATTAGTATTAGGTATGTATATTAACGGATATTAAGTTATCCCTAAGATAGCAAAGCTTATTCGCTATCGACCGCCCCAATTTTATCAATCAACTACTTACACATTCATAACAATACCGTACTCCGAAATACTATGACTCACCGTACTACTATATACTATCCTGAAAAATTCTTCCGAGTGACTCATCGTGCTCCATCCTTGTCTTTTAACCTGGAATAATATCGCTATCTCCCTCCATTCTTATTGGCTATTGTGTTTTGTTTCGCTCTAACATTTGAAGTTGCCTATCTGTCTCGTTTCCACGTGCAATGCGGTTTAATATTCTCAATTGGCTTTCTTCCTTTCGGTCTTATCTATAGTCGAGCTCTTTAGAATGTTTTACCTGAGGTATTGATGCCAAAAGGTTTGGAATTTTGGCCCCTCCTAAAAAAAACTACTGTATGCAATATTCCTATTGTTCCTTTGTTTTCTCGAAAAAGACAAGTATTTACAAACTAATTAACAATAAATCGATTAAAAAGCAATATTTTGCCCTTTTTGTAGCTTTTGGGATAATACTACGGTGTTTGTGAAAAATTGTATCCATTGTTATGAGAGAATCCAGGAAATCCATAAATAGACTTTGAAGCCAAGTCGGCCGGAGTAAAGATATAATCTTTACTGATGGCGGCTCATGAACGGCTCAGATCTCAACAAGCATAGACAAGCATATAAATTTGAAGTTGTCAAAATACGTTAGGTTAGCTTAGTTGATGCTTGGATCTAAATTTGTTTAGCATTCCATCAGTGACCTTTTACTCTGCGTTAAACTTTAGGAATGGAAACTGGCAGTTAATTAATACAATTGAAACGCTATTCATTATCATATTATGGATAGCACTACATGCACATGGCACGTGTCCCTTGTTCTATTGTTTCAAAAGTTGAGTTGAAAAATTGAATCAGTACAAATTATTATCAGTCTATAATGGGTAGATGTAGAGAATTCATTCATTTATTTATTCAATAACAATAATAACAATTGTGTCTGAATGTGTTACATAAAAAAGTTTAAATTAGTTAAATAAAATTAATTCAATAAACAGAAAAAAAACACAACTCGACTAATAATAATTAGAAAAAATATACCATCACTAAATCAAATTAAATTAATAAAAATCACAATAATAAACAATTCCAACATAATAAAAAATAAAAAACCATGAAAATATTTAAACATGTCACCAAAAACTAAATTGAATGTCAAAAATAATAATCATACATTGATGTAGGTATATGTGGATATTGTGTATGTGGATAATACCATCACTCTATCTCTATCAACTATCATCCTGTTTAAAATAGCAGTTCGGTTAAACCTTCAAAGAAAAACAAAAAACTTGTTAGAATATGATTCCGTACCACAAAAATGTAGATAGTGTGTCTGCACTATGAATACACCAGAAAAACCCTTTGCATGAGTCACTACCCAAAATGTTGTCTTTAATCTAATCTTTAAAACTATGCTAATAAGGTCGTAGTTAGCAGAACATTTCTTGAATGATAAATTAGCGGTGATAAACTTAAACATTTATTTTCAGCACTTTAAGATTCATTTTTCAATGCAGCTTATTCTAATTTCATTCATTGCATTCTTTCAATGATCGTGCGCGTACAAAGTATCGCTTTTCTCGTCGATAACGTCAATCAAATATTACAAATAAAATATGAATGACGCCTTTGACAAAAACCGCTGGGTTTTTCATGACAATGGGAAAAGTCGTTCAAGATTTACCAAATATTTTAGTTGTGAATGAAGGACGTTGATTTTATTGTCTGCTGTGATACTTGATTGCAGTAATTAAACGGACGGCCCCTGATATTGATTTCCAGGAATTCCAAATCGGAATAGGTACTATTGAGTTATCCATTGCGATTTTTTTTATAATAGCAATTTTCTGAGTGCAACTCGGGTCCCCCCCCCAAAAAACCGGCCAAGAGCGAGTCGACCTCGCGCACCGAGGGTTCCGTACAAACTTTTTAAAGGACAAACTTAACTTTGCTTTTGCTGTTCGATCCCTAGAAACGGCTATTGCTCCAACCACAAATAATAAGTTTATATAATATATAAGATAATATATATAATATATAAATAATATTAATATATATAATATGTACTTATTATTATATAATATATAATAATAAGTTTATATAAATAACTACATACATATTTACGGTTTTCAGACTTTTCCCATAACATGTGCTGAAAGACCTTTCTTCTTGCCAAATTTCGTGGTTCTAGGTCAACGGGAACTACCTTCGACCCAAAACCTATAGGGTACTTCCGGTTGACCTAGAATTGTCAATTTTGGTTTAAAGCAAGGTCTTACAGCACAAGTACCTAAAGGAAAAAGTTCGACAAAAAAAAAACAAAAAAAAAATTAGGGTAAATTTTGGTACTTACGAGTTTTCACGAAAAACCCAAGAAATTTGCCCATATCTTTTTATCGTGTTGACTCAGGACCTTGATTTACACCTAATAGGGACTATTTACACATAATTTCAACTTGCTAGGTCGACCCGTTCCTGAGAAAATCGGTGGTGACAGACGGACAGACGGACAAGAGAGTGATCTTATTAGGGTTCTGTTTTTCCTTTTGTGGTACGGAACCCTAAAAACAGCTAAAGACCTAGTTTGGGGATCACCGATCAAACAAACCGATTGTTAAAATAATTAATTATTCAATAATTAAATGGGTTGTCTATGTAACAATGGAAATAATTTTATTCTTAATATCCTTACAACTGCCAAAAAATAGTTGGCATCAACAATTCCTGCCAATCCCTAAAACAATCGATTCAATAAATTTGTTTAAGTAATAGTAGCTCTATTGCCTAATTGTAACTAGGTACATAATTATATGCTTACTCCGAATCAATCAATATTAAAACAAAATATTCATGGACTTGTTTTACGGAGAAAAGCTGTTGACATGGAAATTAAAAATGATTCATTGCAATAGTATGACTGTCAAATGAAAGGTTGCCGTGACCGAAGTCCACAGGTAAAACATGAACAAATTGCCTACTGTTTACCAGTATACTGTGGAATTCTATGTAGCTTGACATAACATGACATTACGGCTGTATTCCAAGGAAGAGTGAGTAGAGGTCGAGATGTGTATGTGCCACCCACATTTCACCAGTTAAGTTTTAAGTCCTATGTAATAAGGAACCACCTAGCGGTCATCACCGTGCACATATCCAGTTGGCAACTTATGGTACAAAATGCCTATCACCTATAGCATTAAGTCCGTCTCTGCACCTACTTTGTGCTTGAAGTGGTAAATAAATAAACTTCAAAGGTATTCCTGATAGAAAACTCACCAACACTTTGACAGATCTGGCTACTTACCATTGAAAAGTTTCCAGAAAAAAACCCCATCGCTCTTTCCTTGATCTTGGAATCAAAACCAAAGCTCAACGGTAACTAGAGCTAGACCAATGCGGTAAATTATAATGTTTTTCCAAGTAAACTAAATAAATCCGGATCGTACACGCATTGACAGATCAGCGTATACTGGATTAGCATAACTTGATTGATCGTAGTGCGTACTATCGTACCATAGCATTCCGTGACCTAAATTCGTTGGTCTTCCCCACATTACACACCAGCTCCTTCGCAGAAGGTCCCCAGACCCCAAGCTATAATATTCCAACGGAACTGTTTACAAAGTCCCCGTAGTTACCCACACCGCAGGATGTAACACTCAAAGCAAATAAACAACCATGGATGCTTGAGAAGTACTAGTATTTAAGTATTTAGTCATCCTTTGCAATCATCTTTCCAGACGTGTTTCTTCCCACTTTTAGGTCCTACAAGTTTTATCCTGTGGTTGTTTGTTAGATCATTATTATCATCTTTCTGCCCTTATACTAATTTATTATTGGGGTTCGCTAAAAAATGCGTTTTTTAGCAATATTTCTCAAAAAACTTTTCAAATCTTTGAATCATTTCTTTGAAGCATTTCAACAATCTTTCTAGCTCAATCGGAAGCAACCAGGATATTTGGCACGATCGTAAACGTTGGGATTAACCGCAGAAGTAGTTTACGGAAGATTTTGAATTTTGTTTAGCATTATGCAATACTTACATCCTCTTTAAATAAATAAAGATTCCTTTCTAGCTCTCTCAGTTCTTCGATATTGTATCTACAAGCACGTCTTACAGGTTCTGAACAAGGCTAAGACAAGGATAACTTCGCACATTACTTACTATAAACATTACCCCACTACGGTTTATTCAACTGTGCGTAATTCCCCCGTATATGCGCACGTGTGCGAGGTAAACTCCCGCGCACTGGACAGTGTTGCCCACATAAATAAAAGTTTATAGCTGGGGTTTTGCTCTTATCGTGTTTTCCTGTGCGATGAGAATGAGGACAGTAGATTTTATTTGTTTTGAAAATTAGTGCGTATTTACAAAAATAAATATCCGATAAGAAATGTCCAGAGATAATCGGGGGAAGACCAGAATTTATACTGGAATTTCATAGTTTAATATTTCCATAATTTACATCATTTTCATTCATTGACCCTCAAATAGCAAGTATGGTAATAAGTTGTTTACATATTTAAGCAAGTCCTAACGTCTTTGACCGTCGGTTTTTCCTTTTACGAGTCTTATTTAGTTGCCATAGCCATCAAGAAAAATTAACTTTTTAGTAGTAAATGCTCAAGGTAAGCGTGAGCTTTACTGTATCTTTATTGTTGCTCGTTTCATACTTTTTACACCATTTTGTGTGTGATGATAACCTAGCTGTCTAGACTTAATCGAAGTGATATTTTTTTTACACGATTTAGGCTTACGTTTAGGCGTCTGATGTAAAGCGATGAGATAGACAAAACCGATTCACTCGAACATTAAATTCACAAACAGTTTTTCACCAAACGAATGTCTCGACTCGTATCTTGAACATCAATAATCAAAATCGTGATTTGTGCAATAAAAGCCGAAAAATGTAAGCTTTGAAAATGAAATTATTTCTTTTACTGAAACAACATGAATCACATAAAAGAAACAAATAAATATAAGTTCAAGCATGAGTCATCCTCATTCTTACCCAGAACTAATAATCCTGTAACTGAAACGAGCCTCTGTCGACCCCCCCCCCCGTCCCTCCTAATCCCCGATACACTTCGTCCTTGGAAGTTCAAGGACAACACTAGAGCGGGATAGAGCTATCACGGAAAAGGACGGCAAATCATGAGTCACCCAGGAGTATTCAGGATAATGTTTCTATGACTCACACTTCTTGGAACCGGCCTGTTTTAGTATAAGCTGTGAAAATTAGCTCTTTGAGAGAAAGTTGGAAACATTTTGATTTATTTAAATAAACTGCTTTCAACGAAATAGTGGAAACTACTATACTTTACAGAGAGAGTGAGAGTTTAGTGATATTTAATTTTGTTTCATCGGGATTCGGGAATAGTGCTATGAAAGTTCTGTTAAGAGAAATGATAAGTTGACTTTTCATTGACAAGATGAGAATTCTATGAAAATATGTTTTTATTTTGATCGTTCCTTTAGTTCATTACCCGCATAGTTTTAGCAAATAGAATAGTTTCAGACAAATCAAACGGACCTAAACTGCAAGGATCTTCCTCTCCAATAAAATAAGGCCATAAAAAATCTAAGTACGAGGTCCTGGCTTCGATTCCCAGGTCGGGCAAGGTGTTATTGGGTTTTTCCATCAAGTAGCACTCAGAAGCGGACACGGAGTCTGGATTTGTGCTCATTTGATGGCAATAGGCTTGCCCCCTGTTATTTGAACTTGCTGATAAATCTAGTAACGTCACGCTTCTATTTCCCCGAAGGGTTCGACAGAGGTTTGCCTATGCAGTACATCGGCATTTTAGTTGTCCGTTTGATGGTAATACAACGACAAGTCCAAAATAAAACAACTACTCTCTACAACTTACCTCGCCGTAGCCTGTCCCCCTGGCCAGTAGAACGCCCAGAAGGGGTCCTTGAACGGCACCTGCTCTTCCGTAGCCCTCCACAGCGGACAGTCGGGGGTGACCAGCCGCAGCGCCAGCTCGGGGGTCAGGTGTCGCCGGGTGGTCGCCGTGTGCTTCACGATCAGGGATGCTGCTTCTTTCAGCATTGTGACTGCGGAGGAACGGAAAGTGCTTAAGGCCAGAAACATATTATTATTCCTTACATAATTCTTTACTGACTTCATCGGTAATTTGTAAAAAAATCTGCTGTTTCCTACAAGAGCAAAACCAAAGCAATACCTACACGGTGACAATGCAAGGTGTAAACACTGTCTCCACGAAGCCGTTCACCTATTATTGCTGGGAAATGGCTTTTTTTGGGGTGAAAAATCAGGTTTTGTGGTAGAACTCAATGTAACGCACTCAAAACATTGTGCTGGTGGATGGATTTAATACCGTGGGGGTCGTGGAGGTGTTTAAAGTGAAGTTCTTACATTAAAAACATGTACATATTATTAAAAAACTTATAAAAAAGTTGGAACTTTGACCCCCAATATCTCCGTAACTAGAAGGTTCCCAGGTCCAGAACAAAAAATATATCGCAATAATGTGGAGAACAAGTGCCTTTCGGCTTCGTTAAGAGTCTCTTTACACCCTTTAAACACGGTTATTTGTAAAACACCGGCAACCTCTCAGGACTTTGTTAGGTACTAACATCATCATCATTAACTTTAGTTCCATGAATTTTTAAAAATCATCATATTTTAGTTCATCAGATTTTCATCACTACATAGTATAAAACAAAGTCGCTTTCTCTGTCCCTATATCCCTATGTATGCTTAAATCTTTAAAACTACGCAACGGATTTTGATGCGGTTTTTTTTTAATACACTGGCCTGCAAAAATAAGTACTACACTTTTAAAATTTATATTTTTTCTGTACTATTGAAGTTTCAGATTTAAAATGAAAAAACGTTTTATAGCAATTTTTATCAGCTTTCTTTGAAACTATAGACAAAATTAAACAATTTTTCAGGTCCTTTTTGTGTCGAAAGTATATCTTGTGTACTTAAAAAGTTATTGCAATTTTAAAAATGTGATACTTATTTTTGCAGGCCAGTGTAGACTATAGAGTGATTCAAGAGGAAGGTTTTAGTATATAATTTGCGAGCGGGCGAAGCTGCGGGCGTCAGCTAGTACAAAAAAATAAAAATAAATTGAATGCTCTTACGCAGACATGGAACTTTTAACGCAACGCAACATACTGGCAAAATGGGTCTAAGTGTAGGTGCACCTCAGCTTCGAGCGTAATGTTTTAAACCGAGTTTCGGTGGTAATAGTCGCAGAGGTTTATGCAATCACTAATTTTCAAAATCAATCGGTGGACTGGAAATAGCTCCCCGCCTGGCGCTTTCTGTTTTGTGCAACCTTACTGGTGAAATGGGACTGTCCTATACACTTCTGGCTTTGGGTTATACAGTTACGTTGTCACTAAGAAATTAAATGTGGAAATACTGAGGTAAACCCTATACATGTGTCACATAACAATAATTTATTGTTGCATTATATTATATTACAGAAACAATGTGACGCTAGTTGTTATTGTAAATGCAGTGTCTCTGAGAGGCTGTGACGTCGGCGGCGTACTGATCAGTGGCGAGGTCGCGGGCGAGACTGTCGTTAGGAAGTGACAAATATTAGTAACTACTTTTTTTCGGCTTTGATTTATTATGTCTGCAAATCAATGACAAATTAACATGCTTGTATTTACACTCGTATTTGTATACATAGACTGCCTCGTTGTTCTTGTGCGGGAATCGAACCCAACTCGACCAACGAAGCCTTCCCTAATAAGCAATACTTCAAATGAAGAAGCAGCATCATCATTATCTGCCTAGTCTTTGCCAACCATGTTGAGGTCGGCTTCCAGTCTAACTGGATGCAGCCGGATATCAATATTTGACATACAGTAAAACGTGACGATTTGGGTTTTTGGGGGCTATTTGGTACCATATATACCAAAATGTTATTGGGTTTTTTCGTCAGGAATTTCTCAGTAGCAGCCAATCACAGTGTTGTT
This sequence comes from Xestia rhomboidea, assembly GCA_963853795.1. Lineage (NCBI taxonomy): Eukaryota > Metazoa > Arthropoda > Insecta > Lepidoptera > Noctuidae > Xestia > Xestia rhomboidea. The sequence continues at coordinate 3,190,421 of OY970780.1, forward strand.
GAGTTTGTAAAATAATTTCTACCGTACACCAACCACAGTTATCGATATTTTTGTTCGAAATTCTGGGTCGTCGCAAATAGCCCCCAAAACCCAATTAGCCGCGTTTTACAAACTCGTAACGACTGCTAAACACCAACAAATGATAGTAAGAACCAACGGTCAGCGTGCTTTCCGAGACACAAACTTGTTTCGGTCTGTAATGCATCGTCAACTATTGGCGGACTGACCTCTGTAAGATGTTATTATTTAGCCACGAGCTTCTCAATTGAAGAAGACCAGTTAAAAAAAAAATTAGGGTGCCATTTAAAACGCCCGACGTGTGCTGTCCCTAATCCTGCTCCCATTGTGTGAACGGAAGAACCGACGTAAAAACAAACGGCAGCTATAGTACAGTATACGTAGTACTACAGTATATCGAGTAATATCTTGATAAATGGGGCCACAGATATCTGAGAGGAGACTTAGGTACATCTGGTGCGCATATCGTCGCTGAAGTTCTAACACCAAAAATAGTAACTTTACAGGAGAGTGAAAAACGTTACTTCTTTGCTTGTTTCCGATTAGCTGAAACAACCCGTCTTCCGATTCTCTAGCAAACGGCATCAAAATGTAAAAACCGAGAACTTCAACGACGCTAGGTATTGCAGTAGTGAATTCATTGACTACCTTCGTCTTGCCGGTTCGTTCACACGGACAATCACACTTTGCAATGTAAACAATGCTCTAGTTCGAGCGATTTGGGTGGAAATTTTGAAATCACGAGTTCGCTATTCTTCTGTTCTAAAAATACTTATTTGATTTATATTTAAGGCTTTAAAGTAAATTCTTGCGCAAGATTGCATCAAAATAATAATAGTAAGCAAGAGAAATGGTGTTTGTAGGTCACACTCGCCATACCTTTTCGGCGTACATGTGTATGTCGGTCAAGAACGTTGTGAACATAGTTTGAAACATTTTTCATCGTACAGACCTTCTACACGAGCGAAATGCTTTCTAAGATTTTTCCATTGGTGTTAAGTTTTTTTTTTTTCCTTTTAAAGAATAATATATTTACATAATTAATGAAAAACTTAAATAAACTAACAACAAACTATAAAAGGGCATCGAAACACTCCTCTGCTACGCTGTCAGCTGGTCATAATTAATAATTTAATTCATTTATGCAAGTCTAGGTAATCACAGTATCACTTAGTTCTAAGAGACTTGGTTCAAACACTTCATGCACATAATCGAATCAATTACAAGTAAACAAACAATTTCCACAGATTATTATCGCTTAAAGATCATAAATCCAATGAATTCCATTAAAAACCCTTGTAGGAAAAGAACAACAAAATGCTAATGTACTAGGAAAACATAAGTTCAAGAGGTTTCTTCCACACCACGTCACTACATGAGATACAACGTCATAGGTAATAGAACCTCGTTAGATCACTCTTGTCGATCAATGAGGTGCTGCGGCGCAGATCACGAAACAACAAAATCACGATATTGGACAAAATAGATCACGATAATATTTACTGTTTTGACTTGTGGGTGTGTCGTTTTACTATTGTTTACGCTTGAGAATGATAACATCGTTAATGTAATAACTGGCGAGGAATTCACGGGAAAAGAAAATTGTTTCGTTGTTAGGAATTCTCGGTAAAAGAAATGTTTTCGCGATGCAAAATTCTGTATCGATAAGGTGTTCTGTGATTTGATTAACTTACTAACGCTTTGGACTGTACTTCCTTTTAAAGAGTCATTGATTAGGTCGGTTCATGGGCTTAATTTTGAGTTTTCCAGTAGTTTTTACAAGACTTCATCAGCATGAATTACGAGTCTGAGAATAGCATATGCCGTGATTTAAGCATTAAAGCGTGGCTTTAAGTCTCCCTTGTTTGACCGAAAGGAATTTGACAAATTTTTACTTCCTAAAAAAATTTCGCATAATTTCATTTGCCAAATTATTACTTAGCAAAAAAAAAATGTAACGCAAACCTAATGTTTGGGAAATGAACGTTTAAACTATAACTTGTTTACCAACTAGTACTTTTAATATTTATTATTTTGTCAAATATTTCACTTGGAATAACAGTTTTTACGCAAAATCAAATAAGCCAGTTATAGACAAGTTTTCAATTCACCCTTTCCTATTCAGTCAAATGCTTCTATGACAAAAATGTGAACTGCTAAGTGGGTAGGAGGTAAATCATAAATGTCGCTCAATGTGGGTTAGTCAAGCAAAACACTATCACTAACCTAACCTACCCATTTTTTTTTAAATAAGTAATTATCCTAATCTAAATAGTTCAGTTCCGGGTAACCTACTAAAAACAATCTCTTTTTACTATTAATGCAAGTCGTTTCTGCGTAGGAGGTCAGTTTTAACCCAACCTAAACATTTTTTTAAATCATTACCCTACTCTAACTACTTCCATAAATAAACTAATATTAAGTAACCATAAATTTGTTTTATTGTTTATTTTTGCCTTAATATTTTTTGTCTTAACAAATCATTTCACCAAACGTTTATTGTCTGAAGATTGTTTGCTGTAATAAATCATTTGATTAGAGACCAAATGCCATAGTGACATTATACTTGGTAATATTTTTTGACCAAATAAAAATATGCTTAAGTACTAAAATCATTCGAAATATTGCAATGGTATAAAAAAGGTTGCTAAAATTTGTTTGGGTAATGAAATTTTGTCAAAATCTTTTCGGCAAAACGGCAGGATCCCGGCTCTTCTAGGAAGTATATTTTTGAGTATAATCAGGCATCAGGAATGAACGTCTATACTTATTCAAAAATAATTTATTACGTCCTGTTACAATAAGGACATCCTTCCAATTCCATCTTTTGCGAAACTGATACAATTCAATTAATTCTTCTGCGTCATTTGATCAACGCTATGTAGGTTGACGTCACGTCAAGAGTTTAAATTAAAACAAGACAAGATAACGTTACATCACTGGCCCTGATGTTTATGTTTACATCACGTTCCTGCTGTATCATCATTATCATCATGAATCATCAACTCTGGCTGGTAGGTCAGAGTCGTTCTAAGAAGGTTGTGTATGTAGATGCTGGTTGGTTGATCGCAGAGACGAGCCTCTTCTGCTATTCAAGTTGTCAACAATGAGAGGGGCGTGGTTTGTTTGTTCGCCCGTGTGGGTTTAGAAAATGGATGATTGTCATTTGTTTTGATAGTTACGGCTCAGTTTTGTGCACTGTGGTCAAATGTGATCAGATTAATGTGCTGTTGTTGTACAGTTACATATTTTCGTTACTCATTTGGGATATGTAAAGTAAGGAGTGGCAGGCCCAGAAGGAGATGGCGGAATGAGTTGAATATTTTTTAAAAGATTGGCCGTAAGTCTTGTAAAGAGGGAAGGGAGGCCTTTGACCTGAAGTGTGACAACATGGGCTTATCATCATAGTGTTGGAGTATCCAAATATGGAACAGAAAACCGAATGGAAAATCACTCTGAGATTAAAATCCGGGAATTGAAGAAAAACCCATTCACGTTTGTGGAGTAAGAATTCTTGAATAAACTAACGTTGAAGGTAACAGGACCGTGTCTCCACAGTTACTCGGTGTTGCGTCACAGTTGTAGTATGCAGGCACTTGTAGCGCCGCCCGCCGGCGCGTCATGCTCTTGCGCATACGCGGCCTTGTCCAAGTTCAATCACACGGTCACCGCTCGACACAGTCGTTAGAGGCCGGCAAATGATCGCAATTGTGTTGCAAATGTTGCAATGTTTTGTTTGTTAAGGAATTGAACTGGTATACGTATACCAGTAGAAGAGAAACGGTTGTCTATGATAGTGAGTGACCGAGCAAGTGACCAATCTTATAGCCTTTTCCTAATCTCGGAGTCGGCTTCCAGTATACCCGGATGCAGCAGTATCCGTATTTTACCTACATGAAGTGACCGTCTATCTGACCTCCATGACCCAGATACGGGTAATTCGATATCCCTTGGTAACGGTAAACCTAGGCTAGACTTTCGGGCTACTGACTGACTCTGTTCTGACTACTTGTCAGGGAGCAACTCTAAAATATCGAATGAAATATGTCTCATTTCATACGAATAAGTACTTAAACAATATCTTTAAACACGCAATCACAAGGTATGAAAATGCTATATCCGATAATACAGAGTTAGAATTGTCAATATGAGCTCAAGAAGTCGAGATTGTACTTTCTACTTCCACTTTCAAAACAGATAATATTATTGCACCGCCTGGTATTTCAGTAATTTTATCAGCATTTCAATAATATTTTGAAAAGTTATCGATTCAAAGTATTAGTCAGATCTAAGCAGCATTGATATACATCAAACTCGTGGATGTCATGGTGAAATTGGAAAATAACACTGTCCAAATTAATAATTTGGCAAAAGGCGTACGTATTACGAAATTCTCAATGACGCGATATATAATTGTGCCGACGCGTGTCAGATTAGATCCGTTGAAACCGGTATCACGAGTTCTTCAATTGACAGTTTGATCAACACGAGTAAAAAAACTTCGGCCCAACGCGTAGAGACTGCCGGACACAACGTCACCCATGACATGTTTGGTAACGTACAGATGCGTCACTCATAAACTGGTCAAATTAAACTTAATGAATTCAATGTTTTTATACGCGTGAGACGAGATATTTTTAGAGATAGCATAAAAAAAACCGAGCGATTTGAAAACCCACATGAAGTCAGTAAACAAAAGTATTATAGTGGTTAAAAATATACCTAATACAATGGAGTGGAATATTACTAAAGCAATGATCAAAATTCCAAATTAGTAGCTCCGTAAAATACTAATATTTTGGGAACTGTTATTGACCGAAATATTGTGGGAATTGTGGCAGGATAAAAACTTAGGAGTAATAAAACTATCCAGGTTAAAATTACCAAAAAATATCACTTTATAGGACCCGAATAACATTTACTTAATAAAGATAAAGAAACCGAGTCCCAGGTGAGTTTTTTGTATTAAGAAAAGAGTTGCATTTTACCTGTTTATAAAATATGCACAGAAGTTCTCATTAATGAATGTTTCACATCTTCACATCAGTTCCAAGTATCTTGAATCTATGTAAATCATCTGTTCAACGACTTGACGTAGATCGTATATTTGCCAAGAAACCATATTTCTGCTAAGTCTGCTCGGAAATTTTAGAAGCCGCGGGTTTTACCTTCCAATCAAATTAACATATTAATAAACACTTCCATTCATAAAGAGCAGAGATTCTGAGAATGCAACATTACTCCGTATTGTTAGTATAACTATGGTCTTAGGAACAATTACAATAGATACTCCGTACTCAAGGACTCTTTAATGATTCCGATCATGTCTTGCAGTGAGGTTTATTAGCATTTACACTTGATACAAAGGCAGTTGGGGTTTTGGAAAAACTCAAGACGTGTTTGGTTAACAGGAAAACTTTGTCAACCAAAGAACTGGTATTTTGAGGAAAATAATGTTTTTGGTTAGCTATACAATCTAATCAAACAAGCTATACTTAGAGGAAACTTTTGAGATATCTTACGATTTTTATAAGTGCATGCCCATTGCGTTAGCTCTAAACGGAATTCAGGATTAGGAACAGAGTATCAGGTTGACTTTTATCGGTTTCTTCAATTATCTACAATCATCATCATTCTCCTGACCTTATTAATTTATCCTAATTTATTTGATCTACTATTTTTGCTACCAAAACAGAGATCAAAACGTACCTCATTTTACACCGCGTACTGAGTTCCTAAGACTTGCATACATTATATTATTGAAAGTGACGAGACAATTCACTATCAATTGTTTCAGCTGTCACAACAATACTTATCAATTGCTCTCTTAACAAATCATCATTTGTTTTGACAAAAGTTGTGTAGTGGGAGGATCGTGTTGTGACGCCGGTGTTCAAAACATGGCAGTGTCCAGTTACTCTCATTCAACTGCGCCGTACTTGTTATGTAAATACGTCAATTACACGCATTGTTCCGAATTATACGCAAGATAAGGTGCAATGTGTTTTCTAAACATGTAAGGAAAACATGCCTACAACTGTGAAATAAAGCTGTGACCTACATTCGTACTTGCAAACCAATTGTACGAATGTAGGTTACAGCTTAATTTTTATTAGTGATGATTAACGATTAACAGATCCACATCAGGTGCTAGGACGGTATTACAATAAGAAGCAACGAAACCAACGGTTTTAAAATCTTATGGATGGTCATCCTTAAGATTTTTAAGCGGTTGAGTGTTTTTGTGTCTAGTCTTACTAAGGGGTATCGTATTACCAAAGTGGTTAGATAGACAGTCGCTCCATGTAAACTACTGGTATTCAGCTGAATCCAGTTACACAGGAAGCCTTGTATGTAAACGTACAACATGATACAAGATGCACAGAGACGGATTTCATGGCATCAAAGACAATCAATTCTCGAAACATCCACCCCATTCTAGATACCACGCAAAAATCAACAAACAACAACAGGAAAGACGGACTTTACACTGAAGTGGGTGGATCATGAAACCCAATGCGAACAGTAGGCGACAAGCTAACAAACAGACGCGGTGCTAGCACGGGACATCGGCGACCAACACCAACATCCACCAGAGATAACAGATTCACTCTAAATGCTGATAGTACCGGGAAATCTGGGAACCCGATACTTTGCTCCCACACTGTTAATTAATTGAATGGATTTCATTTCTGGGTAAAGTGCTGATAGAATATCAGCCGCGTATTTTACGACGCATTTGGATTTTTGTTTGCGTAGGTTTTTTATCTGTAATTGTTTAATTTCATCCAAAATGTCAGGATTTCTAGAATTTTGCGATTATTTTGAATGGTTTTGTTTGTGCAAGCATTACTAGGACTTTTGGAGGTTGTTATTATCCCAGCTTACTTTGCATCAGCTTGTAAACGTGACGTTGTTTAGAAATGTCAGCTGTGCAGTATTCGCAAGGCGCAACCAACGTCCGCAACGTCCGAAGCACAAGGAGTATGAAAGGAGAAGAGAACGTTCTGTAGTTTCTGACCACGGGTAAAAAAAGCGTGAGCTTAAGTATGTTCTGTAAACTCGCAAAAAAACAAAATAAGTCATTAAAAAGCTTCTTTTGACAGAGTTATTGGTATTTGAATAAATAAATAACTATGTTACTTAAATTAAATTAATTTCCTCTCAAATGCATGTCCGTATTTTCGAACAAGTTACGCGGCGATGGATGGTTTTATTTATTTTGTGGTTGGTAAAACAGGATAATGAGAATGGGGGTTTACCTAGCTCCTTAGCAACAGTGGAGGACCTTCGTCACCATCTCGTCCTTCGTCGTTTATATAAATAGTAGTCCATTTGAAACAGAAATCTCTACAATCGTACGTCATATACCAAGAGAAGAGAACAGTAAGAAATTACTGGATATTTCAACAATATTATTTCTTCATCTCAAACCCCATTTAAAAGTTATAGAAATCAAATAAATAATTAGATTTACATCCTGGTTAGGCTATACCAAGACGGTAAACCAAGGCAATGTTTGTTTACCAAATCGCGTTCGTAATCATCGAAATTCAAGTCGTATCTATTACAAAACCGCAGCTAGCTTTCCGCAAGGCTTAACGCAAGGTCGCATCGTGTGTCTGGTCACGCGGAACACGTCTGCAAGACTGCGCTCAAACGCGACACATGTAACGGGCTTGGTCAAAACCTTCTTCTCAATCTGCCTGCCTGTTCTCAACAACAGTCAGCTTCCAGTCTAACCGGATGCAGCTGATGCAGTATTTTAAAAAGAGCGACTGCCTTGCTGAATTCCACGACCCCCTGGGTACTACGATAGATACCCCTTGGTAAGACTTGTTGACAGACTTTCGGGCCACTGACTACCTGTATAGGTAACGAATGTCAAAGATCTACAAATGACAGCCGGGACCACCGATGCGCGGACGAAACTCGGTATGTAATGGATAGTCAGCCATCCATGGACTGACCTTGGCTAGTCGAACCGTACTTCTATTATTGTTTAACCACGAGCTAATCAAGACAAAGATACCACATTATTATGTCTAGCTCAGGTAGACCGATGACCTGCGCGCCGTACCCGGAGCTGCGAATGAAAGTGGAACATATGAATGGAAGGCTTGCATTGCAAGGTGTAGTTGTGATGTAACACGTTGTGGACACGGTGACGCGACTGAGGACACACTACATACTGTGTTGAATGAGTGAAAATACTTAAATGCTGAAGTCGTTGTTGTATCCCACAATACTTTCTTGGTCATTTTGAGGAGTATTGCGGCGAAATAAAAACTTAAAAAAAAAACAAATTTTGGACATGGGCAACTTCAGTCGTCTTACAGTCCTACTACTATGCCGTGTGGCTGGCCTGTAGTTTCATTTTTTTTTAGTTTTTGACAATTCAAAAGAGCCTGTAACTGGTCTGTTTGAAATAAAAGTCTTGAGGTTACAATACAAAAAAATATGCCTAAATTAAACAGTTTTTTTTTTGGAAGATGTAAACCTCAATTTGCAGACGTCATTACAAAAATATGCAATCAAACGGTCAACTCTCAGTTTTGGGTTTTTCATAATTTCATCATGTTAACTAATCTATTTGGAATTGGGATTGGCATTAGGAACATCGTGCAGTGATGGGCCGAGGCGAGGCACGTGCGGTGCTGAGCACACTTTAATCGAAACGTGGTCAATGTACACGTGCGTCGATATTATATCCGGCGTTACATGTGTCAACTAATCTCCGTGCTGTCCTTGTTTGGTAACTAGAATACCTAAGATTTACCAAACAGTACTACTAGGAACACATCTGGCCTAAACCTTTGGGATTACAGAGATGTTATAGATTGATTTTGATTTTGGAAATCAATGGAGGACATTATTCTCTTACATGAATGGTAAAATCTTTTGAAGCTTTTCCCCTTTATACGATTGTTTTGTTCTGATTTGAACTTTATTCAAAACAAAAATAGGAACATTTCATTGTATCACCTCAAAATACTCAGTATTAGCTTGCCAATATCGTTCGGCGACCAGAAATACATCCACAATGATTGTATAATTAGAATTACTGTGAACTGGGCTCTGAAGCGGAAAATTTATGAGGAAATCTACTACCTAGAGATAATAATTAATTCTTAAAGTGTGTACCTTGGAATACGAACAACTATACAAACAGCGGAACAGTTCATGGTGATGTTTGAATCTTTTAGTAATTCTAGGGCGTTCCCTAGAATCACTAAAAGATTCAAATATCACCATTAACATTTACCTGTATTATACTACTTATAATTAAACATAAGTACCTTTTTATCGTCTTTGATGTTTCTTGGTTTCTGTTAAAAAATCGTTGAATCGTTGAATTAAGAACCTCCTCCTTTGTTTTAATCAGTTATAAGCAAAATAAAGTACCTATTTGCTAAGCTTAATATTGACTTATTTATGTAACATTTTAGGTAGTTTTTAGGGTTCCATACCCAAAGGGTAAAAACGGGACCCTAAGTATTCTATTAGGTACTAAGACTCCACTGTCCGTCTGTCTGTCTGTCACCAGGCTGTATTTCATGAACCGTGTTAGTTAGACAGTTGAAATTTTCACAGAATGGGTATTTCTGTTGCCTAATGTAGCAACAAATAATAAAAAACCGGCCAAGAGCGAGTCGGACTCGCGCACCGAGGGTTTCTTACAAACTTTTTAAAGGACAAACTTAACTTTGCTGTTCCATCCCTAGAAACGGCTATTGCACCAACCGCAAATAACAAATATTTTTTTGTTAATAAACTACATATTTACGGTTTTCAGACTTTTTCCTTTACATGTTCTGTAAGACCTTGCTTTTTGCCAAATTTCGTGATTCTAGGTCAACGGGAACTACCATATAGGTTTTCGACCACCTATAGGGTACTTCCGGTTGACCTAGAATTGACAATTTTGGTTTAAAAGCAAGATCTTACAGCACAAGAAAAGGGAAAAGTCCGAAAAATAAAAAAAAAGTTGAAAACTAAGGTTTATTTTGGTACTTGCAATTTTCCCATATCTTTTTATCGTGTTGACTCAGGACCTTGATTTTACGTAATAGGGACTATAGACCTCAGTATCTGGTATAAATTGCAACTTGCTAGGTATACCTATTCCTGAGAAAATCGGTGGTGATAGACGGACAGACAAACGGACAGACGGAAAAGAAAGTGATCTTATAAGGGTTCCGTTTTTTCCTTTTGAGGTACGGAACCCTAATAATAATAATTGAAAAAAACATACGATACTACCTACGGAACCCTTCATGCACGAGTTCGACTCGCACTTGGCCAGTTTTTAATTCTTCTATATCACGAACATTCCAACGATAGCAACGCAAACGCATCGCATATTTTTAACTGGACTGGCCATTAAAAAAAAATATTTCTAGCAATGAGGATAAATAACAGAATGACGTAAAACAAATAAGCAAAATTAGTGTTTCCAAAGGATTAATAAATGCAATCAAAACTCTTTGCGTAAGGTGATAAAACTAGCAGGAAAGGCTGGCCACTTGACGTCAGAAACTGGACTGGTGTGGCCATTAATTTTATCTTAAAAATAATAGTATATATTTTTTTAATGGCATCTGCGAAATGTTTTGAGGAAAATATGCCAGTGTTACGTGTTTTCTGAACTTTGAAAAAGTATTAAATACCTTTAATTAAATTATACGGTATTCGGCATTCATTACAAAAATCGTTTTTCTATGACTCAGTACAAAAAAAAGCACGACCGACGAAAATGAAAACATTACTTAGTTAGTACTTTTGCCCACAAACGTCCACCTCCGTACATTTAGGCCTCCTTTTGTAATCTGGTTGCATAAAACCTTTTAGTTAAGTACAATACTGTACCTAGCAATTATTTTAGCAGACATCGCATTTAGTTAAGTCATGATATGAGTACACAAGTAGGCAATATTGCTTCATATAATGCTAATATGAAAAAAACCCCAAGTCATGATAAGTTGGCAAAAGTGATTAGTTATCAGTGCTTAGTTTTCAAGTTCATAAACTGGTTTTAACTCGTTGAGGCTTTTTTGTCTAGCAGTCAACGTCTGATTCATCAAGTACAGTTACAGATACATTAACACTTTGCTGGAATATACGAAAATACATTGGTTAACGTATCTATGAGAATGTTGTAATACTGAAATGCGTAGTACCTATGTAATTATATCGAGGGTCTCATAAGAAGCAGAAATGACTATCCTGTGAATCCTTTACGGCTATACCCTATACCTGGAAATTTCGATTTCCGGGTATAGGGTATAGCCAAGGCTTTATAATATTGGATTCGTCCAAGACTTCATAGTCAGAAGAAGCACTTGCGAACACTAGTGTTTAAAATGTTTTTGTATTGGGTAAGTATAACGTCGTAACTCTATAAAGTCACCAACTCCCCAGAGGCAAATAGTTTATTATTATTAAAAAGTAATTTAACTCTATCTCAAATGGAGTTGGGCAGGACACCTAGCAAGGCGCAGTGATGACAGGTGGACCAAGGCTGTCACCGAATGGCGTCCAAGAACTAGCAAAAGGAACGTGGGTCGTCCGGCGGCGAGATGGGCAGACGACATATGTAGTTGCCGTCGGGGGAAAAACCTGGATGAGGTTGGCACAGGACCGTGGAGATTGGCACAAGAAAAGAGAGGCCTATACCCAGCAGTGGGGGAGTTCGGGCTGTGGATGATTATGATGATGATGAACTCTATATCTCATTATAAGTTCTTATGAGAAATAAATATCTTTAAACCGAAGAAATAACTAACAAACTGGATTTCATGATGTTAAAAAAATGATTTGATTTAGGCAGTCGTACTATTGCCAATTTACCCTGCTAAAACGCAACAACTACGGTAACTGGTTTTTTTAAGTATTTATAAAATACAATTACTTACAGCAATCAACTTGTTTCAGATTAAACGGGCCACTATCATTAACAACAGAAATAAACCGCGGCCACCGCTTCCGCCCTGGGCCCGGGCTGTCCCTTCTATCCCGGGTAATACCAGCACATTACAATTATCTCCAGTGAAGTGGCCAGTGACTCATTGATGCACAGCCACTTTGTTAACGTCTTGACAACTGACGGCACTTACCGTGGGATTATCCTGGTAGTTGCTAACGATTAGTATGCTTCGATTGTTATGAAACTTTATGTGTTATTGTTGTATTCTTATATGGTACCAGATTTAGAGGTACTTACAATATTCTTGTAACAGTTTTCTATGTGTGGTGTAGGCATTATAAAATACTAGCTTTCAGGAATGTGGAGCTCGAAAATAGTCTTACGATAACTGACCGGGATTGCTTGCGTACCCAAGTAGGCCGCTGCAAACATAAAATGGCAAAATGGGGTATAATTGGTTCTTCCAACACCGAGTGCGAGTGCGGCGCTCCGGACCAAACAATGCCCCACCTGATGGAGTGTCCTAGGTGTCCGTCTACCTGCACTCTTGACGACTTGTACAGCCCCTCCACCGCTAGAATAAAAGTGGCCAACTACTGGGCCCACACCGTTTAATTGGAAGGAAAATCGATACGATAAGAAGAAGAAGACCGGGATTAAAAGAATCCTTAGTACGAATCCAGTTCATGATCTACCTGTTTGCCAATCATCGGAATGCGTTCAGCCGTGTGAAAAAGTAAGTAACAGAACATAGAGACTTTCGTATTTCTAATATTGAGTATGGATTTTTGATGACGCTCATAGCACACTTAATGATTCCTTATTGTTGGCCCCCATTGCGAAAGTCAACTAAAAGATACACTTAAATAATGATTTACTTGGCTTTCTACACAAACTTAATTCTTTGCGCCAAGTCTTTTGACAGATCCGGTTCTCATTGCCACTGCAAATGTTAAGTAAAACATGGATTCTCCCAAAGACTGATAATGATTGGCGGCCTTGCATAGTAACCTCGGATTGTAACTCCTACTAAATAAGCAATAATGATTACCTCCGGATCAGGTTACGGTTAGGTACTTCAGAGCAACAAATATTTTGTAACATCAAAATTTGGACCTAAAACGAGTGGGGCAAAGTTCAAATTGCAAGTTTAAAAAAGTAAGAGGTTGTTGACCCTGGGTCATACTTGACGGCAAGCAAGAAGCAGAACAAATAATTTGGCTAAGTCCTTACTTAAATGCTAATACCGTAAGTAGTCTATCTCACAACCCGTCGCTATATTATAAAATGATGATACAAGAGAGCATTATTTTATAATATAGTGAAAATCTGGAGTAGATCAAGAGGATCCTACAAATCACACATACGTCAATAAGACATAAGACGTTTGCAATGCAAAACCTTGAAATACATATAAAATCCGTGATTCATACGAAAGTAAGACGCAAGGAAATCCGCTAAATGTATTACAAAACTTGTGAGGAAAAGAGTTAATGAAATGCAAACTTGTGGAGACCACTTGCGCACGCGTCGCCGCGCCCCACTGCACCGCCCGAGACAACGCGCGTCGTCGCTTGCGCCATGACCCTGTTTCTACAAGATTTCGTTCGAGCATTGACGTAGTTTACTGACGACTATAAGTTCGCAATCTTGGGGTTTTTGATGAACCTTAACATTCTCTTTCTCGTTTGCACGAGTTATTTGGAAAGTGTTAACTGAGGGAATGTTTTCAAGGCTCGTATTTATTACTGTTTTATTTGTAGTTTCCTGAAGCCCTGAAATCTACGAACGAATCATCAGATAAGGACTATTTGAAGCTTAGATCGTGCTAGAATAATTCTCATACCTATATCTGTCTCAACAATTCACTTTACCAGTTAGTGAGGTGATGATAGACCACAAATTGAAGAAATATAACCCACCAAAAACATTTTCATGTAAAATGTTGCCAAGACGAGACCATAATATGACTAGCACTGTCAAAAAGTTATCAGATCTCATGCAGAGCCTAGCTTTTAACTCTACACGCCCTAACTCTACAAGGTCTAACTTCACAAACTCTACACCTTAGGGTTCTTACAGACGAGCGGCACGTTGCCAACTGCAGATAAACCATGCCACAACTGCAAGCGTCGCGACCCGTCGACGGCAGCCGTCGACAGGTGGCATCGACAGGTGCCGCTCGTCTGTAAGAACCCATAAGGTTAATTAGTCAAAATATGTGACTGGGCCATTTCGGTACATTCACATGGGCGTAAGGTGAAACATTTATTCACTTTTCTGTTTTACAATTTCCTAAACAAGTTCTTAGTAACGAAATAGCCAAGCCACATATTTTGACTATAAGGTGTAGAGTTTGTGAAATTAGACCTTGTAGAGTTAGGGCGTGTATAGTTTTTTTTTTAAGTTACAAGTTTTATATTTTTTTTGTTGTTTGTTTACTAATAATAGCTTACATAACAAATTTCAGCTTTCTAGGACATTGGGAAGTACCATTTATGTATTTTGATGATCATCAATGACGAAATAAAGGGTATTTTTAGATATCAATAAAATCTAAAGTATAAGAGCTATGCAATTTAAACTTAATAATGCTTAATAAGTCCGCTATTGGCAACATATCCCGAGAATTTTGTTTATTCGGTACAATCCAAACCCAAGTTATAATAATGGTTCAAAAAAACGACGAAGCCCTTCGAGAAAAGGTAGGTAGTGCCCTTGCGCTTCGCTCGACTCTCTCGGCGGGGCCACTACCGTGCCCCCAGATATATTTTTGTGAATCATATTCACACATATTGATAAGAGTTATTCTCTTTCATGTTTTACTCTATTAGTTTAGTAGTAGCGTAACTCTATTTTAAGACAGCTACTACACTAAAACAAGAGTCGTATTTACTATAGCCTTTATGCAGATCACTCCTGTCCTGTTTTATTTTTAGCTTACAACGCTAGTTCAGATTGTGCAACAGTTTCGTCATTATTTGCGCCTCATATTTTATAATCAGTGCACTTAGTACACACTGTCAGGACGTCGCGACGGATGTAAAAAGGTTTCATCATTACTTCCAACGCGGCTTGGACTTTGTACCTATGAGGCGCGGCGTACTGCGGCCCATTCTGTGGGAACCACGTCGTATTCTACACTTGTGCCGGAATGACGTTGCTGAAAACACCTGTTTAGAGAATGCCCAATATATCTTGGTCGGTCTTGTCGATGATACTAGCCACAATACGGTCTTGATAATTATTATCAAGACCGTATTGTTTGTATTGTTGTTTGATATTTTGTTGTGTGTCAAGAAATACTGGTCGCGCGTGCTAAGTACTTATAGGGTCGCAGGATTAGTTCGAGTTTATAGTTCGATGACACATGAGTGTGAATGGTCTGGACAATTATGTATGATGTTATTTTAAGTAGGTATTACTTACAGGTCTTATGTATTAGTTACACAATAATATTAAAATGTTACATTTTACAAGTGTTTGTACGACTTGCAATGAATTGATAATTTTGATTGATCGTGTGGATAAACCTCGTGTTTGGTACCAGATAAATGAGTAAGTGTAAAGGAAATGCGAATGGATGAGTAATGTAAAGGAGAAGAAGACTATCAATAAATTGATCTGATAGCGATACGGCAAGAAATTACTCAGGAGATAAAATTAGTCATAAAGCTAAAGCACTTTATCATGTCATAAGTAAGATACAATAACTCAAAGAAGAAGACTTTAATTTGAATGAAAACAAAAATCATAACAATTATTTAGGTAGGTTAGTAACACGAGCCAAAGTTATCGTAAAAACATTAACAGATAGCTAAACGTTTGATACTCGATATCAGTGAAAGGCTGATGAAATTAATGATAGAGTTGCTAAAACAGTTGATAAACGAAGAAAAACAAAAACACGAGGCACGATTCTTCTCATTAAACACTGCTTTGAGCTTTCACGGTTTAAAACTAAACTTATAGTGTCACTTCTAGAGTCATCCCGTGTTCATGGCGCTTGCAACGGCGTCAAAATATCGGAAGCTCAAAATAATTATAAATAATCACGGAAGAAATCCCGTAAGTGAGAGTATAGTTTTGATCTTCTCATTAAAGTATGTCTACGTGTAAGAGGAGAACAAAATCTTTCTTGATCTCTATAAGATTCCTTCATAGCATCTTTAAGTATAATAAGACCGTTTTCCACCCCGAAGGGAAGAAAACGAGTATTTCAGGTCTTGCCGAGGCTTGACCTTCGGAGATAACCTACCTTACCTATATGCACACACATGTGTCTACTTACGTTCCTTCGTCTCTGTTCGTGTTCCAGGCGCGGGGGTGAGGCGCGGCGACGCGCCGTCCCCCGCGTTGAGGGGGGCGGCGGCTGCCGCGGGACGGGAGAGCGCGCGTTCTCGTTAGTATGTTTACTCCGAAGAGCCGGCAAGGGCTTGCTTCGGTCAAGCCTCGGCAAGACCTGAAATACTCGTTTTCTTCCCTTCGGGGTGGAAAACGGTCTTATTTCAGTTCTGTGCCTTCGGCTTGACCTTCGGAGACGTGTCTATTTTCTGCCGGCGCCCTCTAACTATAGCGTACTGTGACAGAAGTAGGTGTAAAGCAGCCTTGAAATAAAACCCAGATTTATTAAATGAAGACAATTTTATTTCCCTTAGGAATCTTAAATCTAGTACAAGTCTTTATCTTAAAAATCTTAGGTCTCACTTACATCGTTCAATCAGTTAGTATTTTATTCGAACTAACTAATGGAGCTCTGTCTAATAATAACAAATTAAGACGTTGGTCAAAAACACATTCGTT
Organism: Xestia rhomboidea; assembly: GCA_963853795.1. NCBI lineage: Eukaryota > Metazoa > Arthropoda > Insecta > Lepidoptera > Noctuidae > Xestia > Xestia rhomboidea. The sequence goes on from OY970780.1 coordinate 3,207,168, forward strand.
ATCAAATTAGACTTTTATCAAACAGAAATAACAATTAGATAATTATGTATCTTAATTAAAATAGTGAAGTATCTTTTTTTAAATCCCATTAAAATCACAGATACAATCATTAAATACAGTAACAGCTAATCAAACTGCCGAGAATGAATTATTAAGAACATTTAAGTTTTCATTTGCAGGACGTTCTAGCGATTTGCAATAATGCTTAAAGAAATTGTCGGAAACTCTCCAGTTCCCTCTTTTCAAAATAAAGTCTAAAGGGACGTTATTCTGATAGTCACTCGACGCAACGGCTGATCTAATTGACCCCGGACTATAGTTTATACCTAGATCTCGAAAAGGAGTCTTAATCCAACCTGCAATTATAGCTCTTGTGGCGGCCTTTACTTCACCACGCGTAGTGATAAATAGACTATTCAAATTCGGCCGAGCACTTCTTCTACTTGCTGACAAGTCTATCAAACAATTCACCCATTTGACTGAATTCAATGCAGGGTCTTCTGAGCAAGATAACTGCCATCCTGACTGCCGATTCTTGATGTTATCGGTCTTAGAGCCAAATTTAGGCCAGAACGTTATCGAAGAGCTTGATCTATCGCAATGTTGATCGTCAATACATAAGAGTGTAAGGTCGTGGATACGACGTCCTGACGCCAACAGTAAAAGCAAGGCTACATGCCGAGACACCTGGAATATGCTATCTTCATTTGGACAATGAGATCTCAACCATCTTAGCAGATCGTGGACGTCCCAGATTTGTGACTTCGTTGATGAGGATGCGCACTTTTTAATTCCTATAGCTTTGACTATTGTTGAAACTAAAGGGTGAGCTGCCAACCTTTTTTCCTGTGTAGGATCAGCCAACGTTGAAATAACTGACTTTTGGACCAAAATGGTTGAAGCTGCGAGCTTTCTAACACGGGATAGGTACCCCAAATAGGTAGCTAAATCCTGAGGTCGAGGATCACTAGGGCTTTTCCCATTTTGTCTGCACCACGAGACCCATTGTTTCCAGCTAGACTCATAAGTGCGCCACGTGGAATCACGCCAAGCTGACTGAACAAGATCGATATCGCCAGGATCCATATCTGCTATAAGTTCACTCCACCCCGTATCCTCCAAACCTCGAAAGAGAGGTCTCCTGCGTTCGGCAGAGGGCGATCGGTGGACAGGTCGATCAGGCAACTGTTGACATTGCGTATCTGAAAGGGGGCTTCCAGAGCCCTTCGTTTCAGGTCGCCTCTCCAAAAAACTGTTTCCCAACGAGGAACCATCAGTAGGTATGTCCCTGAAGACTGGTTGAGGTGCCGTAGTACTCTGGGTATCAGAGGTGGAGGCGGAAAGATCCATGCCAGTTTGTAATGCCAGGCCTGGCTGAATGCGTTGATGAACGTCGCCTGTGCGTCCCATGCTTCTATCGACGCATACGTCGAGACTACTTTCGATCGACTGGTTGCGAACAAATCTATCTGAGGGGTACCCCACTTTAGGAACACTTTTGTCGTAACCTCGTCTACGACATGCCAATCCGGGAGATTTTTTCCCCTTGACAAACTGTCGGCTATGGAATTGTAACGGCCTGGAAGGTAAAAGGTATGAATGGTTACTCCTAAGCTTTCCGCTAGTAACAAGATCTTTTTGGACTCCTCTAAGAAAACCATAGACCACGGTCTCTTCCTCCCTGATTCCTCAGGTACGAAACCACCGTCTTGTTGTCGGATTGAATCATGACCGATTGTCCTGCTACCGCGTTTTGACATTTCTTTAAAGCTATGTACACGGTGAATAATTGATTTCTGTTTATGTGCCAAGTAGCTTGCTCTTTGGTCCATTTCCCCAATAGGTGACCATCGCCGATCTGAACACCCCAGCCTTCGTCTGACGCATCTGTCGTAACAAAAATCGTAGGCTCTGGATGAAATATTTTTCCTGGCTCTCTCACATTGAGAGTCCACCAACGACAGTCGTTGACAGCCTGTGGCGGTAAGACTCGCAGCCGGTCGGGCTGGTTCTGAGACAGTTTCAGACTGGCGCGCTGAATATTTTTGGTGAACAGGCGACCTAGAGGGGTCACCAAAGCTGCAAAACCCAGTTCCTAACTGCCACGTCCATTGACTTTTTTGTAATACCTTCTCTAAATCTGTCAATAATCGAATTATTTTCTCTTCCGGGAGCCTTTTCTCGTTTCTGTCTGTATCCCACACAATCCCTAGGAATTCTATGCTTGTTGTAGCCTCTAGAACAGACTTTTCCAAGTTTACACACCAGCCGAGACTCTGTAGAAGACCCACTGCATAGCTCATTTGACATCTTAACACATCTGGGTCTTGATTTGCTAAAAGGAAGTCGTCTAAGTATACTAGAACTCGTAGTCCCTTTGTTCGAAGAAACCCTGCTACCCATTTGGTGACGCGAGAGAAAGCTAACGGAGCGCTGGATAGGCCGAAGGGAAGGGACGACATCTGATAGAGTTCGTTTGCATAACCAAACGCCAGAAATCTCCGGTGGCTCACTTTTATTGGCACATGAAAGTAGGCTTGACTTATGTCTAGCTTTCCTAAAAAGTCGCCGGGCTGGAGAAAATCGGGGACTTGAGCCTGGTTTACCAGGCGAAATTTTCGAGGGTTTAAATAGCAATTCAGGCGGCGAAGGTCGAAAATTTGCCTGAGCTTTCCGTTTGTTTTTGGAATTAGAAACATTCGCGACAGAAATCCAGTCTTGGAATGACACTTCTCGACTACACCTTGGGCTAGAAGCTGTCTGAGCTCTTTGGACATCGCGTTCGAGGGTCTTGCCGCGAATCTTTCCAAGTTTTCTTGCAGGGGGATAGAAGGCGGTTTGGACACGAAAGGTATTGTGTAACCCGCAATTATTTTTAAAATCGCATTTGGTGCCCCTATTTTCTCCCATTGTGTTCGGAACTCGCCCAGTTGTCCCCCTCGAAAACCGTCAATATGTGGTACGGGATTTTCGAGACTTCTTGTCGCTTCCACCCCTACCCCTACGTTGACCGTGGTTAGACGACTTTTTCGATGGCGGATTGCGAGATGATGAGTTGTGAGAGGATAAGTTGTAGGGCGATGAGTGGTAGTTAGCGGAGTATTGAGTAGCCGGTCGGGAGCGCCAAGATGATTTCGTGGCTTTGGATTTAGCCGGTGGAGCTGGTTTACGAAAGGAATTTACGGTCTTTTCCGTGGCTCTTGGTGAGATAAAAACAGCTGCGACTCCCCCGTTATCCTTAACTAAAGAACTAAGCTGCTTCTCCTCAAACAAGTGGGTCGGTGATGGAGGTATATTGTGGAGTGCGCTATTAAGGACCTCATTCCTTGTTTTGAATGCTTTACGACGAAGGTCGATGGTCTCGGACCTATGAGCGCATACAAACTGCAGAAGTTGATCTGAAATCGTCTTGAAGGTGGAGTCCTCCGCCACTAGCTGCCTTAATTCTGTGCTGGCACTCGGACATTTTTTAACAATTGTGTTTAAATTTTCCGCAAGGGCCCTACGTTGGAGCAGCAACCCGTGCGTGATTGTGCCTAGGAGATTCTCTTGCTTCGTAAGCCAGGAAGATGGTTGAGTGGCTAGAGTGCCCAGCTCCATATTGATTTTAAGAGCGCTAAATACTGACGCCGCCTGCAAGTGCTTCTCCACTTCCTTGTAACGGATCCGGCTCCAGCTATCGGTGCCCAGCCTTTGGCACTCGATTCCTTCCCTCTTAAGTTGCGCCGAAGGCTCGGGTATCAGAGGGTCCGCTTCTTTGGTTGTGGGCAGAAATTCAAGCTCCTTCTCGTCTCCCTCACCTTGCCAATTCGGGTCCAGAGCTGGTGCTCTCCATGACGGAGAATCAGAGGTCTCCGAAACTGCATCCTCTTCATCGTTGGAAAAGTAGTTTTCCTTGTCGGAATCACAGTCGGACTGTTGTCGCCGCTCTAGTTTTTCCAACAAAACCGCAAACATACCCTCCACTCTTTGTTCCAGAGCTTCGATTCTGGCATCCCGCAATGGGGAGGGTGAATCTGAGTCCCTCTTGCGTCTACGTGCCGAAGGTTCTTGACTTTGTGACGTTACAGAGGACGTACTCCTTCTCTTCCGCCTAGTTTCTTCTGTTTCAGAGCGGGCACCGGAAAGAATTTGATCGGCTTCGGCCCTAGTATGTAACAGTGGCCGTAGTGCCTCGACTGACTGTTTAAAAAACTCAGTGCGCGCTGCTGAGCCCCGTATGCGGTTTGCCACAGCTGGTGGCCCGAGAATAAGAGCCCGCGTAAAAGCCCAATCAAGAAGCTTACACCTTATGTCTCGATACCCCTTCTCCGAAAGGTGATCCGCCTCTGGTATAAATGCGCGGACTAGGCCCACGGTAGGCAGGGCAAATACTAATTTATTTAGTATATTGGGATCGATCTTCTCACCGAACACTTCTTCTTTTGTTGCTGTAGTCACCTCCCAGCGTGACCAGCCATCCGGTAGTTGCTCTTGTGCTAGCACCTTCACCCGCTCCAAAATTTCCTCGTCCTGGTCCGTAGCTGCATGCTCGTCCTGTAGCTCGCCGAGTGTTACTAGATTCCCTCGTTGGGTCATCTGCCAAAGCAAAGCGGTCATGCAAAACCCAAGCAGGTCCATTTAATTTAACCTCTAGCGGCTCACTGATTAAGCAAAGCCGAAGAATAATCGATCCGCGCCGCTCATTTTTCAGCGCGAGCCACCAAATATTTTTGAGCCGAGGCGCTCAATTTATGAGCCGCGCTGCCCAAATTATGAGCAGCGCCGCCCAAGCTTTGAGCCGCGCCGCTCAATTTTTGAGCCGCGCCGCCCAGATCTTGAGCCGCGCCGCCCAAATCTTGAGCCGCACCGCTCAATTCCTGGGCCGCGCCGCCCAATTCTTGGGCCGCGCTGCCTACTATTCGGGCTGTGGCTATAACTAGACGGACTGTGGCTGAATAGCCGACATGTCAAACGAGCGCAGTTGCTGCGTCGTGATCGTCTCATGTAGGTATGTATATTGTGGATAGTATGTCCGACAAATACAAATAATACCTCATGCATAGTTTGTGGATGGCATGTCCGACAAAAACTATGATAACGTCAATGCCATTGAGCATGCTAAGCTTGTGATATTTTACATTCCCAATAAATTCAGAGTAAACCAGCACCTTGAACATAACAACACAGAAACAAAGAATAAAACAATTGAATGACTTACCCCGATATCCAATGGTAAACCACTCACAAAACGTTTCAACAACGTTGAAATAGCACACTTTTCGATAATATGTTTTATTTTAATCGTAAACACTACGTAAACAAAACATGTGCGTACATCAGGTAACAGTAAGCGTACTAACGAGAACGCGCGCTCTCCCGTCCCGCGGCAGCCGCCGCCCCCCTCAACGCGGGGGACGGCGCGTCGCCGCGCCTCACCCCCGCGCCTGGAACACGAACAGAGACGAAGGAACGTAAGTAGACACATGTGTGTGCATATAGGTAAGGTAGGTTATCTCCGAAGGTCAAGCCGAAGGCACAGAACTGAAATAATGGGTTTTACTTGTCTTGTCGTTAATGTCTTAAGACTCAACGATTTATAATGTCTAGGTTAGCTTCCGATCAACATCAGGTTCTTGAAACGGTTTTTTAAGTCTGGAAGGCGACTCTGTCATTTTCCTGCCCTAACTCCAATTTATTAAGGGTCGGCGCAGCATGTCTTATTTTCCATACTTCTCTATTACTCGTCATCTCAGTAGTCACCTCCTTTCTAGTCGTATAGCCATCACGCAGTCCATCCATCGTTTCTTTGGTCTTCATCTACTCGTATAGCCTTACTCAAAACTTTCCTCATGACATGTTCCTCATTCCTCCGCATCACATGCCCATACCACGATAACCGATTACCACACAACTTTTCAGTCACCAGCGCCTCTTTCAGACTTCCTCTTATGTACTAATTCCTTCTTTGATTGGTAAATTACATTTCGACCTCTACTAACATGGAATAAGGCTACAGTAAGGGGACCTTCCCTGTACAAACTTTCCACAATGTTAACCCTGATAATGGGAATATTTCCACTCTCAGGACTAAACCTGATGTACCGAGTATGATCTAGTTCTTTGACCTTACATAAGTGCATTAGTTATCGCTCCACAATATTAGTCAGAATACCATCACTCAATCATATGGCGTTACGTAGTACAACGCTGCTGAAAGAAACTTCAGTTTTGTTTTTCTCACAACAAGGTTCACTTTAGATTGGGAACGGTTATCAGATAAGATAAAAGAGGTGTGTCGTGATGCGGAGGGACAAACTGTTTGACATAGATATCGGATGGAGAGAGTCAGTCAAGTGAATCATAGCGAGACTATGTAACTAATTCCGCTACTGTTTTGATAACTGAAAGATAACGTGCTCATGAAAAAGTTATGAGGAAAATAACACGATATTCTAAAATTAGGCAAGGATTATGGAAAATCACAGGATCGGTGGAATTGGTGACGCTTGGTCCCTAGAAGGCCTTTATCTAACAGTGAACGTCTTTCAGCTGAAATGAAGATCGAAGCTACTTAGAAGACCATCTAGGCCGGACATAAAGTATGACTTTACAATTAGATGACATATTATTACGGACCTTTTATAACAATTTGTTTTTATTTTCTTTTTACTTATATTTGACATTCTATTATTATTATTGATTATTCACAGAAAGTTAGATGATATGTTATGAATCTTTTTTACACAATTTAATTTTTGTACTGTTTTATTTTACAATTAATCTTTACAATTAATCTTTTTTACACAATTTAATTTTTGTACTGTTTTATTTTACAAAATTTCTACACAATGTATATTGTTCTGAAATAAATGACTTATGACTTATGACGGGTAAATAGTCCACGAAGCTATTAACTAACCGTACCTTCACAGCATACATTTCCGATGTATGCGGTGAAAGAAGGTAGAAAGTGGTCATAAACCATCAAAGCGAAAAAATATTAAGCTGTCCTATTATATTATTTTTGTTAGCCTATTGAGTGTCCCACTGCTGGGCAAAGGCTTCCCCTTTCTCCTTCCAACGCCTGTGGGCTACCTCGACGGCGATTTTCTCCGACAGGCGTCCAGCGGGTGACGATCGTTGCCCACATCTCCAGGCGCATTCGTGCTATGTGGCCAGCCCACACCGACTTCAGCTAATCAGCTTGGCTATTTTTACTCCAACATCTGCAACTTGAGTACCTAATGGCGGGCAGGGTGATTCTTACGCGAACTATTCTATACAAAATTTCAATACGTACTCGACCCAAATGTATAATGAAGCATTATATTTGTATCATTTGCGATTGCGATGTTGGTACGCTATAAGCTATTATCGGCAATGAGTCTCAAAGTCCAAAAGAGCTAAATGCGACTTTACAGTAATTCGGTAATCGACCTTAGACTTTATACTATACCTAGTCTTTTTACTTCTAGATTAGATAATCTAAAGTCATTTACTGTGTAATTATTGAGGACAATCATTATATTTTAATCTTCATCACTGTAATTGTGATAATGTTCGATATGAATGTCTTTGTTATCATAATAATCATAACACTTGCTGATATCCACGGTCGATTTGCATGTTTTGTTGCACAAAGGTTTGTCTTTATTGCTGAAGTGATGTTGATAATAATATTACGTATATGTATTATAAAACAATTAATCTATGTAGAATAGTAAACCGTACTCCTCAGTTCTCAGTATCATTTTCTCATTGTTTTGCACTGTTGTCAGGTTTTATAGCTACAAACCTTTTGAACGAAATAGTCACATATACCTAAAGGGTGTAAAACACCTCTTAACGAAGCCAAAAGGCTCTTGTTCTCCTCGTCATTGCGATCATTTTTTTTGTTCTACACCATACCTGGGAACCTTCTAGTTACGGAGATATTGGGGGTCAAAGTTTCAACTTTTTGGCAACTTTCTTTAAAATTCAAGTTTAGTGTAAGATTTTTATTTTAAACACCTCCACAACCCCCGCACTATTCAATCCATCCATCAGCACAATGTTTTGAGTGCGTTACATTGAGTTCAACCACATACAATGATTTTTCACCCCAAAAAAAAAAGTCGTTTCGCAGCAATAATTTTTGCGTAAAGTTTGATGATGATGATGTTTGATTTTTGAAACTTAGTTTGATGTACAGAATGCTTGGTTGACGGCTTCGTGATGAGGTTGTTTACACCCTGTATAGTCAAATGACACAAATATGTGACAAAATGGTGGGTTAAATTGTGGCTTGGCGTGAAGGCACGCGCGTGCGTTTATCCTCTGGCGGTCAATCTTAAATCTTTGACCTTTTCTTCCACGTGTATTATTACCAACCTTTTAGATTTTAATTGTAGGTACCCGTTTAATTATGTGAAATCCGTCTACTGAACTTTATCTGGAAGACAATTCAAGAACGGCTAAGGCGTCTATCTCGACCGAATCCTAGCTTCTTACATATTTTATCTTCCAAATGGCACCATCAGAAAAAGTGAATAAATGCCTTGTCATATCACCAACCTGCGCCATAAGCTGCGCACATGTCTCTACACGTTTGTCACTACTGCCGTATTTTCGTTCTGTATCTAATTATCTATCGGGGTCATAGATCAAGATAATGCAAATCACGGTGTTTGTAAACATTCACTTGTATGTTGTTATTGTGTTCATTGCCTTGTTTAAGTTTGTCCTGTTTAGCAGTAAGTTCTACATCTTGACCCAATTTAACTTCCAGCGAAATGTATTTAGATTTAAAGGTCAGCCTTCCTCTCAAAGTGGCAAATTTGAATGTGTTTTGACAAACTAGTGATTACCTAGAATAATATGCAACCTTAAGCAAATTCTGTGAATATTAGAGGAAAACATGGATTTAGATTTAATAATTCATGTTCCCTGTAACTTTTATGATGAGAAAAAAAAATATTTAACAAGAAGTAAATGCCTAATTGAATGGTCAGAATAATGTTATCCTAGTAAAGGACGCCCCCTCTCAACGTCGTACATAAGAGGTGCAATATTATCAATCATTTGCAACAATATTTTAGAATAAAAAAAAATCGACACAGTCAACTTTCAATTTGATCCTTATCACACGTTGTCGAACGATGTAGATTGATAGATTCCGCTAATAGCTAAATGTCACCAGCAAACAAATAAATAAAATATGGCGGTAAAAACAACATAAATACTCGTTTGGCATTTCCCTATAGTCCTTCCATTTTCCTTGTCTAGGATTCTATGCACACACGTGAGTAAGAAAACCCAATACTGTATGGGCAATATCCGCAAACAAAAATCATGGGTAGGTACTTGTATTCTTTCCTTACAGGCTACCATCCGACAAAGGAGGTTGGTAGGTAGCACTCTGCGTGATCTTAGCAGTACCCTGACCAACCAATTGAGTTAGATATGATACTATTTCTTGCCCGTTCTTCTCCATAGAGATCTGCGTTAGGGAACGGGCAACTACAGTACTTTCTCAAGTTATTATGCCTTGTGACTGTGACTGTAGTTTTGCTTTTATTGTATTTTCGACTTTCAAAAGTGCCGTAATGGTCTAATTGAAATAAATGATTTGAGTTTGAGTTTGAGTTTACTGTTTCTTAAAATGGACTACAAGAAAAAGCCGAAATAAATTGAGCTATCTATGCTGAGGCTACATTTGAAAGAGTCATAGGTACATACATATTACTTGCGCCTTTCCCGATGAGGGTAGGCTCGTCCACGTTCATACATCTGTTCATACACTTTGGTACTAGGCACCTTACATTTCGGTAGAACCTCACTAATAAGGTCAGTGTATGTCCTTCTGGGGCGTCCCATCCTCGCGTTGCCCTTGCCACTCACGTCAGCCTAGTACATACCTTTTGTGAGTCGCCTTTTACTCATCCTTTCCACATGACCAAACCATCTTAGCATACTCTTTTCAATTTTTGTCACTGCATCTTCTTTTAAACCGCAACATTTTTGTATAACTTCCTCAATTTATCATTCCAAGATTTTAATGAAGAGTCATTAACGTACATTTCATATTTTTTTACGATATCTTGTGTCAAAGAATTTAGAACCAGAAAGTTTTTCCATATCACATTCTTAGTACGGAGCTCGTGGCTAAATAATAAAACCCGCTAGGATCAGTCTTCAGGTTATGCCGCGCTTGCCTAGGCTGGTCTGTGGCTGCCATTTGTAGATCTTTGATAGTCGTTACAGGTAGTCAGTGGCCTGAAAGTCTGACAACCAGTCTTACCAAGGGGTATCCAGTACTAACTGGATTTTAGAGGTCAGATAGACAGTCGCTACAAGTAAAATACTGGTATTCAGCTGCATCATTTTCTATATTGGTTCCACTTAACGTCATTTATAGTGAAAAACAAGTAAAGATTGATAACCCGTGTTCCAACAAACTAGTGCAGTATGTTAATACTAGGAAACTTACTAATAGAGTACTCTACTGATTAGAATCGATCAGATACCAGGTATCTTGATACACGATCCGATGCAATTTGTTGATCAATACATTCGATTAGGAAGTAAACAAAACAAAGAATTAGGTAATAGAATCTTTGAACTGACATAGATTTCAATCTCGGACAATAACCCAGTTCTCAGAAACAGAACATAAATAAACTTGGACGAGAAAAACAAACCACGTTTTGTGTAAATGTGTACATTTCTTTATTAACTTCCGAGCTCCTTTATCGGGCCTTACAAATGCAGCGGCATTTACCTACATTATTTTTCTTAATTTCTGTTCCATAAGCTTTTTGTTAACAAAAAAATATAATCTTCATTTTTATGGCTGCCTTGTATCCCAGAGAAAGAAGTTTCTAAACTCCTTGCAGTCCTTTCAGGAAATCTCGAAGGGTTTTTTCCGTAACATTTTAGTAGAAGTAAGTTCTAAAATTACATCATGTGTAAAATAGGGTTATTTTCCCCTGGAAATAAAGCTTATGTTTGTTATATCATGGTAAAGTGCCGTCCACCTGCTGAACGATTACAGCATTCTTCAGTAACCCTCGACTTGTTGCGACACAAACATGCGACTAGGAGTCTTATGATTATAACGGCCTTCTTTTAAGAATTTTTATGAAAATTCTGTGGAAGTTTTAATGTCCTGTCATGGTTGTCTATGGTGTTCGTGGGCGGTAGGAGAGCTGTCACTACCATTTTTTATTGTTTTTAGGGTTCCGTAGTCCTGACAAGGAACCCTTATAGTTTCGCCATGTCCGTCCGTCTGTCTGTCTGTCTGTCCGAGGTTTTGCTAAGGGACCGTTAGTACTAGAAAGCTGTAATTGTAGAAGTGTGTATATCAATAACGTCGCCAGTCGTAAAATAAAATTTTGAAAAATATATTTTTTTAGGGGCCCCTACATGTGAAGTGGGTATGAATTGTTTTTTGTCGTCTACCCCATCGTGTGGGATATCGTTCAATAGGTCTTTTAAAATGACTTAGGGGTTGCTTATACTACTTTTAATGCTCCATTTACGAAATATTAAACTTTAAAGTGCACATTTTTGTTCCAGTAGAACCCCCTCTAAAAACTAAACTGCGTGCTTTTAAATTCTGGGAAAATTCATGATGATACTGCATTTCATGAACTTTAAAGAAAAACTATAGCGGTTCAGATAGCTTTATTATTTTAGCAGTAATAGTCGTTGAACTAGTGTGTTGGATAATTTTACCAAATACAAAATCCTTAGAATAAAATTAAATCATAAAGTGACTAAGATGAAGTGGTTGCTTGTTTATAACGGGTAAAGACTTGCATTGAAAAACAAAATCTAAAATATAACGGGCTACTACGGAACCCTACACTGCGAGTGGCCCGACACGCAATTGGCCGGTTTTCTTATATTCATTCAGTTGAGCGTTACTACGCGATCTTCAGGTAATCCTGAGCGTTCCATGAAAAATTTACCGCAGTCATAAAATGTGTGTCAAACACAATTGGGCACAAATATTGATTTTAACATAACTACTTCTAATAATCCTAAACAGTTTGATTTTATTAAAAGATAACTAGGTTTACAGTTAGCCAGTAAACTGAATCACTGTGTTCCACGAACAAAAAAGTTCAGCCAGTTAATGTTATAGTTTTACGGAATTTCATGAAACATGCGCGATTAGCGATCGGCGTGAGGTTACAGTGCTATCATAGTTTGTGTACCTTTAACAGCTGCAGTACAGCAGAAACCTAATGGTCACGAAGATTTTTGACGAGAATTTTGAGACTGGTCAGTGCTAGCAACTTAAAAACAACCATATTCCTGCGCTTTTAAAGATCACGGTGATTTTGACAGCGAGGTAAACTATGTGTGAATGAACAGTACCGATCGGTGTGAGGTCAGGAGCCCTTGACCTGCTCCACGCGGGTAGCAATCGATGAAGGTCGAAGGTCGCATGCGCTTGTCTATGCTATATCGCCACGGAGTCAATGACCAGATCAAGTTAAGTCGTAGCTTAACGGTTCAGTTGCTGTTAGGTTTACTTTGTTTGAGGAGAGATAAGACCGACGTGTTTATAAATAGGATTTTTATCTGTCCATCTGATGCGAAAGAAAACGATATAATATGACGCAGCAAGGTTTGCAAAACTTTTTTTTAATTTCCTAGTTTGTCCCCCGAAAATGACCCTTAATTAAAAAAAAAAAAATACTTTGCACGTCTGTGTTTGGGTCATAGGATTACACCATCCTACCAAATTTCACCTGATTTCGTCCAGTAGAATCGGAGCAAATTGGCTGTGTGTGACAGACGGACGTACAGACAAACAGACGCACGAGTGATCCTATAAGGGTTCCGTTTTTTTAATTTTTTTGTACGGAACCCTAAAAATCCAAGACATGTGACTTAAATCAACCTGCAATGAGCCTGTGTGGTGGATTACAATTTATAGCCCGCTTCCTCTCAAAGCAAAGAGGTGTGTGTCCCAGAAGTGGGAACACTAAAGACCGATTATATCATCATCATATTACCCTTTACCAACGATGTTGAGATCGGCGTCCAGTCTAACCAGATGCAGTTGAATACCAGTATTTTACGGAGCACTATTTTATGGAGCGACTGGCTATCTGACCTCCACAACCCAGTTAGTACTGGGTAATACGAAACCCTTTGGTACGACTGGTTGCCAGACTTTCAGGCCAACGACTGTCAAATATCCACAACCAACGGCTTTACGTGCTTTCCGAGGTACCCTGGTGGTCACCCATCCATCCACGGACCAACCTAGGCAAGCACGGATTAACCTAAAGATGGACCCGAGCGACTGTTAATCTTTCGCCACGGGCTCCTTATCCATCCACAGTCTTATTATATAGCTGTAGTTAAACGTTTCTCAAGAAGTTGAAGTTATAACACCCTATGCAATATTACGGACCAAAACAATTCTGTTAGAAGGGTGCTTTTCTATTTATACATTGGCAACAAACTCTGGTAGCTACAGCTAGAGCGCAGTAGTATTCCTTCACTGAAAACATTGCATAAGTAAATGTTTGTTGTTGTGCGACAGTTTGCAGCTGGTAATAGACTTTGTGATGTAAAGCATGCAATATTATTGAGCTATCAGACTGCAAGCATCAATAACTCTGACAATTGTGGGTTTTATTCTTTATCGTGTGGTTAGTGGCTCACCTGGTGTCAGTTTTTATGCCGCGCTTGGGCTTCTGACTTGTCTTTACATGCCGTCGAAAAAGATCTCTCAGGCAGTGGCCAGTTTCCTCACGATGTTTTCTTCACCGAAGCACCGTAAAAATGTGGAACGCTTGATTTCAACCAAAATCTTGATGAATAAGCAATAGAAGCAGTCTTTAGGAAGCCCATAGAAGCAGTGGAAGTTGTTAGGTATTATGAGGGCAGCAAGGCAGTAAATAGAACACTTGGGTCCATAACTTGTTAGGTATATATGAGGGCAGCAAGGCAGTAAATATAACACTTTGGTACTAATTAATATTTAATAATTGGCTTACATGAAAAGTACAACATATTCGGTACGAGGTGGCAGAGAGAAGGAGAGAGTGACCATAGATCACAATACTTATAATAAAATACTTATAATAACATTACATGCTTTGACTATCTATATAATTTATCCCTAACAGAAGTCTTCAACGTGTTATTATGATGAAACGGGAAGGATTAAGTACATGTTTACTGTCCATGTAATGAGATTATATACTGCGTAGTATTTACGAGTAAGATCTAACCACCACTAAATACATAATCAAGTTAGCAAGATTCCGAGAAAGTCTAGAAGGAAAAAAAAAATATATATATATAAATTAAAAACCTTTTTACCCACGACGCGCGACGCGGTGACGAAACGGAGACGGTATATGCGTTTGGGGTGAGAGGATGTTTGTTTGTTTGAGCAAATCCATGTTGCCATTTTTCTCAGAAACTACGATTTTGATGCAGTTTTCAATTATGGGTTCGGGTTTGATTATTGCATATTCTTAGATAGGTGTTACGGTGACAACTCACCAGGGGGGGCTTCAGCAAACATAATGTTTGTGCAAAACCAAAAATATTAGTCTGGTTTTGATGCAGTTTGTGGTTGATTAGTAGAGTTCGTAAATAGATGTTGCGGTAGTATAGAAACTCACTAGAGGGCGCTGCAGTAATAAGACTGTAGCAGAGGCGTATCTTCCATAGGTTCATTCGGGCGGACGCCCGGGGCGGCGCGTTATGTACTAAACTTTTTAGAGAGCACAGATATTAAGTAATTGAAAAAGGATATTTTGGAGATTTTTTGGCAAATAATTCTACAAGCAACATAATAGCATGATAGTGTTTTTTTTTTTAGTCCAATCAATATATTTTTTGTAAATCGCAAAAACCACTCATTTCGCACTATTCGGCCCGCAGTTACTGACGTAACAACCACTTTGTAGTGCAAGCTGATTAGAACTTTATTCTAACAGAATTTCAAACGAAGTTTGGACCACCACAATTAGAGTGGCTAATTTAGCTCCTGTAGTCGCCTTAAAGGTGAAAATAAACCAAAATTAGTTTTCGTAAAAGCTTGTCGCGAAGTATTTATTTTGGCTTTTTGACGTGATAACGTCTATAAATCGATCGCGCCAGTCACGTTCCGCCTGACTCATCAACGCCCAGCCCAAAACCCTTGGACCTAGAAAACAGAAATTTTACACAGAGGTTCCCTTTATAATGTAGACAAGGAGTAAGGAAGGATTTTTCTAAATTTAACCCCTAAGGGAGTTAAATAGGGGATGAAAGTTTGTATGAAAGTTCGTCAGTTTTAAAGTTAGGATCTTAAAATTTTGTATTTAACTGACTGACGATTGAAAATTAATTCATACGTGCCTCAGTGGTTTTGATAATTCCACCCCCAAAGGTTAAAAAAGGGGAAGTTGTGCATGGAAAGTTCTTAATTTTAGAAGTAAAAATCACAAAATGTATTATCTAGGCGTATGGTTGGAAGCTAACGGTCCATTCCAACAACACCGTCGGGTGTTGTTGTAATTTCAATCCTTAAGGAGGTGAAAAGGGGGATGAAATTTTGTTTTTTAAGTTAAAATCAGAATCACTAATATCATGAAAATTTGTATTTAGCCTTTTGGTTGGTAATTAATAAATTACATGTATCAGCGTTTTTGAAAAATCATCCTAGAAGAGAAATAATGATAATTCAGTGATAATAATTCAAGTCAATTCATAAAAGTATGCAAATTTTCATTAATGTTTTCTTATGACTTTATCACGTAAAATTATCGTCCGTAAACCGACTTTAAGGCAACCATTTTTTTTTTAATTTATGTTTTCAAATTTTTAGTTTTATCATAATCTTTTTTGATAACGCATCTTTATCTCAACACTATTTTTTGCATCCGTGCTATTAACCGTTTAGGAGTTCCCTCGTGAGGAAACGATACTGGTTGCAGGATAAGGGCATGATAGAAATCACGTTTAGCTATCAAAAGTGAACGCGTATCCAAAGTTCTGTCCGCGCTATTAACCATTGAAGAGTTCTTTCGTGAGTGACGTCCGCGTCCGATTATATATTTTCATACTAATATCCTACTAATATTAGAAATAGAGTCTATCATAAAAATGAATGTTCACCTGAACGAAAGGTTCGTGCAAAATTTTAGCTCAATCGGCTGGGGGGGACTGGTTTGAAAATCAGTTTCAAGATTTGATCAATACATACTAACAAACTAACAAGGCAAGTTGAATAAAAGCTTACGAGTATAAAAGAAAATTTAGAAAACCAACAAGCTGGAATCTTTTGTCACCGTTATAGCTGTCGGTAAAGGTAAACAACTTCATCTGTAAGTATTTATGTTCCTTCTAGAAGTTTTATATTGCAATCTTAATTAAGGAGAGCAAATTCAAAGGTTGATGTTTACAAATCCGCTAATAGATTGTTGAAGGGAAAATATTATGTCGGTATAAAAGTGAAATTATGGTTTCTTTTTTGCTTGTTGATTACTTCTAGAAGTTCTAATTAGGTACTTAGCTGTTTCCTTGCAAATATTGTCGAGTGGCTTTAAGAATATGTGAAGACCAAAGAAATGATTGATGAACGGATGTGAAAGACTAGAAATAAGAGAGTGAGATGAAGAAGAAGAAATAGATAGATGATGGGTGTATGGAAGAAGAAGACGAGGTTCATCGATCCCAAGTAGAGGGAAAATGGCAGCAGATGATTGTAGACAACATTGTAGAAGTCTACAGTTTCAAATTGTAAGAGAGGATCTATACATTGTGCTTACAGAAGAAGCGATTTTGCAGGCCTAGAACTAAAGTCAGGTTTTCAGCTTATGCAGTCGACAACAGTGCATGGCCTGCTTACAGATGATGGCTACTCATTCGAAAGTTACTTGAAAATATGAAAAAAGGAACTTGGAAGTTGTTTTCTTAGTCGTGTCAAAAATTATTGAAGTGAAATTAGCTTTGACCAGAACACTGCTTAATCGCCGGCGTTGCTAGTGGCTTCGGAAGTTCGTATAGATAGGTCCTTCAAAATGTATGACGATTTGCATAAAGAGTAGGTCAGGAGATAGGCTCCATAGTAGCACTTAGTTAGGAATAAAATTCCTGCTGGTCCTGAGCACCAAATCCAATGTTTTGGTCAGTCGATAGCCTTTAACCGTGTTGTGCATGTGTACCGCGCAAACAACTCATTATTTTGTTTTTTTAATGGTCTAGTATAATTGTTATTGTCATGCCCACCGGACTGGGTTTTTCGCGTGTTTATCAACAAGTTACGGGAAATAATGCATGTGAAAATATTATGATACATTCGTGTCTGGGAAGCGGAATGTTGATAATTATAATGGCCTGGTAACAAGGACGGATAAAATACTATGCTTTAATTAGGAAGAGGCTATGGACCTAATCTAAGCGGGAAAACTAGGTGGAATTACCGGGCACGTTTTACTGCTGAACCAATTTTTTAGCCAAACATCCCGAATGACATAAATAATTCGTTTTCCAGGTGAAAATGTTTGGTCAAACAGGAAAATGTATTATTTTTCCTCCTTGGAATAAATGTTAAGGTCAAAGAACGCAGAATCCACTCTTTACTTTTTACAAAATTCGAAAGATGAAATACATTTAGCATACCGTCTGCAACTGACGTCAACATCGCTGCCCACATCCATCATCGATCATAAGATCTTGAATATTGAAGATAGACTGTAGGGATATTTTAATTTTAGAGGCACAGTCCTCAAACTTGTTGCCTTTTTCATTTTTGGCCCTTTCAAGTTTGATTGCTTTTCTTTATTAATTCCACAACAATGCGCAATAAAATGGCTTCATCATGCTCAGTTAATGTGTAAAAACAAAACGTTAAAAACAATAGCATGGCAGCCTTTCAGGACAAACATTGAAACCGCAAACAACAAAACAATGACGAAAGACTAACAAAAACATTTAATACGAAACAATAATTGATAACAGTTATATTTAAATATCCTTGTCACTGGGATTTTCCCAAAATTCGTAAACTAAACAATTTCAAATTAAAAAGAAATAACGCAAAAAAAAAGTTTATGGTATTTGCGCGCCAATTTTCCGATGTTTGTTTGACGATAACCTAAAATTTTCCCGATTTTATCTCATTAATTTGTTGCGCATCGTAAATATGCGTATCTTTGAGTAAATATACATTAACAGAGGGAGATAAGATATTAATGCAAACAGTAAAACCACATGCCGGAGACTTGTGACATTTAAACAATACGTAAGTAGATTACCAAGATCGCTCAAAGACAAGGGTCAACGTTCGCGCGTGATTACACAATGCATGACAAGCGTTCTTTAGAAGGTTTGATATCGAACTCAAAACTTTTTATTGATAAATAGGTCAACATCCAGTTGCCATGAGCGTGCTAATGGAATATAAACATAAGTCAGTATCAGTTTTGGCAATGATGGAACAATTTATTTTACTAATGACTAAGTTGTTTTTAAATGAGGATTAAAAGAGGAATATAAATAAGTATCTAATTAAAATGTAAAGGACGCACTTACAACGAACGCTAAGTCAATGAACGACTGACATCGGTGTAGGTTTAATATCCTTTACTGAGTTTATTATAGACAAACGAGAGAAGAAGAGTTCAATCGCATCTAGAGTATAATTCGTTTCGCTGAAAAGTCACAAGGGTTTAGGTAAAGACGTCAGTTAATGCTTCAGTAAAATACATCCAGGCAATTATGAAAAAAATACACAATAGTATTTACCATAAAGCTTAATTTTTGGACCAGGTTCAGGTCCAGCCTTGAAGCAAAAATATTTTTAAGTCCAAAGTTACCTGCGGCCTGAGCAAAGTTCGTATTGAAGTTGGAATTTCTGTCCGTAATGACTTGTCGTAAAAGTACAGTGGACAAGCACAATAACATTCTTGGTCAACTCTTTTGTCTCGTTAAATTCCGCACCGTTGCTCCAATCAGTAAGGTCGCCGAAAAAGGCCACATGCCTTGACAAATTATCACTACACTGCAAGGCATTCGCTATGAGTCAGTCTTACTTATCGAACAAAACAAACTGATAAATATCGGATTATTAACTTATCAATCAATGTATTTAATTTAGGGTTTTTCAATCATACAATTTGTATTATCAGTAATATTTCCAAAAATAACTTAGTAAATTATAATCATCATGCTATTTTTAATGGCAAAATAGAGGAAA
Organism: Xestia rhomboidea; assembly: GCA_963853795.1. Classification (NCBI taxonomy): domain Eukaryota; kingdom Metazoa; phylum Arthropoda; class Insecta; order Lepidoptera; family Noctuidae; genus Xestia; species Xestia rhomboidea. Next base: position 3,226,348 of record OY970780.1, read on the forward strand.
ATGTTTATATTTCAAATAATAAGGATATTGATTTAGAAAGTCGGTATGATTATAGGTCCTATAAAGTTGAATACTGTAAAAGCAATGCAATTAGTTGACATAGATAGCATAACTTACCGACAATAACGCTATAGACAATAGAGATACTATAACTAGACCTACGGTAAACCTCAGCATCGAATGCATCATTCAATTCATTCATTCAACAATTTCCAATATTGTAATAGACGTCCACAAACAGATTAGTGAACGCGCGCGACATCATTATCAACATAACCGAGCAGTTTGAAATCACTAACCAGTTTAAATTCTGTGACGTCGGTCGGGAGTGCAGGTTTTTCATACGTCACTAGAAGAACCTCGTTATATGGCGAAAACCAATAACAATATTATTATTTATAGGAAAGATATTGAAGGTTGCAGAAATAAGGACAACACGTGACACTGTATTGAAAAACAATCGTAAGTAAATAAAGATTGACATCTACGTTGTTGAATTGTTACAATAATAGAAAGAAATGAGGACTTTCATTGTTAACTGCGGAGAAGACTGTGATTTGAAAATTATCTATTAGATCTAAGCTCAATGATGCTGAAAAAGATGCCCTAGTATAGTTGCGTAAACTTATTGTTTTGTCCTCTTTTCTGGGCTCTTCAAAAAGCTATAAGCAATGTTCAAAACAATTGCAATAATAAAGGAAGCAACGCAGCATTGCAGTATCGGACTGCTCACCTATGGTAACTGAATTATCAGGAACATCTTCACAATTACAATGTTTGAGATAAGATAACATGTGGATGGTGAAGCTAAAGTTGAATGCTAATTACATGCTACTGCACTGCATACTAAGATAATTCTCCGACCGGAGAATCTATCTGGCCGACAAACCCCATGAAATTTTGGTATCCGCCAGCACAAACCCAATTTTACGAAACAATCGCAATCAGCCGCGTTTCCTCCAACGTATAAAACCCAAGCGATCGGGAATTCCAAACGCGGCGGATAAAACGCCCGCACACTGACACCTTGCAATTGATAACATTAACTAATAAAGAATCATAATATAAGTCAAATCACCCCTCGGACGCCCACATTTCAAACACAACGGGAGGCGGAGGAGCTCTCAATATGCTGGCAAATTTACGAACACGTTACAACCAGCCAGCTACTAGTTTGTACAGAGAACGAGCCACTCACACAGAAACTCACCGCTCGTCTAGACACGCACAGTATTAACACACACTACAACAATATTCGCACACTAAGAAAATTACTAGCAATTTTCGAAGAATCTCCGTCGATATCGGCCGAGCGCTACACGCACACTGGCAAAATAGTGCGCATGCGCGGTAACCTCTATAAAAGGGGGCGACGACGTCACAAAGCCACATTCTGCACAGAGCATTCAGAGCGACACCACGCAAGTTTGAGTGGCCAAGTTGTGAAATCATTGTGACATAAACTTCGATAAGTTCAACTGCAACTGTTTGTGAACTCTATTGGATTGCATAATACCTACGGATTTTCTGGATTTGAGTGAAGTGTTTTGTGACAATTCCTGACAAGGAATACACAGTGTTTAAAATTCGTGACGAGTTTGAATTGAAAAGCATCAAGCTGTCCAACATAATGTACAAGGATTCAGTTGTTCCCGTTAAAGCTGAAACGTTCAGCGGCATGGCTGCCAAAAGGTAGTTATTATTATTGTGCAATATTATCCAACATTTATAAAATTTCGACTCTTTAAACTACGTTTTCCTGGTGAAATTAGAACTTGATGATTCTCCATTTGGTGATTGTAGTTTTGCAACGTTAGTAATTGATCCAATTGTTTTGTTGAAGATCAAAATTATAAAAATATATATTTTAATAATTAAGACTAATTAAAATATTCAAGAATTTCGGTGGTAAAAGAACTCTAGTGATTCAAAACGAGAAGTTTGACTTCGAACACCTTCAGTGGAATCCAGCTCAGTGTTAGTAATATTTTCGAAGTGTCTAACAATGCGTTCCTTATCTTGCAGCCCAATAAGTCAATGCATCAAAACGGTGCTGCGACGAGCATGTGTGGAGAAACGACTAACTGTCGGCCTCCTCCCTGCCATCCAGTATCTGTCGAAAAACAGCAACCGGGCCCTCTTCTGTGTGACGGCAGAGGCGCCCCCAGGAGACAGTGCTACGCACATGCAAGAAGTGCTGCTCCAAGCCTTCTGCGTGGAGAACGACATCTACGTCATTAAGGTAAATATCATAACTGTTCCTACATATTGCACTCTCTCCAAACCTGTTCTTTAACGCTCCAAAAAGGTTGTGCAACTTTGCATCAACATTTATTTGCACATTTTCCTCCTTCAATTACTGCGGTTTTGATGGACACAAACATCTTTGACGTAGTTTTAGAATAGTGTAATAATAACTGTTTGAGCCGTAATTGTTGTCCCAGAATAAAGTTGTTAGTTTAACTTATCGGAAATGTCTGAAAAAGTTATATTTGCTTAAGATTTACGAACATTGGTATTAACAATTTATGTGTTTTGTCTACAGGTTGATTCGGAGACTAAATTGCGGAAGTTACTCGGCTTTTGCGGATCTTCCATGGATTTTAGCTGCGTCCTGGTGCACTACCCGTACACAGATCCCTTCAGCGACAGTCAGGAGTTCGACTTCTCATCACTGACAGACTCCGAGAGAGATCTCATTGAGCACTGTGAGATGAACTGGGGTTATTCTCAGACCCCCGTTATTAAGCTGCCCGAGAAGTGAAAACGTCGAAAACGTCTAAACGACATTGATCTTGGAAAAAAAAACTTATACGACCATTATAGGTTCGTTTGCCTTGTCAATCATGTTGGTTGCGGCTTCGGCGTTTAGCGCCATCTTTTGTCTAGTAGTTACAATTACGTCTGTTAGAAGATTTTGTATTGTACCTAAACATTTACCAAGTGATCTTACTGTAGTAAATTCCAGTTCTTTCTAACTTGTGAAGTTTGAATTGTAACTTGTTGTTAATTTGTCTGTTGTAACGTGTGACTTGGGGCGATTCCGCCAAAAAAAATGTACAAAAGAAAAAGTTCTGATTGTAAATTGTCAATAGTAAAATATTGTTGATATGCTACCATTTTGGCTTACTATTTACGATTTGCATGAAGATGGTGAAAAAAAGTGTCTACTTAAAATAATTGAGAAGTTCGTGCGGAGATATATTGTTGGATTTTATACTTTTGTAATGTGAATATGAGAAAGATGAAATTGTAGAATAAATATATTGTTAAGATGATAAAAACGATTTTTTATTTTCAACATACCCCATATGACAACACCCCCAAATAAAAATACATGACTTAAACAGTGTAGTTACTTCGTAATAAGTTTTGCATAACATACATTCATATGAAAGTGTCGATAATATCAAAACAAATGATTCATTAGTCGAAACTAGGTCATTTACTAGTATACACAAACATTAAATGATACTAGTAATGCCATCTTTTATGTAATTGATAACACACAAACAGCCTAGCAGTTCAACTGTTGATAAATAAGTTAACATTGAGGTTTCTTCAACCAGTCTTTGATGACGAAAGCCACGCCTCTTTCTCCAATCATAATAGACGATGCGTTAGTGTTTCCACGATTCACAACAGGCATTATAGAAGAGTCTATTACTCTCAAACGAGATATACCGTACACTCGCAATTTTGGGTCTACAACAGCTTTTCTATCTGTTTTGGGACCCATTTTACAAGTGCCGACAGGGTGATAGGTGGTCGAAGTATAGAATCTAGCTAGACACACGATGTATTCATCAGTACCCCACTGATAATCTCTACAAGCCTTCAACGGTGTCCTCTCAAAGTATGCACCAAGATCTTTAAACGCTTTTGTATTCTCCAAACTAAGTAGAAACCTTACTCCCTTGACTATGGGTATAAGATCGCTTGGATCTCCGAAGTAGTTAGCGAACAACAACGGCTTGCCATGTGGGTTCCGAGGATTCAGCAACAGTTTTCCTCTGCTCTTCGGGACCAAATTCATAGTTCTTGGAAGCAATGCATCGTAGAATGGTGTAGGGAATATTGCTATTTCGTCATAGATTTCTGGTTCACGAATATATTCATTCATGAAAAGATGACCTACTTGGTACTGAATGTCAGGTGCAGGTAGATCAGGATCAGTCTTAAAAAATGCAATTGAGTTGACAGGTCCATTTGAAGCCATAGGTCCATTCTTGAACTTCATTTGACTGTAGTCATAAACTTCTTGTAGAACTTCTTCGTTATCAATCCGAGTTGACGTCCTATTGGGCAGAGCTACTATGATACCATTAAATGTCACGTGATCGTGTAAATTCTCTCCAACAGCTAAATCTTTCTTGACGCGAATATTCAACTTAGCTAGATGATCTTTAGGACCTACACCAGACAACATGAGTAATTTCGGAGAGTTGATACTACCGCCGCTGACTATAACCTCTTTTTTTGCGTAAGCTGTGTGAACTTGACCATTTCGAATATATTTCACGCCATAAGCAATGTTTTGTTTATTTATGAGTATTTTGAATACTTCAGCTTTGCTTTTAACGATTAGGTTCTTCCTTTTGTACCTGATTGGATGTATGAATGCGTCGTTAGTGGAGACACGCTCTCCATCTTGTGCTACAGCTTGAGCTTGCATCGTGGTGAGTTGGTTAGCTCCATTATAGTCTCCTATAGGCAATCCTCTCTCATGGAATGCATCCGTCATCATTATGGATGGTTTATCTATATAAGGGAACCTTGAAATAGACTGCTCTCCGTCAACGCCGTGGTATTTGCGGTTCAATCCTTCAATGTTCAAATTCTTCTCAGATTTCTTGAAGTATGGCAGCACCTTAGAAAATTGACAGGTTTAATTTCAGACAGTTTCTTTCTTTTAGATTTTAATTTGTGCTGTAAGCTTTCTTTTTATGTGTGTGGGGCAGTTTCTAGTGCATATGTTTTTCTCATTGTATTAGCGCTTATAAGAATAAAATTCACAACAGGTACTAAGACAATATTTCCATAGTTCTATGGTGCAGGGGGCTTTTCATCAAGGGGTTATAGTGCAAGAAGTAGCAGGTGCATTAGAGTCAGTTTCCCTCACATCATCGTAGCTCCAGCCATCGTTCCCCATGGCTGCCCAAGTGTCGTAGTCCAGCCTGTTCCCTCGGATGTACGCCATGGAGTTGATGGAGCTCGAGCCACCCATCACTTTGCCTCTATAAGTATTGTGAGTTCAGAGTTCAGAGTTTATTTATTTGTCAGAAACATGAGTATGCACACACAAAGCATGCAAGATGTTAAGTACAATGCAGAAAGGATCACAGAATTGGATTGGATTTGGATTCGGATTGTGCATGATTTTCTGTTAGTGTAAGTTACAAGAATCCTCATTATGTGTAACTCGGGCTTGGACCTTATGAAAAGGGGTTGGGTAATGCCAATGCACTCCAGCGCCCCTGCCAAAGGTAGTTGAAAGTCACCGTGTGGTGTTAGTCAGTAAGAGTCTGCTAGGCCCTTCTGCCTTTTAGAACATAGCTGCCCCTGCCCTTCGCCATCGCCAGGGCGCACATCAATAAGCAAAAAAAAAAAATATGATGCTGATGCTATTGCACTAAAATTAATGCATCTTAGTCGGAGAGAGGTGAAGTATCACCGACTAAGATGCAAGTTTTTGGTCATAGCCTTGTCTGAACAGAGATTAGTTCTGACTCATTTACACAGCGGTCTGGTTGTGTAGACACGTTAATAAAATAACACATTATGAGAGTTATTATAAAAAAGGTCGCACAATATCATTCATTATCATTTCAGCCGAAAGACGTCCACTGCTGGACATAGGCCTCCCCTAAGTGTCGCCACATTGACCGGTTCCGTGCTACTCGCATCCAGCGGATTCCAGCAACCTTCATCAGGTCATCGGTCCACCTAGTGGGAGGCCTTCCAACGCAACGTCTTCCGGTTCGCGGTCGTCACTCCGGAAGACCACCGGAAGAGGTGTACAGCAAACCCAAAACAAGTTGCTACAACAATGTTTAGCATCTTTTGCCCAAAATTCTAACCAAGGAGATCACCCATATTGGGCTATTCTCCGCGCACTGCTGACCGCAAATCACCCACGGTCGTCGGTGATGAGACTGTATATCCCACGGAAGTGCGGGGGTCGTGACTTCTTAAATGCTAAGACCCTGCACAACCGTGAGGTATGCAGTCTCAGGAAATACTTCCTAGAAGCCTAGTTGGGGATGCACTGAGATGTGGTGGTGGACAAGGGCCTTACCCCGCTCTTCCTGGCTAACGAGAACTGGCGCCAACCTATAGTATTAGACACTAATGTCCGCAGGGAAGTATGGTAGACTAGCAAGGAGCTGCACGAACGCTTTTACCGTGCCTGTATCCTGGCTGCGTTTCGGTGACCTCTTCGGGGAAACCGAAGGTTTTGTCTGTGCAGTAATGGACGAAGTTATGATGACGAATAACGGAATAACTACCGGAAATAGATTGTTTAGGATGGCACGGTTAACATATGCATGTCAGGCAAACCACGGTCCGTTGCGCGTTTAGCGCCATCTTTTGTCTAGTAGTTACAATTACGTCTGTTAGAGGATTTTGTATTGTACCTAAACATTTACCAAGTGATCTTACTGTAGTAAATTCCAGTTCTTTCTAACTTGTGAAGTTTGAATTGTAACTTGTTGTTAAATTGTCTGTTGTAACGTGTGATGTTACATGGGGCGATTCCGCCATAAAAAAACCGGCCAAGTGCGTGTCGGGCCACGCGCAGTGTAGGGTTCCGCAGTAGCCCGTTATATTTTAGATTTTGTTTTTCAATGGAAGTCTTTACCCGTTATAAACCAGCAACTACTTCATCTTAGTCACTTTAAAGGATTTATTCCAAAGATTTTGTATTTGGTACAAAATTATCCAACACAAAAGTTCAACGACTATTACTGCTAAACTAATAAAGTTATCTTAACTACTATACCTATATATTTTAAAAAAAATGGCGCTAGCGTCACGCAATTATTGAGCTCCGTAATAATTATTCCAAAAAAATGGAAAAAGTCTATTTAGCAGTGATATTTCTGTATTACGATGAACAATAAAGTGTAAACGTTAAGTGAAAGTGTTTTCAGAACCTAATTTACTAATATAACAAAGTTACAATGTGTTGAAAATTTTAATCACAAACTGTGTTCTAACTTGTATGTTCAATAAGTGTTAAATCTCCAAAACTCAAAAAACTACTAACATTATCAATGTGTTAATGATACAGTGTACGTATAAAAGCGCTATCAAGTGTAAATCTAGTGTTTAATTCAAAATAAGAACAAAAAAACTGAACTTTTCAACTACAATTGCGCGCGCATACAAACATTTTGAATTCAAATTATGACGCATCATAACGAACTTTTAATTTTTTTACCAACAGAATACAAATTTCACCATTACACTCGAGAGACAGTTTAGCGTATTGGCACAGTGCATTACCTGCCAACTATGAGGTCGTAAGTTCGCGCCTCGCAATCTGCATGTCTTTTTGTGACATTATAAAAATTGGTTTTTAAAACGTAAAACGTAAAATAGTCAATAAATAAATAAAGTTTAAATAAAAATTCAATCACGAACAATAAAATATGTACCTATGAAGCAGTGCTAAAATAGTGAAAAGTGAGACGAAATACGAAAAGTGAACGTTATCATTTAAAAACAATAACAACACCCCACCAATTACTATAAAACTAATGGGCGCGTCGCTGCACTTATTAGACATAATATTGTAAATAAAAGCTGCTGCACTATTTAATTGCCATCTGGTGCCAAGTAGCGGACTTTCTTCTTTTTTTCGATATTAGCTTATTTGAGTTGTTAACAAACTCACAACAATAAACATGGAATCACGCAACAATTACAAACTGAGAAATAGGCGTCCAAAGCAATCCCTTTCTCAGTTTTCAAGCGAGTCTATGGATAGTTTGGCATCTGACTTAAGTGCTAAAAGTATGATAGACTTATCCACACACGTCGTAAGAGGTGAAAGACATACAGAACAAAAAACTACAATAGAATGTCTAAAGGAGCAATTGAAAAGTGCTAATTTAGAAATTGAAACGCTAAACAATGAAAATGAATCCCTGAAACAAAAACTTGAAATAGAAAAACAAAAAACTGAACAATATAAAAACATGTACATTACAAGTTTAAGTGTAAGAAGCAAGACTTTATCCTGTAAAACGAAATCAAAGCACTCAAACATAAACAGGTCTAATATCTCGGTACGAAAACTAGATTTGGACATCGAATTTCAAACCCCTACAGTTCCTATGAACGTTGAACCGAATGAAGACTTATTAAATAAAGAACCAGAATTAGATGTTTCAGTAGCGGCCAACTCATTCATAGGAAAAACCTTAAGTGGAAACGAAGACCTAGATGGCGCTAACGTGATCAACAATATTAGTAGCCTACATGTGAATGCTGCTGATATCACCGCTGCTAAACCAAACTCAACACGCCTAGTTCACCTAGATGGCGCTAATGTGTCGTGTAATAAGAAATCGATTTCACATTATAAACCAATAGAGGGCAGCACATGCTCGGCCATTTCGGATCGAAAACCAGAAATTCAAATATTAGGTGGGCAACAATGTTCCGATTTAGCTTCAACACTAATATACTCAAGAAGCAACACTCATTATCAAAAATACCGGATAACATCGATGTTAAAGCCTCACGCGACGACTGAGGATATATTGTCACAAAATTGTAAAATAAGTGATTGTAAAGACAATTTTTTAATATTATGTGTTGGTGAAAATGACACTAATCCGAACAAAATAATTATAGAATTAGCGTCTTTATTGAAATGTATAAAATACTCCAATGTTATCATATTAAATGTTCTGCACAATAGTCATTTAAATGAAATGTTATTAAATAATTTGCTAAAAAACATGTCGCAAAACTTTGTAAATTGTACTTTTCTAGAAATTGGGAGACATTTCAATAGCAAAAAACGTTTTTTATTTGATACTTGTAAAAAAATTAACTTCTTCATAGACACAACATACTACAACCACACTTTTTTATCCAAAGAGTCAGTCGTTTCAAATACCGTCACAAACACACACACAGGACTATTTGCTATAAACACCACTAATAAAACTAATCAGAAAACATTTCCAAATAATATTCAAGAAGCTATACCAATGAAAGGCACAATTCCTTATTATTTTCCTAAAATCAAAATAAATAACACCCCAAACAAAACATTTTTTCGAGACCACACCATGTAACACTACGCTATGTCACCATAATCTTGCCGGTTCATTAAAAAACAAAGAGAAAATAGTTGAAAAATACAGTAACAAAAAAGCCGGTAGAAGTTGTTTTTCAGTACTGCACCAAAACATTGCAGGAGCTTTGAACAAAATGCCAGAGATCGATTTAATTGTTAATGAGATGCGTGAATCTGATATAAATATAGATGTTTTATGCCTCAGCGAACATTTTGTTATAAGAGGGGAAGAAAAATACCTCAATCTAAATAATTTTTATGTTGGTGCGATGTACTCACGGCCTGATCAGCGGCGAGGTGGTACATGCATACTCTGTAAAAATCACCTGCAAAGTACCGAATTGAAAGAAGTCACTGAATTCTGCATTGAGAAGCAATATGAGATATGTGGGCTTGAAATTAAATCAATACAAGCAATCATATTATGTATATACAGAACACCCTCGTCTGACGTAAATACCTTTTTAGAAAACTTGAACAAAACTCTGCGAAAACTACAATATAAAAAAAGTAAAATAATAATAGCTGGTGATTTCAATATTAACCTTCTAATTAATGACAGTAATAGTACAAAATTCAAAGAACTCCTCTCAAACTATGGTATGCGGTGCCACATTAAAGAGGCCACCAGGTTAAACACTTGTATCGATAACATCATCAGTAATATTCCAAATATAATAGGTTCCACGCACAATGTTTGTTTATCTGATCATAACACAGCACAGGTTGTTAAATTTGAATATGATCAAAAACCTATATCAAGTTATTACTTCATGACCATAAATGACCTGAGTAAGGAAAATGTCAGTAAATTCATCGAACATATTAGTCAATTATCCTTTTCCGAAGTCTACAACATTTCCGATACGAATAATGCTTTCGATAACTTTCATGACACTTTAACTTTATTTTATAAATTATGTTTCCCTCTTTTACGAGTTAAAAAACAGTTCAAATATGGTACATTAAAATGGATCACAAAAGGTGTTAAAATGAGTAGTCTTACTAAACGAACACTAAGATATAAATATTATTTAAACAAAACAAGTGATAATAAAACTAAATTTAAGGTGTACTCCAATATGTTAAGAAAATGTATTCATAATCTTCAATCTTTATGTAATCTAAAGCACATTGCGTATTCAAAAAATAAGGGTAAAGCTTCATGGGATATTGTTAAACGTTGTACAGGTAACGAGAGGTCTCGAGAATATATTAATAGTATAATTGACGATGACGTTACAGCAACATCAGGCTTGGATATCGCAAATAAATTTAATAATTTCTTTATTGATGTTGTTGAAAGCAGCGCTAACTCCCAACATTCTCCTAAAACGACCAATTCAAATATTAAAACTAACGAAAATAGCATATTTTTGAATCCTACTGATCCCTCTGAAATCTTCAGCATATTAAATACACTAAAAAACACTAAATCAGCCGGCTTTGATGATATCTCTACGGACCTTCTAAAACAAATATCTCCCTATATCGCAGAACCTCTTTCATATATAATCAATTTATCTTTAGAACAAGGCTGCTTTCCGGATAGACTCAAAGTGTCTGTAATAAAACCATTGCATAAAAAGGGCTCTAAAACAGACAAAAACAATTACCGCCCTATTGCTCTGATTCCGATTCTGTCAAAGGTCTTTGAAAGAGTTATGCATAAGAGAACCCTCTCTTTCCTAGATAAATATAATATGCTTGCAAAAGAACAGTACGGATTTAGGAAAAAGAAATCCACATCACTTGCTGCTTTTAATTTAGTTAAATCAGTTTTAAATAACATAAACTCGAAAATTACCACTTCAGTTTTATTTTTAGACCTAAGCAAAGCCTTCGACTTCGTTAATCATTCAATTCTAACGAATAAACTAAATAACATTGGTATTAGAGGCACAGCCTTAGAGTGGTTCAAATCATATCTCTTAAATCGTACACAGATAACGAGAATCACTAAATTCGACGATAAAATTAATAGTATTACGAACTTTGATTCTCAACCCCGGATCAATTACTTTGGTGTTCCACAGGGAAGCATTTTAGGGCCACCGTTATTTCTTATATACGTAAATGATCTTCCACAAACGATAGACCAAGAATGCGTTCTGTTTGCTGATGACACAACAGTTATTTTAGATAATAAAAATGGTGAATTGCATGAGTGTAATATAAACAACACTTTGAATAGAATAGTTACATGGTTAAATATAAACGCCTTAAAAATAAACATAGAGAAAACTAAAGTATTAAATTTTAAAACACAGAAGAGTAAATATGTACACCTTAAAATATCACATAAGTACCAAATAGTTGAACAAATCCATAAAACTAAATTTCTTGGTATTACAATTGATGAACATTTCACCTGGAAGGATCATATTGATGAAATATGTATTAAAATAAATAGATTTGTTTTCGCCTTGAAAAAAGTTAAAGATGAGACCTCCAGACAAACTGCGTTAATGGTATACCACGCCTATGTTTGCTCTATCATCAGATATGGAATCATTGTCTGGGGAAACTCTTCTGAAGTTACTAGGGTATTGTTAGCTCAAAAAAAATGCATACGCTCAATCTTCAATATGGACTGGACTGATTCTTGCAGACCAGTGTATAAATCACACAACCTTCTCACAGTTCCTTGTATTTATATTTATGAAATTGCAAAATTTGTCAAAACTAACACTTCACTTTTTGAACTGAAAAACAATATTAATAAACGTACAGTTACACAGTATCTACTTACCATGCCTGTACCTAGGATTGAATTATTTAGACGTAATTGTGTGTATATGGCTCCACTGATCTTTAACTCTCTACCTAACTTTATTACTGATCTTCCGTACAGAAAGTTCTGCATAGTTCTGAAAAAATGGCTTATTTCACATAGCTTTTATTCCATAAATGAATTTCTCAAAAAATCCAACTGTCATTCTTACCATTACCGGAATGTATTGTAGAATTTGTAGAGAATTACTGTTATAATAATGTTGATTTGTTTGTTTATTAAAAAATATTTTATAATCCTTCTGTTGACAATTTGCTTGTTTGGTTTTTTTGTTTTGTGTTGTGTAACTTTGAAACACCCTGGCCTTAGTTGCCTAATTTAAGGTTTGTTTCACATTTAGTTAATGTATTTTAAAATTAGCATCTAAAACTATTAATGTTTGCATGCCAATTTTATGGCGAAATGTGTCATTGCTCTATATATTATTTTTACCATCTTTTGTACCACATTTATTGCAAATAAATAATTTTGACTTTGACTTTGAAAAGTTCAACGACTATTACTGCTAAACTAATAAAGTTATCTTAACTACTATACCTATATATTTTCCTTTAAAGTTTATAATATGCACTATCATTATGAATTTTTCCAGATTTTTCAAGCCAGCTGTTTAACTTTTAGTGGGGGGATTTTTCCATGGTATTTTATTTCAACGAGAATGCTATCCCCTTCGTGTCAGGTTCTGTTGTTATACACAATTTAAGAAAAAATAAATTGTTCTTTTTTTTTTTTTTTTTTTACATGAAAACCATTTATTTCACTACTATTATATAAACTATAACTCTAAATAATAATAAAAATATGTACAAGTAACAACCTGTAACCGTTACAGGGCGTCAAAAAATTCGTCCACATCGCTGTCAACAGGAAAAGTGCCCAGAAGGCTGGCAGCATTGCCACGTTGGATGGCAATGCTGATTCTTTGGCCAAAAAATAGGCCCGCCCTCTGGTCACGTGAAGAGTCGACCAACCGCTTGGCGATTTCTCGAAATACTAGGTGGGCACTCGGACCCCATGGCCCTAGTGTTTCAACCCCAAACGGCTCAAACACATAATTACCAATTAAATTATTGTATTTGCGCCGTTTGAGGTTTTCAGCACCTGCAGCAGCCGCCCCAGCGCAGCCCACTGTGCTAGGAAGATGGGATGGCGCAAGGGTGTCGATGCAAGTTGCGTCCCACACCAAAGGCCTACCCAACTTCCATGGCATTATGGTCATACCATCTGGTCTCTTCCCATCGACGCGTGCCAAGCCAGTGGGTTCTAATACAGCTGGCACCCCGGCGGTGGCAAGAGCACGACGGATGAGATCATTAATGCTAGCGTGCCGCGCTATCCGACCTGCACTCTTACTGCAGGAAAGGCCATGGTGTCCGAGGCAGTCGACTGCTTCACCACATTGACAGCGATGTGAAGCCCCACAAGGAGCGCCCAAACGCAAACATGTAGCGAGCCGGAAGGTTGTGTCACCCAACAAGGTGCCTATATTAGGTGACGGTAGTGCCTGAAGCCAGAGGCCCGACTCCCACTCACCCACAGCCAGCAGGCGGGCACGCTCAGCAGTATTGGTTGACGTATTAATAAGTTTATTCCGTACCAACCTGCAGAGCGGCTCATCCCACTGTCTCTGGGAAAACGGGTTCTCGGGCCGATCCGTGTCCGGGCAAGCCACTTTCCAGGCGTCCTCTGCGTCGGTCAAGCACGGCACTTCCGAGCTAACCAGGGAGAGAGTTAAAATTTTCGTGGTTAGCTTTTCAGTGCTGTGGACAGAAGACAGGAACGCCGGTAAGCTTACACTAGAAATTTTGCGGACGCCGAGGCCACCAAAACGAATTAGTAGAGTGGCTTGCAGCCACGCTCGGTCGTCCAGGGCCACATTAAGAATGGATGTTAATGTGTTGCGAATAATTTGGTCAATTTTGTCCAAAAGTTGTTGTTTCTTCCAAAGAGGAGAACAACGGAGAAAATACATAAAATTTGGACCAAAACAACAATATCTGATAATGGTGAAAGCCGAATGTAGATTAATTTTGGAGAGTCTATCCGAAATATCATTGAAATGTTTAATTTTGTCATCGATGAACGATGAAAAACTTTCTTCCAAAATAGGGGAACCTAGGAGGTGCAGGGAACTTTTTTCTAAAATTTTGATTTGTGGGGCTATTTCATTAAATTTATCTATAGTTGATTGTCTGTCTGTCACGTCAGAGAGGTAAATTTCACACTTTGAGGGGTTAAGGTCCAGGCCAATAGATTTAAATTGATGTTTGAGGAGTTGTAGGTCAGCCAAAACGGTGTCAACATCACCTCCTAGCGTTCCATCGTCTAAATACCACACGTTAAATTTTGAATTTAGTTGTTGAATTATGGGATGAATAGCCAAACTGAAAATGACGGGCCCGAGAGGGTCACCTTGTTGGCAACCAACTGCAGATTCTAAAACGTTGTCCTTGTAAAGTAATTTTGAAGGGTGCCTATAACATTGCCACATAAAACCATAAATTTCGGGTAAATTTTTTTTTACTTCAGCCAACAAAGTGTCCCTGTTCACGGAGTTAAAGGCGTTTTTGACGTCAACCTTGAGGATGACCTCACCTTTTTTTGAGTCTAAAAAAGAGGATAAGGCATGTACGGCAGCCTCACAACCCCCTCTGGAACCAAAACCGAGTTGAAGGGGCTGGAACTTAGTTGCAAGCGATTCACTATAAAACTTGCAACATATTTTGGCTGCCATACGCCTGTAGGTGCAACCGACGGCAATGGGACGAATGCCGCCGTCCTTCTTGCGTAGGGCGCACAGGTTAGCCCCATACAAGACATCGACGACGGCATCGTTCACGCCGCCGGAGAGCATTAAGTTGATCAGACCCGCAAGCTCCTTCAGAAGCGACTCACCAGCTTCCCCGGCGCCTGAACCCAACAAATCTTTCAAATGCTGTGGAGTCAGACCGTCGAGGCCGCCGGCAGAACCATTCCGGAAAGAGCTCACGGCTGCGATCAACTGCGGGACTGTAATTTTGAAAAAAGATGAATCCTGAACGAGGGGGTCGGGTTGGACGGGTGGGTCGGGGAAGGTGAGACCATCCACAGGCGATGGATGTTTACTCTCCAGAGCTGAAAGTGTCTCTGGAGAATAAGGCGCCACCACATCACTGCTGAACAGTATTCTGGCTGCCCCCCTTATGTCACCGTCACTTAACTTGGATTCTACATGATCACAAATGCCTTTCTGTTTATTAAAAAAAGGTAATTTGGAATCTAAAATACGGGCCGAATTGTTGCAGTTTTCTTTAATTTGGTTTGTTAAAGATTTTTGAGTTGCCAAATTTTTTTGGACATGCAGAATCCTGTAAGGGAAGGTAAGTAACTGCTCCCAGGCATGTTGTGAGTTCTCCTGGGTCGTGAGACGGACACAGCGCGCTAAACTCAACGCCACCGAGTGTCTCGCGCCCCGGGGAACTCTTTTTAGGACTGGGGTGGAATTTTTGAATTTGGACAGTGTTTTCCACAAAGTTAGTTCAAAAGGTGTTGATATCGGTGATGTGGCTGGGGGGCACAAAGGTACATTATGAGGTTTGTGAACCTTGCCATAGTGTATTTTAAGCCCCCTTTCGCCTTTAAAAAAACGAGCCTGGGAGCAGTGAGGGCATCTTACCAGTTGTACATCCAGTGATGTGGCAGGTTGACTGGCACTAACTATTCCGGCGTCGCTACAACTGGCACCGAACATAAAATAATTAACTTACCAATTGAAAAATAAATAAATGTAAACTATTAAAAAACACTTAAAAAGAAAACATATACACTTAAAATTTACAACAAATAATGACACATATCACTGACGCCACTGACAGAAGTTGCGCGCAGTCGCGCTGACGGCCTGGGGCGCCGCCGCGCCGACCGCGCTGGCGTTTAGCGCAGCCCCGGCAACTGTTGCCGGGAGACGGGCGTCGCGTTGTGTCTTGGGAACTGACAAATGCTTGCACTGACTGGACAGGTCCACTCAAATCTGTGTGGTTCTTTCTTCAAAAGACCATCTCAGACACTTATCTACATAGTCCTCATGTGAATTGAGCATTGACCTCTGAGTTTGTTTCGGCTGTTTCGTAAGTTGCTTCAATTGAATTTTGTAAAACTGAATGACGCAGTGTAACCGTGGTTTTTTTTTTTTTATCAATAAAATGCAGTAATAACAACCCAAGAAAAGTATTAAAAGTTAAGTTTAACTAGTGCTTGTCGCTCAAAAATAATATTAAACTCCAGCAATTTTCTATGACAGTTCAAACGTCCGTAGCTGTCGCCATTTTTTTCTCATGATCTTGATTGATAAATGCTATTACACTATTGACGAATACTTAAATGACGAATTAATTTAGAATTACAAATATTGAGGTTTGAGATAAATATTAATATTGACATTAAATAACTTTGACATTTTAATTATTCTCACATAGATTTTTTGTGATTATTGAATTGGAATTGAATTGGAGCACTAAATAATATGTAATCTATAATTATAATTTATTAAAACCAGTACTTCTGCCTTATCTCCAGCGCTGCGGGAAGAGCAGACCCTTCGGGGCTGTACAATTAATAGCAGCCCCTTCGGATCTGTTTTCAGACCTCACATGGCTCTAATGCACCTTTTGCACCAAAAAATAATTCCGTATCGTAGGAGTAAGGCTACTAGCCCATGATAGGCAACAAGTAACGCGTCTATATTTACTTCTCTAGCCAATTGAAAAAGTGCATAGGCCAATTATTTATTTTTTTACATAGCTGTTCTTTAAGAGCTTTCCAATTAAGGCTATTGTCAATATGGATACCTAAAAACATACTTACTTTTACTTCTCCTATTTCGTTACCATTGTAATTGGCACGGCGGCGTTACCACGCTGTATAGCAACGCTAAGCCTCTAGCCAGCCGGTCACGGGAAGTGTCAACTAAGCGTTTAGAAATTTCCTTGAAAAGGCTGTGAGCGCTCGGACCCCACGGTCCTAGAGTTTCAACCCCATACGGCTCGAAAATATAGTTACCAATAAGGTTACTATATTTTCGCCGCTTGGGGTTCTCCGCTGCCGCAGCGGCAGCCCCTGCACAGCACGATGAACTAGGAAGATGGGAAGGCGCAAGAGTATCCCACACTAGAGGCTACCCATCTTCCATGGAAACAAAGACATGCCGTCCGGTCTCTTGCCATCGTCGTGTGCCAAGCCATTGGGTTCTAATAAAGCTGGAACGCCGACGGTGACAAGAGATCGACGGATGATGTCATTTAGAGGCTGTTGACAACTTCACCACAGTGACAGCGATGAGGTGAACAGTATGGGGCGCCTAGGCGTAGAGCAACAGCGAGGCGGAAAGTGGTGTCGTCGAGCAACGTGCCCATGCTCGACGACGGTAGTGCGTGAAGCCAAAGACCCAAGACATAATCAAAGGCTTAAGTCATGTCTGTGTAAATAGCACATATCAGAGAGACCAGAGAGAGAGAGAGAGAGTAGAGAGCCAGAGAGAGTAGAGTCTTTTTATCAACAGCAGACATAACATTATTTAATAGGTCGAAGATAGCCATGTTAATTGATTTATTTCTCCGGAATCCGTTTTGTTCTTTGCACAAGATTTGTGGAGATATTGGTACAACGAGTTAAAAATAACTTTATCAAAGATTTTGGAAAAAACAGGAATTTTGGCTATTGGCCGGTAATTATGTATACTTAAGCATCTTGTCTTCCTTTTTGTGGAGCGGTTTTATTATGACTTTTTTCAAGCCTTTGGGATAGATGACCTCGGTAATACCTATATTAATAATATGTGTTAGAGCAGGTGCTATAAACTCTATTACATATTTAATTACTTTTGTAGATATACCGTCAATACCAACAGTACTAGTATTTTTAAGTGTCTGCTGGTTAAAATAATATCGCATTTTAAAACAGACCGCATAAACATTGATTGCATTGTCTAATTATCTAAGTTATTGTTTATTTTAATCTCATTTATTATATTATTCTCAATGTCAACTATAAAGTTCGGGTTTGTGTAAGTCAAATCCTCTATTTTTATTTTTAGTATCTGGTCTTTAGGTAGGTTAGCTTTGTGATCTACTGTCTATCTGCCATGTGGTTTAAAATAATTGAGAAGTTCGTGCATGTGAATACGAGAAGGATGAAATTTAAATAGAATAAATATATTGTTAAGATGATAAAAACGATTTATTATTTTCAACATACCCTGACAACACCCCCCAAATAAAAATACACGAGATAAACTATGTTATTACTTCGTAATATGTTTTGCATAACATACATTTCATTATAAGGGTCGATAATATCAAAACAAATTATTCATTAGTCGAAACTAGGTCATTTACAAGTATTCACAAACATTAAAATGATGATACTAGTAATGCCATCTATTATGTAATAGAAAACACACAAACAGCCTAGCAGTTCAACTGTTGATAAATAAGTTAACATTGAGGTTTCTTCAACCAGTCTTTGATGACGAAAGCCACGCCTCTTTCTCCAATCATAATAGACGGTGCGTTAGTGTTTCCACGATTCACAACAGGCATTATAGAAGAGTCTATTACTCTCAAACGAGATATACCGTACACTCGCAATTTTGGGTCTACAACAGCTTTTCTATCCGATTTGGGACCCATTTTACAAGTGCCGACAGGGTGATAGGTGGTCGAAGTATAGAATCTAGCTAGACACACGATGTATTCATCAGTACCCCACTGATAATCTCTACAAGCCTTCAACGGTGTCCTCTCAAAGTATGCACCAAGATCTTTAAACGCTTTTGTATTCTCCAAACTAAGTAGGAACCTTACTCCCTTGACAATGGGTATAAGATCGCTTGGGTCTCCGAAGTAGTTAGCGAACAACAACGGCTTGCCATGTGGGTTCCGAGGATTCAGCAACAGTTTTCCTCTGCTCTTCGGAACCAAATTCATAGTTCTTGGAAGCAATGCATCGTAGAATGGTGTAGGGAATATTGCTATTTCGTCATAGATTTCTGGTTCACGAATATATTCATTCATGAAAGCATGATCCACTTGGTATTGTATGTCAGGTGCGGGTAGATCAGGATCAGTCTTAAAAAATGCAATAGAGTTGACAGGTCCATTTGAAGCCATAGGTCCATTCTTGAACTTCATTTGACTGTAGTCATAAACTTCTTGTAGAACTTCTTCGTTATCAATCCGAGTTGACGTCCTATTGGGTAGAGCTACTATGATACCATTAAATGTCACGTGATCGTGTAAATTCTCTCCAACTGCTAAATCTTTCTTGACGCGAATATTCAACTTAGCTAGATGATCTTTAGGACCTACACCAGACAACATGAGTAATTTCGGAGAGTTGATACTACCGCCGCTGACTATAACCTCTTTTTTTGCGTAAGCTGTGTGAACTTGACCATTTCGAATATATTTCACGCCATAAGCAACGTTTTGTTTATTTATGAGTATTTTGAATACTTCAGCTTTGCTTTTAACGATTAGGTTCTTCCTTTTGTACCTGATTGGATGTATGAATGCGTCGTTAGTGGAGACACGCTCTCCATCTTGTGCTACAGCTTGAGCTTGCATCGTGGTGAGTTGGTTAGCTCCATTATAGTCTCCTATAGGCAATCCTCTCTCATGGAACGCATCCGTCATCATTATGGATGGTTTATCTATATAAGGGAACCTTGAAATAGACTGCTCTCCGTTAACGCCGTGGTATTTGCGGTTCAGTCCTTCAATGTTCAAATTCTTCTCAGATTTCTTGAAGTATGGCAGCACCTTAGAAAATTGACAGGTTTAATTTCAGACAGTTTCTTTCTTTTAGATTTTAATTTGTGCTGTAAGCTTTCTATGTATCTTTTTATGTGTGTGGGGCAGTTTCTAGTGCATATTTTTTTCTCATTGTATTAGCGCTTAGAAGAATAACATTCACACCAGGTGCTAAGACAATATTTCCATAGTTCTATGGTGCAGGGGGTTTTTCATCAAGGGGTTATAGTGCAAGAAGTAGCAGGTGCATTAGAGTCAGTTTCCCTCACATCATCGTAGCTCCAGCCATCGTTCCCCATGGCTGCCCAAGTGTCGTAGTCCAGCCTGTTCCCTCGGATGTACGCCATGGAGTTGATGGAGCTCGAGCCACCCATCACTTTGCCTCTATAAGTATTGTGCATGATTTTCTGTTATTGAAGTTACAAGAATCCTCATTATGTGTGTGTAACTTTGGCTTTATGAAAAGGGGTTGGACAGTGCCAATGCACTCCAGCGCCCCTGCCAAAGGTAGTTGAAAGTCACCGTGTGGTGTTAGTCAGTAAGAGTCTGCCAGGCCCCTCTGCCTTTTAGAACATTGCTGCCCTTGCCCTTCGCCTTCGCCAGGGCGCACAACATCAATAAGCAAATTATGATGCTGAAGTTATTGCACTAAAATTAATGCATCTTAGTCGGAGAGGGGTGAAGTATCTCCGACTAAGATGCAAGATTTTTTAAGTTTTTGGTCATAGCCTTGTCTGAACAGAGATTAGTTCTGACTCATTTACACAGCAGTCTGGTTGTGTAGACACGTTAATAAAATAACACATTATGAGAGTTATTATAAAAAAATTCGCACATGCTCCATCCATACTTACGATAATAAGAGTATGTAGTACAGCAACACAAAACAAGTAGCTACAACAATGTGTAGCAACTTTTGCCCAAAATTCGACCAAGTTTGAATCCTTTTTCAATTTTTTATGGGAATCAACCGATTTTTAATCAATCTACAGTTAGCAGATGAAGCAGTAAAAGTATAAATTCAAGGAGTAGTTTTCCAAGATACCTACACATCTATTAAATGCTATCTACAGAAAAATAAAGTTAAAAATAAATATAGGTTGTGAAATATTGCAAAACTTGATTTATCTTTTCAGACAGATATCTTACTTAATCAGTCACATATTTTGGATGTAAATAAAAGTCACGCATTCAGATAATGGGACGCCACCATTTATCGCAGAAATGTGCAAGTCAGACGGCGGCGGCAATGAAAACAGGGTCAGTAGACTAGAAATAGAAGGTCAAAGGATTTATAAAATTACTAGCTTATGCCCGTGGCTTCGCCCGCGTTCGATAATGTTCACAAGACTATACTACCGGGATAAAAACTATGCGTTAATCCAGGTTATAAACTATCTGTATGCTAAATTTCATCCAAATCCGTTCAGTAGTTTTTGCGCGAAAGAGTAACAACCATCCATCCATTCATTCTCACAAACTTTTGCATTTATAATATTAGTAAAAAAGTAAGCAGTTGATGACGATAACGTTGATGAAGATAGACCGGTAGACCTATTTAATTGAGCTCTACCTGGATCACAAAACAGATTAACAAAGCTCTTGTCATCATGACTTACACCAGTTACACCGAAGATTAAACAGTAAATGCCCGTAATTAGCACAGACATGTCAAAACATGTTAAGTACTGCAATCTTTACCAGAAAATTTCTAATAAAACACCTGATACTGCACCATAGCAATATATATACAGCTTAGTGCACCGCCATCTATGGAGAAGTGCTCACCAAGCCAGTTTTAAAGCAGACGGGTTTTCGAGCTTACAAGAAATGATCGAAATGCAACTTTTTTTTTTTTTTCGAAATGGCATCTCGCAGTTCAACCAGAGAGGTTGTCGTCTGCTTAACCGGACTTTCCTGTGGGTGCCTTAAGTGTAAGGCCTCCAGCCAGGGCAAAAAACTTACAAACTAAGCGACTACACGCTAAGGGCACCCCCTGCGGGGTACGGGCCTCGGCTTAGGGCGTCGCTGGGGACAGGCTGGATCGGAGTGGAACGAAATGCAACTTGAACTTTGGGTCTTAAGTACTGATATCTTAAGTATTAGTGTGTTTGTAAAGAGGCAGATGGCAGGGAAATAAGCCAGCTTATTCAGTTTAGACTTATACTCCAATACACCGATTAAGGACCAGACGATGGTACAAAAATAACAACTCAACCTACAGTGTTTCATAAAAAATAAAAGTAAAGTATCTGTATCTGTAGTAAAACTTTTCATTCTGAATCTGTGATCCATTCGAAAGTGTGTTACAGTTGCTTGCTTGCCAACGAAAATCGGTATTGTATCAGCTTCACTTCGTAACAGTTTCTATAATAAATAAATAGACATTTATCAAATTGTTAAATTTGGTCGAATAACGATAAAAATAGAGCTCATTAAAGCCCCTTCACAGTCTATTAAATAATACTTAATAATTATTGACTGTAGAACACTATAATTAGCAAAAGAGTGTTGACTACTTTGCTAATTATAGTGTCAGCTCAAAATATTCATAAGACTCATTTAGACACTAAACTGCAAAATACTGTCCAAGATAACTAATCACCACTTAGTAATAGTACAACTGAAGGGAAGTCAGACGTAGTAGGAGAGCATAGTAACATTAATTACTAGTATATACAAGTGTATGATAAGATTACTAAAACGTGTGCTACGTGGAATGTTTACCCTGATAACAGGCATGGGCAGGCGCCGCATGTCGAACTCGAGAGTTTGCGGACGACTATCTGATGCTTGTAGATAACGAATAAATATTGCGTAAAAATGAGATTGGAATGGGTGATCCCAATCGATTGGTTATCGGCGCATTATGACGCGGGTCGGCTATTCAATCAGATGGAAATGCATTTGGGAGATATGGATTATGTTGATGACCAATCCTACCCATATTATGCGAATAAATGATTTGATTGAATCAGAAGAATTTATGGAAAGTTTTAAAGCGAATTTGAATAGTTTAACCCGTTCAAAGATTCTGTAAGCAACTAACTTGATCCTTCATACCTAAATCAGATTGATTAATTAGTATTTTCACAAAACGAACCAGTAACAGCAATGTCTTAAATCAGTGTTCGTTTGCTAAAGATATCTTGGAGGAGCTAAGAGCTAAGAGAGAACACGGAACATCATACGGGAGATCTGTCGGTTATGAAGGTGATACAATGAGTGACTTCAACTTAACATTCAAGTTGAAAAGATGTTGCTGTTGATCGATGTTTGACGAGCCTACAATTAGCAATATTAAAGAGTAATAATGATCTAATCACTTGTTTACCTAGGCCATCCACAGCGTTGTTCCCGCCGCGCCAAACAGCTTTTTCCGTCAGGTTCGGTGGTGTACGCCCAGTCGATGTTGGAGCCGATCAGAGCGGTCGACAACGCAGGGACCCTCGTCACATCTGGCTGCTCCATGCCTGCTTCGAGCAGCAGCACCTGGATTTAGAAGATACAAGAATGAAAGAAAGAAAAAATAAAAATAAAGAAGAATTACTGAAGACGTGATTCGGATGCAAATTTTGGGCTGGAATAACGATCCAATTCTAAAAATTATTTCACTGGCAGAAAGCTACATTATTCGTGAATACTATATGCTATAAATTATGTTTATATCATGCATGTTAGCCGATCTATCACAATGTTTGCGGACGAAGTCGCGGGCGTAGTGCTAGTAATGAATATACATACTTACATAATTAAATATGCAAAAGTAAGTTGGCAATGCAATTTTATTTGGAATTCGTGTTCAATGCTTAATTTTATTACTAGAGTCAAACTGTTTTTTTTTGTTTTTTAATAATTATCGTGTAGTTAACTGGTTCATGAAATTAGTGATTAGAAGTATTTTCAAGTCTAGTTATAAATAGTTTAGAGAGGAAACAAGCAATTATTTCCTAGTTGTTTGATAATATACGATACAATGCTATGATTGCTTGATTGCTTGTTATTTAAACGCAAGCATTTGATGTATCTATTTAAGAAACTAGCATCAGACTTTAAGGGAAATCTTGTACATTGTTTGAAGGCTGTCGTTTCACCTAGACGAATCAGGAATTTTATCAACACTTAAGAATTGAGTGTGAGTGACAGACCCATCTGGCAAAATAACCACGATTCTTTAATTATAAATTATTTGATCGATATTTTTTTTAAAGCTAATGGAAGATTCAACAGTTCTGTAACTTTTAAAGGAGGTCTTTATTCTGTTGTACATTACAGGTCTTAATTTGAAGTTTTTATACTTGACAAGGATTTGTGAGAGATACCACAACTGCAAAGGGCAAAATAAAAAGTTTTTTTGCGATTGCGATGTTGGTACTATGGAGAAAGTTTATAAGTTTGATGTTGTCTGTACACCTTCAAATGTGACCAGACGCTTCTGGTACATGCTGAATAACAAGCGTACCTACCTTCCAGTGGCTGACAGCCGACAATCTATTCGCGACCACGCACCCAGCGGCGCCGGCCCCCACCACAATAAAGTCATACTCCTCTCTGTCCACTTTCTCCTCTATTCTCCGTTCTTCTCCGCGGCACTGCTGCGCTCTCCGGTCGCGGGAGTCGCCGTACAGTCGCACGAGCAAGTTCAGGTAGATGAAAGCAAATTGAGAGCAAGCTGGCAGTTCCGTGCTGACAGGACACACTTCTGTCAGGTTTAGCGGCTGCCATAGCATTTTTGAGCTAGAAGGGTAAAAGATGAAGACATTACGTACTATTATTAGTTTAACAGTTAGAGATTCACACAAAGATCATTTTGACAGCGAAACAAGGGTGGGAACCCTTGCTTCGCTGTCAAAATGATCTTTATTCTCGAAACAATAAGGTTTTTGTTCGGTGGCTATTACTTAAAGGTCTGTAAAAGTTATATTGATCTTTATTTTCTTGACTATAGGGTTGGTATTGGACTGCATAGTGAAACCACATGAGTAGATAAACGGGTAAAACTATCCTGTCAAACCGACGTTATGTTCTAATTTTACTTGAATTGTTATTTTTGGGTCTGAATGAATGTTTAATAGTAACATTCTATGTTTCGTGCTCCGGTTAGATAAGCAGTCATTACATGAGGGTAACATTCTGGTATTCAGGTGCATCTGGTTAGATTGGAAGCAGACCCAACTTTTGTTGGATAGATGGATGTTTATTACTCAATCACGCCAGAACGGCTGAAAGGATCTGGGTGAATTTTGGGACAGAGGTGGACTAAAGTATGGAATAGCAAATTTTCATCTAAGTACCTACTTTTTTTCTCACACATACACAGCAAACGAAGTCGCTGGCATCAGCTAGTAGGAAATATTTTGGACTTCCAAATGTTTAGAACACTCAACACTGTATTGTATATTGATGTAAAATGGACGTAGTGGCCTATTTCGACATCTAACATATCGGCCCATTAGCTCAGTTGGTTAGAGCGTCGTGCTAATAACGCGAAGGTCGCGGGTTCGATCCCCTCATGGGCCACGAATCTCTTTTTGCCTTTTTTTTGTATAATAAATACTGCACCAACACCTTCTGGTAACTTTTTTGTGTATTTGTACGCGTGTTTTTCACAATAATGATTCAGTGCAAACTACCTAAGAAAAAACAACAGCTTTGTTTTGATGTTTCTTGTTAATAAAATCATTATTCAGATAAGATTTTTTTTTTTGTTTAGACATATCAGTTCAGAATTATTTGTTTTTAATAACATGTAAGAATACTAGTTGTACCTACAATATTCGAGTGACGAATATTATTTTTCACCCGAAAAATACAAAAACATTTAATTAATTTATTTATTTTAAACAACACATACAGCTATTATCACAGGTTTAAGTGCCTAATACAATAGAGTAGTTATAAATTTACAATAGTTTACCAAGAATATAATTATTTATTTTTAAAACCAACCAAAAATTCGAAGAAATGTGACATCTACCAACCCGCACTGGGCCCGCGTGGTGGATTACGTCCCGTTCCCTCTCACAGAGAGGAGGCCTGTGTCCCATCTGTGGGAACATTATAGGCTTATGATGTGATAAAGAGTAATTTTGCAAAATGCGGCCCGTGAGAATTCACTCAGTGTACAATTGAATCAGTCAATCTGTCTACCTAACCTAGCCATATCACAACTTGTTGGGGTTGGCTTCCAGTCCGACTGGGAGCAGCTGAAGACCAGTACTTCACATGAATAAATCATCATAACATTGCGCCTGTAATCCCTTTGGGGATTACATGGTATGTGATGTAAAGAGCAGAGTGGAGCCAATTACACCTAATAAAAAATCATGTTATAACAATCTAACACCAAGGACGCGCGAATATGAACAATTATTATAAAATGATGACTACTTACCCGATTTATTGCCGATTTTATTCGAAAAAATATTTTATTTACGATATACTATCAGACACGACACGACGGTGTTTCGTCGGAACACCGACCAAAGTGATCAGTTAATTATTGAAAAAAATGTTTCGCATAACAGAGGATATCGACCTTGTAGGTACTATAATTAAACGCTGCACTTTAAATAAGAATCATTTATATAATCATGTACACGGGGGGAATTTACAAAAGTCTAGTTCCAAAAAAAAAAACCGGCCTAGAGCGAGTCGGACTCGCGCACTGAGGGTTCCGTACAAACTTTTTAAAGGACAAACTTCACTTTGCTGTTCGATCCCATGAAACGGCTATTGCACCAACCACAAATAATAAGTTTGTAATAGTAAAATCGTTTTTTTTTTTGTTTTTAACTACATATTTACGGTTTTCAGATTTTTCCCTTTACCTTTACCTACCATAATAGGTTTTCGACTCAAAACAAAATTTGGTTAAAAGCACGGTCTTACAGCACAAGCAAAGGGAAACTCCCGAAAAATAAAAAAGTTGAAAATTAAGGGAAAAATTTGGAAAAATTCATGATGATATGTGCATTTCATGAACTCTAAAACTATAGCGGTTAAGATAACTTTAATAGTTTAGCAGTAATAGTCGTTGAACTTGGGTGTGGGATAATATTGTACCAAATACAAAATCCTTAGAATAAATCCTTTAAATTTAAAATGACTTAGATGAAGTAGTTGCTTGTTTATAACGGGTAAAGACGCATTAAAAAACAAAATCTAAAATTTAAAAAAAAACGTAACAAATAATCAAACGTTTCAAAGCTGCCGCTAGACGGCGCTGTACCAACTTTACCATTAATTATATTCAGAATAATGAACAAAAGAATCGTTCTATATTGTGATAACGGGCTACTACGGAACCCTACCTTGGCCGGTTTTAGGTTTCCGTAGTAATGACAAGTGACACTTATAGTTTCGCCATGTCTGTCTGTCTGTCCGAGGTTTTGCTAAGAGACCGTTAGTACTAGAAAGCTGTAATTTTGTATAGGTGTGTATTTCAATAACACCGACAAAGTGGTAAAATAAAATATTGGAAAAAAAAATTAGTGTAGCTCCCCTACATGTGAAGTGGGGATGATTTTTATTTTCGTCGTCTACCCCATCGTGTGGAGTATTGTTGAATAGGTCTTTTAAAATGATGTTTGTTGCTTTTGGAAGGGGTTGCTAGTACTACATTTCGATTTAATGCTCCAATTATAATACCAGCCTATTACTGTCCCACTGCTGGGCATAGGCCTCTTCTCATACAGAGAAGGCACGAGCATTGATCACCACGCTTGCTCAAGACGGGTTCCCCCCCCCCCCCCTTCTAAAAGCTAAACTGCTGGCTTGAAAATTCTGGAAAAAATCATGATAATAGTGCATTTCATGAACTTAAAGAAGAAGAAACTATAGGGAACGTGCACAACGGCGGTGCTGCCAACTGGCGTCGCCAATCCAAATCTTGTACTATAGTTATAGTTACATTGATAATTTTAACAAGTAAACAGAATTTATTTTTATTAGTGAAAATTATTGTTCTAGCTAAATATAATGCATTGTTGCATTTCTGTATGTACCAATACATCCACAAAAATGAAAATAATCAAATAGCGTAAAATTCTATTACTTTCCAAAAAATAGTACTTGTTTACGTGAAAAACACAAAAAATGGATAAAACGCAGAAAAGAAAAATAATTGAAAACAACTTGTTTTTTCACTCTGCATTGAAAAAGATCAATAGCCCTCAAAATCAACCGTCCAAGCAAACATGCCAGAACCATTTAAACTTCACAACACGAACACACGTGTTATAATAGACTGCATTGAAGTTCACACCCAATGTCCCTCAACAGTTAAAGAAAGAGAAAGAGTCCACATGTACTCAGATTAAAAACATGATTAGATAATAAAGTTTTTAATTGGCTGCACTCCTTGTGGTTTCATAAGTTTTGTATCTAAATGCTACGGAGGGCGTTCTAGTGATTGCTTTAAAACAATTTAAAAAAATGATTGTGGACTAATTGATTTGTTAGAGCCTGGAGATACTGTTCTTGCTGATAAAGGATTCCCTTCCATTAAAAAAAAACATGTGTTGAAAATAAGAAAGCTGTATGAGCCACCATTTCTTCATGCACCACAATCTTCATCAGAGAAAGTAGACGAAGGATATAAAATTCATATTAAAACATTCATATTACGCTGACGATCATTATTGATAAACCGGAACCCATATTTTGTACCTTTTATCTTTTTTAAAAATAATATAATTGAAGAGATAATTTTGTTTAGTTTGAAAGCACGATGACAGCAGGAAAAGTTTCCTTTACTGTCCGCATAGTGTCTCTTTTGTCGATTTAGTGCTGCCACCTATAGTTCCTGCACGTTCCATAGAGCGGTTAAGATAACTTTATTAGTTTAGCAGTAATAGTCGTTAAACTAGGGTGTTGGATAATTTTGTACCAAATACAAAATCCTTAGAATAAATCTTATAAAGTGACTAAGATGAAGTGGTTGCTTATATATAACGGGTGAAGACTTGCATTGAAAAACAAAATCTAAAATATAACGGGCTACTACGGAACTCTACACTGCACGTGGCCCGACACGCACTTGCCCGGTTTTTTATATAATAAATTGATGATTGCATGTTGAAATAAATAGTTACATTTATAACGATTCAAAAGACAGCTGTGTGGCAGACGGGCAGACAGCGAAGCTTGCCTGAGAGATATTTCTCGACGGCATGTTAAGCCAAGTCAGAGGCCCATGGGCGGCTTAAAAACTCTGACACCAGGTTAGACATTAACCACACGATAAAGAAAAAAGAAGCGAAGCTTTGTAGCTTTGGTTCCCGTTGGTACCCTTTGGGTATAGAAGATGGAACCCTAAATACAATGTTATACACCGTGCCAATTTTAAACTCGTTTTACAATGGTGTCTATCCGACAAGGCATGAATTGATAAGAATAAATTACTAAACATAATTGAAACTAGACTCAACTTTAACAATTAGAAATTAACACCTTACATTTTAATTAAAAGATAAGTGGGTATTTTATTTTAGTCTATCTTCGATTGTTTCGAAGATAGACTACAATAAAATACCCACTCACCCTCAAATCATGCAGACTGTTTGGATAATGTTACTGGGGACCTAAAAAGCCTACTATAGCAGAATCATAATAGACCGCTCAAACTATGTAGGTATGCATTATAACTTTAACGTCGTTGATTTTATTTCGGGTCAAATTTGTGGTGTCATGTAGTGCAAGTCTGTCTAATCTAATTCTTCTTCTTCATTCGTTTCTAGGGTACGACATACTTTGGCGTAGTTATGTGGCCACGTTAATCAGACAAACGTGGATTCCGTATTTGTATGTTGATGGTTTGTTTATCACGGAAATCAGTAGGCTAATTCACGTAACTAAAGAAGTGCTGTTGCAGCGCAGTTGCAGTTAAGTTTCGATCAAAACAACGCTTTTCGTATTCTTTGCCGCTGTCAGACACGCTCGCGTCAAGTTCGCGCCACGCGAGCGCAATAACGGCATTCTACTGTTCCGCGTCTTTAGTGCGTGCTTCGGAACGCAACATGATCGGTATTCTACTAAGTAAGAAAAAGCACTAAAATCTGTACTGGGGTATTATTTTAATAACATCATATTCATTGAAATGTAATCGATTCTTTTCGATTATTTAGTGAGTAATATTTTTTCTCTCAAATGGCCACACCATAAGTCAGTTTGGTTGTCGTACAGTTGACATGCAGTTTACGCGCAGCTTACGCACATTTCAAAGATTACAAGAATACCGTTTATCACTCGAACTTGAACTTGACTGCAACTGCACTACAACTTCATCGGCGCGTCATAAAATTACGTGAATTAGCCCGCTGGTCTCAAAGATTCAAGTTCACAGGCTCTTAATAAAGAACAAATTTTTATTTTTCAGTTAAAATATTCTCATTAATCTTTATTAATCTTAAATTCTTATTAATCTCTCATAATATCGATATACTTCAAGTTCAATTTTCCAACTGCAAATTAACGCAAAAATAAATATTTTTTTGTGAAATAATTACAAATGAAAGATTTTCGGATTTTTTTCTTTCCTAACTTAATTTTAGGACCCCGTAGGTTTTCATTTACTTGCGAATGAGCAAAATATGCGACATAAACGGCCATAAGGGCTACCTTTAAGGGTTTCGTTTCTTGAGGTAAGGAACCATTACATAATTATGTAGTAACAAAAATCTTCAAAACTTTTATTCAATAACTTATTATCATCGAGAGTAGAGAGACGTACGCCCTTCACAGTATCGTCCTACTTACATCATTATTTTAAGTTACGTGCCTCAACGATTTGCCAAATCACTGTAGCCGCCATGTGGTTATAACATTCCCTTATCGTAGTAGTTGCTTTATATTGCGTATATAACTGACACGAGACGTGTTCCCCGCAAAACAACTATATAAACTCATTTAGATAATAAATATGCTCTTCTTCACGATGTTAGATACTCGGCAAGTCGGCACAAACAATGATGTAGCAGATAGTACATTTCGTTCTCATCCGAAATAATTACCGCAATTAGGCGATACAATTCTTATCTCTAATAATAAAACACCAACATACGAATTCCTCAGGAACTGTCCCACCAGAAGGCCTACCCCTTGTTGGAACGCTTCTGGAGGCCTAGCATAGCGACATAAATGGGGACTATGTCCAACACCGCCAAATAAATGAGCTAGAGTTGTAAAGATTAATTAAAATTTGAAGTGTCGCTAAAGGTAGTGGAGTCTTTGTCCAGGAGTGCGACAAAACAAGCTAGGAATAAAATCTTTCTTCTTTGGCCTAACCGTACAAAAAAAGTTAATCAAGTCGCCTGAAAATTGACAGGTATTGATAATCAAAACAAAAGTCATATGAAAAAGAGCCAAAAAGATCCGCAGCCGGTAGGATTCGAACCTACGCTCCCAGAGGGAATCTGATTTCGAGTCAGACGCCTTAACCACTCGGCCACGACTGCTACATGGTGATAGGTCGAAAATAATAATTACTTTCTAAAGCTTTTATTTACCGGATGTTAGAAAACAAAGGGCTATTCGCTTTTAAAAAGAGTGGAGATAATTAAAGATTGCGTGATTCCGGAATAGTCCAGGTTTTATTGGAGCTTATAAAAGCTGTAAAAGATATTTCCCTATTTGGCAAAATAATTATATTGAATGATTGCAACTGACATTGCCTTTGCACTGTCCACACAATGCCACTAAGCACTTTTGAAGGACAGGACCTACTGAAAAACTTGTCTCAAAACCATAGCTAACCAATTAACGTAACAATTAATCTGCATTCTTTTTAAATGTTTGCCTTCCTTTACATTGGATTTATTAGGATTGGATAGGACCCGACTGGGGCGAAGCCCAAAAAAAACAAACATGTTTGATCCATATTAAGTTTGCTTTTTTTGTTGCAAAAGACACATTTAAATTTTCTTTTATTGGATCATAAACGGACGAACGCACGGTGACATAGATAGTGCTCAGGTGAAGTGATACTAACGGAACGTAGTTTTAAGATCCTTTATATTAACAGTTTGTATTTTATCACATGTATGTTAGTTAGTCTGTAAGGTAAAAAAAATAAAGGTTTTATTTTTATTATAAACGCCCCATGCGTTTATAATAATAATATAGAATGATACTTCTACGTTTTTAACTAAAACCTGTTTTATAAAGCGGCTATTTATAGAGCCAAGCTATGTTAAAACGTAACTTGTGTATTTTAATGTTTTTCTTTTTTATTATTTTAAAGCTAACGAAGAAAACTGGCAAATCTACTAAAATACAATATTTAAGTAAGTTACAAAAATGAAAACAAAAACCAAAAGAGGATTCCAGGGGACACCCGGGTTTGAACCGGGGACCTCTCGATCTGCAGTCGAATGCTCTACCACTGAGCTATATCCCCACTGACAACTAAGTTGAAATACTGGTACAACTTGTTGGTTAATGTATTTCTAGCAGTTAGTAAGATTATGAAAATATGAAGGTATTTGTGACCTTGCTCACACACACTGGGCCCGCGTGATGAATGACGGCCCGCAGAGAAGGCTTATATTCCAGCAGTGGGCACTTTATAGGCAGATAAATAATATTGTTGTTTTTATAGAATTATGAAATTTTAAGTAACGTATATTTTTATACGCCAAAACGAACCGAGGAATGAAATAAGTAAAACCATTCTCATCATTTTTATCAAACCTGAGGACCTGCACTTGCAAACGGTTCGAAGTGATAATTGCGAACCCTACTTCCAAATTAATAAGTTCTCTGTACTACCTAAAAATTTGAAGTAGAGCTTTTATCTTGGTATATATATAAAACATTTTTGAATATTGTTTAATTTTATTCATGGTCTTAGAAACAATTTGAAGCATAAGATTAAAAATTGGGGCTATGCTCACTAAATCAGCAAAACAAATTGCATCAGACTCTCACTCGTCCATAATATGCAATACAACTTTATGAATAAGTATGTAAGTACCTATATAACAATATTGATTATTTAGATTTAATTAAGGAAAAGCAAATAAAGGTTAAAAATTGTATTTTAATCGTTGTTTTGTTAATAGAACACTAACGCCCCTAGTATTAGGAGCTATGACTTTATATGCCCCTTTCAGTAATACAAGGAGTCACTAACATTAATGCCTGAATGTTATTGCACTGTTGGAAATATCAACTTTCGGGGCCAAGCCAAGAGTTCAAAATGCAACAAAAAAATGCTAAATGATGACAGAAAGTTCAAAATTGCTAATTCTAGGTTATGCTAAATTATAATTTTGTATCTTCAGCAGATTAATACAGGACTCTATCCGTCATCATTATCAATTAATAATACCTATAATAATTAACAATTATTTATTATATATTCATTTTGATAAGCAATCAATTAATCAGAAAATTGTAAACAGATAATCAATTTAGAGATTAAATAATGTTGATTTGTCATCCATAATGGACACATTATAAGCCGTAAAACATTCAATTTGATTGTATCTTGACGAAATTACATCGATTGGTACTTATCATTTGCGTAGGTAGGCTGGTATTAAAAAGCTGCTATTAAAATAGTAGGCTGCTGTTTAAATAGCAGGTGTTTTTTTATTCCAGAAGAATATCTATTTATTTTTCGTTTTGTTTTCCTGCTAAAAACCTGATTTGCTGCGTAAAACAGACCGAAAAGAAAGTGATCTTATAAAGGATTCCTTTTTTACCTTTTCAGGTACGGAACCCTAAAAATGAATACAAAACTAAAAGCGCAAAAAGTCGGCCGCCCCCGGGTGGGCTCGAACCACCAACCTTTCGGTTAACAGCCGAACGCGCTAGCCAATTGCGCCACGGAGGCCGTGGTGGGAGGTGTGAAATAGTTGACCGGATTAGAAACACTAACAAACATTGAAATGTATAGGCAGAGGGTGCTTTCATCTCAGAAACAGCTGTAGATTGTTTGAATAATTTAATAATTTCGTGATTCCAGGTTACATACGTCTTAAAGCAGTACTTACAAGATTGTTTTCGTCTTCAGTGCGGGAAAGAGAGGGAGCTATATACGTCTTGCATAGCTCTGTCTCATTCTCTCATAGATGCAACATTAAAAATGTTACAATAAGTACTGTACCTAGAGCAAGAAAACTATAAAAGCATTTTAGTAGCAAACAAGCGAAATTCTAAGCATTAAATAAATTTGCAGGCTAAGCAAATTAGATGAAGCTATTTTGTGGAGCATATTAATAAAGCAAAGCTAGACAATGCATTGGAAAACATTAAAAATAGATGATCATTCTTTGGAAGATGATGATTTTTTTTTTCTTTCTGAGCTGAAAAGGTTACCTTTGGTTAAAAAAAATGTGATGTTTCGAAAACAATTAATATTTTTAACTAGGACTAAGTACGACATCCAAACCGTATAAAAAAGGTGTCAGTTTAACATAGTAAGTAGGTGGGTATGATACTGAATGACAATTCTTGAATGATTTGGATGTGCTGATCTCATAACAGTTTAAAACTAAATAGTTACTTGGTTCTCCTCAAGTTATTTTCCTTGGTTTGAAAGGAAGACCTTTAGATGCAGAAAGCCGTGCAAGCGATGACAACAAAAGCATAATACATATTAAATATTGAAATGCATATCAAAAGCAGAGATTAGGTACAGTTCTAAAGTCAACAAACAAACACGGAATAGCCACGCTGCCCGCCAAGTCTATAAAATATTAATTACAGCAATTAAACTAACGGTGTTTGCCTACGCTTGTGAACGAGCCAAGAAACATAATTCCATTATTGGATATTATTATCCAAGTCTAAAAATAGCAGTCACGCTGTATTCATAGAAATTGATCCTTACGACATTTGGTTTTAAGATAACTTCTAAAACGTACGGACCCACTGTCACCTAAGACAATATTAATTTATTGATATTTTTGATATCGTCGTTAGCAGCTGTTTGTAAACCGGTATTTTAATATCATCACTATCTCCCGTATGGTCTAGTGGCTAGGATACCTGGCTTTCACCCAGGAGGCTCGGGTTCGATTCCCGGTACGGGAAAGTACCTTTTTGATCAAGTGCGGCCATAGTAACAAACGTATTATTCTACTCCTTTTCATCTGTTTTTTTTTGCTGTCAAAAATCTTTCAAACCAATTTAGACGACAAAACAGAAAAGAAAAAACGCAAAAAGTTTTGTCAGAAGTGGGATTCGAACCCACGCCCTCAGAGAGGACCAGAACAACTCGGACTCACGATTAGTGAGCAAGGTAACCTTGAGTCTGGCGCCTTAGACCGCTCGGCCATCCTGACTAATGACAACGTGGTCGAAATTATCGATCAGACTCGTATTGAAACAAAAAACTGTCTATAATTATCATAAAATTATATGATTGTACTTCCGGAACAATACACTAAAATTAAATAGTGTTTTATGTACTTATAACACTCTCTGTACATATTATCATTGAAATTAGTTACATCGTGTAAAAGTAGAAAGTTGCATGATAGCAATAACAACGCGATTTTTCTAATAACAAATTATTTTTGGGTGTTAATGTAACTGATAGAACTCATAATTACTGCCATCTAGCGACGAATATGAAAAACATTTCATTTTATAGGTGTTCGTGCTCATAATAGTTTAGCTATTCGCCTATAGATGGCAGATATAAAATGTTTCAGTTTAATATTAAAATTCATACTTTCTGCCATCCAGCGGTGAATAGGAAAAACGTTTTATTATAGTGTGCGTGTGCTCTTGATAATTCAGCTATTCGCCCATAGATGGCAGAAATAACATCTTCCAGTTGATATTATTCTTTTGGGAAATTGTTAATTCATTTTGTAATATAATTAAGTTAATAAGTTTGAAACTATTCAGTGATCATCAAAATCTACTCGTTAACTACGCTTTGTTATATACTTACCCTGTTCATAATAATAATTAAGTCTATCTTTTGACAAAAACTTGCAGTGCACAGTACCTAGTTGTGAAAAATCAAGTTCAGAATTTGACAATAACATTATAATTTCAGGTTAACACTGAAAACTAATGATGCACTACTCACATAATACTTGCTTTGATCAAAATTCACTGATATTCGCATATTTTTACCGGAATACGCTCATTTTTAAACATTCGTAAAAACTAGTGGTGTTGCCACACTTGCTACTATTATTGCAACCACAGAGTAGTTCAGAGTACTTTGAATAAAATTAAGTAGGTAATTGCAACTGTCATTATAAAAATGTTGGTGGATTTATGGATTACAGATTTACATTAAAAAAAAATCGGCCAAGAGCGAGTCGGACTCGCGCACCGAGGGTTCGTACGAACTTTTTAAAGGACACACTTAACTTTGCTGTTCGATTCCAAGAAACGGCTATTGCACCAATCACGCTTTTTAGCGTTCCGTAGCCAAATCGCAAAAAACGGAACCCTTATGGATTCGTCATGTCTGTCTGTCTATCTGTCCGTCCGTATGTCACGGCCACTTTTTCCGAAACTATAAGAACTAAGTATGCTGTTGAAACTTTTCAAGTATGTAGATGTATTCTGTGAACCGCATGATTTTCACACAAAAATAGAAAAAAAAAACAATAAATTTTGGGGGTTCTCCATACTTAGAACTGAAACTCAAAATTTGTTTTTCATCAAACCCATACGTGTGGGGTATTTATGGATAGGTCTTTAAAAATGATATGAGGTTTCTATTATCATTTTTTTCTAAACTGAATAGTTTGCGCGAGAGACACTTCCAAAGTGGTTAAATGTGTGTAATGGGTGTCCCTGTAACTTCTAAAATAAGAGAATGATAAAACTAAAAAAAAATGAGGTACATTACCATGTAAACTTCCACCGAAAATTGGTTTGAACGAGATCTAGTAAGTAGTTCTTTTTTAGTACGTCATAAATCGTAAACCGCAATTTACCTTTCATTTTACATATCAATAACTTAATTAAATTAAAAATAAAATACACTACTATTAAAACATCGATCAAAAATACAACGAACTACAAGAACTTTTATCTAAGTTACTTGCCGCTATGGAACCCTTCATGTACGAGTCCGACTCGCAATTGGCCGCTTTTTTTTTGTTATTTAACTACATATTTACGATTTTCAAATTTTACCCTTTACATGTGCTGTAAGACATTGCTTCTCGCCAAATTTCGTGATTCTAGGTCAACGGGAACAACCTATATAGGTTTTCGACCCAAAACCTATAGGGTATTTCCGGTTGACAAAGAAATGTCAATTTTGGGTCTTACAGCACAAGTGAAGGAATAATAAGTACCGAAAAATAAAAAAAGTTGAAAATTAAGGTAAATTTATTTTGGTACCTGGTAAGTACCTACTGGCAAATTTTCGCGAAAATCTAAATTTGCCCATATCTTCTATCATGTTGAAATGAAATGAAATGATGATGATGAAATGATGTTTATTTTTGCAAGTAGGTTTTTACAAACACTTTTACACGTCATTTTTTAAAAACTAGATCGGGCCGGTGTTTCGTTCCTGACTACTCTGAGAAGAAACAGCCGAAACAAACTCAGAGGTCACAGTCTCTTTTGAAGTCCAGACATAATATTGCTCAATTCACATGAGGACTATGCATATTAGTGTCTGAGATGGTCTTTAGAAGAAAGAACCTCGCAGATTTGAGTGGACTTGTCCAGTCAATGCAAGCATTTATCAGTTATCGTGTAGCTCGACTTATAACTCAAGGAGCTCAACGAAACGACGAACAATACCAAAGAAAGGACATTTGGGTAGGTCGCTTACATGGACGTATGTCGCTTATTTATAGTACTCAAACTGCCAGTCGTGGGGTTAAAATAAAAAAATAAAATATGTGACCCACATTGTCCTCACATTCACAATAATTTAGTAAAATTAATAATAATTTACAAAATGAATGTCATTATAAAACATCAATAAATGTCACAATAATAATAAAAAAAAGTAAAACACATAGCAAACTAAGTATTCCTGTCAAATCAGTAAATGTCACAAAAAATGATAAAAAATAAAGTAAAAAATAATAAAATAAGTAGGTATTCATGTTGACTCAGGACCTTGATTTTAACACTTATAGGGACTCTGTATAGACGTCAGTATCTGGTATAAATATCATCATTCATAATAGTCTAGTGCGGCTAGATTATTAATAAATGAAATAAACGACAGGATGGTGGAAGAATGTGTGGAACTTATGGTTACAAGTACCTACTTAGTTGCTAGGTTTGGGTGGGTAACTACATAACTTGTGTTCATGGTAGGTACCACCCAACGATTAATGTAAGTACAAATATAAAGGACGGCTGCTAGATTCTTCTGCCAAGGTGACTTATCCTGATGGACATTCAGAATGATTAAAATGTACTGGTTTTAGACTTTCACGGTTTTTCACTACACATATTAACATAATAGCTATTAAGTAGTGCAATCAAGTAGTAGACTAGCGTTTTTGAAATTTGATTGAATGATTATTGGTCTGGCATGGCATGGATTTTAATTAAGTATCTGCTTTGATTAGAATTTATGTCATCATTATCACTTGCCCAGCTTCAGCCACTGTTAGGTAAAGGCCTTTCTGGGGCTGTTCATGCTCTTGCGTCAGCCTCTATAGTTCATCCGTTTACCTGCGATGGTATGAAATGTATGTAATCTCAACATACTTAATTAAGAGCTGCCTGATGTGTGAAAACCATTCTTCGCATCAATGTTGCATTCCCATATTTCTTAATAACTATTACAGGAATTTTGTCAAGCGATATTGTGAACAGATTAAATTCTTTGCTACATTGGATAATAAGTAACAATTTAAATAAAACAAACTAGTTTTGAGTCATCCAGAATTTATTAAGTATCCCTAAAATAATATTAAATAAAGATAAATACAGCTTACATTCAAGCAGCATACTTTATAATAAAACATAACGTAAATAATTAGCCCATAAAACATGACATTTTGTTATACTACAGCTAATTACTGAATTGAGAATTTTAACTTCATCACTTGTCGGGCTCCAAATGCTCTAAATAACCTTTTTTGCTGATTTAAGTGTTTTTTCATCAAAATGTGTATTTGATTATGTTTCACCTCGTCACAAGTTTTATTGAAAATGCTTACAGTATCAAACCCTAACATTAGGCATAGTTTATAAACTTGTTTTATAATTTTATCTTAACTTACTACAATAAAGAACACACTACAAAATTATTCTCTTCTTCTGTCAGAATCAATTCTATCAATTTTTCTTTGGATTTCACCCATACCAAAAACTTTTCAATAGCTTTCTTATTAAAATTCATATTGACATGCATCAGCCAATCACAGCCTAATGCTGGACACAGGTCGGCTTCTACAAATATGGAGGTTACTATGCTATTTCAATTTAAAAAGTTCATGTTATTATTACTATGACTACACTGTCAATAATTATGTAACAGCACTATGTGCAACTCTGCTTGGCACTAAAATAGTTCATACAAAATTCATGAAACAGCCAAACAATATTGACTTCATGAACAATATTACATTAATTACCATCAGTAGCTTAAATTATCCCCTAAAATATTAATGACAATAATACCTACTACAAAGTTGATAATGTTAATGTGAGTTCTCAGAACTCATTAATTATTAATAAATAGTATGACATACTCAGTAATTACATTATAATGGAATGTTACAGAAATTATATTAAAATATTGGGCAGTTGGGAAAAGTTAGTCAAAAACAAATATGACTAAAGCTAATAAATTCATAAAAACATGGGAAACTATAACTATCATAGATCTGTGGAACTGGCACTAATACAAACAATTGAACATGCATTAGTTCTTTAGAGCAGTTACAAATATAATTATTTAATTTCATCCAAAGTTTCTTTGCAGTTAGTACAAAAACAATGTTGTGTTGGAAATACATACACCATGGACCTAACTTGCATATAGATGTGAATTTTTTTTTTTTTTTTTTTTTTTTTCTGCTTATCTGCTATCAGTCATCCCTGACTATGATCAGATATGTGGAAAGATACATCACATTATCTTTCCACACATATAGATGTGAATAAAAATATATTTGCGGCTATTATTTAAAACTTATAACTAGACTAGACGATACTTACACATTTCCTTTTACTTTTCATAATGGGGCTAATTAATATGGTTACTACGGGTATGGTTTGATTCAGTTTTTGGTAATAATAACATAACATCACGCCTGTAATACCCAAAGAGTTAGGCAGAGGCGTACCAAAAAGTACACATACATTTCGCCGGGTATGTTCATTAGTTAGGTTAAAATACTTTAATTTACATTTATTACAGAAAATTATTTAGTAACTGTATTGTATAATATTGGACCAGTGTCTACACTCTACAACTCAATGTGTGAGCATATTCTACTTTTTAGTTAGGAGGTAGGTACTTACTAATAACTTTATCTAGAGGACAATTAAGTCTGCCAGAAATAAACAGCCTCTGGTGAGTGATTACGTAACATGCTGAGTTAAAACATTTAATTTTCATATAATTATCTTCAAACTTGTTTTTATTTTAATCATATAAGCTTAGGAGCATAAGGTTAGTTGGTAATCATTAACGACGTCAACCTTTAGCAAAATATACAAAATACAAAAACTTTTACAGCCACACTGTAAAAGTTGCCACACACAAGTTGCCTGATGTTGCCACTGGTCACTGGTAGCACTAAAACGTTAATGTAGTAAAATAGAATAACATTGCCTGTGCAACCACAGGCACTACTTACATTAAATACTTGACAGCAGTGTTCTGCAAAACATCAAGCACGAGACTTTGGTCCTTCATACCAATATAAATAAGATCCAATACCGTTTGTAACCTCCTTCAATCCAGAACTTGACAGTCGTCATCATCCACAACTCCTCCGTTCAGAGCGTCGTTTAAAATCTCATTCCTATTTTTTCTCAATTCTTTGTCAATGAAATTCCGTCTTCCTTCCCGCGCTCGCAGTTGCGCAACTTTATCGGCGGGTGGCCGGTCCACTAAGCCCTTCGTAAAAGTGTATATTACCGTTGTGAAGTCATACTCAATGAATGCTAAGTTCACGGTCGGTCCAGTCTCAACCGTACACAGATTTTCTTGTATTTTGTTGATAAAATCTACGCTGATCTCGTCATGAGTTGGAATAGGCACGTATATGTTAATTTTCTCGTTCTTCTTCGGCCGCGCGACGATGTAAAGAGTATCTATATCTTTGTTGTAACAATACTCGGTGTCGTACATCAACTTTTCATCCACTAAGTGTATGTACAGATTGTATGCGAGTGATACTTTTAGATCAGAATCGCAGCCTAAAGCTTTCATGTCGTTTTTAATTTGCATTTCGATATCCATTTTCAGGGGTTTAGCTTATATTTTTAGTCAAAACGATAATTTTATAGATAACCTCACACAAGCTCACAGGCTGCCTTGCAAAGTTGCAAACAAACTGTCATCTCGTTGACAATGACATTATGACTATCAGGGTTTAATGTCAATGTCAAATAACGTTTTGTTATATCTGGAATAGAACGTTTTGTTAATCATCAAATACTTCAGTGACGATAGTGGCTCCTCCTTAAACCACCTATATATATATAACCACCTACGTATATGATACATACTTACATCTTCAGTTATCTACTTCATTAATTATTTGCAGACGCGCCAGCACATCAAGCTATTACAATTTGTCTTCTTTAAAATAGATTTTCAACTTTATCGTTGGAGTATTAAGTTCAAGGTGGATTGGAAAAATTTGTCAGTTTCGGATAGCTTGATGTGCCGAGACTGTGCATCATAGTAATGAATATGAATAAAACGTTGAACAAATGAAGTAATTAGGGTTCCGTAGTCCTGACAAGTAACCTTTATAGTTTCCTCATGTCCGTCTGTCTATCTGTCCGAGGTTTTGCTAAGAGACCGTTAGTACTAGAAAGCTGTAATTTTGTAGAGGTACTGTATATCAATAACGCCGGCAAAGTGGTGAAATGAAATTTTTCGTCGTCTACTCCATCGTGAGGGGGTATCGTTGAATAGTTCTTTTAAAATGACTTAGGGGTTGCTAATACTACTTTTCGATTTAATGCTCCATTTCCGAAATATTAAACTTTAAAGTGCAAATTTTTGTTCCAGTAGGGCGTCCCCCCTCTCTAACAGCTAAACTGCTGGCTTGAAAAATCTGGAAAAATTCATGATGATAGTGCATTTCATGAACTTTAAAGGAAAACTATAGCGGTTAAGATAACTTTATTAGTTTAGTAGTAATAGTCATTGAACTAGGGTGTTGGATCATTTTGTACCAAATACAAAATCCTTAGAATAAATCCTATTAAGTGACTAAGATGAAGTGGTTGCTTGCTTATAATGGGTGAAGACTTGCATTGAAAAACAAAATCTAAAACATAACTACTACGGAACTACTGAACTACTACTACTACGGAACCCTACACTGCGCGTGGCCCGACACGCACTTGACTGGTTTTTAGGGTTCCGTAGTCCTGACAAGGAACCCTTATAGTTTTGTCATGACCGTCTGTCTGTCTGTCCGAGGTTTCGCTAAGAGACCGTTAAAACTACACTCGAGAGCAATGAATCCGGGTCACTTAAAGAATCCTAAAAATCTCGGAAACTAAAAATGCTAGGTTAATGCAATAAATTATATTTAATAGACAATGTAATACTCCTTAAATGAAGGTATTAAAACTTCTTAGTTATTGTATAGTTATATCATAAAAAAATCAAATTTGAAAAAGGGCCACTTTCGAAGATGGAACTACGAAATTACAGCATTTGGTTTTGCTTTTGTTTGTAATCTGTCATTTATGTGGGTACATAAACCATGTTGATAGTGCTCTATATTCATTATTAAAGCTGAAATTATGTCGCTTACGCCTGAAGAATGCACCAGAATGTTGGTCAAAAGTTATGTTCTCCGACGAATCAAAATTTATGCTCTACAAGCACGATGGAAGACACAGAGTGTATCGAAGACCAGGGGAAAGATTCAAGCAAGCATGCATCGAAGAAAAAGTAGCCTACGGTGGTGGGTCTGTACTTGTGTGGGTCGGAATTTCTTCTGAAAGTCGCACAGAGCTGGTGATCATAGAAAACGGCTCTTTAACTAGCGTAAGATATGTGGAAGAAATCCTCAATGATCACGTTGGTCCATTTATGGTCAATTTAGGTGAGGATGCTATATTTATGCATGACAATGCCCGACCTCATACAGGTAGGATTGTGAATGACTACCTTCAAGAGATGAACATTACTCGTATGGAGTGGCCAGCGCGCAGCCCGGATATCAACCCGATCGAGCATGCTTGGGACGAGCTAGGCAGATGCGTAAAACAACGAAACCCTCCCCCAATCACGCTTCGTGAGCTCAAAATTGCTCTCACAGAGGAATGGGAGAATATTCCCCAAAATCGTATAAGGAACTTGGTGTACAGCATGCCAAACCGCGTAAACGCAGTAATGGAAGCACGAGGAGGCAATACGAAGTATTAAAATTTAAGAATATCGTAATAAAGTTCAAAAATTTCATGTTTCCTATTTTTGTTTTAAGGAGAGATCAGCAGTTTTTTTCTTTATGTAATTTTGTGTTAATAAAATGTATGGTGACTCATATTTTTTTTACTTTCATTTAAGGAGTATTACATTGTCTATTAAATACAATTTATTGCATTAACCTATCATTTTTAGTTTCCGAGATTTTTAACATTCTTTAAGTGACCCGGATTCATTGCTCTCGAGTGTAGAAAGCTGTAATTTTGTAGAGGTATGTATATCAATAACGCCGACAAAGTGTAAAATAAAATTTTGAAAAATATGTTTATAAGGTAGCTCCTTTACATGTGAAGTGGGGATGATTTTGATAGTGCATTTCATGAACTTTAAAGGAAAATGAACTAGGGTGTTGGACTATTTTGTACCAAATACAAAATCCTTAGAATAAATCCTATAAAGTGACTAAGATGAAGTAGTTGCTTGTTTA
The DNA here is from genome assembly GCA_963853795.1 of Xestia rhomboidea. Taxonomy (NCBI): domain Eukaryota; kingdom Metazoa; phylum Arthropoda; class Insecta; order Lepidoptera; family Noctuidae; genus Xestia; species Xestia rhomboidea. Next base: position 3,270,259 of record OY970780.1, read on the forward strand.
TAACGGGTGAAGACTTGCATTGAAAAACAAAATCTAAAATATAACGGGCTACTACGGAACCCCACACTGCGCGTGGCCCGACACGCACTTGGCCGGTTTTTTTTATTTATATATTTAATACTGGTTTATTTATCAATTATAGCCATTTCTGTATGTATCTCGGACTGGTGTCACAATTCCACGCCCAAGCGCGTATTTATTAGTTTCTTAGGTACTCAGAAACCGGGCAATACATGTGCGAATGAGGCATTGGATAGCAGGTAGCAATAAAATGACGAGGTATTGGTAATACTTTTATTTAGTTTTTAATACAGTTACAATTTCAGTGTTTATTTAACAGATAGCGCCTAAACAGTATCTATCAAATAAGCAAGATTGTTATTATTTGGGTGGGATAGAATACAAGTAGTGTCTTTGATTTTCCCATGATTTTGAAAATGTATAAAAGTAATTTTCTCCACACGTGGAGAAGAAGAAACTTAAAGTAGTTATTTAAACTAAGAAAATAAATAGTAATTAACAAGAAAATCTTAAAAATAATGGTTACAAAATGTTCAGTCATATTTACATGTTTATTAGGTAGAGGATGTAGTTAGAAAAGTATTAAAATACATAAAAAAAACATTCTTACAATTAATAATTAATTACTACGTAAAAATATATTACATAGTGTGAACTCTTAAAGCATGTGGCCACAGACCTTAAAAGTAATAGAAAATTAAGCCTAATTCATTAAAATTAATGATTACTCAGGTGGAACCAAGTAAAGAGCCTCTCAAAATACTATTTACAAGATTTCACCGTACCAAATACCTAATCCACGAAAATACTAATAAATATTTCATAAAAGATTATAAAATTTTGACCCATTAATCTTGAACTTAGCTACTCGAGCCATTTATTATTTATTGTCCTTTCACAAATTCACTACTTTGAACACAAGTCATTAGCACCATGTTTCCAGATCACTTGGGGCTTATAGAATATCTTTGCTAGTTTTGATGCACCTTCCTCTAAAGCAAATTTCCGTTTCATGTGAGACTTCTGTGGACATTGATGTGCTGACTACGTTAGCTGGGTTCATAAATGATGAAACAGACGAACTCTCTACTTTGACTACTGATATTTCCGTAACACCAGCTGAACTCTCTGTTTGACTTTGTTCTGTGCTATTTAACTTTTTGATGTCAGTAAAAGCGGTAATAGCCTCCGTGTTTTCATCGGTTATTGATGCGACTGTCATTTCATCAGGAATGAAAGCACTTTCTGTGGTAACTATTTTAGGTTTAGGTGACTCTGTAGTAATTTGGATTTCGGCTTCGGTAGTTTTTGCTTCGTTTTCGCTATCAACTTGTTTATTGTTGTCCTCTGAGTCTGACGACGTCCCAAACAAATAGTCCATGAAACTGAAACCAGCATCGGGTCTGTTGACTGGCACAGGCTTACTAGTTGTCGTGGGTTCCGGGGTAGTAGTTAAATATATGTCGTCAATGGTGGGGTCAGGCGAGCCTGTTCCTAAATCAAAATCTCCAGGACTTAAAGCTGTATCAGTTTGCGTTTCCTTTTCTACATAAACAGTCGTCTGCTTACTTTCTTCAGTAATGAGAGTTTCATCTGTTTCTGCAGGTTTGCTGGTAATCTTGGGTATATCTACAGTAGGTATCACATCAATGTTCGCCTCGTCATCGCTTGAAAAAAGGTCTTTGATGAAACTATAGCTTGGTTTGTAGGTTGTAACTTTAGGTTTCTCAATTCTCTCAGTTTTGTCGTGAACGTTTTTAGATTGCTTTACAGGCTGTCCGAGGCGATTGACGGTGTGGGTGTAGTATTGCGATTCAGCGAATTCAATGGATTCGGTGGTCGCAGGGCGCACTTTGACTTTTTTCCAGAATCCACGACGGCGGTTCTTGCGGTCTTGGTCATCCTGGAATTGTAAAGAATATTATGTCAGTCAAAATATTTAACTACTTTTTCTTATATGGGTTTAGTAACATTACCTTGTACGCTTGTCTTTTGAAGGTTTTGGGGCTATTACTTTCGATTTTAGAACTCTTTATAACACCATTTAAGTCTTCAGGCAAAGTCAAAAGGTTTATTGCAAACTTACCTCGGTTATAAGAGAAGAGTCATCGGCCGTAGTTTGCTCAGTCGTGATTTCTTCTGTCGGCGTAGTCGACTTCTGTACGTAGGTGTCTCCAGAAGATATAATTCTCTCCGGCGGAATTTCACCAATCTCACCGCCTTTGTGTTTCATGACATTCTTGGTGTATTCGTCCTGGTCTTGTTCTTCTAAACTCTTCATAACTTCTTCCAACATACTTTCGAAGGTGGACATGGCATCGGCCGAGTCGCTCCTAGTCACTTTGCTCTGTTCTACTAAAGCTTCTAAAGTTGGAGGGATATCTGGAATTTTCTTATTAGCTCTGTTACTTGCTGGTGTCACAGTTAATAGAATATTTTCAAACTCATTTCTCGCAGTAATGATGTCTAGTTCACTGTCGTTATCTGATCTTCGTTCAGTTGTTGCAATTTTCTGCTCATCTACTATGTCGTTGGGATTGTACGGTTTAAAAGAATCACTCGAGATTTTGGGTGACCATTGATCTGTGTCAGGCTCAGTGTACTTCGGCCTGTTGATAGAAAAGTTAGAATCTTGATCTTCGGTTTCTTCACTTTCTGGTTTCTTGTTGTATCTTTCAGACAGTCTGGGTCTGTGACTGTATCTAGTATGAAGCTGGCTTCGAGTGGTCGAAGTGGGTGCTTCAGTGTGTATATCTGGCTTGTCAGTGGGTTTCTCAGTAGGTCTTCGTCCTCTAAATCTGTTCTTCACCTCATAAATACGTTTAGTGCTGGATGACTCGGTCGATGTGGTCGTGTAGGAGTATGAAGGTCTCCTACGGCGGAATTGTCCACGCTTAGTGGCGCTTTCAGTTGTTGGTGGTGATGCACCAGAAGGTTCTGCGGTTGGTTCTGGTCTGTAGACAGGGTGCCTGATTTCTTGTACTTCAGGCCTAGCATGTACTTGTTTTGTTTTTAAGTCAGCTTCGATTTCATCTATCCTCATGGTTGTTCGTCTTCTGTCAAAAGCCGGTCTATAAGTAACAGGTTGCGCAGGTCGCCTCCTTTCTTTGTTTCTGGATGATTCTGTTGAAGCTTGATGATATTGTCTGATGACTCCGGGGCGTACACGTACTCGGTTGTATGATGGTGTGGTTTGTACAATGTTCTCTTCTTCTTCGTTTTGCAGTTGTTCTTGGCTTTCTTGTTTAGCGTCTTCGGTTTCAGGAGCTGTAGCGGGTTCTTCATCTTGCTTGACAGTAGCATATTCATTGCTGATTGAAAAACTTACACTTTGTTCTGTAGCAGGGCTGGAAGGATTTTCAGTAGCGTATGAGCTAATTTCTGCATATTCTGGATTTGATACCGGAGTTGTTTGTTTGGCATAGATATCTTCCTCTTTTTCAGGACTCGTCTCTTCATAAGCAGATGATTCAACTGGTGCAATACTGCTTCTAGACTGGTAAAAGTATTCCTGGTGGGTAGACGGTACATTAGGAACGTAAGAGGTTTCCGCTGGCAAAGTACTTCTTGCAGTAAATGTTGGCAAAGCGGATTCTTCCTTTGACTCGGTATTCGAGAAGTGGTGAGTTATAGACGCTTTTTCATTAGTGTAAGCATTTTCTGTATCGTTTTCAGTAATAGGTTCTTCAACTCTTTCCGAGGTTTCCTTAGGGGTGGGTTCAGTCATAGCCTCAATGTCTACGGTACTCATACGCTCCATCAACGTAACTGGATAGTTCTGGTGCAGTACATCTCTCTGGTAAGCAAGGTCTGCTTCCTTCGTGTTGTGAGTCTTGACCCTTTTATCATAAATATCTTCGTTCTCTGAGGGTTTATAATGAATGCGCCCTCTTATCCTTTGCCTTGTAGATTTAGTTGTGCTCTCGCTAGAATCTAAGGGTTTTCTGCTTGGCTTTTCAGTAGTAATTTTGTTAGGTTCATATCGAGGTCTGGATGGTAGAGGTCGTCTTTCTCTCAAAGGCCGCCTTGTTACTACAACTTTGGCGGTAGATTCGTAAGATTCAGATCGCGGTGTGGTGGTGTATCGAGGACGACCTCTGTTTCTTTGTGGGGTTCTGCGAGTAGTAGTCGTCGTCGTTGTAGATGAAGAAGTAGGATTAACTTCGGCAGCATCTAAGTTCGTTTGATAAGCATTGTACTCGTCACTGTATTTTGGCGGCGTATCAATGTCAGACACGGTCGGCAGATCGTTTACGTCAGTTGGATGTTCCGATGGAATGTCTTGTTCTTCAGTAGACTGAGTCTCAACGTTTTGATTATATTCTGTCTTGTATGTGTTAACTTGAGTATCGATGTCAGTGTTGTAATTGTTGTTATCTGGTGTATTAATTTCTGTATTATAATTGTTTCTCTCTGGAGCCACATCAGTATTGTAATTATTACGTACTGGGGCAGTGACATCTTGGTTGTAATTATTTCTTACAGGTGTAGCTACTTCTTGGTTATAATTGTTAGTTGGGTAATTTTTATCAGTGTCGTTAGGAGTACTCAGCTGAGTCTGTTGAGAAGTTAGCTCAGTCTTAGCAAAATAGTCAGTCGGATTGAAGACAGGGTATTTTAAATTTGGGTCAGAATCGTAATGTATTTCAGGAGTATAGTTTTGGAGATAGCTCGGCGATGATTGCTGGTGATACTTTGGTTTTTGGGTAATTATTTGTTCTGGTTGTGGTTCAGTACTCGAAGGGCTTGCCGGAGTTGGTGATGGTGGTGGCGATGGCGTTGGGGATGGCGAGGGGGACAGCGATGGTGATGGCGATGAGTGGCCCACTGCACCAGGAGTGGAGTAAGGTTGTTTCACGTCATCAAAATAGTTGTGGTAGTCTAACGGGGTGCTAAAGTGGAACGCTTGGTTGATCGAGTACGGGTTGTGCGTCTCGAGTAATTGACTCGGGTAAGTAGAAGGCGGTTTTGTAGTGGTCGTTGTGGTCGTAGTCGTCCGTAGTGTAGTCGTATGATCAGGTTTCCTCTGGAAGTTATTGTATTGGCCATTCACCTCTGAAGACTTGAAATCGTTTTGTGGTTGGAAGTTGTATTCCTGTGAGTTGTATTGAGGACTCATGTTGTTAATGAAGTATGAACCTGTTTTAGGAGGGGCGAGTGCACTGTCGGGTTGTTTAGGTGGTCTGATAGTTGACACAGTCTGCGGCTCAAACGAGTAGTAGTTCGACTGGTAATTAGACACGGGACTTGGTTTCGGTGCAGCGGTGCTATAGTAGCTGAATGTTGGCTTTTGTGTCACAGGTTTTTCTGGTTTATACGTCTGTTGGGTACCCGCATAGTAGTTCTGGTTATATAGCTGTTGTGAAGGAGCCTGTGGTTGTGATGAGTCTCGGATTTGAGAATTAATAACGACTGATCCAACGTGAGGTGATGGGAAAGGAATTTTTGCAAATCCGTTTGGAGTGTTATAACTCAAAGGTGCTACAAAGAATGGTAACTGTTTCAATTTCCTGTCGCTATTCTCTATGTTCGATAAGTAAGGCAGCTCGAATTTCACGAAGTTTTCGGGAGGTAATAATGTAGACGGTCCGATGAAAACTTTAGGTGCGTTCAATGGATTGACTGAATCCAACACGGCAATTGTATCGGCATTCTTCAAAGATGATAGAACGTCTCCGACTTTAACTTGACTGTTTTTGCTAACTTCTTTAGTCATGAAAATAGCTAGGGGTGGTTGGTGCGGCTTTAACTTCTTCGGCTTCGGAGTCGTTGGAGGTTGTGTCGGGAAAGGAGTCGGAATGGTCGAGTATTTCGGCACTTGGTCGACATCTTTTAGTTGCGAATTGAACTCTGAAAAATAGTTGTGTCCAGATACTGGTTCGAGAGGTTTAGATCCTGGCCTCTGGTAGTCACTAATAAATGTCTGTTTTAGGGGGTTGAGTCTCGTGTTTCCCTGAGAATACAATTCCTTATTTACCATCTGAGAAGTTGGCAAAGGATTTCTGAAATTGTATTGCCCCCTGTTCAGCGACTCTAAGGGTACGTATAACAGCTGAACTTCTTCCCTCTCGTTTTTAGAGTTCGGTGACAACGCTTCTGGTCGTACTGGTTTATCAACATTGTCAAACTTGATCTTCTGTAGTGACTGTGGTGTCTTCATAACATTAAAACCGAAGTCGTTGCTCACGTTCTCAGCTCGGTATCCATCAACCAGTTTCGGTTCTAATTTAGATTTCTGCGACTGACTCAGGAAAGGTTTTGCTTGAGAGGGACCTGGTAACGCTTGATTAAAGCTGACTGGGTTAAGTATACCTTGTAGTCTGGGCTTTTGTGGCTGGATGCCATCGAAACCAAACGGGGGAGCTACGAATCCTTGGCTCAGGGGAAAGTTGGGTTGAGATAGACCGAATCGAATGCCTTGTCCAAATCCTTGGTCTGTCAGATAGTTCTGTGGCGCAGACGGCACGGATTGCAAGTACATATGTCTATTACCGGGGGCATTGTAATAATTCCTTGATGGGAAGGAATCTTGACCGAATCCTGTTGGTCTTGTTAGTCCTGGGAAAGGTTCAGTCAGTATTCTAGGTTCTGCGACAGCTTGTCTCTTGATTGGCGGCAGCGGTTCAGGTTCTCTTTCGACGGGGCCGGGCAGCGGCACCCAGTCGCTGATGTCGGATGTGTACGTGCTGATCTGACGAGACCATCGCGACTGATCCTTCTTCGCTGACGACATCACGGCCAGGAGTAGCACGAGGCAGGCCAGGCGGTGCACGGTGCGGTGCGCCATCTGGAAACAAAATATAGTAACTGTTAGAATTTCTACGTACACAATCATGGTTTAAATATATAGATATTTAAATAATTAAAATACGTTGATAGTATAAAGAGCAGCCCATACTGGAAACCTTACACTTTTCTATGAATAATTTCTATTTGGACCAACATTACATCAACTTCTTTCATTGAGTACATAACTTTAGTAATTTTACTCGAATCATATAATTTTCTTCAATTCCTAGACTGAAAGCCGGACAGTAATACTTTAGTCCATCTGAAGGTAATTTATACATGTACAGGTCAAGACGGTTATAACGTCTGGGACTTTTTGTGCGAACAATACGTTACATCTAGCTCTTGATTAGTATTGTGTAATGCTATGAGAAAAACTCTCGACAAACAAACATTAAGCACCATTCATTCGATGGTATCTTTTGACACAATTTACTTGAAGTGAGGCCGTATTCGTTAATGTTCGGTGCATGTTTTGAGAATTCAAATGGAATAGGTCCATCATAAAAACTTCCATCCCTTTTGGAACTCCTATAATTATGAATGACTTTTAAAAACCCTTACTTAGAGCTCACTTTTGCTATTAAACAGATTCTTGTGGTTGTGCTTTCAATTATTTTAGACGTAGCGGTGTAGGCTGTGCGCTGCTTGTGTGTGCGCATTGAATAGACGTCTTTGTGCAACTATTTGTCAAACGCTCTCATAGACCGTCACAACAGCCACTCAACGCACTATTGCCACAAGTGCCACAACCCATTAGAATTCAACTAAAACGATGTCCAACGCGTTTTCGGCCTCCAACTAATTACGAGCTAAGGTTAGTCTGTGGCTTGAATATTAGGTCATTTAGCTGGTCATAGGCACGTAACGTTAGCCCACAAGCAGTAACTCCGTGCCCCATACAAACGGTACGTGTGAATCTTCGCGTCGCTTGCGCAACATGATCTATGTTACACATGCCATGGTGTGCACTGTCTCGTAATAATGATGCAACAATAGCCCTTACTTTTATCTGATCCACATAACTGTAATGATTATTTAAATGATTTCGTGTTGAGGCTTTTTATACACGCTACGATAAATATTATAAACTTTGCCCGCAGCTTCGTTCGCGAGGAGGAGAACTTTTCTTCCATACATTGTCTACTGTTAATTGACTTATTGTAACTCATTTTGACGCAGTGCTTTTAAGGGTTCCGTACCCGAAGGGTAACCAACCGGACCCTATTACTAAGCCTCCGCTGTCCGTCGTTCTGTCTGTCACCGGGCTGTATCTCATGATCCGTGATAGGCAGATAGTTGAAATTTTAACAAAATGTGTATTTCTGTTGCCGCTTTAACCACAAATACAAAAACAGAATAAAATTAATACATATTTAAGGGGGGCTCCCATTACCGGGGATGCGGGACTGTTCGAAAGAGATACCGTGGCCCCGGAACACAAAGGGCGATGAAGGAACATGGATGGGTTTTAATCAGTAAAAGTCTGACACTCACTTCCGCTCCGCCCAGAGCGGGAGGGGTCATTTTATGATTTCCCATCCAAGAAAAAAAAAGGGGGCTCCCATACAACAAACCGGTTTTTTTTGCCGTTTTTAGGGGTCCGTAGTCCTGACAAGGAACACTTATAGTTTCGCCATGTCCGTCTGTCTCTCTGTCTGTCCGAGGTTTCGCTAAGAGACCGTTACTACTAGAAAGCTGTAATTTTGTAGAGGTGTGTATATCTATAACGCCGACAAAGCAGTAAAATAACATTTTGGAAAATATTTTTTTTAGGGTAGCTCCCTTACATGTGAGGTGGGGGTAATTTTTTTTTCGTCGTCTGCCCCATCTTGTGGGGTTTAATAGGTTGATTAAAATGACTTAGGGGTTGCTAATACTACTTTTCGATTTAATGCTCCATTTCCGAAATATTAAACTTTAAAGTGCAAATTTTTGTTCCAGTAGGGCGTCCCCCCTCTCTAACAGCTAAACTGCTGGCTTGAAAAATCTGGAAAAATTCATGATGATAGTGCATTTCATGAACTTTAAAGGAAATCTATAGCGGTTAAGATAACTTTATTAGTTTAGTAGTAATAGTCATTGAACTAGGGTGTTGGATCATTTTGTACCAAATACAAAATCCTTAGAATAAATCCTATTAAGTGACTAAGATGAAGTGGTTGCTTGCTTATAATGGGTGAAGACTTGCATTGAAAAACAAAATCTAAAACATAACGGGCTACTACGGAACCCTACACTGCGCGTGGCCCGACACGCACTTGGCCGTTTTTTTTGCTCAATATTAATAAGGGCATCAGTAGGGCTATTACGTATCTCTGTTGACAGCTCGAAATGATAGTAACTGGGCTCAGTGTCCATCAATTAACTGTCAAAAGGTAAGTTTCGTATAATGTATGACCCTGTTAGTCACCGTAAAGTGATATCCACTCAGTGTGATACGTAATACCAATATTATATAATATTTTTCCTAATTAAAAAAAACCGGCCAACCTCGAGTTGGACTCGCGCATGAAGAGTTCCGTATCATCGTACTACGTCGCCGTAGCCCCCTTTAATTTTTAATTATTTTTTATTTGTTGTTATAGCGGCAACAGAAATACATCATCTGTGAAAATTTTAACAGTCTAGCTATCACGGTTCATGAGATATAGCCTGTTGACAGACAGGCATACATACAGACCGACAGCGTAGTCTTAGTAACAGGGTCCCGTTTTTACCCTTTCGGTACGGAACTCTAAAAAACGGCAACTCTTCAGTGCGAAACCTTGAAAGTTATGTACATTTGTGTAACGGCTATGATCACTGATCTATATGCCTATGTAGTAACGTGCGTAAAGCTTTATGTAATGCTATGTCTCAAGAAATGCTTAGTTACCGCAGTTATGTTGCAGTTTTATGTTGTTTGAAACAGAAATCTCGTAAAATGCGTAATTATTTATGCAATCATTACGCAAAATTTGATTTTATGTCCCATTCCATTTTAATTTTATTGATAACTAGCTGACCCGCGCAACTTCGTCTGCGTTACGTAAGAGAGAGAGAGGCTTAGAGAGAGTGTGAGTCAACCTAAAAAAAATGCAGATAATATGCTTTAGCGGACTTTTTAAGAGGAACAATCCCGTCATACATGTATGATTGTTGAGTAACTTTAACCGTTTACGCAGCGCACGGAAAGGAAGCTCTCAAAAGCAATAATTTTTCGCTGTATTTGCAACAATTTTCATTGATGCTCCGCTCCCATTGATTGTAGCGTGATGTTATATAACGTATAGCCTTCCTCGATAAATGGGCTATTCAACACTAAAAGATGTTTTTAACTGGAATCAGTAGTTCCTTAAATTAGCGCGTTCAACCAACCAAACAAACAAACTTTTCTCCTTTATAATAATATTCAAGATTCAAGTAGGTAACAATTTAATTTCTCGGAATTATATGCAATCATCGTTAAAATATTGTATATGTTTTTCCAATTTGGGGCTTCCCTCGACAGCCTTAGGTTTTCATCCTTAGACACTCGATGACAGTCATACTCCAGCTAGGTCGAAAGTTCTCATCAAGGTGCATGAATGAGCCCAAACACGATATAGCTTTTTTTTTTCGGATGGGAAATCATCAAATGACTCCTCCCGGAGCAGGAGGAAGTGTCAGACTTTTACTGACTAAAACCCATCCATGTTCCTTCATCGCCCTTTGTGTTCCGGGGTCACGGTATCTCTTTCGAATAGTCCCGCAGCCCCGGCAGGCATCGGCCCTTGCGGACCCCTTCTTTTTTGCTGACTCTCTTTGAGGCGCGCGTAGAACACGAACGCGCCGTCGACACGGCCTGTCGTCATGAGACGGACGGACGGCGAGCTAGCCCATAGCTCCTCGTCCACAGGCCCGCGCCTACGGTGGCCGGGGGCCAATACGTGGCTCCCGACGCCCGGGGTGTCTCCCGCTGTGGCCGGGACGTGAGGATCTCTCCCTCTCACGTTCCGCCACCTCCTTCGCTAGCATGACTGCTTCGCAGAAGGAGGTGATGGCATCCCATTCCGTCTCGCTCCGGACCATGTATTGAACCAGGGCTGGGAGAGAGAGGTCGTCGCCGCCGATCGCCGCTTCGAGGACACGGCGGTGCTCCGCCCAAGTGGGGCACACCTCCACAGTGTGCTCCACCGTGGCCTCCGGTCGATCCTCACAATGGAAGAACCCGGGCGTCTCCTCCCGCCCGAAAACACGATATGAGGCCAATAACAATTTAGCTGTAAATATAATCTACGTAAACTGCGTATGGATTATTGATTATTGCGAATAGCATAGCACAGTTCTTGCACGGCAAGAACACGTGGATTTATCAGGCTTCTGGTGTTCGCTATACTTCTTTTTGGAGAAATCATCCTCATCATCATACTCCTGCCCGTATCCCAATTTATTTGGGGGTAGCATGATTGTATTCTTCTTCCTTATGTACTACTCTATTACTTTTTGGAAAAATATTTCACGAAAAAAATAAGAAATATATGCACACAACTTATACAAAATGAAATATAGGAAATCTCACAGCATCAAAAAAAAAATTAAACAAATCACAAAAAGTGAAAATAATGTTGGAGGGTTTGAACCTGCAACCCCGTAGTTTACAGAGCGGTCATGAAACTGCAAGGCTATTTACTTCGTTGACATAAGCCACAAATAGCCGTTCTCATGTACTTACGTCATGACTGAAACGTCAAACAATTGAAGTATACGGAAATAATGCAAAATTGCCTACCCCCTTAAGGAAGTAGCGTGATAATATATAGTTTAAATATTGAAGAAGCCTATGCAGTATTTTTGACGTGATGCGCGCACAAACATTTCGTACCAACTACTTAAACCGAGGAAAGCTGATTTTCTTGAGTTCCGCTATTTTGTGCGTATTCACCTCAATAATCAAATTTCAAGAATACTGAGAAATTATATTTACCTGTATTAGATATGGAGTATATGTAGCAACTTTAAAAGGTTACACTTCATTGGTTTTGATTGTATAGGTGTTTGAAGTTTATTAATTTTAAACACAAAACCCTCTTTTTTGCGCCTCTGGATGAGATTTAAAAAAAATGCTAAGACAGGTATTTCTTTATTTTTATTAATAAGTATTTATTCTGAGTTTCATGATTCTAGAACAATCTAATTTTTTTTTTTCATACAAACTTTACACCCCCTTTTCACCCCCTTTTTCCAAAAAAATCCAAAATTTCTATAGCCTATATGTTATTCTGAATGTATTTAAACAGATTTGTGAACATTTCAACAAAATCGGTTCAGCAGTTTTTACGTGATGCGCGTTCAAACAAACAAACAAACAAACAAACAAAAATTTTTTAAATGGTTTTCATATGTTCAGTTACTTATTTCAAGTCACCCTGGCTGGTTTTTTTTTTTTAATCTTCAATGAACAGATTTTTGGTCTCAACGATTTTATTATATGTATATAGACATTGTGATTTATTTTACAGTTGCACTCATTTCATTGATTTTATGTGTTTGCACCGTCTTAACTTCGTAAGTTAAGTAAGATTATTCTAATATTAAAGAAATAGAGGCATTATTTACATCGTCATGACGATTCAACAGATCGAATTGCCTCAAAAGTGAAAACGTTATGCATCGGAAAGTCAAGGAAGATATATTACTTGAAGAGATTACTTGAATAGTGAGAAAACGTCTATAGAACTAAATCAAGATTTCTTTCATTACTCGCTCAGTAAGAGATTAATCGAATTCGTATAAGATAAGCAGTAATGTACAAGGCATGGGCTTCTTTCTATATAAATTCACAACGCAATGTATTAATCTAATATCTTGAGTATATAAAGTGGAAAGGCTCACTTGATTACTAGTATGGTGCAAGGCATTAGCGGCAGCGAGATAAAATTATGATCACTTCACCGCGGAAAAAGAGTGTCTCTAAAATATAGGACTGAGTTGAAGTTTTTTTCGTTCGTTAGCAACTTTATAAAAAAAAAAAATTAAGTACCACTGCAATAAATGTAGAAAAATAATTATATTTTTTTAGTGAAACAATTTTAATTTCCTATTTTATATTTAATTTAATTTTAGAACAATTTTAATCTTGTTACAATTTTATTTGTAATACGAATGATTTCTTGTCATCAAATGCTTTTTATTATTTTGGTTGTTGTTTTGTTTTTCGAATTATTTTCAATTTCTTTTTCATTCTGTGTTAACACCTAGTTTTATGTGCATGCTGTGGTCTCCTGGAATTGAAGGAAGACACTCATAAGAACCTTTGTATAACTGTAACTTCTAATGTATCTGTGTATCTTTTGTTGTAGATCCAAATAAATAAATAAATTAGACTTCATAAGCTAACGGTCAAAAATTTTCTCCGGTAAGATTATAATATGATTTTTTTGATTAAATATGCAACTTGTGGAATTATCTACGAAATTTTATGATAATGATACTATATTAACTGTAAGGCCATTTAAGGTGATCTGTCTGTCCAGGAGATTCGTGGTGGCCAAGTGATATCGGCTCGACTGACGTGTTGTATAACGTGGGTTCGAATCCAGGCAGGTGCATTAATTGGTGTGATTTATTTCACCACCACTCCCACTCATAGAGAGGAGGCCTGTGTCTCAGCAGTGGGAACATTATAGTCTGATTATGGTAGGATAATTTGCTCGATATCGCTCCACTTATTCGCCCGCTACAAGCGTGTAACTTGCACCTCGTCCCGCAGGTAATTGAACGTGTCGTATTGTAGCTAATGTACTTTCCTCGTCTCGATGCTAATTGGTACCTGCATTATGTTATATGTGTGTACTAGAAAGTGCGTGCGTCCGTCTGCATGTCCGTTTTCCTAAAACAACAACAGTTTTGACCAAGTAGATAGTAAGTATGGTGAAAGTTTTTGGTACTTTTGTAAAGGGCTTATGACTTATGAGTGGTCTCACCGTGTATGATGGGTAAACAAACAGACAGTTACAGTAGTGGTTCGAAATAATGCGTTTCAAATAGATCTATGAGAAATCAATTAAACTGAATGTAAGCATTATCACACGCGAACCTCTTCATATCACGCAACGTGTGGAAGTTAACGAACAGATAAATCTATGTGAAATAATCAGTAGCAGACCACAAGTTAGTGATACTTAAGGTTCAACAAATAAAATCATAACATAAAATTACGCCTGGAATCCTTGGAGGGTTAAGGTTTACCTAAATAGTAGGTACCCCCACATTTCGTCACTTATGTTCTAGTCCTATTGTGGCGAACCCAAACCAAACTTCGTGACAGCTACTGAGAAGTTCCTGTTGAAAAAATCCCATACTTAACTCTTTCTTTGCCCAACCTGGGAATCCTACTAGTTGCGCTTGCGACCACTAGACCACCGAGGCAGTAAGGTACGTAAATCCAGGGTTAAACCAGACAATAAAGAATTACGTCCGAAGCAACAGGGAAATAATAATAATTGGATCGTAATTTAATCATCATCATTCATCGATCGTTATAATAAATCTATGTGAAAAGGAAGTCCTCGATTGAAATGTCAATAATATTTTATGTAGCAAGTGCATGTATGTCCAATAATATTCATGCCTTGACAGAATGACTAGCTAGTGACAGAGTTGCATATTGCATGATTTGCATGCACACAATCTTTTGAAATCAAAGTGTATTGCGGGGCAGTAGCACGGTTTAGTAGGTAATAGATTTTGCGCTGGACATATTAAAGTAACATATTTTACATAAGAAAGGAATATCCAGGTATTAAGACACTTTTAATTGATGGATGGACTGTGTGAAAGATGATATGGCTGAAAAGGGCGTGACTCATGAGATGAAGAGTAATAGAGAAAAATTGGAATAGAAGACTTAGGTACTGCATCGACCTCAAACAATTGGGATATGAGCAGGAGTATGATGACGATTAAGATATATTTAATTGAAGCTTGTTTACGTCTTCAATAATTTATTTATTTCGATTTGAGATTCGATTCTTTGGTATTCACTGACTAGTCCACACAATCTACTGTTATACTTATAACTTCACCGACATTTATCGACATAGCAAATAAAGAACGTAACAATTTGCTCAGCGGGTAAATTGTTGGCAGCATCAACAATAGCAGCGTTTGGCCAACAGCCAACACGCGTCGATCACATTACAAACATTGTCACCAAGATCGGCCTACCATTAATATATTGGTTGCTCAGTGAAAGTCGGCGGTTTCTCATAATCACCGTTTCACCGCAACATCGGAGAGGAAAAGCTAAGTTTTATAGTTTTACTTGTAAAACCAATATTATATGGTAAGTTAAATAATAGTAGTGCATTATTAGTTGCCATAATAATATGGTAATGGAGGAATATAATATATGTCATGTAGTTTACATAAGTAGCTAGATAAACATCGTAGCTGCGTACCGCGCAACACATTATGATTATATTTGGAAATCGTCCGTGTGCACCTCACTAAAGATTTTTCTGGTGACATGTTTTTTTGATCTATTGAACGATGATCTAGTAACGTGAATATTGTCACATTTTTGGGGGAGCAAAACTCAAGCCTTGCTTACATGGAAACTAACTTTTCACTTACAACGTTCTCTTGGGTAGGTACCTCACCTATGCATACTTAAGTATTATCAATATCTATATTCATAACATTCCCATTCACTAAGCAACTTCTGTGTTGGCAAAATAGTATCTAGTAGATACCTATCTGTCTAGTGCGTACCCCTGAAAGGATTTTTCTTCCGGAATACAGGCGAGTCATGATAGCCTGTCATTGGCCGAGGATGGATGTGTCCAAGAGCACCCTGCACGTATTGCAGCCACATCGCGAGGAATGCAGTGACTTCCCATTTGTCAACAGTTCGTTCACTCGAGCAGTGAGCTGGCGTGCAATCGAAATTGCGTTGTGCCATTATCTATGCGTTTTCTTGTGCGCCGCAAAGCATCCGTCGGGTACATGTAAGGCGCGCGGAAAGTGGACAGCGAAGTTTTTTTTCACGGTTCAGTTGAAAGATTTCCTGCAGTATTAAAGGATTTGCTCAAAACCACAAAGGACAGTTGCTAAAGCTAGAACTTGTTCGCTTTTAACTGTAACTTTTTAAAGTGAGAAACTGATACTTCATATCACCACGAAAGTTAAGTTTAAGTGAGAAATACTCACATACTATCTATAAAATCATGTTAACATTATTTACTTCATAAAATCGTGTTATTGATTGTACAAGAGACGGGAGCCGATGAAACGCAGGCATTTGTGCAATCGTTAGCGTCACGAGAGCCGCAGTCACGACACTGATCACTGATGGTCGCTCGACAAACCAACACATTGGATTGCAGGGTGCTGTGGGCACTCAGGAAGCCGGTGGTTATAACCGGAGATGATTTCATTTAATAACCCGGTATCGTTGGGATTCTTGATAATAGATTCGAAACCGTTTTCAAGTAAGAATGACCCCATTTGCATAAATAAACATAGAATAGTAAGTAAGCATAGCATAATCAGCCTACAATTCCTTCGTTTATGAGAAGAAATTGGCTGTAATCCACTACGCTGACTCAGTGCATGTTGTAAATGTCACACGTATTCGATTTTTTCGTCAAGATATTTTCCTTCACCGTTTTTAGAGCAGTGGTGTTAAAATAAATTGCACAAAGTATTGTGCCCGGCTGGGTTCGAACCTACAACATTCTAGTCGGGGCCGACACTACTGGTCCGCCGCTGCTTATAACTAATAACATCGTCGTCGTTCTCATGGCCTCATCCCAATATATTTGGGGTCGGCGCAGCATGTCTTCTTCTTCCCAACTTTACGAGATCTCAGCAGTCGCCTCTTTTCTAGCCATATCATCCTTCACACAGTCCATCCATCGTTTCTTTGGTCTTCCTCTACTCTTATAGCCATCTACATTCATACTAACATTTCTCTCATTCTTACGCATCCATACGACGATAACCGATTACCACACAACTTTTCAGTCACCGGCGCCACTTTCAGTCTTTCTCATAACTAATAACAATTAGAAAATATTAATTTGCGCTCGCATAATAAATTAGACCTACACATTCGTCGAGCAGTATATTATCCGGTCGCGGAATTTAATTTACAAGTCAGTACTGATTTTAATCTAAATTTTCTTCTAACAAAAAACAGAATAAACAAGCAATAACACACGTACAGTGCGAGTCACGTAAATGACATGCGCGGTTGCATATCTCGGGCATTTGGTTGCGTCGCGTGGAACGGAACGAGTATCGTCGTTTACCCACTTCTGTGCGTTCGGTTTTACGTAATTTTATACTAAGTCACCATTATATTTATTATCCAACGCCTTTTTGCGTAAATTATGTCGTTATGCCATTATTTGTGTACATAAGTGTGTTTAATTGCTATTGCAAGTACATTTACATGCGAGAGTTGTGCTTACGATATTTTATTGTCTATGTCGACATCAATTTATTGGTCGAAGCGAATTGTGTTTGGTCTTCCTGATTTTGCAAATTGTGTTTGATGCAGAAAATATTGCGTTACTCTTGGTAAAGCTGACGGGTTTATCAAGACATAGCTCTGACTGTAGTGCAACTTAATTGGGAATAAATACAGGAAATTAGGCAGCCTGCCTGCTCTAATCTAGTTTTCTACCAACAGCAAGACTATATCATCAACAAGACCAATTATAATTGTGTTGCTCCCCTTCTCTTGCAGAATATTTCCCACCATAAACATGACAACAAAACACATTATAATATTTGCATGAAATTTTCCACGAATATTGCACTATCGGCCATCACGTCGGATCACTCCTCTGACCTATATTACGCCACCTGTGTTCAGCCCACGGCTCACAATAGCTAACAATCGGCTGCAGACGGACAGAACTCTCTTTGTTTGGCATAATTTGCCTCAGTGAAAGTGACTTGTTAGTTTTAGAACGTTGCTCTTTTTTTGGCCGGCAGTGTAACTTTATTTTTCAGTGGAGAACGGTAGATGTATGGTTTAAATTACTTTATATAGAGTTACGTAATGGTATTTAAATAGCTATATGATTGTTAGTCTCATTGCTGTTGAATTTTTAATCATGACAGATGAAAGTACTTAGCTGCAAGTCGTTAGATTCACAAGTTCCGAAATGTTTAGACAGCACCAAAAAAGTCTCGAACCTTATGTTTCGTCGAGTTTCAATGCAAAATAATGCAGTTTGTGTGACACGTGAGTACCAACCGGTTAAATGGAATCAAATTATTTTTCTCAACAAAAGTCAGTCAAAATACATAAACACAAACACACAGACTATAAGATAGTTCATGTTACGATGCAGACACTGGAGCTCGTGCTTCCTATGGACATGTTACTGGATGCAATGGTAAACAAAGCACGCGACAAACGATGATCAATGAACAATTGTGTTTTATTGAACGATCGAGCTATTCATTGATGGGTTGAGGAGCCCTGAAAGAGAGGTAAGGAGAATCTTACGAATAAGAAGACCGTAATGCTCGAAATACTACTACTATATTAATTTCTACTTAAAAGGAGATATTGATCGAGAAATCACATATTTATTTTAATATAGGAACGTTGTAGAAGTGGTCATCAAAGATCTATTCTTGATCATTGTTACACTTTACGCCTTGATACTCTTGCAGACACCTCTGATACAATGATTACTATAGCGGTATATTGTAATATTTGTAATCACAGTTCCATATGCCTCATGATTAGGACGACCTGGTCTACATCGCTCATGCCCTGATGTTTAACGCAATTATGGAAATCAACCAGTCAATATTTGGAACACGCAATGATGAACGAAAGATTTAGAAAGAAAAATAAATGTTGAAATCTCATTATTTGAAGATTTCTAATCGGTTTAAATTCATGTCAATAAATCAAAACTTACGCCATCAACACACGTATGAAATCTCATAAATTGAATCGATCATTAAGACGCAAGAGACCGACAAATATAGAGCATGTTAGCCAATATTACAGGATATTATTTGTAATAGTAAATAGCCATGGTATCGTAGTATTATCGGTATCAAAACAAATGTCATCTGGTCTAGTATATAAATCAAATGGAGAATGTTTCAAGTCTCTGTTAAGTACAAGGACTTTGTTAATCGTTTGAATCTTAATCATTCTACTGGTATCAATTACGTTTCGTATCTAGCTAGTACATAATCTGCTAAGTGGCTTAGCAATGGGCTACTGGATCAGTTTTAAGGTGGAGCAGAAGTGCTTCCTTGTCAAAGTCGAAACCCATTGGATCCAACGGGGATAACTTTTCCCAGCTATCATTTGTTTGTCCAAATTCTGTTAAATGTTGTATCTATACTTCAAGCCCTCATTGAGCCGTCAAGTATCCGTTCCTTGACCGTCGTTATTAGCTGCATTTCATGTGTTTTGTATATATAATGTTCCATTGCGCGTTCATAAATCTAGCGTTTTTGATCCCTTTGTATTCTCGATATTTATACTATTGACTATATCCTTCTTTCTGACCACTGCAGGTTCTTTATTTCACTACGTAGCTTCGACCTTTGCAACCTTGAAGTTATGGCCCAAAGTGCTGTAAATGCAGTACCTACCTATAATATTCTAAACTGAAATCGTGGCTCCACAATCTAAATAGAAACTGGGGCACAGCGACAGGTCCAGTCGATAGCTCACGTTTACGCTCGGCGTGAAACTTAGTACCGGCTAGTAGTAGCAGGCTCGCAAGTAGATGCATTTGCATCGCGGACATTAAACCAGTACTAATATTAAACTGGCACTACTCATAACATTCCTGTCGGTGTATGTCGTTTTGATTCACTTCCATGTAGAAGAATGTTGTGGTTTTGGTTCGAACCGCTCTGTAACTTTCCTTTCGTGTTGAAGGGGTTATATCATATGGACAGTTAATTTTATTGATCTGCAAACCAACTTAAGGAACCTCAATGCAGGATACGACCAAAATGAGCAGTATCTCAAATATTTGTAAACTATTCTAGCGATAACTTCAAACTTTAGAACGTCTAGTCTACGGACCATGAGAGACTAATTTTAAGTAGAACGACTTTCTTAGAGCAATTTTCCTACTTAGGTGAATACGAAGCAATGAAATCACTTCAGATACAAGTATCACTACATTCTTTTTAAAGCATCTTCGTCTATTTCCATTGCTGTATTAGGTGGTGAAAATCGAACTAGCATAATTAGATTTTTGTTGGTTATGATTCGGTAAGTATCTATAGGGTGATTCTAAAGATTACCACAACCATAATAATAGATAATCGTGGTAAATACTACAGTTTTTGCCTCTTGACAAAACACGTAGGTAATCGTTACGCATTTAGTATAATTCTAATCAATTGCTCGGTCACTGCACTTGCGGTTTTTCTGCTCACTGAACACATACGTGGCCAATAGCCATAATTGGATTATTAGTTAATTGCTTATACAATCGGTCAGTAATTGATGAACGGGTTTCAGGATTGTGTAATGCGTATCATCAATTTGTAGCTTACAGAGTTGTTGAAGTAGATGCAAATTGTGACTATGTAATATTGTGTTTCCGGGGCTTTGGCCTCATGTATTGAGTCCAGGAAAAGTATGCTTAATTAAAATAAAATTAGATAATAGGAAGAGATATATTATGCGTGTCACTATCAAAGCTTTGAATTGCTGGAATAACAAATGCATACGAGAGTCTGGAGATTCTGCTCTTAAACATAATTTGGAAATTGGACAAAGTAATAGAACTGAAAAACTTGCTTTAGCTTATCCGTAGATCAAAACTAATTTAACTACCCCGCTGGGTCTCGTAGTTTTGGGTGAGTGTGTGGGTTTTTCCGTAACAAATTTCTCAGTAGCGGCCCAGAGTTTGGAAATTGGCGGTATGATACCCCCGTGCCCCGAAAAGCACGTTAAGCCGTTGGCCCTGCGCTTGATCTCTCTCATCCCATCGGAACATGACAGACAGGCAGTGCTCCTGAGCCTGCGCAGACACTTGTGGACTATGATATACAGTCTGGCAACGAATGGATAACCTTGAAATGGCACATAGCAGAACGGCCATTCTGAAAAAAATACAAAAAAAAAACTATCTTATAAAAAAATTCATCCGCAGATGTAGGGCCTGCATAAGAATGGGGGGCCATATTACATTTTTTTTCTTCAGTAATTTTTTCTCCTTGTCTACATTCATCATCATCATTTCAGCCGAAAGACGTCCACTGCTGGACATAGGTCTCCCCCAAGTGTCGCCACATTGACCGGTCCCGTGCGACTTGCATCCAGCGGACTCCCGCAACCTTCACTAGGTCATCGGTCCACCTAGTGGGAGGCCTTCCAACGCAACGTCTTCCGGTTCGCGGTCGCCACTCCAGAACTTTTCAGCCCCATCGGCCATCCGTTCTGCGAGCAATGTGACCTGCCCACTGCCACTTAAGTTTGGCAATTCTTCGGGCTACGTCGGTAACCTTGGTTCTCATGCGGATGTCTTCATTTCTGATTCGATCGCGCAAGGAAACTCAGAGCATAGCCCTCTCCATTGCCCTTTGGGTGACTTTAAGTCTTCTGATGAGGCCCATTGTGAGCGACCGCGTTTCGGTCCCGTTTGTAATCACTGGCAACACACACTGGTCATAGACTTTCGTCTTGAGACACTGCGGTAAGTTGGACGAGAAGATACCGCGCAACTTCCCGAACGCTGCCCAGCCGACTCGGATTCGACGATTGACCTCTTTCTCGAAGTTAGACCTACCTAACTGGACCGTTTGTCCCAGGTACACATAATCGTCTACAACTTCGAGTGTAGAGTCTCCGATCTTGATAGGAGTGGGTGTGACATGGGCATTCAACATGACCTTGGTTTTGTCCATGTTCATTTTAAGACCCATTGTCTACATTAATAGCAATAATTCACTATTTAAGGCAGATACAATTATGAATTGTACCATTATCAAATCTACTTGAAACCAACATTATTTTAAAATTATTGGTCACTCATGTATACATTTTTTTTTAACCCAAGATGTACTAACCAACTAACTAACTAAACTTACAGGGGTTACAGGGGTAACTTTGTTTAAAAATTAATTCATACTAATTTTCCAAAATAAATGAACTTGCTTACAGGTACTACGTATGATAGATTTTTTTCGTATTTTTTTCTAAATGGCTCTACTAATGATTCTACTATAAACCATTTCAAAGTTATCCATTAATTACCGGACACCCTGTATTATCTCCCGCGCCGTTTACTAATCTCCGCTGAGTTTGGCCGCCATGACCGAAAACGGTCAGGAGGGCTATTATTATTAGATCAATACTATCATGATTTACAAAATGTTTAGAACAGACCGTAATTCCAAACACTGTAACGTCTGTAATAATTTAGCTGCCAATTATCCTACTTACTCTCCCATTTTCACTTCGCTACTAAAACCATTTATCAGTCTGCAATTGATTTTGATTTCCTCGTGTGATCAAAAACTGTTGAATCCTGAACTCTATGATTTACGAGATAAGATACAATTTAAGTAACACTGTAGTTGTTTGAACTATCTAGTTTGTTTAGCGAAGCGTGGTGATTCTTCCGGGGAAGTAGAGCGTTGTACTAACGTATGTGTTGTACATCTTCTATTCTATAATTGCTGTTTTCTTGTGTTTTGGGATTTGAATGTTTTTGTGGATACTTTCTACAACAATTTAGGTACAAAAGACGGTCTTCTCTTGACAAACGTCACAGTGATCCGTCTCCCTTGTGCAAAATTGGTACTTATAAGTTTGGCAGGTATAATTGTATCATCAAATTGTTGTGATTTTTTTGTTAAGTCCAAGCACGAAAGAAATTGAATATTTCCCGAATGTAGGTAAATGGAAAATCGGTGGAGTCAAGATCTAAGGCAAAGTAGATAATGATCACAAGGGTGAAACGGATTTTGCATTAGAAAGTAGGTATCGAAATGAAAGTTTCTAAGAATTGAGCTTATCGCGAAAAGTTTCCTTAAGCCAAGACATATCTCACACGGCAATTAGCAGCATATAATTATCACTCTAAGATAAGAACATGATTTTACACAACAAATCGGAAAGAATTTGTCACTGACAAAATCTAAATGAAAGTCTTGGTTAAACTAGGGAACAAATTAAAACCACAAATCCTTAAAACACGCAAATAAACGCAATGCGACCACTTTTAACGTCGCTTACGACAAATTTAAGTTTAACGACGAGAAAAACGAAAACAAGCGTAATTGCTACGACGATAAGGATCATAATGAATGTGTGATTACCTTAGTTTTCTATAGACACGGGCCATAAGTGGCATGCGGCTAGTTTCACAAAAAATAAGTGAAATGACAGGAAGAGTGGCTGGTCCAGTTGGAACTGGACGAAACTGGTTTTGACTGGCCCGGACCGGTTTCTGTGTAAAGCATAACTAATGCACCAACTCATGGTTTGTCAGTGTACACATGCACTAGTTAACGTTTGTAAAAGTGTTAAAAAGGTAAATTAGGACGTACAAACAAGATTATAATGATATTCTTTGGATCTTTGACCACAGGTGACTATGATATGGATAATTGAGCTCCAAAAGAAGGAATTATTACTATTCAGTTGCTGCGATAAACCAGGCATTTTAGTAACATGTACAACATACATAAACGAAGACAACGTTAGGTCATTTTAGAATTTTCCATAAATATATACACATTTAGACTGAGCTAATATTTTGTAAGAAAGTGACGTTGCCCAACCAAATCACATTGAAGAGATCTTTAAGATAATGAACAAGTAAAATGATAGTGATTGCGCATATCTAAACCGGCGAGATGCGGCACTCTGCCGGTTTTCTAGCGGAAACGAGAGTAGATAGCTTCAACTAAATACGCGAACACCGGTGTTACTTTACTTGGACGCCCACTTTCCTTGTCCGTTGCTTTCTCAGGAAGCACACGATATTAAACGGGAGCTAGCATTGTGGGTGAACAAGAAAATTTTAAACGGTTAATTTAGTTTCATTTAAAGATGGCTTGGGCGGAATTTCTATGAAAGAAAGGTATTTTCCATTCATAGATATTTGACGGGATATCTCCGGAGTTTTACATCATATTTTCACGTCTCTAAAAGCCATTTTTTCCAATGTAAAAACGTTACTGGGTAAAATATACTACTGTCATGAGAATCAGTCGTACCTGTTTTCTGGAGACTATTGCAAAGCTATTGATGACATCAATAAAACAGCAAGCAAACAATTTTCATAATCTATCCAGAAAGATGGACTGAACTAGTGATCCCATTTCACTGAATATCTGATGTGATACAATGGGGTCGACATTCTATAAACCAGAACATTTCAAATACAACGGACATCACAGAAAACCTTAATATAAGGAATCCTCAAAACAGCCGTCAGGCAGTAACTGTAGACCACTGCCCACGACACACCACACCGGTCTTATCCTCTATTCAGTTTCAGTTTTTAAATTGTGTAGTTTCAAGTTTTTATTTTATTATTTTTTGTTGTGTATTATGGCATGTGCCAAATAAATATGTTTTTCACCACTCCCGCACGAAAGAAGTGTCTTTCCTCTACGAAAACAGTGAGGAAAGTTGGTTTTTCCTCACTGTTTGAACAGTGAGGAAAGAAATGATCCCGTTCAGAAACTAACCTTGCCTGATTTTTTTATGTTAAGTTTTAAAGATATTAAAAATAAATAATTTTATGCTTAGAATAGAAATCTTTATAAGTTAAGATAAATGTTTTTTTATAAAATTTATCAAATTATTGTAAGTGTATAAGTTCAGAAACATTAAAAAAGTTTAATAAAATATTGAAAAAATTACATCGTCAAATTTAGGATTATAATTTTTGAACGCACTCAAAGAAAGAAGCCTGTGAAAGAAGTACATTAGAAGCGCGAAAATTCTAAGTTTTGTTTACGTGCGAATTTGATTACTAAAAAAAATGAGTGATTCTAGTGAGGAAGATTTAAGTTTAACTCCAAAAGAGTTAAAAAACCTTGTTTCAAATGCCGAACTAAGTTTTTTGCCCAAAAAATCGAAGGAAAGATATCTTAAAACGTTCGATACCTTCAAAAAAAATGCGAAAACTTTCTCCGAAACGGTTTTGCTGTCTTATTTCATGGAAATTTCAAACATGAAGCAACCCAGTACATTGTGGAGTATTTATTCTATGATAAAATTAGTATTGGTAACGAAACATAACATAAATATAAAAGAATATCATAAGCTGATTTTATTGCTTAAAATACAGTCTTCTGGGTTCAAAAGCAAGAAATCAAAAGTTTTTACGGCAAATCAAGTTAAGACATTTTTAAACGATGCCCCAGATGATACTTTTCTCGGATTGATTAAAAGTAAGTTTAAGTTTAATATTTTGTATTTGCTACAATTTTTCACCCTGGTTAAAATAACTTGCTTAGCTTTTGCTAGTTCTAGCAAAAATTCACAGATGGCGCTGATTTCATTATTTTGCTATACTTATTACAAAATTTATTTACCTACTATTATGACTGAACACTTTCTTGCTGGGAGTGGTGAAAAGTTTTGTATGCAACATGTGAGCAAGTTCATTTGCTATTCGTTTTGTTGAGTCTTTCACTTACTCAGGATTGAAACTTATAATCACTCGCTGCGCTCGTGATTCTATTTTTCAATCCTTCGCTCGCTCAAGACTCAAAATCAAAACTCATAGGAAAAACGAACTTTCCTCACTTGTTGGTTATATAACTATTCTTTCTTTCTTTCAGTTTACACCATAAAGACGTTTAGAGGCTGTGACTGCATGGATTCGGATAGGGAACTGCTATGTGTAAAAGCTACACCTTAAATATTCAGTTTTCACTAGTATCCCAGCTTGGAAAGTTAAGTAAATATTAGCACCGCTCACCAACCATTTGCTTCCTACTGTTCGCTGTGTGGGCTGACATTTAGCTAAATTGCATGGTTTCTGGTTGCATCGGTTCCGCAGTGCTCCGTGCTGCTTCCTAGTGTTCGTAATCGTATCTAATATATTACTTTTATTGTTATTTTATAGTTAACAGTCCTTTTGTAAGTCGCGGATGTAATGTTCAGTCCTTTACAATAGGTACGTCGGTATAGGCATTTGTTTGGTTAAGTGTCATCATCAGCCTATTAATGTTCCCACTGCTCGGACACAGGCCTCCTCTCTATGAGAGGGAATGGGCTATAATCCACCACGTGGGCCCAGTGCGGATTGGTAAATGTCACATGTCTTCGAATTTTTTGGTTCTAGAACATTCTAGAACCAAAAAATTCGAAGACATGTGGATGTGGTGTGTGTGCCGGTTTCCTCACGATGTTTTCTTTCACCATTTTGAGAGCAGCGGTGATGAAATAAATTACACAAAGTAATGCGGCTGCCTAGGTTCGAACCCACGACTTACTGTTCGTAAGTAGGGGCCGCCACCACTGGGCCACGGCTGCTCTCGTGAATCTTCGTATAATTTACATTTGGTGGGTACTTGGGTATAATTTGCAGTTATAGCAATGCACCGACTGAATTCGACATTATTATCGTGGAGAAATATTGGTTTTGTAGTAAGCCTGATCGTCATTATACCACCAACGTGATTTGGATTGAATTTGTACATGTTTATCAACCGTCATCTCAGGTATTTACCCCCGTTACAGCAACATCATCATTCACACCATCCATTCATCGTTTTTTGGTCTTCCTCAATTACTCTTTAATCACAACAAAGCGTCGTGTCTCAATGTAATAAATCAAGTTCACACGTCAACGACCCCGCGCTTCGAACAAGGTCAAAAGGTGGTCATTTCTCTTCGCGTAGTGATGTGCCTGCTGCCTGCATAACGATGCAGTTGCGTAACACTACAAGTGAACGGGTTCGTAACGTAATTGTTAGTAAGTAGTGCTTCGAGCAAACGCATTATTATTAATTAGGTAAGTTGTATGGAACCTGTTATTATCATATGTAGTATTACCTTAGAAGGCACCTTTTTTATCTTAAAAGATGCAAAACAGGGAAAAAGCAACAACTCACAAAAAAACAATAGTATAAGTTATGTCCATCGTGCTAACAATTATCATAAAGGTGGCCATTTCAATATCCTCCGAGCATTCAATGCAATATATCTCCCGTGTGTGTTGACGTCGATCAACTATGTGCTATGCCATCCTCACCATCATCTGCCTAGCTTTTCCCCACATAATGTTGGGGTCGGGGTCAGCTTCCAGTGTTACCGGATACAGCTGAATACCAGTATTTTAATTAAATGCTATGCAATTAATTGAATACCGCGTCATTGATCCTACATATTTAGACACAGTCGGCCTCTTTGATTCGCGAGAGCTAACAACCACCTGATACTGGCTGACACACTTCTAAATGTCAAAATCACCATAAAATTACGACAATTATGTTGTGTTTTGTTTATTATTAAAGTATCCTCGTATTATCATCCACGCACACTAATATACGTGACGAGTGGAGACAAGCGGATGTCAACACACACATACGTCATGCGGCAGGCCGTTCGACGAGTTTCGGCGAAAGTGAAAACGGCCGAGTCTCAGACAACATAAGTAAAAAGTGAATTTTATTTACTTATGTTTATCACCTACGTTTGTAAAATGTTAAGCATTATTTGAATGTTTATATGGCTGTTATGTTGCGGAATAACTTGGCGGATTAGGTTGTTTGACATTATTTTTTTTGCTTATGTAAGAAATATTTTTGTGAATATCTTCCTACCACTTCGTTTGCGTTTTCTTTTATGTTTTCATAAACATACGTGACAAGTAACGCAAAGAGTATTTTTCTTTTACCAGTCAGAGTGAAATAAATATAATCTCGTTTACATGTTAATGGCTTGTTCGCACTCTCATACGGAATATTTAGATGTTTATCATATTATATGGTAATAATACGACGCAGGTTTACGCCGAGAAACAATCTTGAATGTGAAATTTCTCAAGTGGAACCTGCATGAATTCCCAAAAGTCGATTATCCATATCGGGAGCTTCTCTCCAGCATTAATCATCAGAGAAAGTTATTGAGAAATAACGATCTCATGGACATTTTTCATACGGTTGTCGCGGCGTTTTATGAAATATCGAAAAACATTTCGCACGGTCATGTCTGCCATAAGCCTTTCCTTGTAAACATGTAACAATTTCATATTAAATTTTATCTCTTCTAGATGCTGCACTAGACGTTCTTGAGATTAATTATTATTGGTTTAATCAATTGCGCATACAAATTTGCAATAAACATATTCGTGCCATTAATATAACTTTTGGTAACACATTGCGAATTACTTTTCACGATTGGCATAAAAAGTAAGGTATATCTGTTACTTTAAATGTTAAGCTTCTGCGTAACGCAATAGGAACATTAAGACAGACTCGCAGATCCCATCAATCAGCTGCCACACTCAGACAAAACCAGTTAGGAAATCCAATTAGCAGCTAGCAGCTGTAACACACTACAATGAAGCACAAAAACAATTGGTAGTTATAGTTGGCACACAAACGGAGGCCTTGCAGCGAACAGTTACTTGCAAAGGTTAACAAGTGTACTAAGTAGAGCGATCAATAAATAATTGTACTGCCCTTTACCACGACTAACGTGACTTTATATTTGATAAGCTATAATTGTCACGCCCGTTATTAAACACTTTTAACTTCTTCAGAGGATCAACTAGTGTTACTTCTGAATGCAGTCGTATTGTATGATCCCATCAGCGGTATGTCTTAACTCAAATACTATATTACGAAAATATGCGATGATACAATTGCGTTCAGAAGTAAATAAGTGAATAATTTTTATACTTCAAGAGTCAAGATTCTACGACTACAGTCATAAAAGCCTACGTTGGTAAAAATAGTTAAGAAATAGTTACTAAAATTATTTGTGCTATTTTTCTTACCGCAAACTTCGCTTTTCAAGTGTTGTCAATATAAGGAACCTAAGTCGTTAGTTCATTACCTATAACAGTATCTAATACTTACAGCTTCAGTAAAAACCTAACGTTTTGTGGCTAGGGGAAAAATACAGCTGTGTACAGATAAAAGGAAACAAACGTTCCGTAACCAATTATAGCGCTATTTATAATTATATCTGAAAACATTTTCTATTTATAAATCTCGCTTAAATTTAAGGAGGCTGATTTGAGTTGTCGAACAATTTTTGGGTACTTGTTTGCTCAATGGGCGTGGCTCTTACGTAAAATAAATTCCTTGTAGATACAAAATTCCAAAGCGTTTAAACCAACGCTTGCAAAATACAAGTGAAAGTAAATAAATAAAAAACCAAAATATCAAAAGGTTTCAAGAACTTCATTCACAAAAGCACAACGAAACTATGTAAATCAGATAGAAAGTGACGTTTATTAATTTATCGGATTCCATAACAATAGCTATGGCTTTATTATTTGCCACCATAGCAAGATGGATGTCAAAGAAAGTCGCCGATAATACTCCGTGGTTGCTGGGAAGCAACCGTGACTACAATATTGTTGACATGGTTTGCTTCGCCAGCCACCTTACCGTGAACAAGTAAATTGTGCGATTGGACAAATTAGATTATTATTATTTCGTAGACTTGTCGTTTTTAAATTAGTTTGCCAGAATTTTGAGTGAATTTTTACTTTCTGTGATTTTTGTAAAAAACCCGATTTCTTATTGGCAACTGCGACACAATACCAAAATATTAGTTAAATAATTCATACCATTAATTTAATAATTTAGGACAGTTAATTTGCAAAACAGATGACAAGGTTACGCGAAATTAGTGGAAAGTATTCGCCATTGGCAATGAAAGTGAGGTCGATGACCCCTGCTCCGTCGCTAGATGACCGACACTTTGTGGTTTCTTTTCGCGGAAATAATAAATGATTAAAATTAACATTAGTCAGGATTTAAATAACTTGAGATAAAAATAGAACTCTATGGTATTTTATTGTTATCTACACGTCTTCTACACTAATATTATAAAGAGGAAAGATTTGTATTTTGTGTGTGTGTGTGTGTGTGTATGTTTGTAATGAATAAACCCAAAAACTTCTAGACCGATTTTAAAAATTCTTTAATAATTCAATAATTCGCCATTAGAAAGCCACGTCTTTACTGAGTAACATAGGCTATTTTTTATTTTTTTGTACTCCCGCGGGAACGGGAACTACGCGGATGAAACTGCGTGACGTCCGCTAGTGTGTAAATAAATCTAATATCACTTAATCCAACATCACGCTTGTAATCCCAGCAGGGTTGGGCAGAGATGTACCGAAAAGTGCACCCACACTTCGCCTGTTTTGTTTATGTTCCATGTATAAGGGGGCGAGCCTATTACCATCAACTGAGCACAAATCCAGACTCCCTGGCTGCTACTGAGAAATTCCTGATGGGAAACCCAAATATATTCAAACCCAAATATATACTTATTAGCCCGACCGGTTAATCGAACCCAGGACGTCATGCTCATCTGTCGCCTTTGTGGCTACTACACTAACGAAGCAATAAAGAATTTATAAAAAAAAAATAGAATAATAAGTAATGAATGAAGATAATGATTTAGATTTTTTAAAATAATAAATAAAGAATTTAGGTATACATAAAACTATCGTCACTGACCTTTACTACTCTGCAAGTCTGGCAAGCCTGATAGGGTTACTAATAGATATTTAAATTCCTCCCTCAATAATTAAAAGTGACATATCTAATGCTAGGCGTAAGCTGTACTTGCTGTGATCCTGAACAACACATAAATGTCAACGTTATGTCATACATAATAAGTGTCTATGAAATAAAGGTTAAGCATGCCTAATGCAGAACATCATAATATCTAAGTAATTTCATGTTATGGCTTACAAATGTCAAGACTAACTTATGTCATAGTTAGGTGTTAAGTAATGACATGTTTACCGACCTGTGTAAGAATGTAGCTCAATCGTAATGAATGACTAATGATGATGACCGACCGATGCGTGAGATGTAGTTCAAGATGCTACGACATGAGACATTGATCTCGGTGCTTTGTCAATGTTACGTGGGTAGTCTATACTAATAGTACAAAGAGGTAACATTTGTAAGTTTGGATGTAGGGGGTAATCTTTAGAACGATTGACCCAATTTCGATAATTCCTTTGGTAATGGAAAGCCAGTGTTGCACTTAAGCTATATTTAAAACGTCCAGTAGGATAATTCCCGGCCATAAACGAAAGAATCCGCGAACAAGAGCCAGTTGGTTGATCAAGTTAATGTTAGGTCGCGATTTGTATATAAGCTTGCAAATTATGCACTAGGTCGGTAAGAAACTGCGCTACAAAGAATAAATATAATCAATGACATGTTAGGAATTTCTACGCTTATAATAAAGCCGTAATAGCTAATCTCGCAATCAAAGCAGACCAAGTCGCAGTTACAACTAGTATTTAAATAAAATCAAGTGTTATTAAAAAGTTCAGTCACCTTTAAATTACATAAAAGTATTATTTCTTTGTGTAAACAAAAACACAACCTTGACTCCACAAAGCGGTTTATATTTTCTCACGACACGCCGCGACCGAAACAATGCAGAATCACTCATTCTATGAACTTTGACAGCTCTTTCCTTCTTCCCGCCATGTCAGTGAGGTGAGAACTGATCGAAATTCATCGCTATTTTGTTGCATGTCCTAAAAATGGAAAATTATGAAAGTGAGTCAAATTCTATTTACCTATTAGCTTCTACTGGCGGCTTTGTCGACATGTACGAGTAAGTCGGAAATTATCCCACGATATGTTACAAGATTTCAGTAACAAATAATTGTTTTGAGTTCCTGAAATACCAATCAATAGATGTTTGATATTATGATGTACTATCGAGGACACTCCCGCCTGATCACCACTAAGCTAATTTTTGCTTGCACTTAAAACATAGAAACGCCCTCTATCCCCGCCCCGTTGATTTTATATATAAATAATTAATGAAAAAATACCGATCGGCGACACATGCCAAACGAGAGTTATTGTTATTTTGCGTGCCAAAGTTGACGCTTTCATAATAGACCTGAAGTTTAAGGTGGTGTGGCTCGGCGCCTCCGCATGATTTAAGCGAAAAAAATTTTAACTGATCAGGCGGAAAAGACCACGACTGTACCTAGGTTAGGATTAGGTAATTCTGTTTGAATTAATCTCATTCCAAAGAACTTACTTGGTAGAAAAAGATAAGTGCATTATTTACTTAATTTATTCACTTCTGTAGGTACAACACTGAACTGTGAATTCGTGACTGTGACTTATAAGTTTTAATTTTAACACACAATTAAAACATACCTAATTAAATAATTCTAAACAAACAAATTAGTTACAAAATAAATTCAGCATTAGCATTTTATTTCTCTGACACCCTAATGTCATGCAAAAGCAAACGTCTATTCAGCCTAGTTTCGCAAAAAGGTTGTGTACGTATTACAATCCTGGCTTCGTACTGAGAATATATATTCATGTGCCTGTATCTGCATAAACGTGGTGTTTAGGATAATACTGGCTAATTTATGTAAACTTTCTCCTCTTGAACAAAGTAGTTAGCAAATACTGGCTCCCTTTAATTCTTTCAGGTCGATGCACCTGTCGGACATGACCGATAGGGCTGGTTCCACACAACCTATCATTTAATTAAAAAAGCTTGTTTATAGAGATTTACTTTTAAAACCGAATATACAGTTTTCTGTTCTACAACTTTCCATAATCATACGGGCTCACGATTAAAATCTACACATCTCCATGTTTTCCTCTTTCGGTTATCACAATAGATATCGATCTAAACAGAGACAACCCTACCACTGACCGCCGACTGACCGGTGAAAGCTTTTGACCGAGCGTCCACTATCTATGGCAAATAATTATTTTTGAATGCTATTTATTGATTATGATAGTGAAA
This sequence comes from Xestia rhomboidea, assembly GCA_963853795.1. Classification (NCBI taxonomy): domain Eukaryota; kingdom Metazoa; phylum Arthropoda; class Insecta; order Lepidoptera; family Noctuidae; genus Xestia; species Xestia rhomboidea. The sequence continues at coordinate 3,303,005 of OY970780.1, forward strand.
GTTGTTTGGACGCTCATAGGCATACTTCGTTGAGTAATAAGCTCTATTTGGTAATCTGAACCGATGATACACGATATCTTGCATATCTTGGTTCCTGTTTCGCATTCCTTTATTGATTTGGTTGCTTTGAATGGTTTAACGTGGAATACCAAAATACCATAAAAGTTTTACAACATCCTTTCAGGTAGATATTGTACACCGTCAGTAGCTGGCCATTTTTCTGTCAAAAAAATGATGATGCCATTAAATATTTATTTTTAATTTTTCTTTTTCTTTTATGTTATAGCATCCGTCGTGAGTTTTTCATGGAAATAGGTCAGTATTTATTTATTATTTTAGTGCAACCTTATTGTATTGATACTTTGTGTAAACCCACTGATTGTCCTTACAACTGAGGATCGTGACTCCGCTTAACAGGTTCTTTCATGAGCTGCCTCCAGCGATCATCAATCGATTAAAATCTGATGAACGAGAAACATTAGTTAATGACCAAGTTTCTCGGTTTAATACAGACTTCAGAAGGCATGTATCGGGTAAAAATATCTTTATCAAGATTATATATTATGTACATTAACCTTTTTTTTTTACCCGACTGCGGGGAAGCACAAAAGAAGGGTTACGTGTTTTTCCTGTATGTATGACAGAGATGTGCTATGTCCGTTTCTATAATCCCTCGTTATCATAGCTTTTACAATGTTTATAGACATTTCCACGTAAGCTTCTGGATTTCCTGGTTAATTTTGAACAGCCTATTATATTACTTGACCTCCAAAAAACACGCTTACAAATTATATTTAGTATTTTAGAAGGAAATGCTTTTCATTCTAAGTTATTTAAAGATACACTCCTAAAAATATTGAATGACCAGTTTTTATGACATACCTACAATTTATTTTATTTACATTGTAACCTCTTTGATGTTTTTAATTCCTATCTCTAACACCACACTGTACCGGCCATTTGTTGGCAAAAACTCTGAGATGCCATTAAAGTTATTTTTCTTTTTTTTTTCCTTAAGAGATTACATAGCTTTTTAATAGTTTTCGATGAAAACCAACCAGTATTTTATGGAAATAATTGTGTGTAGCCTTTTTATACTTTACTTTTTTGTTAAAAAAAAACAATCAGTCAAAAGACTGAATACTTAATGTAATAAGTACAGCAAGGTTACATGGTATAATCTCGGTAAATTATTCTAATATCCGTAGCTGATCTTAGATGACTCACAAGCCTATAAGTTATAATTTGTCGCATTCTAGGGTAGCTATTTGATTTATTTATAATTACCATCTGGTGAATGAGTAACCAACATAGAATTGTAGAATGCGACAAAATAGGAACTATTTAGGTGTCACATACCTGAACGGTAGCTTAAACAAAGTTTTGGTTCCGTAAATAAAGGGACAGGACCCTTGTACTAAGGCTATACAGGGTTGTATCTCTTAAACCTTAATGGGTAGACTCTTTACATTTGAACAGGTTGCGTACAACTCTATAGCCGCTATAAAATTAAATAATAAAATCTAAAATGAAAGGGGGTCCCCCGTCCAATAAAAGAAATGTGTGTTGTCGGTTTTTTTGCTTGGCAAAGTGGTGCGGAACCCTTCGTAGAGAACACCCTTAAGTCTGTTTTTTCCTGATTATAACGCCATGTCAAGCTGCAATCAATAAATCAGAGAAAACCATACAGCGTAAGAAATGCTTACAATGCAGCAGTATCTACGAAACAAACGTTACATTACAATCATGATTTATTATAAAGCGTGTTAAATTAAACATAGTTTCCCCCATTAGAAATCTAGGATGGCTCAGCATCCGGCACGCGTATATTTTCACTGCATGAATAGTACATTACTCTTTAGACCTAGTACCTTTAGTTAGGTTAGTACCTTTGTGCTCTTCTATGCTAATATATTGTCCTGTAAAATATTTTGTGTGTACATAAATAAATAAATAAATAAATAAATAGACAAGCGTTGCAGAGATCAGTTTCAGTACTCAAGCATCGTTGTGTGTTGACGATAAAATAACGAATAAATTAATTTTGTCAGAGTTTAATTGCATACCTACTTTATCGATTTGATTTTTACGAGCTAGCTAGTTAAGCCGCGCTTGCCTAGGTCGTTCCGTAGATGGATGTCCATCCATAACATATCGAGTTTCCTCCGAACCTCGAAAAGCACGTTAAGGCGTTCGTTCGGGCTGTCATTAGTAGATCTTTGACAGATGTTACCTGTGGGTCAGTGGCCTGAAAGTCTTACAACCAAGGTCTTCTCAAGGGATATCGTATTACCCAGTATTCACTGGGTTGTGGAGGTCAGATAGGCAGTCACTCCATGTAAAATACCAATATCGAGCTGCATCCCAACATAGTTGGTAAAAAGCTAGGCAGACGATGATGATGATGTGATCTATTTAGTATTTTATTTTATTTTATACTGTTCGGGAAACTTACAGCTAATATAAACAATGTTCTCAAAACATACGAATTTAAAGGCCATTTACAAGTTTCCGCATATAAAAACATTCGAAACAAAAAAGAAAACACAACAAGTAAGTTTAGTAAAATTTTCTTCGCCCTTCCGCATTTACATAATTGTGCCTTTGCCATTTGGATTCAACAGCATCATGTAAAGTTAGTCACTAAGTATAAAGTCTATGGACGCTATACTATAGACAGAATTACTTATTACAATGTTAGAAAAGCCGACAGTGAGTGAAAACTCTTGGCTCATGTCGCGACACCCATTTGCCAAGCAATTACTATACAGCGGATACATTACGGTGTTGTGGCAAAGTATAGACAAGACTTGCAATAACGGTCTGTGACAAAATGGCGGAGGAAAATGTTAAATCACGTTAGAACTCCATCATCTGCTTAACTTTTTCTCAACTATGTTGGGGTGGGCTTCAGTCTAACCTGGCGTAGCTGAATACCTGTTATATACCTACATGGAGCGACCACCTATCTGTTCTCCACAACCCAGTTAGTACTGGGTAATACGATACCCCTTGGTAAGACTGGTTGTCAGACTTTGGGGCCGCGCTGACTACTTTACTATATATGTCAGGATTTCTGAATTACAAATATTTTGGCTAAGCAACCTAATGAAACTCTCTCTTGCATACTAATGTATAAGAAAATCGAGTTAACAGTCGTACGAAGAAGGTGTCGAAGCTGGTCGTACTTTAAAATACCTCAGTCTACATGCTACATAGAACCTACATTTTATATGTGAAATGTATAATGATGGATACTTGTCCTTCCATAGAGGTTTTACCGACAAACAATTACATTTTTATAAGCTTCTCTGAGAACCTAACGTCACCAATGTCATGTGTTTATAATTGTCACAAATATATACCGCTACTTTTAGAATAAAATATGTATGTATGTATGTCACTGGGCAATAATAGGTCTCCTAATGTCTGCACGATGCTGAAGAGTTTCAAAAATTCGCGATGGACGTTTAAGATTACCTACTTTTAGGAGATAAAAGGCGTGACAGTAATTACAAGAGGAAATCTTAGTTCATTATTTTAATAACTTTGACATACATTATTCCGCCATCTGCCAGCCTTTGTGGCAATTTAATGTCACAGTTTATAATCCTTTCACAGATTGTCCATTTAAGTTAACTTGGGGTTTGAATGATTCTGTAGAACATATTACCTATATCTAACTATGCAAATATGACCCACTTTACGGTTTCCGATTGAGCTGAAATTTTTCATACCTACATGTTTAGGTTGGATGACAATGCATGGTTAGCTAAGTGACGTCATTCTAAATCCAAGATGGCAACTTTTCATGCGTTCCCATCATATCATAAGATTTCCTAAGAAAAATACGAGAAATAAAATGACATCACTCTAACTAATGCGTGTTTTTCAGGCAATCAAAGACAGGTCATCTAAAGTAAGCAGCAAGTTATGGCAAGAGAAGTCTCCACCAATGTGGCCACCTACTGGGCCCAAACCGTGTAATTGGAAGGAACAACGATACGTTATGAAGAAGAAGATACTATTTTATTATTTTTAGACAAACTTGGGTTACCCAGTGGAAAATAAACTATGGAAGGACAGTAACTGTTTTCACAACAGTGTCACACAGTTGGTACATTTTAACGAAATGTTTTACGAGAGTGGATCACCTTGTGGCTAAGGCACTTAGATTGAAGACTGGACCAAACTACGTCTTACCTACATTTAGAAAACGGATCTAAAGATAGTATCCATGTAAGGATTTGATGTGGTTTCGTCACAAGTTAGTGAGGTTCACTTAATGTTTTATTTTGGTGTTATATAAAGTTTTAGTTTTGTTCGGGAGTAATGTTTAACAAACATTTAGTAGCCGATTTGGGCTTGAATTAGTAGTGTTCACAATTTCATTGTTGAAAATTATCATTGTCAAGAGTATTTAATTTGATGTGATGCTAGTAGCAAGTGTAATTGTGAAGATCTTTGGGTTTCTATAGAACTACCATGGACACGAACAGTCAGTCGAATAGCTCTCTGCGCAGTATACTTACCCCCGCCAGTGCGTCGTTGTACTTTGGAGCATTTTGTGGATTCTTGTAGTGCGGTCTTTGAACAATTATCTGACTGTGAGGTTTGTCTCGTGGGTGATTTTAACTTGAGTGGCATCGATTGGAAATGCATGGGTGACACCGGAAATAGCGTTGGACCGAACAATGTTAATGAACTTATGATGGATTTTACTTGTGTTAACATGTTGAAACAATGCAACTTTATTACCAATGCCGCTGGTCGTATATTGGATCTTGTGCTCTCGACAATATCACTATGTTCTGTAAGTGAAAGCATGTGTCCTTTAAGTAATGTGGATCAACATCACCCCCCTCTAGACATTGTTATTTCATTTAATAGGGTAGCAAGTCTTCCCTACAACATAGAAAAAGCGACTCCTGACTTTCATAGGGCGGATTATCATACAATTCGAAATTTCTTAAAAGAGTTGGACTGGAATTCATTATTTGGTGAACAGAGTGATGTTAATGAGATGCTGGAGGTATTCTACGATACTCTTGGCGCTGCGATTCAACAACTTTTGCCATTACGTAAACCTAAAAACCGAAAATACCCATCATGGTTTAGTCGTAAACTTATTAAAATGTTGAATGAAAAGAACAAGATTCGAAAGCGTTTCAAGAAGTATAAGAACCCAATAGATGCAATCGAGCTCAAATTAATTAGTAAACGATGTGAAAATCTCGCATCTATTTGTTATAAGGATTATGCAAAACATCTAGAAGACGAATTGGCATCTAACCCTAAGTTACTCTGGACTTATCTAAAAGCTAAACGAGGAGGTTCAAGTGCTTACCCCTTAACCATGACCGATGGAACTACCGTTACTTCTGACGGGTCAAAAGTATGTGACCTTTTTGCAAGATATTTCTCGTCAGTTTACAGCCCTGATGATAGCAATGGTGCTGAATGTTATTACTTGTGTATTCAGGTGTGGAATTATAGACTTATCAAATACTGTTACAATAGTTTTATTGCACGGACACATTACAACAAGAGAGATTATTCTAGAACGCGGGAACGCGGTAAAAGTTACAGATACAAAAGTTCCATAGACAAGCATCATAGACATAGGTTTCGTTCACAAACTCCATTATCTCCAACACTACCCCTTGAACTAAACATGTCTTAAATAAAAACATAAATGTTACTCTTATAGATCTAACATCTTAACATCACATAGTAATGAATAACAATATTACACTGTTCTAAGATACAATAAATAACAATATTACATTGTTAAAAGAGACAAAGAGAACTTAACATGTTTCTCTTTAGTTAACGGTTTAGTGAGCAAGTCAGCTACCATGTCACCTGTAGGCATATAACAAATATCAATAAATTTATTATTTACAATATCCCTAATAAAATGATGTCTAATATCTATATGTTTGGTACGGGCATGAAACATTGAATTAGAGCATAGTTTTTGTGCCGACTGATTATCATTGTACAAATTTATCTTACAATTAACTTGAAGGCATTCATTCAAAAAAGTACGTAAAAACAATGCTTCTTTGCAAGCATCTGAAATAGCCATGTATTCTGCTTCAGTACTGGAGAGAGCCACAGTCCTCTGCTTACGGCTTTCCCAAGATATAACAGAATCGCCTAATTTAAATATATACCCTGTGTATGAACGACGATCAACCTCATTGGATGCCCAATCAGCATCTGTGTAGCCATTTATGACCAATCCGCCCTTAGCATACTTAAGAAAGTAATGACTTGTACCTTTGAGATATCGCAGGACCCTTTTCGCAGCTTTCCAATGTGTTTCATCGAAACATTCGTTAAATTGGCTCAAAACACCTACTGCATGAGAGATATCTGGCCTGGAACAAACTGAAATATACATCAAGCAACCTATGAGATTTCTGTAGTCAAAACGAGTATCCTTGACTTCACTTTTCTTCAATTTCGAACCAGCTTCCATAGGGGTTGGAGACGGTTTGCAGTCAGTCATATTAAATTTACGTAGAACAGTTTCAATGTAATGTGACTGATTTAAAGTAATTGATTCTTTATTCCTGCATAAGCTCATGCCCAATATTTGATGAGCTGGTCCCAAATCCTTCATGTCAAACTCTGTCATGAGTTTTTCTTTCGCGATATCTCTTTCTTTGGATATTGATGAAGAGAATAACATTATGTCGTCGACATAAAGGGCAATTATAACCATTTCCCTCTTTTGTCCTTTATAATAGACACATGGTTCTGAAGGCATCCTATTGAAATGGAGTTTATTTATTAACACTCCGTTAATTTTTTCATACCATGACTTTGCAGCCTGTTTTAATCCATAAACAGCTTTATCCAACTTATACACCTTATGTTCTTGTCCTTTCACAACAAATCCTTCTGGTTGTTCCATTAGCACATGCTCTTTTAAATCACCATTCAAAAAGGCTGTTTTGACGTCTAGGTGATTTATTTCCAGATCATATTCTGCAGCTAGTGCTAACAACAAACGGATTGTAGAGTAACGGACAACAGGTGAAAAAGTTTCACTGTAATCGATGCCATACCTTTGAGTAAATCCTTTGGCAACCAGCCGTGCCTTGTATTTTAGGAGACTTCCATCTAAGTTCCTTTTTCTTTTAAAGATCCATTTGCATTTTACTGCTTTGTGATCTTTAGGTAGATCCACAAGGCGCCAGACTTTATTGGTATTAAAGGATTTATACTCATCTTCCATGGCTTCCTTCCATTCTTTAGCTTCATTGCCACCAAGTGCTTCCTTAGCAGTCTCCGGGTCTCCAAGATCCCTGTACTGTTGAGCTACCAGTTGTGCAGATAGATCTTCATCTACAGCATCAGTGAAGTCTGTAATTGTCGAGTCTTCACTTGAACTCCCTGGAATATAGGTTTCATCCGATAAGTTATCTTCTTCAGATGAACTACTACTGTCATTCATGCTAAACACAGTGTCCCTGTTCCTGTTCCTATTTCTATCATCAGAAGGACAATTTCGAAAGACATCCTGTGAACTTTCATCCCCAGTATTTTCATCTGCCCTACATGTCGGTTCTGTTTGTGAAACAACATGAACCACCCGATTAGTATCATTATCTGACAGATCCTGTTTCCAAAAACAATCTTCTAAAAACCTCACATGGTGTGCATTTATGCAATGCCCAAGGTTCCCTGGATCCATGAGTTTGTAACCCTTTGTATTGTTGCAGTAACCTACAAATATATAAATCTTTGCCTTTGAATCCAGTTTCTTTTGATTTGAAGTCAAAGCATAAGCCAAGCAACCAAATGTACGAAGGTGACTTACATCTGTCTTTGTATTTGTCCATTTCTCCAGTGGTGTCATGCCCATGACAGCTTTTGTAGGTGAGCGGTTCTTCAGATACACTGAAGTGTTTACAGCTTCTGCCCAAAAACGTTTGTCAAGACCAGCATCTTCTAACATACAGCGAGCTTTGTCCATGATGGTACGATTCGCTCTTTCTGCCACACCATTCTGTTGACTACAGTGCGGGACAGTCGTTTGGTGACGGATTCCTTGCTGCTGCAGAAACTCCTGAAATTTTTTATTAATATATTCACCACCATTGTCGCTACGAATAGTTTTTATTTTCTTATCTGTCTCATTTTCAACAAGCTTTTTAAATATTTTGAATTTTTCAAAAACTTCACCTTTTGTTTTTAAAAAATAAACAAATGTTTTTCTTGAACAGTCATCTATGAAAGTAAGAAAATAACAAGCACCACCAAATGACTTCACTTGCATTGGACCACACAAATCTGTATGTATTAAGCCTAAAATCTCCTTTGACCTACTATGAGACACTTTTGGAAATGGTGATTTTGTTAGTTTTCCTTTAATACAGGCAATACATGATTGAAAACAAGTACTATCATAATTCATACCAATAACCATACCTTGTCTCATGGCATTCATGCTCCTAGAGTTGAGGTGCCCCAGCCTGCGATGCCATACTTCCTGTGACACTTTGCTGCTCTGCTCTTGCTCTGACACATCACAGTCCAGTAGTGATTTACTGCTGCTGTCAGACACCATGCATTGAGGCTGCACTTCAACATCAGCTCTACTGCTATTTCCTATTGAATCTAATTGAAAAATACCATTCACATAACTAGCAGTAGCAATGGTTTCATGCCCGTCCATTATTCTACAGGTTTTAGAATTAAAATTGACTTTATAACCTTTTCTTGTTAACTCACTCACTGATAAAAGGTTAGTTGACAGTTGAGGAACCAAATAAACATTAGTTATTGTTCTAAAACCACTGTCTAACTTAATTCTAACTTTACCTAATCCTGCAGTACATAACTGATCACCATTAGCAATGTTCACTGAGAGTTCTTTAGTTGATTTCAACTCTGACATAACACTTTTGTTGTTGCACATATGGTTGGTTGCACCCGAGTCCACATACCACACATCATTCTTGAGATTAACCGACAATGCTGACAATAACACCTTCTTGTCCTTGACATTACTCACTGGAGTCGAAGAAGCAGCATTCTTAGGGCAATTCTTCTTTGTGTGTCCTGGCTTCTTACATCGGTAACATTTGATCTTCTTGATAGTAGTCAAAGCCGATGCGGTTTCTGTCTTGTCGTCTCTTCTGTGAAACTCCTGTAATAATTTCATTTTTACAGTTTCACTGACAAGCTTGTCACTGGAATTCTCCAACGCCATGATGAGCGGGTCGTAATCGGATGTCAGTCCGCTCAACATGATGACTGCTATGAAGTCATCGTCTAGTGGAGAACCTATGTCATGCAATTGTTGAGTAATTTCCGTTATTTTCGTAATGTAAGCCTCCATGTTACAAGCATTCTCTTCGAGCTTAGTTCCAAAAAGCCACCGCAGCAATCCTAAGCGCCTGCACAGACCCTTGTCCTCATACGCCTTTTGTAGATTTGTCCATGCTTCATAAGCTGATTTTGCGTTACGCACAAGCGAGAAAGCATTGGGATGTACAGAAAGACAAATTTTTGCAAGCGCACGCTGATTTTTTCTTACATCTTTGCTTCCGTCGGTGGACTCGATACATTCGAGTAGGTCCTCGTGCATCAGGAGCATCTTCATGGAAAACTTCCAGTTATTGTAGTTTTCGGCCCCCTTCAGCCTTTCTATTGGAATTCCTGTGTGGTTTGCTTCGTTGGTCATGTTTTCTTAATATTGTACTTAACCAAAAAAAAAACACGTGCCGATCGCTTTTGTTTTGTTTTTCTTTTCTTCTTACAAAAATAACTTTCCTTATTTGAGTAGGTGCCTGGGCCCATAACCTGTTATTACTTGTGTATTCAGGTGTGGAATTATAGACTTATCAAATACTGTTACAATAGTTTTATTGCACGGACACATTACAACAAGAGAGATTATTCTAGAACGCGGGAACGCGGTAAAAGTTACAGATACAAAAGTTCCATAGACAAGCATCATAGACATAGGTTTCGTTCACAAACTCCATTATCTCCAACACTGAATTCAATTCCGAATTTATGCAGTTTTTAGAAAATTATAGTTTGGGTCTAACTACCCCCGTTATTTCTTGTGAAACTCTCCACAAAAAGCTGAAAAGTTTAGATCCAAAAAAGGGGGCTGGGCCAGATGGAATACCTCCAGCATTCATTATTGCATGTTCATCTGAGTTGGTTTACCCACTTATGTTGATTTATAATAAATCATTGACGACTGGTATATTTCCTTCAAGGTGGAAAATCGCAAAAGTGGTTCCGGTTCACAAATCGGATGACAAAGGCATTGTAACCAATTACAGACCTATCTCAATATTGTCTTCGTTTGCCAAGGTATTCGAATCATTGGTATGCCCATATATTCAGGATCATTTAAAGATGTTTTTAAGCGACCATCAGCACGGATTTGTTAGGACCCGTTCTACTAGTACAAACCTAGTTCCTTTTACAGAACTTCTTATAAAGGCTATTGATGCAGGCTATCAAGCTGACGTTATTTACACGGATTTCAGCAAGGCGTTTGACAAAGTATCCCACAAAATATTAATGACTAAGTTGCGCGCCTACGGCATCTCTGGATCGTTTTTGGATTGGCTAAGTTCGTATTTAACAGAAAGATTTTTCTTTGTTGTCGTTAACGGTTATCAGTCAACTTTGCAATCCGTGTCTTCCGGTGTTCCTCAGGGTTCGCACATAGGCCCAATTTTATTTATTTATTTCATAAATGATATTCCACGGTGTTTTCTGCTCTCGGATTTTTTTATGTACGCTGACGACTTAAAGTTTTTGAGAATTATTAAGTCTGAAGATGATCCATTACAACTTCAAAATGACCTCAATCGTCTCGTTCAATGGTGCAACAGTAATAAAATGGAACTGAATCCCAAAAAATGTTACCATGTCAAATTTACTAGAAAAACCATCCCAATACGCAGTAGTTACTACATATCCGGAGTTGAAATTAAGGAAGTTGAAACAATAAAGGACCTCGGTGTACTGTTCGACAAGAAGTTAACTTTCACACCACACCTCGATAATATTATAAAAAGAGCTTCGAAAATGTTAGGGTTCGTCCTAAGAAATTGTAAAACCTTTCGTCACAACAGAACCAAAATATTGCTGTATAACAGTCTCATTCGTAGCATCCTTGAATATAACAGTGTGGTTTGGCGTCCTCACTATTCCACACATTCATTGCGACTTGAACGTGTCCAGAAACGCTTCGCTTGGCACCTCGCATTTTCAAATGGAATCGCCAAAAAGATACATTCTTACAATAAAAGACTGAAGCATTTTAACATGATCTCACTAGACAGACGTAGACACTTAATGGATGTAATGTTTGCTTACAAAATTTTTAAGCATAAAATAGACAGTCCCAGTTTATTTGCCCTTTTTAGTTTTCGTGCACCTTCTAGAATCCCGCGTAGTGCCATAACACCTCTTTGTGCGCCATTTAGAAGAACTGTTTTGGGATCCAATTCGCCTGTTGCAAGAATGTGTAAGGCCGTAAACGGCTACAGTAATGCAATTGATCTCCACTTTGACTCTTTTTCTAAACAAAAAGCCATTCTTAATCGTTTACCAAGCAACCCCTAGTCATAGTCAATTATTATTTCATTCTGTCAATTTCACCAATTTTACCGTAAGCATTTGTTTCATTGTATCAATTTTACCACTGTTATTATTATTATTATTTAATATATTTTCTCTTTAATGTTTAATAATTTACCAATTTATCAATTGTATTCAATATTGTTCAATTCTATCTCATGCTTTTCAATTTTAATCACTATTATTATTTTATTATAAGTAATTTTAATTTTGTGTCGATCTTTATTTATAACTTATTAATTTTATCAATTCGCGTATTTAATATATTTTTTACTAATGTTGTCATTTTGATAAATTAATCGATTTTGTTATAATTCTGTTTTTACTATTCAAGTTTAATTAAATTTAATTGTATGTTGGCGCTTAGTAATTACTAAGTTAGCTTATCTTCCGAATTTTATTGTTTTGTGCATGTGGTGTTTACCTTTAAGTAATTGTTACGCTGTTATTTAACTTTAAGAATGAATTATGTCGCTGTATCCAGTGTGAACAATTGTTGGTAGACCTTTAATAAATAAATAAAATAAATAAAGTGTGTTGGATTCTGCATAGAGACATTGTATTCAATTGATTGAAGCTAAGGCGCGGTTTATACAGATGAGACGTGGCGAGGGCGTGTGGCGGTGGCGGATAATCAAAGAAACCTAAAATGAACCTAATAGTAATGTCGCATAGCGTCGTTTTTTTGTCGCCTGGCGGCGGTGACCTCAACCACGCTTAAGAGGGTGGTCATAATTTTACAACCGAAAAGGTACTTCTTCATTTACTTACCTTGAGCCTTCAGACCATAAAGTACTCTAAGCCTTAAGCTTTGGTCTTCGCATCAACTTATATTCTACCATAAATCCAGATGATGATTTACCTGTAAACAAAAGATAAACGTTAGTTAATTTCGGCGCATATTCAACGGAACTGTGATATTTTCTTAAAATGCAGATGGTTACTGCAAAGTGCAGACGAATCAAAACTATCTTTCACTTTTATTACGGAGCAGAGGCCTCTAAAATATTGTCTAAATGTACCTATTTCAATTAATATGGAAAATATAAATGCATAGAATATATTCATCAATTTATAGCAGAGATTTAGCTTGCATTTGAATCATCCATCAAAGAAATCGATACATTTTATTATAATGGAGATAGTCATCATCATTTCTCTAACATTTTAGCGTCTCATAAAAATCAGACTCAACGGTCAGTAAATGTATGATTAAAGTTTCTTGTAATTTTCAAAACCATTACAAGGTTATTTAAATAGAATTTTTCGCTTGCAAGTGCCTGTGTCTCGGCGTACAAAACTGGTTCCTTCGCCGGTGCCAGGTAAGGAGTTAGTACATTATGCGTCCGTACGCACGGTGTTGCAAACAATGCTTGTCATAAACTCTTCAGCTACAAACATAAAGGTTCACTCACTGTGACACGCAGATTTACTTATGATAATATTTGTGTGTTAGCATAAATCTAGACTGCATTTGAAATATCAAGTAGGTGTTGACAAGAAGGCACGTTAAAGAAGGTTGAAAAGAACTTTGGTCGACGGCTTAGAAGTATGTGACGAGGTGATGAAGACAACCTGAGAATAGCAAATAACCATGGGGCGAGCATCGCTTGTCAGCAGTGAACCTGTCTAGTAGAAAAGAACTGAGAGTAATTGTGGGTTCCTATGGTTGATCGGTGAGAGCAGCGGTGGTCCAGTGGTGACGGCCCCGACTTACGAACAGTAAGTCGTGGGTTCGAACCCAGACAGGCGCATTACTTTGTGTAATTTATTTCATCACCACTGCTCTCAAAACGGTGAAGGAAAACATCGTGAGGAAACCGGCATGTCCTAGAATCAAAAATTCGAAGACATGTGACATCTACCAATCCGCACTGGGCCCGCTTGGTGGATTATAGTCCATTCCCTCTCATAGAGAGGAGGCCTGTGTCCCAGCAGTGGGAACATTAATAGGCTGATGATGCTGGTTGATCGGTTGGTTATGGGCATTTGATGCGGAGGAATGAGAAAAAGGTCGTGAGGAAAGTTTTGAGTATGAATGTGGATAGGTATAAGAGTAGAGGCAGACCAAAGAAACGACGCATGGACTGTGTGAAGGATGATATCGCAAAGAAAAGAGGTGTCTGATGACATGACAAGTAATAGAGAAGTATGGAAGAAGACGACATGCTGCGCCGACCCCAAATAAATTGAGAAAAGGGCAGGAGAATTATGATGATGATGCGGGTTCCTAGTAACACCAACCGTCCGTAACACAATCCCGGCTTGTATTTGTACCTATTACCAACTGTGAGAACATAGTTTGTGATCGCAGTGTTGTGTTCTATGTGACGTTTCTAGCCCCAACACACTGGCTACCAGGTGCTCCTGGGACCGAGCTATTTCGTGGGCTATAGAATTAATCAACTACATTAGCTTACATCTTTTACCCAAGATTAGTTCAAGAGCCAAGGTCAGTATCTTGATTAAAGTTGAGTATAAACTAATCAGCCGTCACAAAGCTATCAGGGACTGTCAGAATTACAATACAATAGCTGTGATTGCGATAGCTTTACACTAACAAAGTGCGTGGCGTGGGTGCTCGTCCTTACCCAACATCAACAGTGTAACCTCACCTCAAGTCGCGCTGTGGGCAGACGATAAGATGAATGGCGAGGCAGTAATGAGGTTGTAAATACTATAAATTGTAACCCACGGCCTGCTGGTTCGGCCTAGGTATGAAGCCTCGAAAGGCTAACATAAGAGATTTTTGATATCCACAAATAATGAATCTGTACGTAGTGCTAATTTGTGTGCCGCACTTGAAGCTGATACCATCTAGTTGACTTCGGCCACAGCGACTTCTGTCGATGGCTTTAAAACGTAGTTTTTACGAGAATTAGCGTGCTGCCCTTTTATGTGCTCTCCAGTGATTAAAAAAAACATCGTCTCTTTTAATAGTTTTGCCAGGATTAAGGAACCAATATATTGAGAGACCTAAATTTATTCCGATAAGAGTCATAATCAAGTTTTTGTAAAACTTGAATTTGTTTGACAGGTTATTAAACTCCCAAGTAATATCTTAAGTACAGGATATGTTAGACCACACCTGTACCGTTTTGCATACACCTTTAAACTAAGTATGTAAGTAAGTATGTGAGTATATGTTGATCTAGTTCATATGGTAGGTACCTAATGTTTGCGGGCCTGTGGACGGGGAGCTATGGGCTAGCTCGCCGTCCGTACGTCTCATGACGACAGGCCGTGTCGATGGCGCGTTCGTGTTCCACGCGCGCCTCAAAGAGAGTCAGCAATAAGGAAGGGGTCCGCAAGGGCCGAAGCCTGCCGGGGCTGCGGGACTATTCGAAAGAGATACCGTGGCCCTGGAACACAAAGGGCGATGAAGGAACATGGATGGGTTTTAGTCAGTAAAAGTCTGACACTCCCTCCTGCTCAGCCCAGAGCGGGAGAAGTCATTTGATGATTTCCCATCCGAAAAAAAAAAAAAAAAAAAAAAGGTACCTAATGTTTGGTGAGAGGGCTGTAGTGTTTGTAATTAAAAGCAATTGCTTCTGCGAACTCGTTTTGAAGGACATCTATATTTTCTATCAAGTTTAAGACTACAACCATGCTTGTAAAGCCTCGCAACCTGGCTAAGCCTCGTATCTTAACTAAGTACCTACGGTCTGTGAGCGTTGTAAAGGGGAAATAGTATAAGTGTATGGATAAAATCCGGAAGCATTGGCAGACCAGCAGCCAGATTACCTACATTCATTCATGAAGTTCGCTGGTTAGACCTGGTTGAGACTGGCGCAGAACTTGGTAGCATGGTAAAAAAGAGAGGACGTCTATCTATGCTCAGCATAGTGGGTGAAACAAGGCTGCCAGTGTGATGGGCAGAAGCCATGGCAACCAGCTGTCTACTGAAAAAGTTAGAGACACATACCACGAATATGGAGGTTCTGGCATTCCCTTAATTACAGGCATTCGCTAGCGGATCCATCAAAAGACACGCAGTTAATGTTCCGGGCAATTTGATATCATAAGACCTTCTACGTACTGTACCTACTTGTAAATCGTAGGGTGTGTACCAACGCAAGTGTGCTTTACTTAACAACTTAGCTTCCAATACGAGAATATATCATATTATAACATTTAGTAATATCTGGCGACACGCCTTTTCCGTTACACAATACTTACCTACTACCAATTCAACGTGTTACACATAATTATCGAAATTAGCCGGATTTTGCAAACATTACTTAACGTTATAATGGTCGAAGAAAATAAATCACTTGTCAGTGGATATTGCTAAATGGGCTCTAATTAACCAAATGATTAGACCTCTCGGGAAGTTGAATTAGTCTAAAATGAAAGTTTCAGTTATAATGGTTGTACTGTTAACTCATTTCCCGCGTGAAAATGTGTTATTAGGTTATTAACACCTACATAACTACTTTACTACTACTGATTTTACGGCAATCCACTGTTGGATGTACGTTATAGCATAGCATCTAATAGAAGGATTGGGCTATAATTCATCACGCTCGCCCATAGCGAGTCGGTAGGTGTCTTCGAATTTTTGGTTCTGGGACATGCCAGTTTTCTTTAGTTGTTTTCCTTCACCGTTTCAAGTCAGAATCTAGGGTTCAATACGGCACATTATGTTTACGTTATATGCTAAATAAGGTAATAGTGAGTTGATAGCAACATTACATACATTTATACTAACTATATTGTGTAGGTTTTAATCAGGAAACATTACAACTTTTCTGATTTCCTGCGTTACTTATTTCAATTTTGTGATGTAGGTGTACTACATTACCAATCCTAGTTTTAATCTCAATCTTAATGGTACCTACATGACCCAGTTTGGTGACAAAAAAAAAGTAATGTTGTTAGTAGTTAACCTTCAAAGATTCGGTTGAACAGATTTATCACAGGATCGAGGCAGAACTTGTGACATCCGTCTTACTATAGATATCCTTTTGAACGTGCTTTAGTTTTCAAGGTTAAATTGTTGATTTCGGCATATTGTTGTGTGTCATATTTTTTTGCCATCCTATCATCTGTTCCGCCTGGTTTAACTTCCAATTTAGCAAGATACACCAGAATACCAGTATTTCACATGGAGTGAATGTCCAGACTGCCTCCACAGCACAACCCAATAGTTTTCTGCCTAGTCTTCTTCTTTGTGTCTCTGGCAGGGCAGTATTTTAAATATTGCTGGTCAAGAACTGCTCCAGTTCACGGCGTTGTCGGTGGTAGCGCAAAGGTAACATAGGCTGTATGTTTTGGAGCCGGGTTCACAGTTCGATACACACACCCCGCTGCTGTTCCATTGAGTTCCACTTAACGAGGTTGGTTTATGCCTAGAGACTGAACTCTTTGAAGATGGTTCTTTATTATCAAAAGAGGTTAATAACGTAATTCTACTGATATTATCCTGTTGCCACTTCAAATAAATCTCTCGCTAATCTGGATCCGCGGAGGCCGTTCGTTCGGTTGTTAGAGCGAGCAGTGCTAACAATGGCGGAGTCCTTCACGGTGTCGGCGTGGTTTCAAAGGCTTTATTCAAACCATAAATCTCTATTATTCGCGCTATCTACTGAGGAAGTACCTACGAGAGCTTTTAATAGATCAATTGTCTGAGATGCAGGGTGTAGTTATTTTGAAATTGCTCAAGGTGATTCGATAGGTATGTTAGAATCGAAGAAGCTTAATTGTAACTTTGAATAATTTCATAAGCTTTTTCATTTGTCTGATATTGTGTAGTAGTTCTGCAGATTTCTGTTTTCATTGAGACATAATATGCTAGATAAGTTTAGAACACACAAAATTAGCAAGTTATTGACATAATTAAAAGTGAAATGACATTTTTGTGGCAACCATAGATTGAGAGAACAGGTAGCAGCTACTACCACTTATGTTTCCAGTTTAACAGTGAAGTAGTTTATGCTTCGGGGTTTCTTAAAATTTCGTCCACACCCTGTGTCTAAAGTATGTACGCACCAAGCCAACAGGGGGTAACTAAGGAAAATTACAGAGTGTTGCTGTTTGTTATTCTCGCCTGGCGCTGGAATGAGTCAACTTCGAGTAATTGTATCGTGTGGAGGTGGATAGTATGGTAAAATGACCTTGCTAAAAGTCCCTGAGTGATGTGTAGGTACTAAAGTAATTTGTGGCATGCTATTTGAATGTAATTGCGTCGGTTCATAGAGATCATCTGCCATGATTGTTAAACTTAACAAAATTGACCAACTTGGCTAAACTGCGTTACACACCGTCCGTCGTTTTTAAGGTTCCGTAGTCCTGACATGGAACCCTTATAGTTTCGTCCTTTCGTCATGTCCGTCTGTCTGTCTGTCCGAGGTTTTGCTAAGAGATCGTTAGTACTAGAAAGCTGTAATTTTGTAGGGGTGTGTATATCCATTACGCCGACAAAGAGGCGAAATAAAATTTTAGCTTCGGGTAGCTTCCCTACATATGAAGTGGGGATGAAGTTTTTTATCGTCGTCTACCTCATCGTGTGGGGTATCGTTGAATAGGTCTTCTAAAATGACTTGTTGTGCGTTGCTGTGATGATGGTTGCTAATACTACTTTTCGATTTAATGCTCCAATATTAAACTTTAAAGTGCAAATTTTTGTTGCAGTGGGGCGTTCCCCTCTAAAAGCTAAATTGAAAAAAATCTGGAAAAATTCATGATGATAGTGCATTTTATGAACTTTAAAGGAAAATTATAGCGGTTATGAAAACTTAATTAGTTTAGCAGTAATAGTCGTTGAACTAGGGTGTTGGATAAATTTGTACCAAATACAAAATCCTTAGAATTAATCGTTCTATATTGTGATAACGGGCTACTACGGAACCCTACACTGCGCGTGGCCCGACACGCATTGGCCGGTTTCTCATCTCATCTCATAGATCTTGCTTCATCACCACTATCATGACCTCGTCTCTATTGGTCTTAGTAATCTTGCCTTCTTAAAACGTATGTTTCCGACTTTCCGTATATTACCTCCAATATCTGCTACTGCCATTATTAATCTGTTGTTGCAAAAGCCATGCAATAATGGGGAGATATCGTGAATGCATAAAACTATTAAACCACATTAATAATGCATCCTTCGCGGTAAACCCGTTGCATATTAATAATATTGCAAGTCGGTCGCACCGACCTTAAATCGTAGTTTAGTTAACCGATGTTTAACGTAAATGTCCTAATTTAAGTAGAGTACTTGTATTACAATTCTTCGGTAGCTGTTAAGATATTGATACCTCGACCTAGGTAAAAGATAAACACGTTAACCCATTGGTTTCGGCTGTCATTTGTAGATGTTTTACAGCCGTTATAGGTAGTCAGTGGCCCGAAAGTCTGATAACCAGTCATAGTAAGGTATTGCGCAGTATTAACTGGGTTGTGGAGTTCAGATAGGCAGTCGCTCCATGTAGAATACTAGTATTAAGCTGCATCCGGTTAGACTGGAAGCAGCTAGCGGACTCCAACACAGTTGGGAAAATGCTAAGCAGATGATGTTGGTGATGACCTCTACCTAGGTAAACGATGAAGCATTTTAAAAAAGTAATTATTTTGTCAAATGCCACTGTTTAAAAAGCTGAGCCTAGAAAAAGCTGAACATGCGAGCTTAATGAATTAAGTAATGCGAACGAATGCGAACGCTCCGCGTAATTGTTATGCATTTGAGCGTGGGCTAATCTCAACAGAATGTATTACCAACAATTGAATTGTTGATTAAACAATGAATGAGAAGCAACTGATTGCTAGCACGAGCTGCAAGGTCTTTACTATTCGTGTCGGTAAGGCTTGCGGGTTACAATCGGTACCTTACCTAATTCTAATTCAACGCATTATCGAGCGATGCCGACTAAAGCTTCATTAGTCATTGTGTTCTCTAATTAAATTCATTAAATTATATTATATAAAGCTGAATTACCACTGACTCACTCACTGACTCATTGACATAATTGTTCTCCCAGATGGTGGATGGGGAGGTGGGTATTTTTTGACAGATTCGTAAACAAGTAACTCCCGCGAGTATGGGAAAAGTGCCAAACCTCCCCTTTTTGCTCCCCTTCCTCCCCCTCCCTATCGTATCTCGGAAACTAAGGGACCCGTATTTTTTGTTTTTTACGGGGTCGTATAGAGGAGGCTCGGAAAAGTAAAAACCAGTTTTCAAAGTTGTCCCCCTTTCTCCCCTTCTCCCCCCCTTTAGGAGGATCTCGGAAGTTACGAGACCTGGAACATTTTTTTTTTCAGATTTGTATAAAGGGGCTGATTGTTAGTCGAAATCATTTTTCAAAACTCCCCACTCTCCCCCCCTTCACCCCTCCCCCCATCGTATCTCCGAAACTACGACACGTAGCGGCATTTTGATTTTTGCCATACTTTATTATTGAGGAGCGTTGAAATTGGTATACCCTCCCCTCCCCAACCTCCCCTTTGCTCCCCTCCGCTTTCCGGTGGTAGGTAGGTCCTGAGTGGAGCGAACCTGCGAGACCCAGTGGAGCGAAGGGGGGAGGTGGCGAGCGAAGCGAGCCGGCGACCTCTGTAGCGTAACGAAGGTTGAGTTGTCCCCCTTTCCCCCCTTCTCCCCCCCTTTAGGCGGATCTCGGAAGTTAAGAGACTTGGAACATTTTTTTTTTCAGATTCGTATAGAGGAGGCTCGGAAAAGTAAAAACCACTTTTCAGAGTTGGCCCCCTTGCCCCCCTTCTCCCCCCCTTTAGGAGGATCTCGGAAGTTACGAGACCTGGAACATTTTTTTTTTCAGATTTGTATAAAGGGGCTGATTGTTAGTCGAAATCATTTTTCAAAACTCCCCACTCTCCCCCCCTTCACCCCTCCCCCCATCGTATCTCCGAAACTACGACACGTAGCGGCATTTTGATTTTTGCCATACTTTATTATTGAGGAGCGTTGAAATTGGTATACCCTCCCCTCCCCAACCTCCCCTTTGCTCCCCTCCGCTTTCCGGTGGTAGGTAGGTCCTGAGTGGAGCGAACCTGCGAGACCCAGTGGAGCGAAGGGGGGAGGTGGCGAGCGAAGCGAGCCGGCGACCTCTGTAGCGTAACGAAGGTTGAGTTGTCCCCCTTTCCCCCCTTCTCCCCCCCTTTAGGCGGATCTCGGAAGTTAAGAGACTTGGAACATTTTTTTTTTCAGATTCGTATAGAGGAGGCTCGGAAAAGTAAAAACCACTTTTCAGAGTTGGCCCCCTTGCCCCCCTTCTCCCCCCCCCCCCCTTCGGCGGATCTCGGAAGTTAAGAGACTTGGAACATTTTTTTTTCAGATTCGTAAGAAGGGGCAAAGAGTTGGTCAAAATCGTTTTCAAAACTCCCCCCCTCTCCCCCCATTCACCCCTCCCTCCATCGTATCTCGGAAACTAGGACACGTAGCAGCATTTAGATTTTTGCTATACTTTATTATTGAGGGGCGTTGAAATTTTATACCCTCCCCTCCCCTCCCCAACCTCCCCTAAAAGTCCTGAGTGGAGCGAACCTGCGAGACCGAGTGGAGCGAAGGGGGGAGGTGGCGAGCGAAGCGAGCCGGCGACCTCCGTAGCGTAACGAAGGTTGAGTGGGTGAAGCTCCCCTCCCCAACCTCCCCTAAAATTGAAAGGGCTGTAACTTCATAACGGTTAGAGATAGCTATCAGGTGTTTGAACAAATATTTTAGTAAGCGTCGAAACCTGTCCGGTGGTAGGTAGGTCCTGAGTGGAGCGAAGGGGGGAGGTGGCGAGCGAAGCGAGCCGGCGACCTCCTTAGCGTAACGATGGTTGAGTTGGTGAAGCGTAACTCAGCAAACTTTAGGGTAATGTTTTTTATGGGAAAAGGTCTCAGTTTTTAAATAAGGTTTTATTAGGGGTCCGTAGGGGTTTTCATACTGTTTTAGGGGTAATTCTAACGGATTTTCCAATTCATTTAGGGGTGCCTATAGATTCTCAAAATTTTATAAGGGTAAGTAATAATTCTCATAAACACCAAACACGCGAGCTGCGCGCAGCTCGCGCACCCAAGCAAACTAGTTATATTATATAAAGCTGAATTACCACTGACTCACTGACTCATTGACATAATTGTTCTCCCAGATGGTGGATGGGGAGGTGGGTATTTTTTGACAGATTCGTAAACAAGTAACTCCCGCGAGTATGGGAAAAGTGCCAAACCTCCCCTTTTTGCTCCCCTTCCTCCCCTTCCCTATCGTATCTCGGAAACTAAGGGACCCGTATTTTTTGTTTTTTACGGGATCGTATAGAGGAGGCTCGGAAAAGTAAAAACCAGTTTTCAAAGTTGTCCCCCTTTCTCCCCTTCTCCCCCCCTTTAGGCGGATCTCGGAAGTTAAGAGACTTGGAACATTTTTTTTTTCAGATTCGTAAGAAGGGGCAAACAGTTGGTCAAAATTATTTTTCAAAACTCCCCCCTCTCCCCCCATTCACCCCTCCCCCCATCGTATCTCGGAAACTAGGACACGTAGCGGCATTTTGATTTTTACTATATTTTATTATTGAGAGGCGTTGAAATTTTTATACCCTCCCCTCCTCTCCCCTCCCCAACCTCCCCTAAAAGTCCTGAGTGGAGCGAACCTGCGAGACCGAGTGGAGCGAAGGGGGGAGGTGGCGAGCGAAGCGAGCCGGCGACCTCCGTAGCGTAACGATGAGAGGCGTTGAAATTTTTATACCCTCCCCTCCTCTCCCCTCCCCAACCTCCCCTAAAATTTGAAAGGGCTGTTACTTCATAACGGTTAGAGGTAGCCATCAGGTGTTTGAACAAATATTATAGTAGGCGTCGAAACCTGTCCGGTGGTAGGTAGGTACTGAGCGGAGCGAACCTGCGAGACCGAGTGGAGCGAAGGGGGGAGGTGGCGAGCGAAGCGAGCCGCCAACCTCCGTAGCGTAACGAAGGTTGAGTGGGTGAAGCGTAACTCAGGGACGACGACAAGCAAACCTTAGAGTAATGTTTTTTTATACTTCTCAAATGTTTTAGGGGTTCTTAAGGGTTCTCATACTGATTTAGGGGTAATACTAACGGATTTTCCAATTCATTTAAGGATTCCTATGGATTCTCAAAATTTTATAAGGATAGGGAATACTTCTCAAAAACACGAAACCCGCGAGCTGCGCGCAGCTCGCGCACCCAAGAAAACTAGTTATATTATATAAAGCTGAATTACCACTGACTCACTGACTCATTGACATAATTGTTCTCCCAGATGGTGGATGGGGAGGTGGGTATTTTTTGACAGATTCGTAAACAAGTAACTCCCGTGAGTATGGGAAAAGTCCCAAACCTCCCCTTTTCGCCCCCCTTCCTCCCCCTCCCTATCGTATCTCGGAAACTAAGGTACCCGTTTTTTTTTTTTTTTACGGATTCGTATAGAGGAGGCTTAGAAAAGTAAAAACCAGTTTTCAAAAATGTCCCCCTTTCCCCCCTTCTCCCCCCCTTTAGGCGGATCTCGGAAGTTAAGAGACTTGGAACATTTTTTTTTTCAGATTCGTAAGAAGGGGCAATGCATTAGTCGAAATCATTTTTCAAAACTCCCCACTCTCCCCTCCTTCACCCCTCCCCCCATCGTATCTCAGAAACTAGAACACGTAGCGGAATTTTGATTTTTACTATACTTTATTATTGGGGGGCGTTGAAATTTTATACCCTCCCCTCCCCTCCCCAACCTCCCCTAAAAGTGCTGAGTGGATCGAACCTGCGAAACCGAGTGGAGCGAAGGGGGGAGGTGGCGAGCGAAGCGAGCCGGCGACCTCCATAGCGTAACGAAGGTTGAGCGGGTGAAGCTCCCCTCCCCAACCTCCCCTAATATTGAAAGGTCTGTAACTTCATAACGGTTAGAGATAGCCAACAGGTGTTTGAACAAATATTATAGTAGGCGTCGAAACCTGTCCGGTGGTAGGTAGGTCCTGAGCGGAGCGAACCTGCGAGACCGAGTGGAGCGAAGGGGGGAGGTGGCGACCGAAGTGAGCCGCCGACCTCCATAGCGTAACGAAGGTTGAGTGGGTGAAGCTCCCCTCCCCAACCTCCCCTAAAATTTAAAGGGCTGTAACTTCATAACGGTTAGCGGTAGCCATCAGGTGTTTGAACAAATATTATAGTAGGCGTCGAAACCTGTCCGGTGGTAGGTAGGTCCTGAGCGGAGCGAACCTGCGAGACCGAGTGGAGCGAAGGGGGGAGGTGGCGAGCGCAGCGAGCCGCCGACCTCCGTAGCGTAACGAAGGTTGAGTGGGTGAAGCGTAACTCAGGGACGACGACAAGCAAACCTTAGAGTAATGTTTTTTTATACTTCTCAAATGTTTTAGGGGTTCTTAAGGGTTCTCATATTGATTTAGGGGTAATTCTTACGGATTTTCCAATTCATTTAAGGATGCCTATGGATTCTCAAAATTTTATAAGGGTAAGGAATACTTCTCAAAAACACCAAACACGCGAGCTGAAGGTTGAGTGGATGAAGCGTAACTCAGGGACGACGACAAGCAAACTTTAGGATAATGTTTTTTTTATGGGGAAAGGACTGAGTTTTTAAATAAGGTTTTAGTTTTTATTAGAGGTTCGTAGGGGTTTTATAAGGGTAAGTAATACTTCTTAAAAACACCAAACACGCGAGCTGCGCGCAGCTCGCGCACCCAAGCAAACTAGTTATACTATATAAAGCTCGATTACCACTCACTGACTCACTGACTCATTGACATAATTGTTCTCCCAGATGGTGGATGGGGAGGTGGGTATTTTTTGACAGATTCGTAAACAAGTAACTCCCGCGAGTATGGAAAAAGTGCCAAACCTCCCCTTTTTGCTCCCCTTCCTCCCCCTTCCTATCGTATCTCGGAAACTGAGGGACCCGTATTTTTTTGTTTTTACGGGTTCGTATAGAGGAGGCTCGGAAAAGTAAAAACCAGTTTTCAAAGTTGTCCCCCTTTCTCCCCTTCTCCCCCCCTTTAGGCGGATCTCGGAAGTTAAGAGACTTGGAACATTTTTTTTTTCAGATTTGTGTAAAGGGGCTGATTGTTAGTCGAAATCATTTTTCAAAACTCCCCACTCTCCCCCCCTTCACCCCTCCCCCCATCGTATCTCGGAAACTAGGACACGTAGCGGAATTTTGATTTTTACTATACTTTATTATTGGGGGGCTGAAGCTCCCCTCCCCAACCTCCCCTATAATTGAAAAGGGCTGTAACTTAATAACGGTTAGAGATAACTATCAGGTGTTTGAACAAATATTATAATTAATTGTAATGTTTTTTATGAGAAAAGGTCTCAGTTTTTAAATAAGGTTTTATTAGGGGTCCGTAGGGGTTTTCATACTGTTTTAGGGGTAATTCTAACGGATTTTCCAATTCATTTAGGGGTACCTACAGATTCTCAAAATGTTATAAGGGTAAGTAATACTTCTCAAAATAAATAAGGTTTTAGATTTTATTAGGGGTTCGTAGGGGTTTTTAATACTGTTTTAGGGGTAATTCTAACGGATTTTCTAATTCATTTAAGGATGCCTATATATTCTCAAAATTTTCTAAGGGTAAGTAATACTTCTCAAAAACACCAAACACGCGAGCTGCGCGCAGCTCGCGCACCCAAGCAAACTAGTTACTACTTTATAAACGCGAAAGTTTAAGGATGTATGATGGCTGTTTGTAACTCTTTCACGCCAAAACTACTGAACGAATGTTTATGAAACTTTACAGTCATATAGCTTATATATAAAGACTTTATGTATAAAAATACATACGCGGGCGTTGCTGCATCCTTCAATTGAAGGCTCATGAAGCATTCCCTTTAGAATGAATGAAACAAATACTCATAGACGGAAAATTAATAGTTGATGTTGTATGTGCCTAGGTACGCGTAAAAGGACGTTTCAATTACCTTATTAAATAAAGATTAACTCTAATATTCGAGTACATTAATGTCACAATTAAGACTCATAAACACGTCTAGTTCCGTTCAATTCGCGATGGAATATGTTACAATTGTGGAAATCATTGCGCGCGCTGAACCGTACGGAAGACAGTGTTGCCACATGTAGGAAAACGACGATCGACAGTTTATGCACTGGCAATATCCTTCGGTGAAGGAAGTCGAGGAAATTTTTTTTAGGGTTCCGTAGTCCTGACTAGGAACCCTTATAGTTTCCGCCTGATATGTCCGCCTGTCTGTCTGTCTGTCTGTCCGAGGTTTTGCTAAGAGACCGTTAGTACTAGAAAGCTGTAATTTTGTAGAGGTGTGTATATCAAGAACGCCGACAAAGTGGTAAAATAAAATTTTGGAAAATATTTTTATTATAATATATTTACATATATTTTTTATATATTTTAGGGTAGCTCCCCTACATGTGAAGTGGGGATGATTTTTTTTTTCGTCGTCTACCCCATCGTGTGGGGTATCGTTGAATAGGTCTTTTAAAATGACTTAGGGATTGCTAATACTACTTATCGATTTAATGCTCCATTTACGAAATATTAAACTTTGAAGTGCAAATTTTTGTTCCAGTTGGGCGTCCTCTAAAAGCTAAACTGCTGGCTTGAAAAATCTGTAAAAAATCATTATGATAGTGCATTTCACGAACTTTAAAGGAAAACTATAGCGGTTAAGATAACTTTATTAGTTTAGCAGTAATAGTCGTTGAACTACGGTGTTGGATAATTTTGTACCAAATACAAAATCCTTAGAATAAATCCTATAAAGTGACTAAGATGAAGTGGTTGCTTGTTTATAACGGGTAAAAACTTGCATTGAAAAACAAAATCTAAAATATAACAGGCGGAACCCTACACTGCGCGTGGCCCGACACGCAGTTGGCCCATTTTTTTTAAAATTTGAATACGGCGATTAGAATCGGGGTGTTGATCGATTAGTTTTGTTTATAGATAGAGTTAAATTATTTTTTGAAGTCGCAGGTGTGTTTATTTAAATGCAGAATGTGAAACTATAAGGGTTCCTAGTCAGGACTACGGAACCCTAAAAAAAATTTCCTCGACTTCCTTCACCGAAGGATATTGCCAGTGCATAAACTGTCGATCGTCGTTTTCCTACATGGACGTTGAACGGTTTGTCAAAGTTTTTGTCTGAACAAACTGCACCCACATTTCAAAATATTATTATGTTCTGCCAAAGAAAAGTTAGTGTAAGTACTGACTTACACTAACTTTTCTTTGGCAGAACATAATAGCTGCGCTGCGCTGCTAGAGCTTAGTTACCAATTGTAATTAGTAAGGGTAGGTTTGCTCAATTGTTTGTTAACACCACAAAAACACTGTATTTTCGCATCAGATGCATTGAGACGAGAAGTTTATATTTTAGGAGGTGGTAAGCAGTCATGGACCCATGGGTAATGTAAATTATTTCTCTTTTTCTTGACTACGACAGCATAAAGTTAATAAAACTAAATTACTCAACAAATAAGACGTTTTAAACACAAAGAAAACAATAAACAACTGTTACATCTAAGTTTGCGTAATCCAATAATTAGTATGACGGTACAAAACAAAAGATAACGTAAACGCATCGGTTAACGTTACGCGAGAAGAAAGTCGTCGACCGCGTTACCTCGACGGATTTTCGGCGAAAGTTGAAAAACACAATAAAATGAAAAATAAACGAAATGCGGAATTTCGGTAATAGTGAGTAACGAATTGTCGTCGCTTGGGAACTATTGTTCTTGTGCTGTTTCCGTTCGCGAACAATATTGAGATTTGGTTAAAATTCACGGGATTTTTCTGTTGGCGTGTTACCTATATTTAATTAGTTGATTTTATTTGTGTAGGTACCTACTTACTTTTCAACCTTTTGTCAGAAAAACTTAAAATATAGCTGCCGAGAATTAAATGAATACACTTTTCTATTTATTTCTATCAAACATCAAAAGAATCAATTTTCTAAATTGCCCCATAACGATTTTATTACTGTCTAGACTACTTACTTTCTTCGTTTATAAATGTAATAAAATTATTCTATACATTTTCATCAAAACGTTTGCTTTCTTTTGCAACTTCATATTGGAAATAATTTGGTTTATTCGGTACGGTAGCATAAGAGATTTTCTTAAAAACTGCAATGGACTTTTTAAGGAACGCACTTAAAAACAAACCCAAAATTATACTTGCGATCATTCTGGAAAATAAATTCCAGCTTTACAATTTTGGGCTAAAGCATACCATCGCTATCCTATTAATAATTCCTAGCTTTTTACAAGTTTGTAGTTTGGACCGATTCCACCATACAGTAATTTTGATTTGTAATTTTAGGATTACTGCAACGCATAATCTCACTCTTTTTCTCTCTTTCTAATTTTCACCAACTAAGATCCCAGTATGGTGCTACAATAACAATGTGTCTCCCTTCAGAACTTAAATGAGGCAAATGACAGAGCAGTCCTGGACGCTACGTAGTGGTCGGACAAAATTTAAGACATCGATTCGTGATGAACAAGAAAAACAATGTTCCCGGATTCAGTAAATGTTCCGCAGATAGCGCGGCAGATGAAATAGTTATGTGATTAAGTGAAATTGTTCCGATCTGTGTAGAACGCGGAAGAGCCGCGGTCGACGTCCCCGCGGCATTCTCACGCCATGCCCACTCCCACACGGCACACGGCACGGGAACACTATATCTGTCACTGGCAGATAACGGAGGCAAACCCAGAAAAAGATGGCAGGATGATCTGGACTCATTTTTAAGGAATGTGCAATTAGAAAGATGGAAAGGAAGAAGAGTGGAATAAAGACGTTAACGACGTTAACAAAAATTCTTGTTAGCGTTTACAAGACATGCTATGGTTGTCCGTGTTTAAGTGGCAGTGGGCTATAATTTTAGGATGCAAATCATGTCAGACTGCAGCCGAAGAAAAACACTTTAGTTTACCAAGTCAGATCTCATCAGCTGTCAAAAGCAATCAGCATTTCTGTTTCGCCTCAAACCATTAAAATGCTATTATCAGTCATAATCCAACAATTGCAAATCCATTTCCCTACAAATCTATTCAAATCAGATGTTAATGCTAACTAAACTAGCACCGAATGCAAATCGTGTGTGCAATGAGAACCGTCGGCATCGGCCCACTGCGCTAGATGTTCGGCGCGCGAGTCGCACGCGACAGCGCATGGCCGATGTATTTACATTTTTACACCATAACTGGTTAATGAGCTTAGAAAGGACCCGTTTATTGGGAAATTCTGGCTATTTATGTACTGGACTAGAGGGAGCGCTTATGTAAGTGGCTGTTATAGCACCTTCTTCGGTAATAGGACTACTAAGTAATGTAGAAGTTGAAATTGATGGTGGTTTGAGTCTTTTAAGCCTGGTTTTTTAACCAAAGTTTGAATACAATTTGTAAATAGCCAAACTTTTTGAGCCTAATTTGTTTTCTTTAATGATAGGTATTGGTTAAAGCAAAAAGCAAGTGCCTGAACCAGAAACGCAGCCGGTGCTCTTGCGCTCAAAAGACAAAGCGTACTATCTTTAGTGCTAACAACAGCTGTGCTCATTTAGATCACATTTATTTTCTAACTATTACCTTTACAACATCACAACAACTCTTTTATTAATTAAATTCTATTGACTTCGTTTTTAATTAGAGCGTTAACAAAGGCATCGTATCTAATCTCCGTTGGTGTTTTTTTAATTGAAACCCAAACAACAATACACAGCCTTATATAACTTGTTAATTATAGCAGATCAAAGGTGGAATCAACCTTAACGAGTGATCAAACCCCGATTAAATCACGCCTAATTAGTTACAATAGCCGTATCGTTTCCGGATTTCTCTAGTTTAGCATATTGGGCGGCCCAATCTATGGGTGACAACTTTCTTAATGTGAGAAAGTGATGGGCGTTAACGACAGGTTAGTATGGTGACACCTGCCCACATTGTTGTGAAGTTCAACATTCTTGGGTTACGTCAGGTTCAGTAAAAGTGTCGGATTTGCCCTTACAAGGTATCCGGAGATCAATGAGACATGGTTATGTCGGCTACTTGACGCGTGTTGACAAAGACATGGTCGGTGATACTCTCTGTTACAATGCTAGAATAACATTCGAAGTCAAAGTGGAACCGGAACCAAAACAAAAATCAGAATGAATTTTGTGTTCTTATTATAACTGCATTGGAAAATGGTCTCTTGGTCGCCAAATTCATACACACACTATACTACATACCTATCATAGATGCATCAATTTTTTTTTTTCAAATTTTAATCTGTAATAATTTTGCGTGGCAGGGCGGGGTAAAGATCATCATAATCTGCCTATTCCAACTATGTTGGGGTCACCTTCCAGTCTTCCGGATGCAGCTAAATACCAGTATTTTACATGGAGCGAGTGGCCTATCTGACCATATTGGGCCGAACGACCCTTCCACAACCCAGTGTGTATTAGGTAAGACGGTGAGTTGTGGTGACGAGTGGTTGTCAGACTGTCGGGCCACTGACTGCCAGTAACGACGGGGTAATGATAACGATGCAATAGGCATGACGACAGTATCAAAAAATTGCAAATCTATATAGTCCGTCACTTAGAGTATTGGAAATTAATGGACACGTATTTTTTGTTTTTGTAAATCAATGAATATTGACAAAAGATAAAACGCATCAAAACTCGGGAGTGGGGGCTCGTGACGTCAGAACTAGTTAAAAATTATACCTAGGCGTGACGTATTGAGAATTTTAAAAGCGTCATATCTTTGTCAATTTTGGTGAACATAACAAAAGAAAAAACACGTGTCAAATATTTTTTGATAATCTAACTGACGGACTAATTAGATTTTTCTTGTCGTCTCGCCTATTAGGGCTACCGCACACGATAGACAAGACTGTCTTTAGACAGACAATTACCCTACTAGTGCGAGCGAGAATACTATAGTCTGTCTCGCTCGGGTAATTGTCTGTCTAATGACAGTCTTGTCTATAGTGTGCGGTACCCCTTAGTATTTAATCGGCTTCGCGGTACATGCTACACTTCACAATCAGACTAACTATAGTTTTCTACTAATTTCCGCTAATCCTTTTGTCCTACGTATGTTAAATGTAATGTAGTATCATTATTATGTCAGATTAAAAAAAAAAAAAAAAGAAAAAGTAATAAGTTTCATCTTCCAAAATACTCTTACAAAATACTGCTTTCAGATAGCATTAAGCAACGAGAGGGTTAAAGAGAATCTGCAGTCGCGTTTTCTACCAGTAAGGGTTATTGCAGACAAGCGGCACGTTGCCAACTGCAGATAAACTGCAGCGGTCGCCACCTGTCGACTGCTGCCGTCGTAACACGCACAGTTTATTGATCAACTCTCCGGACTGCCTCGTTGGTCTCCTGGGATCGATTCCCAGGTCGGGGGAAATGATATTAGGTTTTTCCAATACGAATTTATCAGTTCTAGCCACGGAGTCCGGAATTGTGCTCAGTTCATAGCAATAGGCTCGTCCCCTATTAATAATAATAATACAATTTATTTTTCGCCCACAAAGTACAGTTACAATATAGAGGTGTTACAAATATTGACGGTACAAAGGTTTGTGGGAGTCTGGAGTTCAAACTAGGATACCCTGTGCTATGGACTCCTGGCACCCCTGGCCGGGATTGGGATTATGTCAATTTTAGTAGGACTATTTAAAAGAATTACAAGAAATGTAATGAAATAAAATCAAAAAAATAAAAATAAAATTGCGTGTGTGTGTTTGTGTGTGAAGTGTGAGTGTGAAGTGGGAGGTCTGGTGTCGTATGTGGTGCGGTGTTGCGTGTGTGTATGTGTGTGTGAGAGAGAATAAGATAGTGTAATGTGTGTGTACATATAAAGATGGATGTGTATACAAATGTGTGCGTGAGGGGGTGGCAGTATGTAGTTATGAGAAACGCTAGACTAGGATAATATAGTAAACAGTTTTTCAGTTTCTTCATAATCAAGTTCTAAAAGCCACTGTGTCAGCTTCTTTTTACATTCTACCCTAGACAGATTAACAATTTCAAGAATCTTATTAATTTTATTAAACAGTCTGCTTGATCTGAAATTGTAGAAATGATTGGCAAAAGAGGTATTTACCGGAGTTGTTTCACAGCCTTCATAGAATCGCCTAGTATTTAATTTCTGTTTAGCCGTAGAAACGTGTATAGAGGAATGTTTTTTTTATAACCGCAGTATATAAAGTTGCCTGATTGT
The DNA here is from genome assembly GCA_963853795.1 of Xestia rhomboidea. NCBI lineage: Eukaryota > Metazoa > Arthropoda > Insecta > Lepidoptera > Noctuidae > Xestia > Xestia rhomboidea. Next base: position 3,334,779 of record OY970780.1, read on the forward strand.
TATAGTATATTTTATTACGAGGGACTAAACGAAGCCATAATATACCAGAGGTGGTTTGAATCCCGAGCTTGCGAGGGAGTCAATGAAACCGAGGGTATATTAAGTTGGCGTTTAGTCTCGAGGTGCAAACTGTACTTTTCACTTTGAGTGCGAGAAAAATAGTCAATTTAGTACAAAAACATTAATTATTCCTCCAGTCCATAGAACTTTCGTAAGTTTTTAGGTAAATCTTCAAAAAGATTATCTATTATGTCTCTTGCTCTTTGCTCGATGTCAATCTCTTCACTGTCACTGGACATTCTTAATAAATTTATATAAAACCGAACAAATTTACACTCGACTAAAATTCCGAAATCTTCGCGGTGAGTTTTTCTTCTAAACCAGTCACAGATTAAGAATTTAAAATGCATGGCGCCACCTTCCTTGCGGAAAAACCACGGAACTAAAGCTCTCAACATTTTCGCAATGATGATGATCCACACTCCACAGATAATAGTAGGTAGTATATTACCTGGCTGTTTGAGTTTGTCTATGCCACATGAAGGAAACTTAAAAAACGAATTACTTTTTACTCCCTAGGCATTAGTCCCTAGGGAGTAAAAAGTAATTGTGTGCGGACTAAAGTGGTCACTTTAGTCCCGCTTCGTAGGGCTATATTGGCGTACTTTTAGAGCATGAGCAGTGAAAATACCTTTGCTTCGTCGTAAGGGTTGTTGTAGCGCATAAACGTGGTTTGAAGAGAGCAACTTTTAGAAGTTGTTTTATTACATGTTACTTAGACATATATACATAAGTGGGTGCTCTATAATGGTATGTGCACCTCGACATACTTCTGGAGATATCTAATCGTAACATTCTGTGAGGTCGGCTATTCTTGTGTGGTCGCGTTCGATTCCGGAATCTGAGTGCGAAAGTGGAGCTTGCGCCCGCCGCGGCCGCGTCTTTATTAATAGGAAATGCCGATGCATTGGAGATTATAAGCAGCGGCTACTCTTCCGCGTTGAAAGCAAATGGTAATAATTGTGAGAGTTTTCATTGAATTAAACTTCGCAATTATTGATTGAGTTAGTACTGTCAACATGCTGCCCAAAATGTCTTTAGTGTCAATATAAATTATTAATCAATTGATTGGTGTGGTTTTAAATTATTTTTTAGTTAATAAACCTACTATTTTTATTGTTTTTTTTTGAAGGTGTTGACTTGATTGTTGGTTCGAAAGTTTTGCAGTGTTGGTGATTGTTAGCTGTCACAGAATACCTTTAGCGGAAATCTTGTAGTGTCGCAAGAGAAAAGCAAAGATCGCCATCATGTCCAATACTCTCGTCTTACAAGGAGACTTTCTATTTGATAACTACTAATAAGAAATTGTTATTTGCCATCATCATAACGACAATGAGCGAAATCGACTCTTTTATTTTATTTACGAATCTAAAGAAACCCATTAACTCTCAGACAATTTAATATTTATATAATGTTAATGCGATAAAATATACATTTTACAAGATTTGAAAATATACGGACTAAATGCTTTGAGAAAGTATTTGCCTATACCTACCAAAATAAATTTGGGATTTTGCAGAATATAAGGAAAATGTAGAAAGTCAATTGAATTTGCTTGATATTGAGTTATTAGCTTGCTAGGGTTGTAATTGTATAGAAATACCTACTTAATGGCAGAAAGGACATAGAAAAAACCTGCCCCAAGTGTACAAAAATAAAAGTATATAACAAATCGTTATAAGTCATAAAAAGAGTTAAGAATTTGGATAACAGGTTTTGAAAAGAACTTATAATAAAAAGTATTTACTCGAATTTACTCCTCAACGTTGGCATACAATATTAACAAAGAACAGAACAGGGGGCGTAAAATGGCTGCTTTATCAGATTCTGTTAAAGCAGCTATTTTATGCCCCCAGGGAAAACGCATACGGCTATGAACGTACTGTGTAACCGTTTCTTCTTTTGTGTCACCCTAAAAATATTTTCTCGTTCAGTAAGTATTTTTATTTTGTTTTTCTGTTGTGGCACCTAGCTCTGTTATCAGTAAGTACCAAGTGTTCAGGAAATAAGAATTAGAAGATTTTTTATGTATCCTTTCTTTACCAACTGAGACTCAAACGTGTTTAACATTTTCCAAGTTGGCCGCGGTTGTGGCTCATACCCAACGTGCGTGCTGTCGCATGTTGCATAGCCAGCTTTACGCCCTTGAACTGAGAGAGAAAGTAACCTGTCGTCGGCTGATGAATGTGTCTGCTTTCGGACATTATAACATCTCACTTATATACCAGGCGTCTTGCTTCCCGTATCAATACAAATTATACATAGGAATAGCTCAGACCGTGGTAAAAATTAGAAGAAATCAAAATTACGGTATTTTCTATTTAAATGCACCTCATACTGATGGATGACATAGGTAGCAGGGGCTGATTTTCCCAATTGTCAGATACTTATACTTATCCGAAGAATAATTTTGTTAGTTTCTTTTAAAAAAACAAGTACTTAGGTCAAACGTCAATTTAATACAAACGACGTGATGAGGCTCAGTGAAATCATGCAGAACTTTAGGAAGTTCGCTGTCAGTTTGTTAGTGTTTCGCGATTTCCTAAAAGATTTTGCAGACCTCACCTTTACTAACTTTAATAACTTAGAATTTAGCCTCTATCTGCCTATTTTCACCAAAACTAAACGATACCTAATCGCATGTCTGTGGTTGCATCGGTTGTATTTTATGGGGGCTTTGAGACAGACTTTACTATGGATTGGAGACTTGTAAGTATTTGAGTAAAGCGGTTTTTGTAAGGTACTCTATAATATTATTTACGCAACTAAATCATTGAAAGTTGTCCGAAGTTTATGGAGTATCGACGTACTTACAGCGAGAAACGTGAACGTTAGTTCAACATCCACGGAGTTAGTTGTAGGAAAATACTTGCACTTGCGAAAACGCATTTATTTAATTTTAATTTGGTGTATATGTATATAAATATTTGAAAAAATCATAATTGGTTACATAATTAAACCTTAAAATTAATAACAAAAAAATATTTTAAACTTACCTTATTAAAACAACGTCACTTCAATTCCAATTAAAACCTCCTTTATAGTTTGTACACTTGAATAATCCCAAATAAAAAAAAATAATTAAAAAAACTATTCAAAATCCGAACCGGTTCGTTGACTGAATCACATTTTTCTAAATACAAAAATGGTTCAACATGACACTCCGTTAACTTAACTTGAGAGAATGAGAAAGGTTTAAGTTAAGTGTAAGTAGCGTGTTATCACCCCGACCGGCGCGCGCACACTGACTCCAAGTCGCCGTAACTTGAGTGCAACTTGACTATCACTCGCCAGGGCCGCATTCGTTAACTTATCATTAATGCGTGAATCAGAGCTTTGAGAAGTTCTTCATAAAATTAGTTTCTTGACTTGCGAGCTATTATTAGTTCGCACAGAATTAATGAATGGTTTTATGTGTGTAATTTATCGCGCTCTACACTTCTGACCAACTTTTAGCGGTGCTGAACTAAGTGAAATTTTTCCCTTTTTGTAAAATATTATTTTGTTGACAGGTTATGTATGATCTTTAGTGATGCCAAAACAGGTATCCTGATAAAGGATAAGGCCAGCTAGTGAAAGTTTTATGGAAATATTATATGATGTTTTTTGTCAATGGAATGTTTAGATTACATAAAACGTTTGTTATGGTAGTAGTTTCCGGAACTATTCACAGGGCCCTCTTATATGTTATTTTTTTAACTATTCCGATGATCTGACAGCAGGTGTGTCGCCCATCCAAACAAGCAGTTCTTTACCGCCAATGATTAAGTTATTGTAGTGGAAAATGTGCATTTATTGTAGGTTTGTATTTATTTCTGTATGTGGCATCTCTCTCAAAAGCTTCTAGGTCGTCATGCCAGCGTTTTCTAGGCCCCGTTCGGCCAGAAAGCGCGCCACTGCGAGACGCTTATGGTTCATCTCTGTCCCGATACATTCTGTCAACATGACTCGCACAGACCTACTGCAGTCTAGCAGACTTACTGCCAACATCGGTAAATCCTACCCGTTTCTTGAAACCTTTTAGGCTAGTTTTGTATGAATAAGAGAGCCAAATTCTAATTTTCAGCGAATGTCTGGGTTAACTAAAACAGTTGTCACTGAAACGCACTGTCCATCACTTTGTTGCAACTTGTCAACCGCTGTTGCAGTCCACCCCTGTGTTCCCGCGCCTACAAGTTACATTTTTTACGTCAATTTATTTGATGTCGGTTAAGTTTTTGTGTTTCCTGCACAAGGGACCTCGCCGCCTGCCTCCCGGGTGATAGCTTCACAATAATCACAATCTACGCTCGCTCAGGTAGCCGACACATTTGTTTTAAGATATGGACGCAATCAATTTACATGTTTAATTAGGTTCAAGCTAATATTTTATGTGTTTCAGCAGGCCTTAACGCATACCGTGCGTCAAAGGAGTTCACTGGAAAAATAAGTCTAGTCTACTGTCATGCCACGCGTAGCACGTTTTTTTACCAATAAATAAACTAGGAGATACTCTGTAGAATGTCTTCATCCAAGGGGTGACAACGGGACTCTATTACGCAGGCTCCGCTTTCCAGACGCAGCAGTCCGACTCGCACTTGACTGGTTTTTTCCATATCAGCCCTTTCTTTTCTAGTACCATTTTAAGGGGTGTGAACACAAAAATGCGAAATCAACCTAACATAACATAACACCTGTAATACCTGAAGGGTTAGGCAGAGCGAGGTGTACCCAATAGTACACTACCATTTCGCCAAATAAAAATAAGTAAAATTACGAAATCAAATACAAGTAGGTAAATGATATTCGTTAAGTCGGAAGTGAAAATTCTCGCATCTTTTTATCATTGATCTTCTCCTTTATTTGTTTTGTTGTCGAAGTGCAAAAAATCCTAATAATAGATTCAACACGATTAATTAAGAGGAGCTCGTGGCTAAATAATAACAGCTGCTCGGGTCGATCTTTAGGGTAAAGCCGTGCTTGCCTAGGTTGGTCTGTGTGGTTGGTAGTTGTTATATACTACAAGATAAATATAATGTTATTATGAAGTGAATCCCATTGTCTAAATTAATATTATGTAACGAACATTAAATATTTACATATCCTGACGTAATTATATACATAATATATACTCTATTCTTCTTTTTTAGGGTTCCGTAGTCGTGACAAGGAACCCTTATAGTTTCGTCATGTCCGTCTGTCTGTCCGAGGTTTTGCTAAAAGACCGTTAGTACTAGAAAGCTGTAATTTTGTAGAGGTATGTATATCAATAACGCCGACAAAGTGGTAAAATAAAATTTTAGAAAATATTTTTTTTAGGGTAGCTACACCCCTACATGTGAAGTGGGAATGAATTTTGGTTTCGTCGTCTACCCCATCGTGTGGGGTATCGTTGAATAGGCCTTTTAAAATGATTTAGGGGTTGCTAATACTACTTTTTGATTTAATGTTCCACTTACGAAGTATTAAACTTTAAAGTGCAAATTTTTGTTCCAGTATCGTCCCCCCCCTCCCTCTCTAAAAGCTAAACTGCTGGCTTGAAAAATCTAGAAAAAATCTTGAGGATAGTGCATTTTATGAACTTTCAAGCAAAACTATAGTGGTTAGGATAACTTTATAAGTTTAGCAGTAATAGTCGTTGAACTTGGGTGGTGGATAATTTTGTACCAAATACAATATTCTTAGAATAAATCCTATAAAGTGACTTAGGCGAAGTACTTGCTTGCTTATAACGGGTGAAAACTTGCATTGAAAAACAAAATCTAAAATATAACGGGCAACTAAGGAACCCTACACTGCGCGTGGCCCGACACGCACTTGGCCGGTTTTTTTATTTCTTTTTTCTGTTCTTTTTCTTTTTTTCTACATACCGAGTTTCCTCCGTTCCTCGGAAAGCAAGGTAAGCAGTTGGTCCCTTCTGTCATTTGTTGATCCGTTTTACTTAGTACTAAAAAGGTCGTGGAGGTCCGATAGGCAGTCGGTCCATGTAAAATACTGGTATTCAGCTGCATCCGGAAAACGTCCACGAAGTAGACACAATAGTTAAACAATGGCGTCTCGACCGAATTGGTCATTTGACAGATCATGATTTATACTGGAAGCCGACTCCAACATAGTTAGGAAAAGCCTTTGGACTTTGTCTGAATAAAAAGAATTTTATTTTTATTTAAGCAGATGGTGATGACCACGACTAATTAAACATTCCAAGATGTGTATGTGAAGACTCAAAAAGAAAGTTTTCTATCTCCTGATTCATCAGGCATTTGATGAATGTGTCGGCGAGAATTATAAAACAAAAAAAAATATTTGTGATAAAAAGTAAAAGTGTGAAAATGTCATAACTTTCTTATCATTGATTTTTCATTGATGCAAATTGAGTTACAGACGTTGTGTGGCGGCATCGTTAGCGTCACTTGCGCAGACTATCGACACCAAAATCGATATCCAATATAAGAAAACCCACTTTACAGGACATTAGTGATAAGAACATCATAATGACTGTGTTTCCCGAAAGGGCTTGCAGGTAAATCCATAACTGGGCCCAAATAATTTGATAAGACGTACCGGCGCGTCGATACGAAAAAAGAATCTTCTTTTTTCGTATCGACGCGACGGTTCGTCTCACAGAGAAATGTCTCACGTCGATACAGAGAATCTCAATAAAACTTTTCCCGAAATGAGGATCGACACCAGATGACCCCAAATATATCAAAACCATTAAGCATTTGAGTAGAGAAAAATGGTGTAACTAATACGAGTAGCTGCGATTACTCAGAATAATCTTCATTCTTTTAACAAAGTCAACTTTGCAAGTTTGTTAACTGATTTGTCGGCAAGAAAACTAGTGTAACTTCTGTGAATTCCTGTATCGTGGAGCCTTAGCCGGTGAAAATGTGACGCAACGCACTTAGCTCCTTCGAGAGTATGGTTTTCTTAACAATTTGTACTTATGTACGTACAGCCGGGCCGACAGATCCGTGAAAGTCATGGGTAGAACATTCTATATTCACTTTGTCGTCGGTACAGCTATTATTAGATAAAGGGAACCTTAACGAGTTGGAACTGAAGTTTAAGGGATTAGGTTTTTTGTTTTACTCTTTTCAAAAGTACACATTGACACGAGTCGACAGTACGATGTCTGACCTTCTAGTTTCGCTAGCTAATTACATTTGACCTCGGACTGCCTCGTTGGTCTAGCGGTCGCAAGCGCTACTGAGCATGAGGTCGGGGTTCGGTTCCTGGGTCGGGCAAAGTGCTATTGGCTTGGGAATTTGGTAGCAGCTACCGAGTCTGGTCCCTATTACATGGGACTTAAACATAACTAGAGAAATATGGGTGAATTTGTTAGGTACACCTTTGCCTAATGAACTAAATATTTGTAGTAAGAATTTTAGCAGGCGCTGTTCTGGGTGTTATACGGATTGATCTAAAGTCCTGAAATACAGACCGTCTGAATGACCATCATAACAGCCTTCTCTCTTTGTGAAGCCTTATCAATTAGAAATAAGTCGTGTTCGGTTTCACTGTTATTAAAATCATGGAAAAAAGTAGATGTATATTATTCGCCAATTTTTTTTACGGTGTATATGTATATATAATATAATATATAATATCGCTGGACATTAACACACACCGCCATTTAGTGCCACACTAAGCAACGAGGCTTGTGTCGTGGACACCAGATAGTTGATATACTACATAGATACTTTTTGTTTGTAAATACATACTTATTATACACTAGCTGACCCGCATCCTTTTTTTGCAACATTTTTCATTGATGCTCTGCTTCTATTGACTGTAGCGTGATGTTATATAAACGTTGTTGTTCGTTGTTGCCTTCTCCGATAAATGGGCTATACAACACTATTAGATACTTTCAACTCGAACCAGTAGTTCCTGAAATTAGCGTGTTCAACCAACCAAACAAACACTTAATTTAATTTCTTTGAAATATTTGCATTAATCGCTAAAATATTTTGTTTTTCGAAATAAGGGCTTCCCTCGCCAGCCTCCTCAGCCTTACGTTATCATCCTTAGACACTTGATGACAGTCATACTCCAGCTAGGTCGAAAGTTCACATCAAGGTGCATAAAATGAGCCCAAAAACGATATAGAAGCTGTAAACTCTTGATGACCTCTTGCAACTGCCTTCCGTCTCCATCGTTAGACCTTCGATGTAAATCATACTCTAGCTAAGTTTAAAGTTCTCATCAAGGTACATGAAAGGAGCCCAAACACGATATAGTTTTTGCAAACTGTTGCGGACCTCTTGCAACTGACTTTTGTTTATACCGTCAGACCTTCGATAACAGTCCAGGCAGGTCTTAAAGTCTAGCTGTAAATATAATCTACGTAAACTGCGTATGGATTATTGATTATTGCGAATAGCACAGCACAGTTCATGCACGTCAAGAACACGTGAATTTATCAGGCTTCTGATGTTCGCTATACTACTTTTTGGAGAAATCATCCTCATCATCATACTCCTGCCATTATCCCAATTTATTTGGGGTCGGCGCAGCATTATTGTATTTATTCTTCCATACTTCTTTATTACTTTTTGGAAAAAAAAACACGAAAAAAATAAGAAATATAGAAATGCAAACAATTTAAATGCAAAAAGAATTATAGGAAATCTCACAGCATCAAAATAAAAAAAAAAAACAAACACAAAAAGTGAAAATAACGTTGGGGGGGGGGGGGTTTTGTACCTGCAACCCCGTAGTTTCACAGAGCGGTCATGAAACCGCTAGGCTATTTACTTCGTTGATATAAGCTACAAATAGCCGTTCTCATGTACTTACGTCATGACTGAAACGTCAAACATCTGAAGTATACGGACATAATGCAAAATTGCCTACCCCCTTGAGGAAGTGGCGTGATAATATATACCCTAAATATTGAAGAAACCTTCAAAGAAATCTATGCAGTAGTTTTGAAGTGATGCGCGCACAAACATTTCGTACCAACTACTTATACCGAAGCAAGCTGATTTTCTTGAGTTCCGCTATTTTGTGCGTATTCACCTCAAAAATCAAGTTTCAAGAAAACTGAGAAATAATATTTACCTGTATTAGATATGAAGTATATGTAGCAACTTTAAAAGGTTACACTTCATTGGTTTTGATTGTATAGGTGTTTGAAGTTTATTAATTTTAAACAAAAAACCCTCTTTTTTGCGCCTCTGGATGAGATTTAAAAAAAATGCTAAAACAGGTATTTCTTTATTTTTATTAATAAGTATTTATTCTGAAAACAAAAAACCCTCTTTTTTGCGCCTCTGGATGAGATTTACAAAAAATGCTAAAACAGGTATTTCTTTATTTTTATTAATAAGTATTTATTCTGAGTTTCATGATTATAGAACAATCTAAAAAAAAAAAATCATACAAACTTTACCCCCCCTTTTCACCCCCTTTTTCCAAAAAAATCCAAAATTTCTATAGCCTAAATGTTATTCTGAATTTATTTAAATAGATTTGTGAACATTTCAACAATATCGGTTCAGTAGTTTTTACGTGATGCGCGGTCAAACAAACAAACAAACAAACAAAAATTTTAAAAATGGTTTTAATATGTTCAGTTACTTATTTTAAGTCACCCTGGTCGGTTTTTTTTTAATCTTCAATGTACAGATTTTTTGGTCTCAACGATTTTATTATATGTATAAATATAGATATAAACATCCATGACTCGAAACAAATGTCCATGCTCATCACACAAACATTTGCTCGTACCGGGATTCGAACCCGGGACCGAACATAAGGCAGCCTCACTACCGCTGCGCCATTCGGGTCGTCAATCAAGAGATAATGTCCACATTTTTTTGCAGAAGTTTTCTCGTTTTATAACCCAGGATGTAATATGAATATTTTATCTTACTTTCTTAGGTCAATAGTTTACGTAGCGTCTCCGGTGCCAGTAGATTGTTGAATCCTTTTAGCAATAGGTATAATGTTGACTGCATTTCTACAATACTCTATGTTAAGTAGCTAAGTATTCGCATACCCAAGGTTAATATTGTCCCCAGCGAAAAATATCTTTAAGGTAGCAATAGAACGATAGTTGGAATAAGATATCGCAATTTGATTAATAGACAAAGTAATGGGAATTTGTTTTAATCATAATCAGCCTAAAATATTCCCCAGTTCTGTCTTTCTAATATGTTGACAAGATGATTGCAGCTTCAATTATTTTCAACTATATTCAAATCACCAAGTCTACTTGTCAAGGCGCTTGCGGAAGTTTCAAACTACACCAACCACTTTGCCATTTTGATTGCTGCAGAATTAATGAAATAATTTGCTTATTCTCACACTGAGAGGACAAGACGTGGAGGTCACTATCACACGATACGTCACGGCATTGACCGCCACTCTCAAGTTTGTGAGGAAAGTTGAGTTCATCTCATTTGCATTGAGACGTGAATCTGATTAGCAATGTGAGACTCACATTAAGTTAATCGTTTAGTGTAAGGCGATCTAATTGCTTTCATTTGATTCGTCACTTTAAGCGATGAATGTAGCACACCATACTTAAGGTGGATGCTCCAGGATAGCCCGCGAAATTCAAATTTTCTTACGTTTTTTGCAATTTGCAGGCCAGTGTTAGGTTGTATGTGGATTGATTTGAATTTCGCGGGCTGGTTGGCATCCACCTTAACCATTTCCTTTTTGCATCCATGTGCCCTTCTTCATCCGATTTTTTTTGGGATCGGCGAAGCCTGTCTTTTCTTCCATACTTCTCTATTACTCGTCATCTCATGAGTCACAGACTTCACACAGTCTCCATCGTTTCTTTGATCTTCCTCTACTCTTATAGCCATACACATTCATACTCAAAACTTTCCTCACGATATTTTCTTGATTAAAACTATCATATTTTACCAATATGCTAATCCTACCTGGAAATATGATAAAAGATACAATTTAAACATCAATCGGTTAAAAGTTTTAGAGGTTGTATGATGTGGTCGAAATTGTTATAAGTTTCCAGGATAAACAGGCTCTATGGCTATATGTGTTTAAACTGTTGTGAAGATCATCATAAGATCATGATGAGCCGATCAGCCGGCCGGCTTCCAGTCTATCCGGATGGTCTATGCGGAGCTGTATTGTATGTAGCTCAACTGGGTAATACGACACTCCGGTCACCCTTTCGTGAGAGTAGATGGCGCTAATATAACGTAAACAGAGCAATCAGTGGCAAACTATCCGCGATACTACACATTTTGTAGTTCCTGCTCTGAAGCGTGACGACCAGAACAACCCACCACTCGGCCCTCGGAAGAGAAATGTGATATTATTAAGTGTGTTGTAAGATTATTGACTATGTTCTCCGGCTCGTCGGTCCGTTGGGCGGCTGTTGGCCACTTATGAGTAAACACATGGGCTCTCCACTTTCTTCGACACGCCTTCGTTGCGTAACCCCGCGCGCGCGCGCGTGACGTCAGCAGCCAAGAAGCTTCAATGAAAGAATGGAGAACACATTCTATGTCGTTGAGATTTTCGATCTATCGGTCATCTGTGTCGTGTCCGGTTTGAAGCAACATTTATTTATTTATAAGCTGATCGATAAGTATGAAGGTAAACTGGGTTTTATTTTAGCTTTTCGATTTTACACACAACAATAACGATCCACATCTAGGCATGAACCTGAGCACCAAAGGCCCATGTGGAAAGCTTGTGTCCACCATTAGTATTTAATGCACTGTTGTCTATCGCACTCTCTGCGCAGAGACGAGTGGAGTGTTAAAAATCTTATAGTTCGCTTCTATTAGGGCAGGAATATAGGTGTGGTCTAATGAAGGTGATAATTATCACATTGATTAAAATGAGTGCCCTGCATGCTCCCGTATCTTAGTAAAGTAAGGTGGGCGCCAGGTAACCCGCGAAATATTCTTACATTTTTTGTCTGCAATTTGCAGGTCAGTGACAGGCTGTGTGTTAAACAAAATATGATTCGCGACTATAACACGTATGTATTTACGGAATTATTATCATTACAATCATCAATACAATCCTCCGAGGTCATTTAATCCTATTATATATTTCATGAAAAAGTTATTCATTGGTATATGAACTTAAAGGCATTATTACTGGCTACCTGCCTTTGGAAAAAGTTGCAACCAAATGTCCAGAAGGTGTCACTGTTTCATCACCCTTTTTTTATTTTTATTTTTTTTCGGATGGGAAATCATCAAATGACTCCTCCCGCTCTGGGCGGAGCAGGAGGGAGTGTCAGACTTTTACTGACTAAAACCCATCCATGTTCCTTCATCGCCCTTTGTGTTCCGGGGCCACGGTATCTCTTTCGAATAGTCCCGCAGCCCCGGCAGGCTTCGGCCCTTGCGGACCCCTTCACTGTAATGTTGCTGACTCTCTTTGAGGCGCGCGTGGAACACGAACGCGCCGTCCACACGGGCTGTCGTCATGAGACGTACGGACGGCGAGCTAGCCCATAGATCCCCGTCCACAGGCCCACTGTTTATCACCATGACGTATGTATTTACCTTTTTAGGACATTCATGAGGTGTCTGCGTTGTTCGTTATTGACAGGCTAGGCAAGTATGGTCTGTGTGTTATAGTGTGATGTCGCATTAACTTACGTTTTATATCTGTTTGTGATGGAGCCGACAAAACCACATGTCAACTGAACGCGTACGAAAGTCGTCAAAATACAGGCGAGTTTGGTGTAAAGGCTCTATAACGCGTTAAGGTGTTCTGTCGTGACAGCCTCGTTGATGATGATGATGATGTTTAATTGATTAAATTCAGTGGTCGTTGAAGAGAAATTTTGTATTGTAATCTTTGATGGGTGGGTCGTCCGGGACGTTTTTAGGGTTGAGCTGGACGGCCAGTCCCAACGGAGACTAGTCATCGACGCAAGAGATAGTGCTCAAGAAAAATGGCGACCAAATTTAGGGGAGGCTTGCCGTTGGTGCTGGAGATATCACAATACACAAGTGTGTGCTCGCTGAATCTATTTAGAGCACAAGTGACTATACTACTAGACTACTAGACTATATTCTTCAACTTTATATTGTTGTTAATTCGAATCACGATTGAATTCGTTCTTACGTCAATAGGGTGGTTGGTAGTGTGGTTCAATCTGCTATTAACAGGAAACTGGAAATCCTGAAGCGTAAGTTTTACCAAATCAAGTCGACCTTGCTGTTGTATCCATGGAGTTTCTAAAGTAGCTTCTTGTCAATTCAAATGTGCCTGTAACGGGTCTATTTAAAATAGATGGTCAGACTTTAAATGTCACTTACGGGATATCTTCCGTGATTATTGTTTATTTTGAGCTCCCGATATTTCGACGCTGTTGCAAGCACCATGCTCGCGGGTTAACTGGAGAATGCGGGTGGATGGAAAAAAATATTAGGAGCAAACAAATCTGTCTACCCTCTTTCTTTGTCTTTTGCTACGCACACTACTGGAACTCGACACTAGTCACGGCAAAACACACTCACAGTATCACCAGGTTTTGTGGAGTCTCTGTTATGATGCCAGCTGCTACTTTTAAGCATGCTCAAAACTGGATTCCACGTACTTGACAATTTGAAGCCATCCTCTTAATTGAAATTTCTGTGTTTCCTTATTTCAATTGCTTCTCTTGTCAGCCTTGGTTACTTGCCAAGGCTGACAAGACAAGCAATGTTTGTCCGTTGACAAAATACGTGATTTGTGAAATTCGATCCGGTGATTGGGCCCTGTATCAATAATCAGAGAAGATATCCCGTAAGTGACATTTTAAGTTTAGTTATGAACCGTGACAGCTTAAAACACTGTTTTAATGCTCAGAGTTTTAGTTTTTTGCATGTTATGTCCTCCATCATTATATTACAAGTACCTCTGCTAATGGCTAATTTCTTCTCCAAGTCCATCGTAAAAATCCCCTCTCCTCGTCTTCTAAGGTAGCTACTTGTCTCAACGGCGTGTACTTTCTTGCCCGGGGGCATGAAAGCCTCGGTCACACCTGCCATAATAATGCGTGACGCAACATTGATACGTTTGTAACTGCTATGTAATGTAACTAAGTACTTACTGCGCCGGTAGTAGGCGTAGTCATTACTATCGGCAGCTACTTGGATTACCTTCTATAGATGCGATGGAGACAGACGAAGGGTTTCGTGAAGAAGTAACTTTAATAACACTTTTCTAACCAATTCAGAAGTATTTTGAAGAAATTCATAATGCCTGCATTGCTTCACATGCTTGAAAAATTTGGTCTGCTCGACATCGTAAAGGCGAGGCGGTTGTATACTCTCGCCGAGACACTTCGAAGCAGGGCGAGTTCGAGAGTGTACAAACAAAGTAGCGCTCATCTAGCGTCGGTGTTCCTCGCTTGCTGTCCATCCTTTGTCGCTTTACTAAGACTACGAACTCTACGAATACAGACTCGTGTCTAGATTTTTGTTTCTTACTTAGTTAAAAATAAATAATCTGGTTTTTAGCTTAGGATTAATGGGTTTTATTGCAGGTAAACTTTTATGGTAACTAATCACCTAAGTATTCAAGTAGCTACATCGTTATCCTCAGCAATCAAGTCTCTGTTTGTTAGGTTTGATGAGGCATTCACACCCATCTTAACCAGAAGTAGCAGTAGGTACCTGCAGCTCAATTTCTGCCGTTCTGAGCAGTCTGTAGGAAAACACAAAAAAATGTAGATGTTTCTCATGTTATTTATTACAAACTATAGCTGGTGCCCGCGGCTTCGCCCGCCCGCAAATTATATACTACCTTCCTCTTGAATCACTCTATCTATTAAAAAAACCCGCATCAAAATCCGTTGCGTAGTTTTAAAGATTTAAGCATACATAGGGATATAGGGACAGAGAAAGCGACTTTGTTTTATACTATGTAGTGATTTAACTGAGAGATTGTGCCTCGAAGAGTACGTTAAGCCGTTGGTCCCGGCTGTCAATTGTAGATCTTTGACAATCGTTACAGGTAGTCAGTGGCCCGAAAGTCTGACAACCAGTCTTACCAAGGGGTGTCGTATCACCCAGTACTTAATTGGGTTGTGGAGGTCAGATAGGCAGACGCTCCATTTAAAATACTGGTACTTACTTAATGGTAACTTAACCTTACTGGTAATTTTGTGGTATTCCATGTAAGTATTTACTGGTATTCACCCGCATCCGGTTAGAATGGAAGCCGACCCCAACATAATTGGGAAAAGGCTAGGCAGATGATGATTTAATTTAACTGGAGCACCACAAAATTGATTGTGCAAAGAATCGAGTTTAGGTACCTTTCACACAAATAAATGACTTCATAACAATTATATAAATAATTGATTTGCCGTATAGGTGTTAGTACCTACCTACTAATTAGAAGTAGAAAGTACGAAAGGGTATCAAAATACTTGTGAGCCGAACCCATAACCCTGCCCTCTCCCCCCCTGATTGGTTCCCCTCCCCCTCTATGATCGAGTAGGATGGTGAAGTTTGAAACCGGTCAAGTGAGAGTGGTGCAGACGATTGACTAATTGCTTTCTGTAAATAACTTTAAGTGTTTGTAGTGCAGTTGGTAAATAACGCTAAGTACTGTTTTTTGTCTAGGCTAGGTTTACCTGGGTACCTATGTATTACAAAACGTGTTATAAGATGTTTAGCAGAAAGCAGTAATTAGCATCTTCCATGTCTACTGATTCACACGTTACGAAAATACCAACTGTTACTGTACAAATGTTGGTCTCCTACATTTGACTTATCTATACATAATATACTTGAA
Source organism: Xestia rhomboidea (assembly GCA_963853795.1). Taxonomy (NCBI): domain Eukaryota; kingdom Metazoa; phylum Arthropoda; class Insecta; order Lepidoptera; family Noctuidae; genus Xestia; species Xestia rhomboidea. The sequence continues at coordinate 3,350,559 of OY970780.1, forward strand.
ATAATTTCAGCCTGTCATCAATTTTCCTAACCAATGTAGTTTCAAACCTAGGTTTCATCTTCATTTACATAAACACTTCATCTTAGCGTGTCGACGAGAGTCCATATTTAGTCGGCCCAGGCGACGAGTTTGGCACTTCCAGTAGCGTCCATCAGCGCCTGTGATGTGCAAACAACAGGATGGCCAGGATACAATATCAAGTATCCCATCGTTTGTGGAACAACACCACATTATTGCGTTAAGCTTCTCAAGCTAAACTTGGCAGATAAAGATGCGAGGAACTAATTCTATCAGTACCTCCTGCCCAAGGGCTGGCTTTTACCTTGGTCAGAGGATAAGTGTTGCCATACAACGTGGCAACGCCGCCAGTCTCTTGGGCACATTACCAGCTGACAGCGTTGAGGAGGAGTTTTTCGATGCCCTTTTATAGTTTGTTGTTAGTTTATTTATTTTAGTTTATTAAATAGTTTTAAAATAATTGTGTTTTAGTTAGTTTTACCGTTTCAAGTTATACCCTACAACAGTGCAGCATGACATGACATTGCCTGTGGAAACTGTAGCCACGCACTATAAGTACATGCAGCACAATATTGTATGACTTGTACAAGTAATGACATTAGGTAGTTGTTGACGTTTGTGGATGCGATCAGCGTCGCCTTGGCGGGTCAAAGTATGTTCTGCGTTAGGTGTTCTGCTGGTAATTTGGTGTAAACTGAGATGTGATCATATTCGAACCTAGGTCCTTGACACGCTCCACCTTTGAGCGCGTGCGCGGTGCACCACTTTCGCAATCTAGTGAAGAACATCCGACATTTGCGCAAAACGCGTGAGATTTTGTGAACTCGATAATTGGCACAGAAACTTACTTGGTATCAATTTTACTTTTGTACCAGTTGATACGAGTACCACCGAGCCCAATCAACTGGGCACAATCCAGAAATTGCATTTTTTTTTGTTTTTAAATTACATATTTACGGTTTTCAGACTTTTCCCTTTATATGTGCTGTAAGACATTGCTTTTTGCCAAATTTCGTGATTCTAGGACAACGGGAACTACCATATAGGTTTTCGACCCAAAACCTATAGGGCGGACAGACGGACAGACAGACGGACAGATGGACAAGAAAGTGATCTTATAAGGGTTCCATTTTTTCCTTTTGAGGTACGGAACCCTAACAAATAACACTTACCTAAACAATACCACTTTGGCTGACCAGGGAAACGAACCCAGGACTTCGTGCTCAGCTGTCGCGTAAAGAAACCACTAGACAAATGGAGCAGTCTTTTGTACATTCTTTCATCAAATGCCTGCGATGTTATTAAGCACGAACGATGTTATGAAGGACCCGCAGGTCTTCTGGATGCACGCTTAACTGTTGGATCGAATAGAACTATACTTACTTACGTTGTGTGTATGAAAGTGTGGAGTCCTGGAATCGCTCCCTGGATCAGGCAGTAAATTGAGTTTTTTCATTACTTAACATTAGTTCCAAACACGACAAGGCTGACAGAGGGAAATTTTGGGTTCGTTTCTCGGAGTCTACAACGTTTAACGGGTTGGCTTCATTATTATGATGGAAAATAACACAGATACCCGTAACGTAAACATCACACCTGTAGTCCTCGAAAGTTTAGGCAGACGTTATAATATTAATAACACTAAAGTTTCGTCATTGATGTTTTAATAGTCACTGGATTTGTGCCCGGTTGATGGCTATAGGCTCACCCGCTGTTGCCATTAACCGAGCACAAATCAGACTCAGTGGCAGCTACCTGCCGAGTAATTCCTGATGAAAAAACCCAATATCACTTTGCCCGACTTGGAAAGCGAACCCAGGAGCCTTGGCAAGCAGTTGCGCTTGCAGCCATTAGCCGAACGAGGCAGTATGGTGGAAATGCACAGGCAACGTTACTTCCGCTACAAACTACCTAAACTAGTGCGGTATTAGGATGCAGCGCGCACTGGTCGTAATTGTCGCGGCGAGTGTCAACAATCAACATGTCGTAACGTATTACGTGAGGTTCACACTGGTCGCCATAACATCGTCGTCGGCGGACGAATTCTGATCACGCGCTGTTCGGCGTCAACTAAACACTCGCTTAGGTACCTGAAAAAGACTGATTGTCAGTTAGTCTATGGCTCGCAAGCGGTTCGGCGATGAGTATTGGGTTCAATTCTCAAATCTGGGGAAGTGTTAGTGGGGAGTCGGGAACAGTCACGAAGTCTGAATTTGTGCCCGGTTGATGGCAACAGGATCGCCCCCTTTTACATGGACTTATAAACATAAATGACCAAATGTGGGTGTACTATTAGGTAGGTACACCTCTGCCTAACTCGTCGGGTATTATGGTCGTAATGTTATGTTATGTTACATTTATTTACGGCTCTACGAAGGTACTTGAAATCTAAGAATCTACAAATATTCGGCCGTCTCTGGCTGGATAGTACGACGATATTTTTCCGGTATCCGGCCTAATTCACAAAGGAAGGTAGCCAAAATATGGGCGACAAGATATTCTAAATAATGTCGCTCGTTCCTTTATTTTTGTGGCTGAACGTGAAGATTGTGAAGGAGTAGCCGTCGGTGCGGCGGTCCCGATGGTTCGAGTGGAGAAATCTTTAGCACCTATCTTCCACTGTTTGAGATTTCTCATTTCAGTACACAGGGTAGTGCCCTCTGGTGACCTTAATATGATTTTACAATATTTTGGTAACTGCCATCTATTGCCGAATATAGAAACGAAAATAAAGTAACCTGCTGTTGCAACAAAATTACGTGAATCGGTAAATAATAATAAATGCCTAGTGTGAGGATTTATTAAGCGTATTTTATTTATGTCAAGCTTGAATTTCTATGATCTTTTTAGTATTTCAGAAGCAAAACTTTGTTTTATTGGCATTGTTTAAGTGCGTGCCATCTATCGTCGAATAGCAGAACTATTTTATAATTAGTGAACTCAGGTTCCTGTTGCTTCATGACAAAAATAACAGATGGCGCTGACATCAATTTATCAGTTGAGCGTGAACCTCGGTAGATGACAGCAAGTAACACGACTTTCTTTTGTTTTTAGAATAACCACCATGGAACTATTATGTACTAAGAATTCTGCTAGCACTTTGGAAATTACCATTAGGTACTGATGTGCATGTAATGTATGCATGCTGCATGTGACAGGTGCAGGTTAAGAATCATATTCGTAGGTATTATTTCCAACTTTATTCCCATTTATATTTTTATTGTAGGTACTAACATAGTGTAAAAGATTTATGTTACTAACTTCTTTTATACCGTTTAGTTACTGGTCTGAGAATAAACATTTTTCTTATTTACTGATTTTTACAAGATGATGAGAGATGAGATGAGATGATGTTTTAAAAATTCTTATGTGTAACTCAACGTACATACGTGGCCGTGCATCAAACTTTTGAAAGTGCAGTAGGTACAGCTCTTTGTAAAGGTGCTTGCTGGGGAAGTGCTACCACCACAACCTATGCCATGAAACATTTCATTATCTCTAGGACGGAAACTCATAAGCTACTGGTACAGCTGTATTGCAGATCATACAGCACAGAGGAGAAATACTTAAAATGTGTAGAGCCTACTACCTAACGTTATTGTCATGCTGATACTGCGCAAACGACATTCATGTTCATGTTTGAACGTAGTAGCTACCTTAGAGCGTTCTAGATCACAACACCTCATGCAAATAGTAAGCGGCTACTTAGGACCGCCATTTCTCGAATTTGCATCGTATGCATTGCGCAAACGTTTTTAGCACAAATGTTATCAATCTAAGATAATTTAGTAACTGTTATATATTATGATATATCGCCGTCTCCAAATTAAACGCAAGTCAATTGTTACGATTGGATGTAGATAACTAATTCAACCAATCGCACCGCTCGACTTGTGTTTATTTTTGCAGCCTCGAATAGTTATGTTTCAGAAACTAGACTGTGGTGCCAGGGGATGTTACTTTTGCTCCAAGAATTGTGTCTGTAAAATAAAACAAACATTACAAACTTGTATTATTTATTACCAACACCTTACCCTCGCCGCGTCTCCCGTACGCCCGTACGCACCTCCCGAGCAGTGTCCGTGTTTCTTACAGCAGTAGATACCTACTCGTCACTTCCCTGTTGGCTGTGACGTCATAATGGCGGAGTCGTGTCCGGCGTCCCGGCGGACCGCGCCCTCCGCGGGAGTGCGCTGCGCTAGGGCTGCCACGACTCCAATACTGCAAATAGCAATGATGATTAAAAAAATAAAGAAATTAAGAAAATGAATGATTCTTGTCAAAAATAAGATGAACAAAAACTTACCTAGTCTTCTTAAGCCTTCCTGAAGAATTTCCCACTTTCCTTATGTTTGACGGCGGTGTTTGTAATAGTCCAAACGGCTGTAGTGAGAAGACACAACATTTTCATTCTTACGAATTTCGTAACATCTAGGTTGTTGTAGTAATTTCTGATCTGTTCTTTTTACGTGCGCTTAGAGCATTATCAGCACACAGAAGATTTGTACAGCAACGTTGCAGACGTTACTAGCGATGAAAATTGCGATCCAAAAGCGTACCGTAGGTATAGCCAATAGGTACCATCGAGTTCGGCGGGATGATTCCGTAAAGACTATGACACACTTAGGTACTATAATTTTGTCAATCGAATAACATTTAATATTGTTGTACCTATTCAAGTTGCTGAGAAACCAAAGATCAATCTTCCAAAAACCAATCTTTAAAAGATTATGTTATGAAGTAATAGGATAGAATAGGATTGCGAATTGTGATACAGGATTCTCGTACCTATGCAATTAGAATGAGGATTGCATGTCCGTGTGAAGAAGCAATAAGGCAATAGTTATTTGTTATACAAGAGTGCAAAGTTGCTTTTTAACCGCGTGCTCAATTTTGATAACCGAGCAAGCGAAGGATTCTAAAATTGAGTCACGAGCGCAGCGAGTGATTCAAAAATTAGAATCCTGAGCGTTAGCGAGGGAATCAAAAGAGCACGAGGTGAAAAATCTTTGCACTCGAGTGCAACACGTAACTTTTCATCCCACCTCAGCGAGGAAATTACTAAATGCAAAAAAAAAAAACATTAACAATCACAAGATACTTTTATTTCAGTTTAGGTGTTAACTACTACATTATGGTAGGTAAGTATTACAGAATAATCTTTAAATTATAACAAATAATACTTTGGTACACTTAAGAAAAATTTAAAGTAACGTTGCTACAGTTAGTTAAGTTGAGTGTAATATTTATTTATTTATTTATTAAAACTTTATGCACAAGTAAAAACTGTACAAAGGCGGACTTAATGCCTTGGGCATTTTCTACCTATTTTTTTTTTAATTTTTTAAATATCGTACTGTTTCAAATCCTTCTCGCGTGATTGTTGAGGGAGAAAGCTCATTTGCGCATTATTAACAGTTTCAGTCAATTCTGTTGGCGTCAAATAAACTTCTTCGTCGCCAAAACCACTTATTTTACGTTTTTCACTTGTTTTTAACCTAACTAAGGTGTTAACAATTGACCTGACAAGAAAATGGCGCGCGCAAAGCAAATTATAAAAGTACACCAAGAAGGTTCCGAGTCTGAGTTTTTAACAAATTAATAAAGGTTGTACCTATGATAAATTCGGCACCATGGCGGTAGAAGTAAATAGGTTTAATGATGTTTTGAATTCACAAACTTAGTGCACACGATGTTCTAAATTCAATTTACTTTATCCTCTAGAGGATAAAAACGACTTTTGCACTCAGATATCGAAGAGCAAAAATACTCTTTCCGAGATGGGGGGATGAAAATCTATTTTATGTCAAGCGACTGGTGTGGTATTCATTCCGTACTTATTTCAAAGCATTAGAACTATTGCATTATGATTTTAATACTTGAGTCATCAAAGTTATCAAGCTAGGTCATCATCATCATTCTCCTGCCCTTACCCCAATTCATTCGAGGTGCATATCATGTTGCACAAAGTCCACCTGTCGTTTCTTTGGTCTTCCTGTACTCTTCTAGCCATCCACATTCATCCTCAAAATTTTCCTCATGATATTTTCATAACTAGCCAATGCGGTCATAGTACATTATGATATAAGTGCGGTAAGTTGAAAATTACAGCCGAGGCGATATTGCTAGCCCGAGACGTAGGCGAGGGCTACAAGAAAGCAGAGGCTGTAATTATCAAAGCGCACGAATGTCATACGACGTTTTATAACATATTTGCGAGGAAATAAATAAAACTCGGACTTTCCTAAACGAATAAATCTTTAATCACTTTTATAGCAATTATAAAAATTTGAACAATTTGTAAAATTGATTATTACGTTGCCAGTTAACATTTTTAATGTTGTCAAGTTATTATTAGTTACAATTTCACCAGTCTCTCTCTCACTCTCTTGAGTGAAAGTAGGAGAAACGAGACCACAGAGTTCTGCAGTCGGTGGCGGCGACGGAGGCGGCTGCGGCGGCGGCGACGATGGTGGAATGTACGCGTGTGTGCTCGTAGATGGTCGAGAGTCAATACTTGGCTCCAAATTTATATTCCTTGTAATGCGGGAGCTAATTTCTTCTTTATTCATCGAGTCATCTATGTAGCCCTCGGCTACACTGTTCGACCGGCACCCTCCGTGGCGTTTTAGTGTCAATAAGTTCGCACCTGAATCGGCGAGCAATGTAGCCGAGGACCTTCTGAAACTGTGCCCTGTGTATTCATGTGGATCATCCAAATTTAAGAAAGTGGCAATTTGTTTCGGCATTGCTCCAAATTTATTTATACCAATGGGTTGGCTAGTGCATTTTCCATTTTGAAAAAATCTATTAGACATCGCTTTTGTTGAACGAAGCGCTTCGTATTTCTTCACGATGTCGTGAAAAGGCCCCTGTATTGTGAACGATCTTGGAATTTTATTTTTTGTGTTTTTGACCTGGACAAGAAGAACCCGCCCATGGTTCTCGACATCATTAGTTGTAATGTTTGCCAACTCTTGACGACTACATGCACCATTAATACCAAATATTAATACAACCAGGAAAGACATACAAACAGCGTACAAAACACCTATATTGTAAAGAAATACAAAAGTGAAAGAAATTAATAACAATAATTTAGTTTCAACTGAACTTTGTTGCCAAATATAGGCAATCCGGAGCTTCTTAGAAGAACTTCTTGACATTGTCAGCCGAAAATACTTTCGACTTTTTACTCACATGGCCACTTGAGCGTCTTTTTAGAAATGCCAGCAAGTTGGAGTATGACTTGATATCAATATCATGTTTTGTTTTCACAGTGCTTTTTAGCATTGAATAGTAGCACCACAATGAGCTTGACTTGCGGTGAAGGAAACCAGCATGCCTGAGAGATTTTCTCGACAGTATGTTAAAGCCAAGTCAGAGGCCCATGGGCGACATAAAAACTCTGACACCAGGTTAGACACTAACCACACGATAAGTAGTAGTAGTAATGAGCTTGACTTATATTTTTGAGAAAGTTCCATGAAATAGGCTAAAAACACACTTTCTGAAAATGAATTTGCATCTTTGCTTGTTTTCCATAAGATGAAATTTTGATACGCTTGTAAGTATCTTTTGGTCGATTTTTCGGGCAAGAGGCTTAGAGTAGCCTTTTTCGCTGCCTCCGAGACTTGGCACTGGCGGTGTCAAATTCATAAATGCATCATTACTTGACGACATTTTCAAATAAAAACAATACAGCGAAAAGAAAAAGCGCGCGGAATAATTTTTACTTGTTCACAAATTAGCGATGCGCTTTTTTTTGAGGCAAAGACACAAAAAACAGCCAGTATTACTAATAAAGTAAATTCATATTTTTGTGCTTTTGTTACAGATAAATGGTTGTAATTTATTGTCAAAATTAATTAAATTAAAGAATTAATGGTTTATTTATTATATTTCATCTCCCAAAGTTAATTTTATTCATAAAATGTTGACCACTTTTCTGACATAAAAACTCTTTGCTAAGATTTAAAAAAGTACCGTTCGGTTTAGACGGAGCATCTTGATAAACCATTGCATTTTACTTTACAGCACAAGTACGTAATGAGATACATTACGATATTGAAATTGGTGAAATAAGAGACCCTTTACGAGCAAATGTGTTATAAATACTATTATTATGAAAACGGAAGCGCGCACCCTAAAGATGATAGCGTAATGAATGCCCCTGAGATTAGGACGTTTCATTTGCGTCTCAGCGGCGTACAGCGTACACTGTCGTTCAACTTATAGCTACACGGAAATTTCATTAGCCGCTGTGTCGTTCCAGTGATCTGACTTGTTGTGTCTCTGTTTATAAATATTTTATAGCTGGTGCAAATACGAAACACATGGTGTACATACGAACGATTTTTGAGCCAAAAGGCCACAACACACACACACACACAACACAACACACATAACATAACACTACACGCTACGCTACGCTATAACATTTTGCTTTTTCTTTTGCGACAAGTGCAGTTATTAACCATTTAAAAACCTTTAAAATATAATACAAGGTGAAACCATAATTTTGTTTTTCCATTTTATAATCGTTGTCGTTACGTCACGATTTCAGCCTACATTTCGTCTTTAACCTCTCATCTGGCATAGATTCTCACCTTATTGTATCAGTCGTTTCTCTAGCAGAGTTCATACACACCAGCAAGTAATTTGTCACGTTACTTCACTATAATCTTTTGCACCGATACCTCCATCTGACGTAGAAGATAGTTCCTCTTTTCAGCGATGCGGCACCATGTGGAAACTTTTTATTTTTTTATTATTGTGTTTTCATGTAATTATTGCCCTGTTAGGCAGGCATGCGGCAGAAATGGACAGCCCATTCCCACTTTAACTTAGCGGCTTTTAAGCAAGGTCAGATATCTGAGATTTGGAGCGCAGTGTGGTGTGGTGTGCGAATGTGGTGTGTGCCAAACTAGCCACTTTGTAGAGCCCTGACACAGTAAACGTCGCGGCTGATCTCGTAGAAGATGACGGGGCGAGCTGAAAATAACCAACGATTAGTGGTCAACATTGGCCCTGGATCGAAAGATTTGGAAGTAACGGCGAGAGGCCTTTGCCCAGCAGTGGAATGACGCAGGCTAACAGTAACATGATTGCCCGGAACGAGTCCCAATAAATACTTTTTCTTAGTCCCTCGGGCACATACAGCTCCACGAGCTAGTCGTGTCTGCGTCGTGACGCGTGACGTCACACAATTATCACCGTGCTGTCACCGGCCGTTGTTTTAGCGCCTCTCCGTGATGTTTGTCTGCCGCCCTGTAAGGCGAGCAACGGTAAGCTGCGCCGCTTCTCTTCTATATCTACTACCTGTTCCACGTCTGTCTGTCTGAAAATATTTAGTAAAAACCGGCCAAGTGCGTGTCGGGCCACGCGCAGTGTAGGGTTCCGTAGTAGCCCGTTATATTTTAGATTTATTTTTTCTATGCAAGTCTTCACCCATTATAAACAAGCAACTACTTCATCTTAGTCACTTTATAGGATTTATTCTAAGGATTTTGTATTTGGTGCAAAATTATCCAACACTCTAGTTCAACGACTATTACTGCTAAACTAATAAAGTTATCTTAACCACTATAGTTTTCCTTTAAAGTTCATGAAATGCACTATCATCATAATTTTTTCAAAATTTTTTAAGCCAGCAGCTTTTAGAGGGGCGGGGGGGACACCCTACTGGAACAAAAATTTGCACTTTCAAGTTTAATATTTCGTAAATGGAGCATTAAATTGAAAAGTAGTATTAGCAACCCCTAAATCATTTTAAAAGACCTATTCAACGATACCCCACACGATGGGGTAGACGACGAAAAACAAATTCATCCCCACTTCACATGTAGGGGAGCTACACTAAAAAAAATATTTTCCAAAATTTTATTTTACCACTTTGTCGGCGTTATTGATATACATACTTCTACAAAATTACAGCTTTCTAGTACTAACGGTCTGTTAGCAAAAACTCGGAGAGACAGACAGAAAGACGGACATGGCGAAACTATAAGGGTTCCTTCCAGGACTACGGAACCCTACAAATCGTAGTGCATATTGTCAATACTTTAATAACATAACCTATACTTGCTTGATATTTCTTTCATCCGCTCATCTGTTGCATTAGGCTGATTTTGCAAGTTGTCTTACTATCGACTCATTTTGTTTACTGACATTCCGTAATATCTGAGTGATATTCTGCAAGAATATTATGTACTGTTTTACTGATTATGCGTCACTGTTAAAATGACAGGGATGCGGTGCGGAGATGTTTAAAGCGGAGAGGAGAGGAGATGTGCTACGCGGCACGCTGCTCACAGCAGTTCGATCACATCACACAGCTCACTGCACGCCGCTCACCGCAGTTCGATCACAGCACACAGCTCACCGCACGCCGCGCGCCGCTCACCGCTCACGCTCACGCCCCTTTTTTTTTTTTTTTTTTTTTAGGATGGGAAATCATCAAATGACTTCTCCCGCTCTGGGCGGAGCAGGAGGGAGTGTCAGACTTTTACTGACTAAAACCCATCCATGTTCCTTCCTCGCCCTTTGTGTTCCGGGGCCACGGTATCTCTTTCGAATAGTCCCGCAGCCCCGGCAGGCTTCGGCCCTTGCGGACCCCTTCAGTGTTGCTGACTCTCTTTGAGGCGCGCGTGGAACACGAACGCGCCGTCGACACGGCCTGTCGTCATGAGACGGACGGATGGCGAGCTAGCCCATAGCTCCCCGTCCACAGGCCCGCGCCTACGGTGGCCGGAAGCCACCACGTGGCCCCCGACGCCCGGGGCGTCTCCCGCGGCGGCCGGGACGTTAGGATCTCTCCCTGTCCTGTTCCGCCACCTCCTTCGCTAGCATGACTGCTTCGCAGAAGGAGGTGACGGCGTCCCATTCCGTCTCGCTCCGGACCATGGATTGAACCAAAGCCGGGAGCGAGAGGTCGCCGCCGCCAATCGCCGCTACGATGACACGGCGGTGCTCCGCCCAAGCAGGGCACACCTCCACCGTGTGCTCCACCGTGTCCTCCGGTCGATCCTCACAATGGTGACACCCGGGCGTTTCCTCCCGCCCGATTCGGTGCAGGAACTTACCGAAACAACGCTCACGCCCCTCAAGTCTCTTCTCGTGTCCACTGACCGAAGGCCCGGGGTCTACCAAAGCAGAGACGAGCGGAGCGGAGAGGAGAAAGTGCGGAGTGTGCGGAAATCCAGCAATCCTGTGATTGGTTGAAGTTTACACTTCTCCTCTCCTCTCCTCTCTACTCAACCGTTTCCACTAAATCTAAGCGGAGACAAGAACTGTAAATAACTAAATACCATTGGTGGTTTACAATTCATCACTCTTTTTGTCTCGTGTTCGTTTTGATGGAGTCCGGCCCTGACTTTCATTACTGTTGCTGTGTTGGGTTGCGGCCGCTGACGGGTCTGTCAAACATTTAATGATTTTTAGGTATTGTAGAAATAGGTACGGTCAGGTAGGTAAGGTAGCCGCCAGAGCAAAAATAACTGAGAAAAGATCGTGTAAATCTTGCTCGTCAGATAACACAAGCAGATACATAGAGAAAAGCTAGTCGATTCTTATCATTGGACACGTAATTGTGACAATTGGAAAATCCCTTCCCTCTCTTCCGTGATTTATTTCATTTACTTGTTGTAAGAGCGGGCACTTCGCCCCGATATTAAAGGCAATGCCCATGTTTGCGAGTTCGTCGTGACGACATGGCGACGTGAGTTTGTCGTTCTCATTTTCAGGTTAGAGGTAGGTACTGAAACGTTTCAATATTCAAAATGAAACTATTTTATGAAAGTCATCATTCAACGTTATCCCTTGATCTGTCCACGAGGTAGACACAATAGTTAAACAATGGTGTCTCGAACAAATTGGTCCTTTGACAGATCATGATTTATATTTATACACACATTTTAATACATACATTGACATAAGATCATGCCACAATTCGATGTCTCAGAAAAATAGGGAATAGGGGGCGAGCCTTTTGCCATCAACCTGATGGAAAAACCCAATAACAATTTCTGTACTTTATGGTTAAAATTCCCGGAAAACAGCGGATTCATAGCGGTAAGTAATATTGTCTATCGACTACACTTGAATAGTTTCTTACTGAGTTACTGAGTGGGCTACATACAGCAACGCGCTAATTAACTGTCCCGTTGGTCTCGTGGTCGCAAGCGTGATTGCTGAGCGTGGGGTCCTAGGGTCGATTCCCGGGTCGGGTAAAAAGTGCTGTTGGTTTTTTTTTTTTCAAAATTACTCAGTAGCAGCCCGGAGTTTGAAAGTGGGCGGTATGATACCTCCGTGCCTCGGAAAGCACGCCGTATGCCCTGCACTTGATTTCTCTTCGGTCGTGCCGGACTGCCTTCCCATCGGACTATGAGAGTAAGGGAACAGACTGTGCACCTGAGACTGCGCACATACTTGTGGACTGCACTATCTCCCGCGCCGATGACTAATCTCCGCTAAGATTGGCCGCCGTGACCAAAAATGGCCAGGAGGACTATTATTATAGTAATACTCAGCAGCTTAGTTTAATATAAATCGTAAGGCTGTATACAGAAAGAAAGCTGGAAACTTATAAGCGCTTACCGGCGCTTGACAGCGCTGGTAACCCGCGCAGGAAAATATATGAACACGCGCCGATAAGGACTGAACGGTGCCGACAAGTTCCGACAAGCTTCAACACGCGCTGGTCAGCGCTGTTCGCTGCCATTTAAAATTAATAAACAACTGCGACAAAACCTGCTTCCTTTGTGTAGAACGGACCAGCGCTGTCAAGCGCCGGTAAGCGCTTATAAGTTTCCAGCTTTCTTTCTGTATACAGCCTTACGTATTACCAGCATCTTACAACTGCCATTAAAACTCAAAAAAACGCTCCACAAAACTTGCCCTTGGAATCACGTAAAAGCTTCGTCATGTGTATTTAATATTTATTGAAAACATGGAGACGTGATAGACGACGGAGCCATTGTGGCTTTTAGCACCATAGCATCACGCCGCCGCGCGCTAACTACGCAGACAAATAAAAAGGTGTTTGCTCTAGAACCGGAGCACTGCACCACTTAACAGGAGCCACAGATAGTAGGCACTACTGGCCACATAGCAACCATTGTACAATCTACATATGGTCAGTAAATCGAAGGTAGTCACTGACCCGAAAGACTGACATTCAGTCTTACCAAGGGCTATAGTATTACCGAGTAATTCAGAGGTCAGATAGGCAGTTGCTCCATGTAAAATACTGGTATCCATCTAGATTTGGTAGGACTAGAAGTCAACCCCAACATATTTGGCCAAGGCTAGGCAGACGAATAGTAAGAAAACGAAGGCATCACGTTATGTTCAAGTACGTTACCAAGATTTTGTAACAATATTTTGAGAGAGTGTCCATGGAGTTTCTTGTCCGTTCTTGATTTACGCTAGGGAATGGGCAACTACAGTACTTTCACAGTTTTTATGTCTTGTGACTGGGACTGTAGCTACATTTAATTTTTATCTTTGTTTAGATAATTCAAACGTGCCTGTAACTGGCCTACTTGAAATAAATGCTTAAATAAGAACTAATTGCTAAATAAGAACTAGAAGATTTTGAAGGGTACCTAGCAAAGCGCACTTTGAATTAACTTCCAAGGAATATTACAGAACAGAGAAATATAGAGAGTAGTAGTTGCCCAGTTCACCCAGTTGTAAGGACCCCGACCTAGTTGTAAGTAGTAGGTACTCGAATCCTAGTCGGCGCGTTACTGTGTATTACATTTCATTGACACTGCTCTCAGAACAGTTCAGAATCATCGAGAGGAAACCGGCATAATTATCCTAGAACCAGAAGTTCCAAGACATTTGACATAATTATACTACATTGGGCCCGCGTGCTGGATGAAATCCCACTCCCTCTCACTGAGAGGAGGCCTGTATCCCAGCAGTGGGAACATAATATGCTGATTATACTATGGTTATGCCAAGAAAATATAGCAGCTCTGGCTGTTATGAACTTAGTAGCTAATTTAAAATTACAATACTACCGAGGTAGCTCGCAACATTTTAAAATTTACTCTAATATAACGTTGTTTAATAAACTAATATTTTTTGCGAGTCTCAAGTCAGAGGGAAGCAAGGAAAAAGTGGCGCATTCCCCCATAGCGCACGCAATTTGCCCGTAGATAGCTTACGATAGCTTATTAGCAATAAACAAAAAGTGGGGGCCGACACCGGCGGGTCGCGTCCGGCTGGGCTCAACTCATACGAGATAGCGGGAAACAGCAAAATAATAAATCAGAACTGCATGCGATGATTCAGACGGGTAAAGACAGACGGGTAATGATCATTTTGTTGAAAGGATAACGATATTGAGGTAATCCTAAGAGACAACACCATGCGTGTTATCATTAGTTCTATAAGCCTCGTGATCTATTAATGTAAACTTTTGCATGTGCTTGAGAGTCAATGTCGATTGTGGCTTCATTTTACTTTAAGGAAACTAAACTGTAACTTTTTAAGTAATAGTAGGTATCAGGCGGTACTTTTGACTTTTCCCGAGCAGTCGTCTGATGACGCATGCTATAATTTTCGCAAAACAGAAAAGCTGACAAGCGGTGCTGCACCCTTTCAACCCGGAATCTATTTGAAATAAATATTTTGGAATGACAAATAAATATAGTTTCTATATGGTAATACCTGATATGTGTATGCTGTTGCATAATCTATTCTATTTTTTCCCCAAAAATATTATAAATTTGCCTCCTCTTTATGTTTGGACCATCGTCAATAAATCACTAAGGTTAAAACATCATTAATATTAAATCACGGGCTCTGATTTATAAGGCGAGGGGCGGCCGCGGTGTGGCGCTAATCTTCGGTTCAACTGGTGACTTACTGCGCTATGCGTGGTGGCACGGTGTTCTCTGTACAAGCAACAACAGCAGATGAACCTGATCATGTAAGAGTTGCATGTGATGACCGCCTGAAGAGTTTTGAGGATAATGACGTTCGTTCATCGCTCTAAATAATCGTTATCTTACTGATAGTAAATTTTAGGAAAATATTTAGATGGTACTAAACTACTAATCTTGGTAAAGTGTATCGTGTTATCCTTTAGCTGGCTTGCGGAAGTCAGATAGGCAGTCACTCCGTGTAAAATACTGTCTTTCAGCTGCATTCTAATAGACTGTGAACCGACCTAAGCTGCTGATAAAAATCTAATAATAATACTTTTCGCAACCGGCGCCGGCGCTGGCGTGCGGGTATGGCGCTATGTTATAGTTGAATATTCATTTGCATGCTTTCTAAGTTTATGGTTTATACCATAACATAGTTCTTAGTCATTAAACGCTTAGGTCATCCTAAGAAGAATACCCGACCAATCTTCTAGCTGTGAGATCCACATTTGTTGTTGCATGTTTGATCCCGGTGAAAGAACTAAAAAGGGAATCGTGTTATTCAGGAATTGGATTAAGGAGGTCAGACAGGCAGTCGCTCCACAAACATACTGATATTCTGGTGCATATGGTTAGACTGGAAGCCAAACCAACATTGTTGGGAAAAGGCTAAGCAGATGATGACTAAGAACTTGTAACTAATTGTATCAGTACCAGACTTAGCCTATATAACAAGGCACACAGAGCATGTGTCCGCTCGGGCCAGGGGGGAGAGGAACAGGGCAGAAGGGAGGGGATGCGGGGAGGGGGGCGTGTAATATTCCGCGTGACGTGTGAACAGCCGGCCGTGCGCTGCTCATTTGTGGAGATACAGCGTGTTGCCGACAACTGACCTTCGGCTACATTGTTTAGCTGAAAGGTTCAGAAACGGTAACCGCCTTAAAGGAAGTACGGAATTAGTGCCACCAAATAGAGAATCTCTTTTTAATGGTGACTGAGGGATAACTTCAAGAGTTCAGACCGATGCCGAGTTCAAATACCAGCATTCTCTGATCCCTATCGAGCGAGGTGTTAATTAGTCGGACCTGACATGAAATTCCCAGTACAGAAAATATTTCGTATAAAATTTCCACTGAAAGCGATCACAACACTCTGTAGCCGGCGCGTAGTTCACATAGAATTTTGACATTTACTCGCTAATTGAGGTATCAGCTCGCGGCTACCGTGCATGCGCGCGCGCCGCTTCCGGCCCAAGCCGCACAGGGCTGCCACGCATGAGCGCTGTCCGCAAGAATACACCAACGTAACATAACATCACGCCTGTAATATCCGAAGGGTTAGGTAGAGGTGTAGGCGGGTCATTGTACACCATATTTTGCCAGTTATGTTTAAGTCCCATGTAGCAGAGTGTGAACCATCAACTGGGCAAAAATCCAGATTGAAATTCCTACTGGTGAAACTCAATAACACTTTGCTCGTCCGGGGAGTCGACCTCATGCTCAGTAGTCGCGCTTGCAGTCATGAGAACAACGAGGCAGACCAACGAGGAATACCCCAAGTATACAATAAAGCATCTAGAGGCAAACACAAAACAAAACCATACATATTTCTTCGTTTTTGTGTTCTAGTCTAAAGGGTATGAGGTGCCGCTTGCCGGGGCTGCGGGAGCCTGCCGGGGCTGCGGGACTATTCGAAAGAGATACCGTGGCCCCGGAACACAAAGGGCGATGAAGGAACATGGATGGGTTTTAGTCAGTAAAAGTCTGACACTCCCTCCTGTTCCGCCCAGAGCGGGAGGAGTCATTTGATGATTTCCCATCCGAAAAAAAAAAGTGTGTGGGGTGCCAGTTAACACATTCAAGTCCACTTCTGTTTCATAGAGCACATCATGACCATCCCACCATAAACATATTGCAAGTGAATAGTGGACCCTCCAGGTGGGTTCCCGGCATCGCAAGTGCGACTTGAGTGAACCACGCACTGAAGCTGTTAAAGTAAAGCACTTAAGCAGAAGAAAGGGGGGCCAATACCCAGCAGTGGGTGATTCCACGCTGATATGATATGATGATGATGACATAAAACAGTTCAGCTTTGCCTCTGTGATGGCAACGCCTCTGAGGCTGCAGATGTCCATTCACTTACTAGTGGGCTTACGGCTTGTCAGCAGCATTTCTTATTTCGTTTAGATTCATCGCCTTGTCCGGGTAAAGTTTGAGTCTCGCACGAAATGCTCTGAGAGCACCCAGCACAGTAAACTAAACCTAGATTGTTTGCCGTGTCTTATGATTCGTAGAAACCACATTTACTAAATCAATGACACCCACTATTTAAAAAACGGCCGAATCGTTTGATGTTAACTTCATTCCCTTGATTCTATATTTCGAAGCAGAGTTGGACGAGTCTGGTTTCACAAAATCAGTTGTATAGTTTTTCTGCATTAGTCTTGTGTTTACAAACTAGTGTGTAGATTGACTATTATCTTGCGAAGTTCAGGTAGAATACCATGACCTCTTAAACTAGTATTGTTACGATCTTACTTCAGTGTGAGAAAGTAATGGAGCTATACGTCGATCTCTTTCTCACATTATAGTAATACTGCTAAGATTTCTTCCGTTCAGTCCCATGATCTAGCAACCCTACCGGCGCGGGAGTTTTCATAGACAATCCGAAACGTGTGAGGTCATCATACAGTACCCCATATCACGATGGTATAGAGTTGATATCTCTAGAACAATACAACGAAGTCTATTTCTTTTTGTTTTATGTTGGTACTTACAAATAGTTTTCGGGTGTTCGTTTATGAGCGCGGTTCTCACGTTTATAGCGTATGTCCTGGGAGGCTGCCATCAAGAGATTAATGTTTACATTTGTTGTTATTGAACATATTGATATTTGATACTGAGTCTTGTTCCGTAGGCTTTAATGAAGAAAACCTTAAATGAGACCGTTCCAACCCGTATTTGTAAACAAATTATTTATAAAATGTATATCTATTTCTCAATTCTCTCGCCCTTTTTGTGTCCTCTTAACGCGCTCTTAAATCATGTTTCGTTATTTGGTCTCTGTACGGCCATTGAGCGCAAATTCCATTGATAGCCATTAATATTTATACACTAGCACCTTTAATGCTTCTTGTCTGTTTCTAAGATTGACAAAGTAACATTCATAATAAAGCCTAAACATACCTGAGAGATATTTCTCGACGGCATGTTAAGCCAAGTCAGAGGCCCATGGGCGGCTCAAAAACTCTGACACCAGGTTAGGCACTAACCACACGATAAAGAAGAAAGAATAATAAAGCCCCTTGTCGATTTGTTTTTTTCTTTACTATTAAATAATTTGATATACTTAAAAAATACTCATATTCAAAATTCTGCATACTCTATGTTTTTGTTTTTACTGACGTGCGGAATCCGAGATGCACGCAAATATGTCCCCCGCCTACGTTCTAGATTGTGTTTTACTATTAAAATACCCAACATGTAAGAAAATCTCCACATCCCGGAGGAAATACTGTTATTGTTACTGTAAACATCGTCCCACTTCTGGGCAAAGAACACAACGCCGGATTACCAGTTTTTTTTTTATCCAGGGTAAATAAAATGTGTTGTACCTCCCTAAGTTGTACCTTCCTGAAATAATTTGTGTCTGTAAATCAAAAACAACGCGTTGGCGAGTCATGTCGGCGACTTGTTTCATTAACATGCGTCATTGTTCGACGAGGAGCTCATTCTGTCAGCAACGAGGCAGCAACTAATCCCGCACACTGACAAATGACAACACAATCTACACGAGACCCGGTTATGTCCAGAATAATTAAAGTGATTAATTATGAATTAATCAATAACTCTAAGATAATATGCTCAACGTTAAAAGAAGATTGAGAAACTTTTATTTTTATTGTTCATTCGTGATCGATCGATTGTCTGCTGTGGTAAAATAACAATTGGGGTATAAAAAAATCTTCTTAGCGTGTCGGTGGCTAAAAAGATCAGGAACTCCGCTCACTGATGCAGTCATCAAATCCGCAAGGGCGTAGCTGTCAGGGCATGCTGCGCACGATGAAAAGTGGACTATGAACTAGTCAAACTCTATTTAAGGTGTCTCACTCAATGTAATGTAGCTCTCTAAATACAGAATTTAAAACATCAGTAGTGTTAAAAAAACTTTTTTGCAAAAAATCTTCAGAAGTCGGTGACAAAAAAACTAAATCAATCAAACAAAGGTCACCGACTTCTGAAGCTAAAGTTATTTTTCACTTTTTTGTGTTTGTTGAAGTCGGTTTTATTTTTTGCAATAATGTTTTTATTTTTCACTTTTGGTGGTTCACATGTGCTTACCCCTTCAGAGCGTACCGGCGTGATGTTATGGTATGAACTGGTGTAAACAATAGACAGACATGAGATTTCAGCAAACCCAGTCCATTTGCTATCATTTATTGAGGAGTTCCGTTGCCTATCTCCGAAGTTATTCATCAGATCTTCACCAAATTGAAATGGGACCACTCCGAGAAAGTACTCTTTCAAAAACTACTCAGATCGCTTCAAGTGTGCCTATAAAATTTGAAGAGTTCTCTCTATTTCTCCAGGATTCCATCATCAGAACCTGACTTGATGATCATGGGACCACCTGGAAAATATACCCTGTCAAACAAAATAAAAAAGATCCAAATCGGTCGTGCCATCTTCGAGTAATCGGGGAACATACATAAAAAAAAACAAAGGTTCCGACTAATTGAGAACCTCCTCCTTTTTGAATTTTTGAAGTCGGAAAAAGTCCTAAACTTGAATGACTCAATTCTGTAACCGGCAAAAAGTATCCGTGACATTGATAGTTTCTGTCGGTGATGCGAATTCTTTGGTCACGAGTGCAAAGGATGTCTCTATGCTATGATGTCTAATACCATATTTTACCTGATAAATATACTTACCTGTAATGAAATCAGTCCACTCAGCGTGTGACGCTGTCCTCGGGCGCCACTCATAGCCCTGAAGTGGAAGACAACATGTTCCAAATAACATGTCACTCAGGGATACTGTTTACTTCCAGTCCACTCAGAATTACTGTGAAGTACAGAGGGACGGCGATCGTCGCGTATCGCTCTCAGGTAGATAGATTGTCGCTATGGTTGCGACTGGCTGGAGGGCTGTGTTCAGTGGTGGAAACATAGTGGAGGAAAGTCGTGAACGTACCCGCTATGGACGAAATAGCTAGGTAGAAAATACTAACGGTTGCCCACTATGGCCGAAACTCACGCGTAATTCGTATTTTTCCGCACTCCTGCATAATTATGAACTTATGCCAAATCTCACATACTTCCGTGCGCTTAAAATGGGGTAAAAGTTTTTAGGGTAAAAACAAAAGATAATGTGACAGCTCAGTAGTAACTTACCGAAGTCAAAACATACTAGCTAAACAATAATAAGTGAGTTGGTACCGGTCTTCTTTCAGGAGTTTCTGGGCCAACGCTTCAAATCTTGAGTCATGTTTTCGCACAGATTATGTTCTGCATATTTTTCTTGTCGGGTGTAGATCCAGCCTTCAACAGTCAATGGCTCATCAGTGCACGCCCCTATTAAGCTCAAATGCTTCACCATGCATTCATTTTCAGCAATCGCCAGATCGTCGATGGCCCACCTGCTCAAAAAAAAATAAACGTTCTTGAATATTTCACTAAGCCAGCGGTCACGCGTATGTTTCGTTGCCGTATGTCGTCAGTTGTATGAATTAATTTGCGTCGTCTCCGCGGCCATCTTGTTCTGACATCGCCCCGGCTGGCACGCGCCGGCTATGCCGAGCATTCCTCTTGAGACGCTGCCGTATTGACGTTTGTTTGATTAAATTGTGTCTGCGTACAAGATATTACTGTTGGTAGAGGAACAAGTCAAGTATCTAGAATCTAATTCTACTTTCAGTGTGGCTTCTACGTTCCTGACTCTTTCAAAACATCACGCCTGTTATCCTCGAAGGGTAAGGCAGAGGTGTACCTAATACAACGTACACTCACATTTCACCAGTTATGTTCAAGTCCAATGTAAAGGCTTGTGGGCCTATTGTCATCATTCGAGAACAAATCCAGACTCCTTGGCTGCTAATGAAAAAATCCAGTATATTTTTTTAACCCAGGACCTCATGATCAGCAGTAAGGCTTCCAACCAACAGACCAACGAGGCAGTCTCATTAAAATTACAATTAAGGTGGAAGCGCCATGGTAGCCCGCGAAATTCAATTTTTGTTTCGTTTTTTGCAATTTCGCACCCGTGTTTTCCCCCCGCAATAACCCCTTTAAGTTCATTTAATCCTATTGAATTACTTTTTCATGAAATTAATAGTCATTCAATGATTATAACTTAGTATAGCCATATTTGTTACGGTCGTAAATCAATTTTTAATCAACATACAACCTGAAACTAATTGGCAAATGAAAAAAAAAACTAATGAATTTATTGAAATTTGAATTTCGTAGGCTACCCTGGCGCTTTCACCTTATCAATGTTTAATGCAAATCTGAAACACGGTCGCCCAAATTTCAAATATCTAACTAAATTGAGACAAACATCCCCCGATCAGTTATTAAGCATTACCCCGCCCTAATGAAAACCAACTAAAAATTCATAATGTCGTGCATACACGGGCGGTAACAAGCGGCGTACGGCCGCGAGCCGTCGGCACGTGCCGACTGCCGCCCGCAGCGTTAATCTCCTAATATCTATTTATTATTGTAGCGCATGTTTGCAAGGTCATTATCGCGGCGGGGTGCCTGCGCCGTGTGCACCCGCCCTTATTGTTTGTTTAAACTGTAAAGGTGGAAGTTGCAAGTCATAAATAAAAGCAATAAATGTAAGTTTAGTAAGAATCAAAGTGGTGATCGATGATACTTAAATAAATGAAAGGTTTACTCAACTGGGTTTTACGCAAATGGTAAAAAGTGAGTTCCCGTGTTGATGATTCCAGTCTTCATCAGTCTACTTTTAAGTCATACCTATAACCTGGTCAAACTTTTCTTTAAATGAAGCTCGACGAGACCTGCATATCTATTCACAACGCTTCGATTCGATTTTCGATTCGGAAAATCGTATGTCTATCTCGCTCGATTTCGTAATGTCAAAAAAAAATAGACATAAGTACGACTTTCCGAATCGAAAATCGAATCGAAGCGTTGTGAATAAGGGGCCTGGACGAACAATTTAGCTGTCTTGGATCTCGCAACGAAATTAATTAGAAAATAATATCGGAGAAGAAAGAAAAAAATAATTTCCGCGTCCCTCGAAATCAACCTGCATAGCTATTCACAACGCTTCGATTCGATTTTCGATTCGGAAAGTCGTATGTTTATCTTTTTTTGACATTACGAAATCGAGCGAGATAGACATACGACTTTCCGAATCGAAAATTGTATCGAAGCGTTGTGAATAAGGGGCCTGGAGACAGAACATCCATTAGGAAAGCTATAAAATTATCAATTGCTACTAAATTGTGTAATTGTCGATCAGTTGCCCGCGGCCATCGGCGGCGACGCGGCGCGGAGCGGCCCCACACATGTAGGTAGTAATGACTGTAGCTGTGCCTGTCAATACCAACCCGCCATTATCTTGTTAACTGCCAATTAAACTCAAACATTGTGTCCTGTGTTTGTATTCGCACGCCTTGTCTTTACATAACAACGCGTTAATAAGATGAATGACATGTAGAGGTGTTGTGCACTACCAAAATGCTTGTTTTAGAATGACCAGCAGATTGAGGAGGGTATATTTTCCAGTATCAAGTTTAAACTGGTGACCAAAAGCAGTAGTACCTAGAGATACATGTGCTTTTTCTACGTACCGTTAATCAGTTTTGGACGGACAGAAATCCACAATAATTCATTACAAAACGCCTTATGTCCCTGTGTACACCGTACAATTTATGTTAATTTGAAAGCAGATAACATTTTATTTTTTAAATCCTTACAACTGATTTAGCAAAAAGGGAATATTATTAAATTCCATTTGGATTTGTGCAGCACTTTCAGAGATGAGCGTTGACAGGTAGACAGTCAAGCACTTCAATATTAAACTACAAAGGCGCACTTTAGTAAGTATTGCGTTTGATATGATGCAGCGCCGTACAAAACGACTGTCAAATAAAATTACGTCAGCAATGCGCACTGATTAAACGTTCTCATGAGAACCTCTAACATCACGCGGAACTGATCACATCGAGCAGGAGTTGGCAGAAGTTCAAGTCGATTGTGTGTATCTATGTTAACCCCCGTATTTGTACTTGCACATGCTACTTATTTTGAAGTAGTTTCTGCCAGCGGCTTCGTCCGCGTTGAAGACACATAATATCTTATGGCATAGTGTAAATATAGGTATTAGTGTAGCTTCCACATTCCACCAGTGATAATGTTTGAAATCGAAATGTGCAGTTTCGGAGATTATTTCCCACATTCAAACTCTACCTCTTTACAATATTAGTAAAGGGTGTTTTTGGCCGTACCTCAAAAGGAAAACACGGAACCCTTATAGGATCATTCTTTGTCCATCTGACTGTCAACACCCTTTATCTCGGGAATTGGCAAGAAGCAATGTCTTACAGCATATGTAAAGGAAAAAAACTTTTAAAATCGGAGATCTTTAAATTCTCACACCGATTAAAACTCACACATGCTTTATAGAAACTCTAGAAATCCTTCAGTTTGGTGTCTTACTACTGCAATTTACTTGCTTTATGGCGATGACTACACTAACGCACCTATATATGAAAACCAGCCGCTCCCTGCTTTTAAAATGATATCCCGTTGTTTGAAAATGACGCTTATAACATGAGGAATAAGAGGCACCGTGTAATTTTCGCGACGGCTTTTGTAAGTGTGCACTGGGTTAAATTGTAGCAACCCCCAGCCAATAAACATCAATCAACGGACTATTAAATGCACCTTTGCCGTATGATACTGTGATATATTCCGCTTTGATCTACTTTCCTATATCTGGGAGTATTCGGAAATTTATAAATGTTTTCCTTATATACCTACGGTTCTGCCTAATACATGTATTTCTTTTAATGCTTTTACAGCATCGTTCCAGTTTGTAGTTTCCTTTTGTATATTTAGGAAATGGAGCCTCAACGGCTCGTTGTCTACAAAGAACATTTCTTATCTTGCATCCAAAATTGTTAAACGAATTAACGGGCCAGTAAATGGTCGATATCACTAGTAGATACAAAAACATTCATGGACACAGCCAAGTAGTAGGAAAAAAGCTCGAACCATTTCCATTTTGAAAAAGGAACAAACCAAAGGTCGCTTGTGGAACGCAGCAGTACCTACATGAAATGTGCGTAAGCGGCGCGCGGCGCATGCCTCACCTGCGACGTAGCACGGGGTTCAGGGCACGCGCCCGCCACGCGACTGACGTCACTGATTTAATAACATCCCTTGTTCCACAAACGCATTCTTTGAGCGTTTCAGCATGATTGTCGGGGTTCATCAATGATGACGTAATCAAAATTGGATGGTATGAGGAAGAAATATTGTGGGCTCCACAAGTTGAAATGCAAGTACAATTTTTTTCGTGTGGGTTAAACGCACTAAACGCAAATAGCAATTTTTCGTCACTTCCGAATCTTGTATTTTACGAAGCAGTCCTGTAATAGAATTATTAGGAACTGCAGTGACCAATCTGGAAATCACTTAACCGTTTGCGGGCCCAGGTTGGCCGCTGTAGAAGTAATCTAGCCAAATGGGGTATCATCGACCCGTCCCAAAGACAACGTCAGTGTGGAGCGGCTCTGCAGGCTATGCCTCACCTCCTTTCTTGCCCATCCTGTACAGCCACCTGCCCCTTCCAGGATTTAAACGAAGCCAACGACAGGGCTGTGCAGGTGGCAACATACTGCTCGGGGATTAATTGAGTCTATCGACACGCAAAGAAGAAGAATAGAATTATGTAAACTGATTTGGTTATGTAAAACACGTTAAACCAGAAAACATTTTGACCACAACAGCCTGCTCATCCGCCCTATACATCATCCAGTCTAAATCCTCACACCATTACGAGATCATAAAAAGCCCGGCTTGCGAAATACGATTTTTTTTCTCCGCCATTTCCGTATAAAGCCGTTTTATAAATCAGGCGTTAATACAGTTTGAAATATGTTTGTTTCGAGGCTAGTTAGCGGCAGTTTGTATTCCGGGTGGTGTTTACTGCGCGGATCACGAGCTTACTGCGCGGCCTTAGGAAAAATTGTGCGCCGATCTCTGCTATCTGCTCAATGTGGGATAGAGGTTTTTCATTGGTTACGAGTTTGTGAACTGTTATGGTGCTTTGTACAGCTTTGTGATTGCTTACGTATCGGTTAAAGTGGGAAGGAATTTTAAATATTTTTTGTCGTGGATAGGTCGATAGCAGAATCATATTCGAGGCAATCATGTTATCATAATATATTTATAATCGTGTCTACTAACATAGTTTCTTTTATACTTACACTATATGGGCCATGCTGTCGGAAAATAAAAGATTTTAATTTGTTACTAAGCATTCTAATCCTTTTAAATGGGATAATAGCAGTTCGCTAGCCTTGCGTTGTGATACTGGCTATGCCTGTTGGTTATCCTTATTAGTGATGTGCCGGATGATTAAAAATGTAAATCCGCAGTTACGGATCCGGATACGGATCACTGGCGTCAAGATCCGCGGATACGGATACGGATATCCGGAACATCACTAATCCTTATAACATGGCTGTGGCCCAGGACTTCACAATTTTGATAAGTTTGAGTGGAAAACAAAGATAGCCTATGTACCTCCCCAGGATATAATCTATCTCTTTGTCTAATTTTATTATGTCCGGTCAGCCGTTTAGTCGTAAAAAGGTAACAGAGTTACTTTCGCATTCATAAAATTAATATGGTAAACATAACATAACGCCTGTAATCTCCGAAGGGTTAGACTGAGGTGTACCTAGTAGTACTCCCTTATTTCGCCAGTTTTGTTTAAGGTCTATGTAATAGGGGGCGAGCCTATTGATATTCCTAATAGAAAAACCCAAATAACACTTTTTCCGACTTGGGAATCGAACCAAGATTGAATGTGTAATAAACACACGTGCAAACGCACTCTCCAGCACACACAACAAATGTGTGTCCTGGAGAGTGCGTTTTATCGTAATTATTACACGTGTTTCAAGCAAACCATTGCTGAACACACCACACCGACAAATCTACGGTGATGTAAGTAGGTATCAAATATCGAGCGTTGAGCAAACGGCTCGCAAATAACAGCAAGTAACTCACAGTGGGTATCTCAGTTACAAATAACAATATATTAGTTCCCGGGGGAGCGCGAACAGGGCTTAGCTCTTACGCCGGCACCGACTAGGGATGTGCGTAAAGGTATAATGTATCGATATCGATACATACAGAGAGGATTAAAAAAGAAACAACGAAATTACTTTTTAAGCACAGACGTTACACGTATTGACGTACAAACGCACATATTCTGGAAAATACACATAAGAGATATACGGAAAAAAGAAAACCGAAATTTAGGCCCAGCTTAGCGAAAATTGCCAGGCACTAGTGCCTGAATTCAGTACCTAAATGAAACTTCTGAAAAAATCTCGGTTCATATTTGCACCATATTGACCGTTTTAGCGTCGAATTAACGAAAATTCTAAGACTTGGGGAACCTATACCGCGATGCCTACTTTGATTTTAGACAAGCTTTTCGTTTGGGTGTTTTCTTTTGGTGAAGTTTTTTCTCGCAGAAAAACAATTAACGCCGATCTAAATTATCATTGGTAAGTTCTTATAGAGTAAGTACTGTAGTTGAAAGTAATGCGAAGCTCACGGCAAAGGGTGAAAATAGTTCTTCTAAAGTATCGTCCTCCTTCATAAGATGTTGATGACAATCTAAATTGAGTCTATCCAGAATTTGGCGACGTGTTTGGCAACGTCAGTGGTGTCCATCAGTTCCTGTAACGTGCAGACGGCAGGACACATTGAACACAGTATTATGTGTCCCACCGTTTGTGGGACAGTGCTTCCCTACTCATCCCATTAGCTCCAGCTGCTGAAAATAACCACCTGGATTTGAGTTGCTATGGCTGACTTGGAAGTCTATAAATAGACTCCGGGCCCAGGACGGCTGAAGCAAGGAAAAAGGAGATTCATAGATGAATCTGCCCTGGAGTGTACCTATACGTGGTATTCTAAACTATATATTATAGGTGAAGGCGGTAGTTCTCTCCTGAAACCTAGTATAAAGGAGCTTTTACTGATACTCTGGTAGAGCAGGTACAGCACTATTGGGTACCTAAACTTTACGCGGGGTAGCGATTTAAGCGGGCGGCGGAAGAAGTATTCATTTCGAAATGAATTATTCTCTCGTCTTCCCACCTACACTTACTGCGTACTTACATACCAACGTTTTAAATTTATCCGTTATGAAATGTTACTTCAGCTGCTTTTATTTTACCTATATTATTAGTGTAGATATAGCAAAGGTGCAGCAGATATATCTTTTTCAATACACTTCCTCGAAAACGGGTTCTTATCGCACTACGATTAGGTTCAACATGCCGTGTATTTCACACGTGGATTGTTTTCATTTTCCATCACCGCGTGCTGTGCCGCGTGCAGAATGGACCCATTTTCGGCACAGCACGCGGGTGTTGGAAAAATGTCTCAGATAAAACTATACCTATACTTAGTACAAATTGGTGCAATGCCTATAGTCAGCAGTGATTGTTTTTTTTCATTATTTTATTTTATTTCTTCAAAAGTGTATTGAAAAACGTCGTTTGATACACGTGGACATTTGTTATTGCAGTTCTCGGTTCAAAAAAACACCCTCGCTTACGGCTCGGGAGTTAATTCCGCCTCGACTGCAATAACAAACTTTCTCCACTTGTATCAAAATGTACTTACTATTCTTTTATTTTTCTTATATTGTTATTAGTTGACATGGTATGGGCACGTGATGCGGAGGAATGAGGAAAACATCGTAAGGAAAGTTTTGGGTATGAATATGGATGGCTATTAGACTAAATAATGAAATGATAGGGAAGACCAAAGAAAAGGAAGTGACTGTCGAGATGACATATTTTCATTTAATTAATCTAAAGTTAGTTGGCTGAAATGATGGCTGAAGGCGGACTAGTGCATATTGTGGCGCACTTTGTGTCGGCAACTGGATACTGAGTGATGTATAATAATTGTCCACTATACTTTGATTACGTATATTGACTTGGAATTGAGTCTTGTGTGTCTGACCTGCTTTACATTATGAACATTTTTCCAAGTGTTGAACAGCCCTTGAATTTTTAATCATCATTTCTAAAATAGTGTCAGTTAACATTAAGTTGCTCCCAAAATTCCCAACAGTATTCAATGAAACTGGTAGATAATATTGAGTATTCATAATGACTAAGTTCGTTGTTCTGTGTTCGAATATTTATTTTAAATATACAAGAGACAGCAAAACATTTTTTTTGTGCCCTCTCCAAAACAAATGACATGCATTACTGATGACTGTTCTTTGGTAAACCGGGACATCTGCCGCTGAACGAGTTTATGTAGGGAGCACGGTATGGTCTCAGTGCCAGAGTGTTGGTGGCAAGTGCCGAGCTCGCCAAGTTAAAAACCGTGTAACTTTATTACAATGGAAACGCTAAAATGGGGAGCGAGCAGTGCACTGTCGTGCGTGATAAATGGGTGCCGTAGTAATATTTTGTAACATTAGAAAAATGTGATACAACTTGGCAAACGAGCACAAGAAAGATAATTGTTTAGGTATAGTTTTATATTTGTTCAGTTGATAGCAAAGTATTTAATTTATTAAACATCCTACTAATATAGAATATCAGTTATGAATTCTAAATTGACAATTTGATAATATGCGAAACTGTATAGAACATACCTTTCGACGATTCGGATATTCACAGCAAAAGTTGGCTTCTGTTTTGATCATGTTTTTTGAGAAAATAATGCCTATGAATAGTGTATTGTTTATGAGATGTCTTAAATTCTGTTTTCGGTCCAATTTTGCGTAAAATAATATTGTGCGCACATAATTTTGGCTGGAAGTGTATAATAAGCTATCCGGCGAGTTAAGGCGGGTGCGTATTAACTTATAATAAACTACGCGCGGTTTCGGTGCTATCATGCGTTACCCCACACGATTGTCTGTATTCACCCTAACGACAGTTGCTTATTCCGCGAAATAACACTTTATTGTGTTTTGATAAGGTTGAATTTTCTAAGATACTGTGAAGGAAACACTGAGGTTAGGCAAGACTTAAGTGTGCATTCGAATTTGGACCTTATAAGGTACAGTTGAGTTAACATTTGGAATGGCAGTGAGTTGGGAATTGTTGCTTTTACGATGGACTTTTTACAGATACCATAGGCATATCAGATATTAAGCCGAGGGTATATTTTTATTAAAACTCATCGCTTAGCGCCCGCCGCCCGCCACCACGTCCCCAGTAATGGTGTTTTGGTTGCTTTATTGTTTGTTTGCATAAGTTTGTTATAATGTTTTATTTTGTTACAGATTTCACGCTCTAATCTGTTCGAAGTCAGACCGAATGATAAGGTTAGAAGTTTCATTGTTTAACAATCATTTATTTGAAATACACTTTTGAACATGACTTAACTATATTCTTAGTATTTTATAATTATCATAATATATTTATTTCTTACAATAGGTGTTACACATAATATGATGTCCATAATATTCTACTGTTTCCAGCGTACAAATATTTAAAAGAATTAAAATTAATAATAAACCATACAATGTCGAGAATAAGAAAACGTTAACTACTATCAAATTCAATGTCAGGGGTTAATTAATCATATTGTCAAGAATTATTAAATACAACAAAGAAAAAAGAAAAAAATCAACACAATGTCATAGAAATGAAATTCCATTCAATTATTGGGAGGTAAGTCATCGTCAAATTTAAATTGCACGTCATCAAACTAATATAACTAATGTATAGTAACTAAAATATACGACCCGTAATGGTTTTTAACAACTTCTTAGAGAAAAACTGCAACTTTCCAGAAACGCATTCAAACAGAGGATACTAATACTGCTACTAGTAGGTAGCTATACTGATAGACTCATTACAAGATACCACACCCACTGCTGGGTATAGGTCTCTCTTTGCTTGTGCCAAGCTCCATATGTTCCTTCGCCAACATCATTCAGGAGTTACCCGCACTGACAACAATGTCGTCTGCCCATCTCACTACCGGCCGACACATAGTTTACACCTATCCCAGTCCAAATGGTTGGTCCAAATGAAGACGGACAAACTGCACTATAATTAAATCACATATCACTTATTGGGCAACAAGCTTAGCCACTAGCGAGTCCAGATTAAAGGGCATCAAACGGCTACCATGCTGGATGTTCCCCCATACTTTTCTCTCGTATAAGCACGTCTCGCTCTGGCGCTGTAATTGCATTAGTTTTAAGTAAAGACACATTACTGTTAATCCGGCGGGGCAGCGCTAAGTGACGCTAAGTGAAACCCCAAGTGTTTACTTAATCCGTCACGATTAGCTCGCTGCGTTTGTTTGCAGGATTCATGCAACTTCGAGCTTTAGAACTATTCTTCTCGATGCCGCAGAATTTTTACTTTCGGAGATGGTAGAAGAAAGTTTTTTAGGTTCTTTGCCACTGAAACTACAACTTGACAGGACTTTGTAACTAATAATAATTGACTTTGAAAACTAATTGCAACGTTGGATGTTCTGTAGAAGGAACGCAATAAACTTTCTTCCAACCGTTTGGATCTTGGTACTCATTTGGATTTCAATTATTTTGTTGATGGAGCCGAATGTCTTCTTCTTCCATTCCTCTCTATTACTCGTCATCTCATCAGTCACCTTCTTTCTAGCCACATCATTCTTCATACAGTCCATCCATCGTTTCTTTGATCTTCCTCTACTCTTATAGCTTAGCTTTAGCTCTTTAGCTTATAGCTAAATGTCGTGATGAAAGTTTTGAGTACCAATGTAGATCACATTGGTACTCAAAACTTTCATCACGACATTTTTGTCATTCCTCAACTCACATGCCCATACCACGACAACCGATGACCACACAACTTTTCAGTCACCGGCGCCACTTCCAGACTTTCTCTTATGTTTTCATTCCTTATTCTATCCATTCGTGTTACACCACTCAACCTTTACTTCCTTTGTAACTTCGCCTTTTTACATTCCCGTTATTGGTAGAATTATTTTTTGTCGCTCCAAATAAAATACTGGTATTCAGCTGCATCCGTTTAAACTGGAAGCCGACGCCAACATAGTTTGAAATAGGCGAGGCAGACGGTGAAGATTTTAATCAAACCATCCTTTGTCATGTAGGAAGACTTTATTGAAAGTCGCATAGCTACATCGCAACAACGCTAAACAACAATTCCAACGCAAAATATGAAGCTCGCGTCGCATCAAAGTGAACTGTCAAAGACTCCACTTTGACAGAGTAGTGGAGTACTGCTCGCCAAACGCCATTTTACTGAGCACTGTGCGCCCGGCGCTACCTGTGTGTGAGAGGGCACGCGAATTGAGGGCCAAAAGGGAAATCAGAAACTTGTATTCATCGTCATCATTATTCTCTTACCCTTATCCCATTCCATTCATTCTTATTTAGGGGGTCGGTGTAACATCAAAGGGTAAGGCTAAGGCCTAGCCTTTTCCCAACCTACTTTATGTGGAGCGACTGCCTATCTGGTTTCCACTACCCGGTTACTGAGTATAATACCTTACCTATTGATAAGATGTGAAAATAAGTACTTTAATTTAATGAGGTGTCCGATGAGATACGTGAAAATAAGTTCTTTAATACAAGAAGGTGTACGATAAGATGCCGTGTAATAGAGAAGTATGGAAGAAGACGACATGCTGCGCCGACCACAGATGAATTGGGAGAATAATGATGATGATCTACCATGTAATAGCGGGCTGGCCTGTTGCCATAAACCGGGCAAAATCCAGATTTCGAGAATTAAAACACTTTGGCCGAGCTGGGTATCGAACCTAATAGTAGTAGTAATGACTTGATTTTACTTTGTCAGTTAGCCCCCTCTACTTTTGAAGCAGGTTGCCAGCTGTATGTGAAGTGGCACAATGCAATATGTTGCAATTACGCGCGTGACGTCAGAACGAGTGAATTTTAGTGACGCAGCATGTGCGGGTGGCTGCCTATGAGAACTATGACGGAAACGGTTCCGAGGCCGAGTTCCCAGTTCTAATTGAAATACCTACCTGTTTGTGCGTACCTCAAAAAGAAAAACCGGAACCGACTAAACCGTAACTGACTAAACCTGCGGGGGGTTTAGAAGAGAACAAAAAAAAACCGGCCAAGAGCGAGTCGGACTCGCGCACCGAGGGTTCCGTACAAACTTTTTAAAGGACAAACTTCACTTTGCTGTTCGATCCCATGAAACGGCTATTACTCCAACCGCAAAAAATAAGTTTGTTATAGTAAAATTGCTTTTTTTTTGTTATTAAACTACATATTTACGGTTTTCAGACTTCCCTTTACTTGTGCTTTAAGACCTTGCTTTTTGCCAAATTCCGTGATTCTAGGTCAACGGGAAATACCATATAGCCGGTAACCGGTTGACCTAGAATTGTCAATTTTGGTTAAAAGCAAGGTCTTGCAGCACAAGTAAAGGAAAAAGTCCGAAAAATAAAAAAAGTTCAAAATTAAGGTAAATTTTGGTACCTACTTACAAGTTTTCGCGAAAATCTAAATTTGCCCATATCTTTTTATCGTGTTGACTCAGGACCTTGAGTTTTATACAACTAATAGGGACTATAGACCTCAGTATATGGTATACATTTCAACTTGCTTCCACCCGTTCCTGAGAAAATCGGTGGTGACACACGGACAGACAGACGGACAGACGGCTAAGAAAGTGATCTTATAGATAAGGGTTCCGTTTTTTCCTTTTGAGGTACGGAACCCTAAAAACCAGCCAAGTGCGTGTCGGGCCGGGCGCAATGTAGGGTTCCGTAGTTATCACAATATTGGACGAACCCGTTGGTACAGCGCCGTCTAGCGGCAGCTTTGCGAACCTTGTGATAATTTATTATGTTTTTTTTATTTTACATTTTGTGTTTCAATGCGTCTTTACCCGTTATAAACAACTTTAAAGGACTTATTCTTAGGATTTTGTTTTCGGTACAAAATAATCCAACAACCAAGTTCAACAACTATTACTGCTAAATTAATAAAGTTATCTTAACCACTATAATTTTCCTTAAAGTTCATAAAATGCATTACCATCATGAACTTTTTAAGATTTTTCAAGCCAACAGTTTCGCTTTTAGAGGGGTGGGACGCCCTACTGGAACAAAAATTTGCACTTTAAAGTTTAATATTTCGAAAAGTAGTATTAGCAACCCATAAGTTATTTTAAAAGACCTATTCAACAATACCCCACAAGATGGGGTAGACGAAGAAAAAAAAAATCATCCCTACTTAACATTGTAAAAGAGCTGCCCTAAAATAAAATATTTATTTTCAATTAACTCCTTATTTATTTGTATTATACAAATTCATGATAATTCAGTGAAAATAATTCAATTAAATTCATAAAAGTATGCAAGTTTTCATCAACGTTTTCTGATGACGTTATCACGTCGTAATATTATCGTCCGTAAACCGACTTTACAGACAACCTTTTTTTTTAGATGTTTTAATTCGGTTTGTATTTCTTCCCGGTTCAGCTCGATTGCAGTAATTATACTATCGAACAACATAGAACAATCTTTAAACACTTCCGACCAATTGAAACATGCGACATAATGGGCTATTAGCTCGTAGCAGTCGTAGCATGTCTACGACGAGTACATTGCTACGGAGCGTAACGTTGCTACGGAGCTGCGTAGCGACGTCCCTTCCTTTTCCTTACACTTCCACTATTTCCCATGGGGATCATTTTGGGTCTGTCCGTCTCTCTCAATGCAAGCCAGGTAGGTAGTACAACTGTTGTCTACCAAAAGGCTTCCGCTTTATGCAGATTGGGAGAAAAACAGTTGTGGTTAAAGGTGATATTGAAGCACTGAAGTGAATTTAAAATAGCCAATGAAGACACTATTACTTTTAGTCATAGATGCACCAACAAGGTTTGAAAGAAAAATCAATAGAAGAAAAAACTATAAGGCAGAGTTTCTTTATTTTTATTAATAAGTATTTATTCTGAGTTTCATGATTCTAGAACAATCAAATTTTTTTTTTCATACAAACTTTACCCCCCCTTTTCACCCCCTTTTTCCAAAAAAATCCAAATTTCAAAAGCCTAGATGTTATTCTGAATTTATTTTATTTTTATTTTATTTTATTATTTTTACGTGATGCGCGGTCAAACAAACAAACAAAAATTTTTAAAATGGTTTTAATATGTTCAGTTACTTATTTTAAGTCACCCTGACTGGTTTTCTTTTTTAAATCTTCAATGTACAGATTTTTTGGTCTCAACGATTTTATTATATGTATAGATATAGATTCGGGTCGAGAATCATTAGTTACTAGTTAGTAGTCGCCGTCGCGACTGCTGACAATGAGGCCCTTTTTTTTTTTTTTTTAGGATGGGAAATCATCAAATGACTTCTCCCACTCTGGGCGGAGCAGGAGGGAGTGTCAGACTTTTACTGACTAAAACCCATCCATGTTCCTTCATCGCCCTTTGTGTTCCGGGGCCACGGTATCTCTTTCGAATAGTCCCGCAGCCCCGGCAGACAATGAGGCCCTGGGTTCGATTCCCGGGTCGGGCACTGATATTGGCTTTTTCCATCAAGAATTTCTCAGTAGCAGCCACAGAGTCTGGATTTGCGCATTTGTTGATGGCAATGGGCTCGCTTATTACATGACTGGCAAAATCTGGGTGACTATTGGGCAAATGCTGTTTAATGATAATATAACACGAAATATTGTCAACTTAAATAAAAGAATAATGTTACAAGTGATATTTTATTGCAAAAATATGGGTCATGAGATTTTAGCAAATTTAGTCCATTTGCTATCATTTATTGAGGAGTTCCGTCGCCTATCTCCGAAGTTCGTCATCAGATCTTCACCAATTTGAAATGGGACTACTCCGAGAAAGCTTGTACTCTTCCACAAACTAACCAAATCACTTCAAGTGTACCTTTAAAATTTGAAGAGTTCTCTCTATTTCTCCAGGATCCCATCATCAGATCGTGACTTGATGATCATCGGACCACCTGGGATTTTTTTTTTGAAAGTGTATACACACTTTCAAAAAAAAAATTCAAGCTGATCCAGCCATCTTCGAGTAATCGGGGTACATACATAAACAAGAAAGTGATCTAACCCTTGATCTGTCCACGAAGTAGACACAATAGTTAAACAATGGTGTCTCGAACAAATCGGTCATTTGACAGATCATGATTTATAAGGGTTCCGTTTTTTCCAGTTGAGGTAAGGAACCCTAAAAAAAACCGGCCAAGAGCGAGTCGGACTCGCGCACCGAGGGTTCCGTACAAACTTTTTAAAGGACAAACTTAACTTTGCTGTT
This sequence comes from Xestia rhomboidea, assembly GCA_963853795.1. Taxonomy (NCBI): domain Eukaryota; kingdom Metazoa; phylum Arthropoda; class Insecta; order Lepidoptera; family Noctuidae; genus Xestia; species Xestia rhomboidea. Next base: position 3,386,006 of record OY970780.1, read on the forward strand.
CGATCCCTAGAAACGGCTATTGCTCCAACCGCAAATAATAAGTTTGTAATAGTAAAACGCTTTGTTTTTGTTATTAAACCTTTATCCCATGATCTGTCCACGAAGTAGACACAATAGTTAAACAATGACGTCTCGATCAAATTGGTAATTTGACAGATCATGATATATTTACGGTTTTCAGACTTTTCCCTTTACAAGTGCTGAAAGATCATGCTTTTTGCCAAATTTCGTGGTTCTAGGTCAACGGGAACTACCATATAGGTTTTCGACCCAAAACCTATAGGGTACTTCCAGTTGGCCTAGAATTGACAATTTTGGTTAAAAGCAAGGTACTAGCACAAGTAAAGGGAAAAGTCCGAAAAATAAAAAAAGTTGAAAATTAAGTTAAATTTTGGTACTTACAAGTTTTGGCGAAAATCTAAATTTGCCCATATCTTTATAATGTGTTGTCTGTCTGTCTGTCTGTACGAGGTTTTGCTAAGAGGCCGTAAGTACTAGAAAGCTGTAATTTTGTAGAGGATATCAATAACGCCGACAAAGTGGTAAAATAAAATTTTGGAAAATATATTTTTTAGTACATGTAGGGGACATGTGAAGTGGGGATGTTTTTTTTTCGTCGTCTACCCCATCGTGTGGAGTATCGTTGAATAGGTCTTTTAAGATGACTTAGGGGTTGCTAATACTACTTTTCGATTTAATGCTCCTTTTACGAAATATTAAACTTGAAAGCAAACATTTTTGTTCCAATAGCCCTCTAAAAGCTAAACTGCTGGCTTGAAAAATCTGGAAAAATTCATGATAATAGTGCATTTCATGAACTTTAAAGGAAAATATAGCGGTTAAGATAACTTTATTAGTTTAGCAGTAAAAGTCGTTGAACTTGGGTGTTGGATAATTTTGTACCAAATACAAAATCCTTAGAATTCATCCTATAAAGTGACTAAGATGAAGTAATTGCTTGTTTATAACGGGTGAAGAATTGCATTGAAACACAAAATCTAAAATTGAACGGGGTACTACGGAACCCTACACTGCGCGTGGCCCGACACGCACTAGGTCGGTTTTTTTTACACCTAATAGGGACTATAGACCTCAGTATATGGTATAAATTTCAACTTGCTAGGTCCACCCGTTCCTGAGAAAATCGGTGGTGACAGACGGACAGACGGACAAGAAAGTGATCTTATAAGGGTTTCGTCTTTCCTTTTGAGGTACGGAACCCTAAAAAAAGCGATTTTATAATCACAAATTTATTATTTACGGTTGGAGCAATGGCCGTTTCTAGGGATCGATTAACAGCAAAGTTAAGTTGGTCCTTTAAAAAGTTAGTACTGTACGGTTTTTTCAAAGGATTCCTTTATTAGGCTGACTGAGTTTGTAAATATACCTAATAACAATATCTCCGTAACTAGAAGGTTCCCAGGTATGGTCCAGAACAAAATCTGATCGCAATGGTTCATCTCTAGAACAAGCGAGATAGACAAAAATATTTTTCTCGTGTTTTGGTTCCCAGGGCTTTCTTATAACCTGTTTTGACTGCCTAATAACTTTTTGGTGCAAGGGGACCCATTTTGGGGGGAAGGGAATGGTGGTTATAGACTACGTATAAATAAAATTTTCTTTCTTAAGAGCTTCCATACTCAAACTCAAAGCATTTATTGCAATGAGACCATTAGGTCACTTTTGAATGTCAAAAATTCAAAAAAAAAACAAAGCTACAGTCCCAGTCACAAGGCATAATTCCCTAGCGTAGATCTCTATGGAGAAGAACGGGCAAGAAACGCCATGGACACTTTTTTTAAATCAAAATATTGTTACAACATTTTGGTTACATCATTATGTTGAGATTATACATATACAGGGTGGAATTTTTCAATGCCACCTGGAGGGAAAGCACTCTAAATACTGAAAATAGCAAATTTTACTCAAAGGAAACATTTATTTTTAAAAAGAAACAAATCTGCATTATCAGATTTTTGAAAATTCGCTCATGGAAACACAAGGAAACATTTATTTTTAAAAAGAAACAAATCTGCATTATCAGATTTTTGAAAATTCGCTTGTCACATTCGGGCATCGAACCCGGGATGGATCTACTAAAGTTCGAAAAAATAACATTCTGTACCCTTTTGACATCAATCGATTGGGTCAGTCATATGGATCAAATCTCTCTAACAAACATGATAAATTAAATGAAAGGAAAACCTAGAAGAAAAGTGCTCTAACTTATTGAATTTATCCCATTGAATTTACAACTGTTCTTCAGATTTCATGATTTTCCCTTCATTTAATTTATCATGTTTGTTAGAGAGATTTAATCCTTAAGATTGCCCCTATCGATTGATGTAAAAAAAGTACAGGATGTTATTTTTTCGAACTTTAGCCGTATCGATTCCCGATTGTGGCAAGCGAATTTTCGAAAATCTGTGAATGCAGATTTGTTTCTTTTTAAGAATAAAGGAATGTTTCCTTTGAGTAAAATTTGCTATCTCCAGTATTTCGAGTACTTTTCCTCCAGGTGGCAATGAAAAATTCCACCCTGTATACCTATGAGAGAACGATATAGAAAGACGTGAACATTAAGAGCGTCCAGAGTAAAAGATTAAATCAACAATTTAAAAATTAAGTAATTCAATAATAAGTGCGTTTCGGTTTCGTTAAGGGTCTTTTTACACCCATTATGAACTAAAAACACCATTACAAACGTTGTTCCAAATATGAGTTGAGGAAAATGCAAAGAATTTTTCCCTAGAACAAGCCGCTTTCATGTTGCCTACATAATTTAATGAAATTCTTCTACCACCCTGTGTACAAGGAATTTCATCAAACCTAATATGGAATAAGAGTAGGTACCTATGTATGATTGTATGTGTGTGTGTAATGTATTCTATATTACTGAAAGTCGATAGTTAGGTACTGAATGATAGTTACATCCGCTGATTAGGGTACTACTAACAGATGGTTTTAGCTATCTCGATTATAGTTTCTTATTTGCAATAATATCAATAAATTTCTGAAGGTATTTTGACAAAGCAACTTTTCTGCAGTCAAAAAAGCCATATTATTTGTATATGAACTTAGATAAGTTTAAAAATCTAAAGATTTTACAAATTCAGAACTTGAATTCAAAATCAGAAAAACGAACTTCAAATACCATCCACTTCAAATGAATCCAGGAATCGAAATATAACGTAACAATATATCGTGCCGAAATAAACTAAATGCTTAGACGGATCAACAACAAAAAAGCGAGCATAAAAACAGTCCGCATCCATTTCGTCAAGTGTCCATTCCCCCGCATTCCTTATTCAACAACGTCCGAAAATTAAAGGCGCTTTTACAAGAAATCGCACTCAGACTGCGACGTTTTCGAACGCAACCCAGCTGAAATATTTCCAACGGATCTCATTCGAGTACTCTTATTTACCTCCGACAACACAAGTATAGCGACTTATATCACGAACACACTGCCTGTATTTGTTTTTTCCATTACAAAAGAACGGAACGCCCAGCGCTCGCTCTAGCAATAATATTTCAATATCGCGATGTGGGTGCCAGCCCTAGACGCTTTCAAAGTGATTTCTCTGCGCTCCGATTGGTCGCCGCATGGAGGCAAGGAACGCGTTCGATATCCAAAATCCGTGAGAGACAGAGATAGAACTGCGACCCTGTCGTACTGAACGCTGCAGTAAAAACGAGACAAAAGCAGTTATGTCGGTATATGAATATTGTATGAATGGGAAAGGTCCGTATCAATAATACGTGCACGAATGAAATAATAGATTATTCGTTTGTTCAAATCGAACGTAAACAAAATGTAAGCATCCATTACTGATGCACGCGTGCAAAACGAGCGAGACACTCAGATGTTAGGCGGGCGTTAAACAAGGACGGGTATATTTCTTCGCGTCGAGCTTTCCGTGGAGCAGGGTCGGCAACAATGTCAGCACTATCTGTTTTTGTACCAGTCGTCGGTCGGTTTCCACATTAAACGATCATTTTAAGGGCGAACCAATCAAACTGCAAATTTATACAAATTGATACTAAACGGGTTATATTAATTTTATAACAAAAATTAAGTGTGTAAATAAGTTTGAACGGAGTCGTAATTAAAACTAATTGGGTTTAATATAGCGCTAATTATTTTGTATTAAGGCGGGTTTTCGCTGGAATTTCGTCCTTTTTGACGTTTTGAGTGAGTGTCGTTGAATTTTTTTGTGTCGCTAGAAAGTGGACTTGTGATCTGGTTCTGAAGCATGCCCGTGGCTGGGCCGAGGCAGCTGGCCGGTAGTTCGCGAGTGTAGTGCCCGCAGCAGCCATTGGTTTGTGCGGCTGTATCGAGGACGATGTCGACATAGGGGGCGGCCAGGGTTGGCCCCTAGAGGCCATGCTCAATAACCTCACCGCGACAGCTTTGGGAGGTAAGTGATCATTATTTTCCCGCGTCTGATTATATTTTCAATGGTAACATTAACAGTTACAGTCCTTGCACAGTAATGACAGCGACAACCCAACAGGGACCTTATTGCAACAAGACTAAAGTTCACTATGATATCGACGGTGATGTGACCTAAAATCAGTGGTTGAACAATTGTGAAACAGAGACGTAGACCTGTATCAGAATTTCTACATAAAATACCTACCTTATCTAACCTTCCTATGAATTCAGGAAGTAAGAAAATAGTCTGTGCAAATCGACTCACTTCGGTTCACCCACATACATAGGTACGTATAGCCTAATTGTAGAAATACCTCCGATTCTGAAAGCGAAATTCTCTCTAATTACCAACTCTTACTCCTTCTCAATTGATTTGCCACCCGTCTAGCGGTATATCGTATGTGGGTATAATCATCCACGGACATGGAGCCATAAAATATTATTCATACCTTCATACACTCCTATTCAAACTATACATGCATCTTTCTGACTTATCTATATATTCTATACTTCTATACTAACATTTTAAAGAGGTAAAATTTGTTTGTAGGAATGTGTCGGGGTAATCTCCGGAACTAATAATCCAATTCTAAAAGTTCCTTCGCTGACAGAAAGTTACATTATTCCTGGGTGTTTTATGCTATAAATTATATTAATATCATGCATATTAGCCGAGCAAATCACAATTTTTGCGGACGAAGTCGCGGGCTAGTGCTCCTTTTAAAATCGCCACCACGCCTAGAGCAAGCGTGGCGATTGCTGGTGCCTTGCAGTGTTACAGTAACAGGCTGGTATTATTATGCATCTTCATCTCTATTCATAATGTGGGTCCCGGAAATCATCCGGCGATATTGTGGCATACCCGGGCGAAGTTGGCGGGACGAGCTTTAGGCCTTCAGACAGAATTAGTACTCACTGGCTCTGAATAGGGAGGGTTGGAAAGGAGAAGGGGGACCCTGCTGTGGGACACAAGCTGCAAATAGATAGACCTTACTGCCCACTCCCAATCTAATTGAGGTCAGCGCATTTCCAGGACTATGATTTTCTTCATTCACACCTACAAGAAGTACTTAATTGAAATAACGGAAAACATCTTGGGGTTAAGACGTGTGCTTCACTACAAACTAAAGTCGCTTTCTCTGTCCCTATATCCCTATGTATGCTTAAATCTTTAAAACTACGCAATTTTTAATAGATAGAGTGATTCAAGAGGAAGGTTTTAGTATATAATTTGCGGGCGGACGAAGCCGCGGGCATCAGCTAGTATCATTATAAATTAATCTTACAATGGGACCAATCCCGAAATCGCAAAAAAAAAACTTGCTGTTTCATACACTTATGTTCACATAATTCACAAAGTAATTAGTAAAAGTCGATAATGATGGATCGGATCTCTCATTTACATCTTTAATTTTTGGATTGGAAATCATCGACAGACTCCTCCTGCTCTGGGCGGAGTGGAAGGGAGTGTCAGACTTGTACTGACTAAAACCCATCCATGTTCCTTTTTAGCCCTTTGTGTTCCGGGGCCGCGGTATCTCTTTCGAACAGTCCCGCAGCATCTTAATTACACCTTGTGTTAGCCGTCGTCTCGGTAGTCACTCTCATTGCGGCCATTCCAACTCTCACACAATCCTGGATGAACTGTGTGGGTTTCTTTGGTATTCATCTACTCTAATAACCATAGATTGATTGTCAGAGTAGATAAACTACTCTAATAACCTAATAGTCGGAATAGAGAATTCAAATAGTTTAAGTATTATTCGTACTCAAAACTTTTCTTTCAACATATTCTTCATTCTTCCTCATCACCATAGCCAGTTCTTTCATTCATATAAATAAAAAAATGCCATTGAGATTCTCATAGGAATATATATTTTAGGCAATTAGATTTTATTACAATTTTACTATTTCTAAAGATACCTTACCTCAAGTACCTACCTTAAATACTCTAATTTAGGTGGAAATTAAAATATGTTCAATAATTTGTATTTACTTCAGAAAATCTAAAGATCTCGTTGCCTTATTTCAATTGATTTAAGGCGCCACAGCATATCTTCTTCCATACTTCATACTTCTATATTCGTTCAGCCTTCATCTCCTGATCCTGAGTCACAGTCATAACAGTCACAGTCCATTCATCGTTTCTTTGGCCTTCCCCTGCTCTTAATTATGTTAGCCATCCATATTTATACTCAAAACTTTAATTAAATTCTTGGACAGTTCACAATATGGACAAAATTCTTGATATGGCTACACTCAATGCAAACTTGGCTTTTCATGTAAAAGAATCTCCAGCCTCGTCCTCCCTTTCGAAAAGCAAAAGTACAATAAAACAGTTTCCACACAATATCCCGGGCTGCCGTCGAACCGTTCTGTTTTACGGGATTCAATTCCATTAAGTCGTGTTTATGAGCCGGCTGTAATCCCGGTGAGCCGGGACTGAGGCGCTAAGACTCGGGGTGCCTCGACTTTTGCCCCTGACTAGGGGTGGATGTAATTTAAATGATGATCTTTAAAGAAAGAAGTGTACTGTAAATCAGTAACTAGCACAGTATGTAGGCACGAACAGTATCAGATCAAGGTATACTAAAACAATAACCTGTCTTACTAAGGGGTGTCGTATTGGATCAGTAACTGGATTTTGGAGGTCAGATAAGCAGTCACTCCATGTAATACAGGTACTCTGCTGCATCCAGATAGACTAGAAGCCCTCCTAAAATAGTTGAGAAAAGCCTAGGCAAGTGGCAGATGAAATGTATGCTAAAAACTAATCGGTAAAAATATACCTAAGCGGTCTAACGGACAAACAAAGAGACGGTACTATATTATGTGGCTTCATTTACGGTGGTCTGTGAGAATTTTATGCTACTGGTGATAGTGAAGGAAATAAATAAAAACTGGTTCATTCGTTTGGGAGCTATGATGCCACAGACAAGCACACACATGACACATGTCATGTTAAAGTTGAAAAGAGTCTGCTTAGATGATTTGGTCATGTGAAATGGATGAGTGAAAGGGGACTAACAAAAGGTTTACAAGTCAGATGTGAGTGGCAACGCCGGGAGGGGACGCCCTAGAAGGACATACATTGGTCTTTTTGGTGAGGTTCTTCAGAGAGGTCAGGTAGTACGTAGTACTCGCAAGCAGCGTGCATGTATGATCAGATGTATGAACGTGGACGAGGCAGAAGGAGTATGTAAGGATCGTAGCTCAGGTGGCGTTCTGTGTGTGTGTTTGTTTCTGCCTTCCCCCTATACATAGGTGAGGTCAGATTTTTTTTCTTACTGCTTTTGTTGTAAGTTTTTCATGGGAATAGGTCAGTATTAATTTATCATTTGAACGCAACCTTATTCCATCCGTCATCCCAACAACTGAGGTCCTTATACTACCGAGTTCGATCTAGACCTAGCTCCGGTATTCTCGATCAGTCCATTAAAAATATATGCTTCTCAGTTTGTAACATAAAGTTCTTCAATTTATTCGGATTTGTTTTCTTTTTTTTACGTTGCCCTTAATGTCCCACTGCTGGGCAAAAGCCTCCCGGACCATATCCTTCCAGGTACTCTTCTTGATGCGCGTCTGGATCATCTCGCCACCTCTTTCTAGGCTGGCTTCGGCGACGCCGTCCATCCTCAGGCATCCATCGTGTTGAGATCTTTGCCCAGAGGTCGTTATGCATGCGGCTCATGTGACCCGCCCAATCCCCTTTGAGTCTGGCAGCTTTTTTGCCCACGTCTGCAATTCCTGTTTTGAGCGCAGCGTAGTGTTTCGTATTTTATCTGCTCTCTGTACACCCCGAATGCTGCTCTCCATTGCTCTTTGTTAGACTCCAAGGCGGGAGCTGGCTGAGCACCGTAGGTTAGGACGCGCAGGATACACATATCGATGACTGTGCGCTTCAAGATTTTCGGATTTGTTGCTTTTTTGCTTTGGATTTGTTAAGAAAAATAAATAATAATGAGGAGGTCACCTACTCTTCGGAAATTTGGGGCACCAAGAGAGGTCTTTGTCCATCAAGCAAAGCCAGGGTGACCTGCATCATAGCAATTGATAAACATATAAGCAGAAGCACAGACATAACTCTTCCTGCTTTAATGTCAGTCACGACTATCCCATTTTAATTTTTATTCAAATTTTTGCTTCTGCGGCCGGTCCGGCTGATCGTAAGGGTAAGGCCTTTCCTTGGTAAGTTCATGTATATGTGACCATCCATTACATCCCGAGTTTCCTACTTTCTTCAAAAAACACGTTAAGCGCAGTCCCGGCTGTCATTTGTAGATCTTTGGCAGTCGTTACAGGTAGTAAGTGGCCCAAAAGTCTGACAACCAGTCTTACCAAGGGATACCGTGTTAAACTGGGTTGTGGAGGTCAGATAGGGAATTGGTCCATTTAAATTTATTAGGTTACGGCTGATTTCGGAAACGTCACTCAAAATTTAAGTGGCACTTATATTTAACAGATACTCAAAAGTGATGTTTGGCCATACAAAATTTAAAGTTTAGGAGCTGCTCAAATGTTAAGGAGCCCTTAAATTTTGAGTGACGATTCAGTATTCGGGGGTTAGACTGGAAGCCGACGCCAACATAGTTGGGAAACGAACATTTTGAGGTCAGGTGAAAATTATGTTTGGATGAGTGGGTCGACGAGCAAAATCATAAATATCGTGGTTCCTACAGCATAAAGGGATATTGAGGGGACGATTGATAAACATATTTTGTAAATCCATCGACCCCCATGCGAGCAGGACTCGTTAATTATTTAATCCCCCGGTCTGGCTGACATACCAATGTCAATGTCAGAAGCCTGAAAATTATTGTCAATTATATCGGTCCCACCCGTTCGGTCCGTGTATTTTACCCGTTATTGTCTCTTTTTCCTGCATTTTCGTGGAATGACACTCTTTCATCTTTGTCTTATCATCGCTAGTCATAACTAACGAGAGCAACGTAACAAAAGATTAATTACTTGTGTCTCGAGTCGAGTTGATAGGTTAAATTGTTGCTTGCGTATCTGTATTATTTTTCTAATATGCGTCGGGATCCATTGTGATGTTTTTTTTTGTTGTATTTATTGGGTCATCTAGATGGTTTTAAACTACAGTTTGACCCGATAGGTGAAGCTGCTGTCAAAATAGAGTTTTTTGTTTTTACTTTCTCTCCTAGAAAACCAAATAAGTCTTAATTATTATCAGTCTCTCAGCACTTCTGAATGTTTTTAAATTCCAATTTTTGACAGTACAATGTTTGCCTACCGGTTCGTCTATGTCATTACTTCCCAGAATTAGACCCATAATAACAGCAACGCTGTCGAATGGTGTACACAGTATGTGTTTTTTTTTCAAAATCAACGGTTTCGATTCCTGGCTATGAATATTGATTTTTCCAAAATCCAATTATGCGATTTTAGCTTCATCAAAATTGGGCTCGAGTCTCCTTTGGGTATTTTTCGCAATTTATAACAGTTTCGGATTTGTGCCATCCACGCCCACTTGAAAAATTCAGCCTGTACAGTTACAAATTGAATTGGTTCAATAGGCGAGATGACAAAAAATCTGATTAGTCCGTCACTTAGATTATCAAAAAATATTTGACCCGTGTTTTTTCTTTTGTTACGTAAACCAAAATTGACGAAGATACGACGCTTTTAAAATTCACAATACGTCACGCCATGGTATAATTTTTAGCTAGTTCTGACGTCACGAGCCCCCACTCCCGAGTTTTGATGCGTTTTATCTTTGTCAATATTCATTGATTTACAAAAACAAAAAATACGTGTCCATTAATTTCCAATACTCTAACTGACGGACTAAATAGATTTGCATTTTTTTGATACTGTCGTCATGCCTATTGTTCAAGGTTTGTCGACAATAATATAATTAATTTTCAGGAACCAGTTGTTGATTTAAATTGAAGTAGAAATATCTGTTTCTAGTCCGTTTTGGGTTGTGTATCGTCAGGTAAACACGTCTTTGGTCTAAGGACACTTGCCTGCCAAGGATGGTTGAAGATACACAGACAGAAAGACATACGGTCATTAAAAAAAACGGTTGTCTGTAAAGTCGGTTTTCGGGCGATAATTTTACGTGATAACGTAATTTTTCATTATATTAGTTATTTTAACTTAAAAAACAAAATTTCGTCGAAACAAAGATGAAAATTAAATGTAGCTACAGTTCCGGTCACAAGGCATAAAAACCGGCCAAGTGCGTGTCGGGCCACGCGCAGTGTACAGTTCCGTAGTAGCCCGTTATGTTTAAGATTTTGTTTTTCAATGCAAGTCTTCACCCGTTATAAACAAGCAACCACTTCATCTTAGTCACTTTATAGAATTTATTCTAAGGATTTTGTATTTGGTACAAAATTATCCAACACCCTAGTTCAACAACTATTACTACTAAACTAATAAAGTTATCTTAACCGCTATAGTTTTTCTTCAAAGTTCATAAAATGCACTATCATCATGATTTTTTCCAGATTTTTCAAACTAGCAGTTTAGCTTTTAGAGGGGGGAGATTAGCCCTACTGGAACAATTTTCACATTAAAGTTTAATATTTCGTAAATGGAGCATTAAATCAAAAAATAAGCAATCCCTAAGTCATTTTAAAAGACCTATTCAACGATACCCCACACGATGGGGTAGACGACGAAAAAAAAATCATCCCCACTTCACATGTAGGGGAGCTACCCTAAAAAATAGATTATTCAAAATTTTAATTTACCACTTTGTAGGCGTCATTGATATACACACCTCTACAAAATTACAGCTTTCTAGTACTAACGGTCTCTTAGCAAAACCTCGGACAGACAGACAGACAGACGGACTTGGCGAAACTATAAGGGTTCCTAGTCTAAAGTTAGTAGGAAAATAAACACAACAAGGGAGTCAATGTTCATGGCACCAAGCATACCAGATGATATACATAGAATAATAAGGGCACTGAAAAATACAAATAACGTAGGTTACGGCCTCTCTACAATTTTTTTTAAAGCTGTAGCTAATGAGATATGTGTATACATTTAAGTCACATACTTAATCTTAGTATAAGTGCTGGATATTTCCAGATGCTTTAAAAACATCAATTATAAAACCAATATTTAAGAAGGGAAACAGAGAGTTAATGGAAAATTATAGGCCAATCTCGCTAATTCCGATTATTTAAAAAAATGAGATGTTCATTAACAAAGAGCCATACAAATACTAGAAATTAGAAAAAAAACATATTTTATTTGAACAACAAAAAGGATTTAGACCCAGCAGAACAATAAATATGGCGATTTTTGATTTTATACAGAATGTCATTAATAATGTAGATAAAAGAAACCCAGTCTGCGCCATTTTCTCTGACATGACGCAGGCGTTTGACTATGTCCACTATCCTACACTTCTGAAGAAACTCGAAGCTTATGGCTATATATATTTACATAATAGACGACAAATAACTGAAATTAATAGAATTAATTTAGCTAATAAACATGACGGAATATTTAGATCAGACGAGCGAATAGTTAGTTACGGACGTTACGGGGTACCGCAAGGGAGAGTGTTGGGTCCTTTACTGTTTATATCATATATTAATGACTTACCGGAATGCATGGAACAACCATTGACCCTATTTGCAGATGATAGTACCGTGACAATACCTTCCAAAAGTGTAGATACATACGAAAATGACATTCATATTTCTTTAAAATCGTTTATAAAATGGTTGGATGAAAAAAACTTAAGAATAAATATAAGCAAAACAAAGATAATGCATATTAGCCAACGCATGCCAGATAGGAGCAATCTGCATGTTCAATATAATAATGATAGGGTTAACGATGTGGTAAGCACTGAATTTCTAGGGCTAGAAATAGACAAAAAACTTAGTTGGAAGCAACACATAGAGTCACTTTCCAAAAAAACTAAGCACATCCGCTTACGCTTTATACACCTTGTCGTCTATTGTAAATCTAGGCGCACTCCTGACTGCTTATCATGGTTTAGTCGAATGCCACCTACGATACGGCGTTATCTTTTGGGGCAACTCCACCGATAGAGAAACTGCATTCAAAGCTCAGAAAAGATGCATACGGTCCTTTTTAAAACTGCAAACTACTGATAGCTGCGTGTCATATTTTAAACAGCATAAAATATTAACTTTACCATGTACATATATTTCAGAAGTGGCAGTGTTTGTAAAGTTGAACCCTAATCGTTTTGACCGCGTAGGCGTCATCTTTACACGAAATAGGCGTGAAAATAATAGGCTGTGTCTCCCTGGTGCGAGAACGTGTCTGTCTGTCTTTAATACGCGGAAGTGTCTGCTACATGGCGCCAGTCATTTATAATAAAATACCGAGGACTTGGAAATAACAGTAACTAAACTTGACGTTATTTAAAAAAAAACTTCGACATTTTTTAGTAGACAAAGCGTATTATGGTGTGACGGAATTTTTAATGGAGAAAGGAATTTCTTGATTAGGTACTTAATTAAACGACTGGACATTTGAAAAATATGACATTTAATTTTTATTTTATTTGGTATTTTATTCAATTCCTACACAAAATAAGTTGACTGTAGAATAATTATTGTGTTAATGTAATTATAGTTAATCAATCTTTATATGTATTGACATTGTATATCTTTACTATGCACTTAGCATCTCTAGTGTCTTCTGTACTTTTACATGCCTTTTGGTTAAATATGGCTGTTGCTATTATATTTTTATGTGACCGTGTATGTACCCATATTCGCAAAATAAATATCTTGTCTTATCTTATTGTCAGGACTACGGAACACTAAAACGCTGAGACACGTATGAATTGATTTTTAATCGCCAGCCTAAACACGAAATTATTAGATCCTAACTTTAAAACTGATGGACTTTCATTCAAACTTTCATCCCCTATTTAACACCCTTAGGGGTTGAATTTCGAAAAATCCTTCCTTATTTACATTATAAAGGAAACCACTTTGCAAATTTTCAGTTCTCTAGGTCCAAGGGTTTGTGCTGGGCGTTAATCGCAGGACTCGTGACACTTTTTCGTGCGTGCAGCCGGTGTTCATCGATTTATAAGACGTTATCACGTCAATAATCCAAATGTCAAACGCGTCTCTGACCACTGACCACGCTCAAAGGCCATAAGTCCAGTAGCATTGCAATGTTCATATTCGCCCGCGAGGTTCTATGCATATCTTATGTGTGTGACGTTTCAAGCAAACAAGAACACGTCATACAGTATCACTACGAGAAGACGATGTTAGTCAGATGCATGTGGTCATCACTAGATACAGATAACTATATTACTCGTTTTCTTCTTATTGAATTAATATCGTTCGCGCCGAGCCGATTGAAAAGTAGTGCTTTAATTCATTAAAGTTGAGTGAGTGATGGCAACATCGTAAGTGAACCAATCTAAAGACTTACGTGTGGGTCCAAGTTCTAGTTCTCTTATTCTTTTATTTCTCTTTTAAGGATACAATTAGCTCTACCTTATACTATAGTAGGCCAAGTGCGTGTCGGGCCACGCGCAGTGTAGGGTTCCGTAGTAGCCCGTTATATTTAGTTTTTTTTTTTCAATGCAAGTCTTCACCCGTTATAAACAAGCAACCACTTCATCTTAGTCGCTTTATAGGATTAATTCTAAGGATTTTGTATTTGGTACAAAATTATCCAACACCCTAGTTCAACGACAATTACTGCTAAACTAATAAAGTTATCATAATCGCTATAGTTTTCCTTTAAAGTTCATAAAATGCACTATCATCATGAATTTTTCCAGATTTTTCAAGCCAGCAGTTTAGCTTTAAGAGGGGGGGGGGGGACGCCCTACTGGAACAAAAATTTGCACTTTAAAGTTTAATATTTCGTAAATGGAGCATTAAATCGTAAAGTAGTATTAGCAACCCCTAAGTCATTTTAAAAGACCTATTCAACGATACTCCACACGATGGGGTAGACGACGAAAAAAAATGATTCCCACTTCACAGGGGAGCTACCCTAAAAATAATATATTTTTCAAAATTTTAATTTACCTACCACTTAGTCGGCGTCATTGATATACACACCTCTACAAAATTACAGCTTTCTAGTACTAACGGTCTCTTAGCAAAACTTCGGACAGACAGACAGACCGACAGACCTACAGACAGACAGACGGACATAGCGAAATTATAAGGGTTCCTTGTCAGGACTACGGAACCCTAAAAAGCGATTTAACTATTACAAACTTATTATTTGCGGTTGGAGCAATAGCCGTTTCTAGGGATCTAACAGCAGAGTTAAGTTGGTCCTTTAAAAAGTTTGTATGGAACCCTCGGTGCGCGAGTCCGCCTTGCTCTTGGCCGGTTTTTTTGTTATTAAACTACATATTTACGGTTTTCTGATTGTTCCCTTTACATGGGCTGTAAGACCTTGCTTTTTGCCAAATTTCGTGATACTAGGTCAACGGGAACTACCCAGGTTTTCGACCCAAAACCTATAGGGTACTTCCGGTTGACCTCGAATCACGGAATTTGGAAACAGGATCGATTGGCATCAATGTTTTGTGTAAAATGGCCATTTTCTTGCTAACTGTATTTTTTTTTAAACCTGTGAATGAGGATCAAAATTTCACGAAAAGTTATCGATAGTCCCATAAGACCATTTTCGTGTAGATGCAACGGTTAAGGTAGTTCCTTTTACTGCCTCGCTGAAAGTTTGCACACTGTGTACTTTCATATATATTATATTCAGTCAAAAACCGTTGCTTTAAAATTACACACAGACACTTAAATTTTATTTATTTGTACAGATATCTCCTAAAACAATAAAAACGAGAGTTAATGTGTGTGTGTATGTGTGTATGTTGTATTGATTTTAATGTTTTTGATGATTTTTTTTGTGATGTTATTGAATTTTATTTTATTGTTGTATCACTTTCTATAATTTACTGTTGAATGTGTTAGTTTTATGATTTTAATGAACGTGATTTTATTTTTGTTTTTTTGTATACTTAGATTAATGATTTCAAACACAATGTGAATTGTTCCTGAATAAAATTGAATTGAATTGAATGATTAATTAATAATTATAAATAATGTAGGCGTCGAGTTGATTACACATTTAAAATGGATCGTAAAAGCTAGTAAGCTCACGTCATGGGCCCGTATTGCGTATAATAATATCCTAAACCCCATCTTGTAAAGCGTCGAGGTCTGCCATTGCGACTATAAACGATACCATTTCATATCCCATTACAACTTCAGACGCAAGTTTTATGCTTGAAAATTCGCAATTTCTTGGCAAATAGAAAATGCCGAGTATCGCAAAGTCTTTGGGAGCAGCCGACGACCGAACTTTGCCAATTTCACGCATTAACACTTTGTTCTTCGGCTAAATTGGATTTATTAAACGGCGTAGTTTCATTTTTGCATCTTTGGAGGATTTTTTAAATAGTTTGTTGAAGAGAACGGATTATAAAGGGTGTAAGTTCAAAAAAACGATCGCAGTGACGATGAGTCTATACCTTCTAGTTACGGTGATATTGGGGGTCAAACTTCTTTTTTTAAATACGTTTTTTTTATGTTATTACTTTACTTTAAATACCTCCACGACCCGTTTACTACTCAATGCATCCATCAGCACAATGTGTTCAACGTAAAATGTGACTTTTCACCCCAAAAACAAAAGTCGCATCTCAGCAAAAAATTTTGCGCAGAGCTACTCAGTTTGATGTACAAAATGCTTGGTTGACGGCTTCGTGAAGAGTTTGCTTACACTCTGTATAGTTAATTTTGCCGACAGAATGTTCTGGATGAGAGTGGCTGAGAATCGAGCTGAGTGACGTGCGTTTAAGGAGTCCTATGTCCAGCAGTGGACTGCTGTAGGCTGATGATGATAATGTACCTGAACCATAATAGTACATTTTGATGCAAATGTGTATTATTAATTTGTCATTCCAGTGACATACAAACGATTTAAACGAGGTTTCTCAACACAGCTTTGCGAGGAAATACAGGGTGGAATTTTCAATGCGACCTGGAGGGAAAGTACTCGAAAGACTGAAGATAGCAAATTTTACTCAAAGGACTCATTCCTCTATTTTTTAAAAGAAACATCTGCATTCACAGATTTCCGAAAATTCGTTTGAAACACTCGGGAATCGAACCGACTAAAGTTCGAAAACATACCATCCTCTACTTTTGTGACATCAATCGATAGCGTCGAGTAAAATTTACTTAAACGATTACTTAAATGTTATAATCACTACATAGTATAAAACAAAGTCGCTTTCTCTGTCCCTATATCCCTATGTATGCATAAATCTTTAAAACTACGCAACGGATTTTGATGCGGGTTTTTTTAATAGATAGAGTGATTCAAGAGAAAGGTTTTAGTATATAATTTGCGGGCGGGCGAAGCCGCGGGCATCAGCTAGTCTTCTTATAATTAACAATATCTTTGACGTCATTGTGATGTTAAAATGACGAAGAACTATTTTGATTGCTATATCCACGTGTTTGTTTGTAATCTTTGATTGCAATTTTCTTTCTTCAATTGTAAAGGTCCATCGTTTGAATAAAAGTGCTTTAACTTTTTGAATGTATCCCATTGAATTTATAACTTTAGATTTCATGGCTTTCCTTTCATTTCATTTATCATGTTTGTTAGAGAGATTTGATCCATAATTATGAATGACCCTATCGATTTATGACAAAAAAGTACAGGATGTTATTTTTTCGCATTTTAGTCGGTTCGATTCCCGATGTGGCAAACGAATTTTCGAAAATCTTTGAATGCCGATTTGTTTCTTTTTAAAAATAAAGGAATGTTTCCTTTGAGTAAAATTTGCTATCTCCAGTATTAAGAGTACTTTCCCTCCCAGTGGCGTTGAATAATTTCAGTATATAACATTGAAGTGTCAGTTTGTAATGCATTTGAAAGTACTTACATAAGGTACCTACATAAAAACTTTTTTTTTTAATTTGTGTCTGTCTTTCTCTCTGTTTGTGTAGTAGATACATATTTTTACCCAACTACGGCGAAGCCAAAAGGAAGGGTTATGATTTTACAAGTTTATGTATGTTTGTATTTACGTATGTTCTCCGTAGCGCTTAAACTATACATCCGATTTTGATGAATATTAACCCATGATCTGTCCACGAACGACGCAATAGTTAAACAATGGCGTCTTGACCAAATCGGTCATTGATCAGATCATGATTTATAAGGCGGTTAGACGCTCAATCGGCAGGCGGCGGGAAGGCGATCAGTGCGCGGGTACAACTAGGCGCGCTTAGTCTGAAGGACGTCAGATGTGCACTCGAGCATCTGAAACCGAAGCGTCCAGCGGGCCCGGACGGTATTTCTTTTTAGAGATTGTGGTAGGGTGCCAGCAGAACCGCTACTTTAAATTTGAATATGTGTCTTCAGTCGATGACGTTCCCCGCTCAATGGAAGATCACGCGGGTCATTCCTGTACCCAAAGGTAAGGCGGGATCGGACATAACTGGTTATAGGCCGGTGGCCGTGCTGTCGACGCCGGCCAAGGTGTTCGAGTCTGCTTTACAGCGATGCATGCAGGAGCAGGTGGGCTAACAATTGGCTGACGCGCAGCATGGGTTCACAGCAACCAATCTGCAGAACTTTATGGGTATATCCGTTTTACCCGTTGATATACCCCACTCTGTTAGTGCTCGGTATGGTCGGGTACAACCAACAGAAGGTGCGACGGGAACTCACGATTGTTTCGTATTTAGTTAGGTTACTTCGTGGCATTGAGCATAACTCAGGAGTACTGAAGCGCCTGAGTTTGTGTACCGAGCCGCTATTTGTGGAGGCGGCGCCGCCCGCCGCTGCTGGCCGTGCCGGTTGCCAGGACCAACCTCCTCGCTAAAACACCAGGGACCCGCGCAATTCGGATTATTAACGATCTTCACGTCAAGAACGATGTATTTACATGCTATTTGAGTGAATTCGCAAAATACTTATAGTGTAGACTAGCTTATGCCCGCGTGGAGTTTGGAAATTGCACACGGGATCTTACTTCTGGGATATTCCTGTACCTAATCTACAAGCAATGAACTGAATTTTGTATTTTTTTTTCAAAATTTTAGGCTAAGTAGTTTGGGAAATCAGGCGGGGAAACATTTAGTTGTTACATACACTCGGTTCCAAAAATAACGGGTCAGTCACATAAACCCGAATATCTCCCGAACTACGTATGCCACCCTAATGAAACGAAGACTGTTCAATTGAGAATTTAATTATTCAGATAAAAAATAAAATAAAACTTAGTTGCACCCACAATATTAATCTCTAAATTAAAAAAAAACTAAAGCAGTCATATTTTTCTTAAGATTACATTTTTTTTATGATTGTTTTTTGCTGTTTTTCATCACTTTCTTCATTTAATACTTTTATTGCCTCCACGAGCTCTTCTGACAGCTTCCAGGCGATTAGGCATGCTGTACACCAAATTTCGGAGCCGGTGCTGAGGAATACCTTCCCATTCCTCCACCAGTGCTTGTTTGAGCTCGGGAAGCGTGATTGGTGGGGGTTTCGACCTTTCAAGCACCTCTGAAGATCGTCCCAGGCGTGCTCGATGGGGTTTAAGTCCGGGCTTCGCGCTGGCCACTGCATGAGTTCGATATAGACCTCTTCAAGGTAGTCATGTACAATTCTGGCGGTAGGGGGACGCGCATTATCATGCATTAATATGCCATGCCGGTCCATCCTGGCCATGAAAGGACCTACATGTTCATTGAGGATCTCTTCCACGTATCTATCTGCATTTAGAGTTCCATTTTGAATGAGTACCAGCTCGGTGCGGGCCTCAGCAGAAATCCCAGCCCAAACTTGTACGGAGCCTCCACCGTACGCCACTTTTTCCTCCACACACGCTTAATGGAAGCGCTCCCCTGGTCTTCTGTACACCAACTGCCTACCATCATGCTTATAAAGCATGAATTTAGACTCGTCCGTGAACATTACCCTAGACCAATCGTCTAGTGTCCAGTTTAGGTGCTCGCGCACGTATCTCTGTCTTGCAATTCGATGTCCCCGTTCCAGTTTGGGGCCATTTGCGGGCCTCAATGGTTTCAAATTTGCTTCAGCAAGACGTCTTCTTACTGTTTGAGCGCTTAAATTGCCACCTCCAAAGCGAATAAAGTGAGTTTTTAGACCAACAGCAGTTTGAAAACGATTTCGGAGCATTGTAGCCACCAGTTGTCTGTCTTCCCTGGCCGTTGTGCATCTTGGTCTGCCATTTCCTGGTCTTCTAAGGTGTGATCCGGTCTCTTGGTACGGCTGGACTACCCGCTGAACAGTCGACAAAGATACACCAATGTTTCTGGCTTTTTCACGCTGGCTCCGCCCAAGTTCCAAAAAAGTTAGGATTCTGGTACATTCCTCTAGCGTGACTGCCATGCTTCACCTCACAGAATAAAAATAAGAAGACGTTCACGATATTTTTTTTGTGACAGAATAGAAATGGAAAGCATCCATAATGACATGAAAAAAAAAATTGTTTTTAAAAATAGTCATTTTTTTAAATTTTGTTTTTCTAATGAAGTTATTTTCATCAACCAGTTTAAATAATATGCTATTAGAAGCGCAACTGAAAAGTCTTTATTCTGTTTTTTATTTCATTGATCTAACTTTTACAGTTCTGGAGGTATTTCAATTTTTGTGACTGACCCGTAATTTTTGGAACCGAGTGTATATGCCCCTGATGTTTGTAAGTTCCAACATGTTCGGTTAGGGCACGGCAACATAATCAATAAATCGAGCAATTTTCGTCTTCTTTCATGAATAAATTCAAAACTATTTATTTTACAATAATAACAAAAATATATTTGAGATCTTCATAACAAGTCCTTTCATTTGATATAATTATGACACAGTAATGTTTGCAAAACTTTTTTTAAAATAAAATTGTCCCCCGAAAATGACCCATATTTAAAAATATATTTATTTACTTTGCACATCTGTGTTTGGATCATAGGACTACACCATCCTACCTAATTTCACCTGATTTGTTATAGTAGATTCAGAGCAAATTGGCTGTGATAGACAGACGTACAGACGGACGTCTGTATGTCTGTCGTCCTTTTTTTCATTTTTTGTATGGAACCCTAAAAATACATTAAACATTACTGAGAATTAATAAGTAAGTGTTCCAGTTAATGAACTCCGCCAAAAATGCAGATTTAAAAACATTTTTCTGTGGTTTATGTCAATTTAAAGTTCTTTCCACCTCTAAAAATCGGTTGAGACTGTGTCGGTGCACGCGGCCGTTGGTTTTAGTGTTAAAGATTGAAAGAAAACCAAATTGACTTGGTTCTAAAATAACATTTCATTAAACGACTTAAAAAACACCGGCCAAGTGCGTGTCGGGCCACGCGCAGTGTAGGGTTCCGTAGTAGCCCGTTATATTTTAGATTTTATTTTTTAATGCAAGTCTTTAACCGTTATAAACAAGCAACCACTTCATCTTAGCCAATTTATAGGATTTATTCTAAGGATTTTGTATTTGGTACAAAATTAAACAACACCCTAGTTCAACGACTATTACTGCTAAACTAATAAAGTTATCTTAACCGCTATAGTTTTCCTTTAAAGTTCATAAAATGCACTATCATTATGAATTTTTCCAGATTTTTAAAGCCAGCAGTTTAAAAGGGGAGGGGGACGCCCTACTGGAACAAAAAAATTAAAGTTAAATATTTTGTAAATGGCGCATTAAATCTAAAAGTCGTAGTAGCAATTCTTAAGTCATTTTAAAAGACCTATTCAACGATACCCCACACGATGGGGTAAACGACGAAAAAAAATCACCCCCACTTCACATGTAGGGGAGCTACTCTAAAAATAAATATTTTCCAAAATTTTATTTTACCACTTTGTTGGCGTTATTGATGTACATACCTCTACAAAATTACAACTTTCTAGTACTAACGGTTTCTTAGCAAAACCTCGGACAGACAGACAGACAGACGGACAATGGACATGGCGAAACTACACTGGCCTTTTTTTTGTTTTTTTTTTTCAGATGGGAAATCATCAAATGACTCCTCCCGCTCTGGGCGGAGCGGGAGAGAGTGTCAGACTTTTACTGACTAAAACCCATCCATGTTCCTTCGTCGCCCTTTGTGTTCCGGGGCCACGTTATCTCTTTCGAATAGTCCCGCAGCCCCGGCAGGCTTCGGCCCTTGCGGACCCCTTCCCTATTGCTGACTCTGTTTGAGGTGCGCGTGGAACACGAACGCGCCGTCGACACGGCCTGTCTTCATGAGACGAAACGACGGCGAGCTAGCCCATAGCTCCCCGTCCACAGGCCCGCGCCTACGGTGCCCGGAAGCCACCACGTGGCCCCCGACGCCCGGGGCGTCTCCCGCGGCGGCCAGGACGTGTGGATCTTTCCCTATCACGTTCCGCCACCTTCTTCGCTAGCATGACTGCTTCGCAGAAGGAGGTGACGGCGTCCCATTCCGTCTCGCTCCGGACCATGGATTGCACCAGGGCCGGGAGCGAGAGGTCGCCGCCGCCGATCACCGCTTCGAGGACACGGCGGTGCTCCGCCCAGGCGGGGCACACCTCCACAGTGTGCTCCACCGTGTCCTCCGGTCGATCCTCGCAGTGATAGCACCCGGGCGTTTCCTCCCGCCCGATTCGGTGCAGGAACTTACCGAAACAACCGTGTCCGGTGAGAACCTGCGTCAGGCGGAAGGTGAGGACGCCGTGGCGTCTCTCCAGCCACTCCTCAAAGAGGGCACTTATCGCCACTATTGTGGCGTGCCCAAACTACACTGGCCTGCACCTTTTAAAACTGCTATAACTTTTTAAGTACACAAGATATACTTTCGAAACAAAAAGGACTCGATAAATAGTTTAATTTTATCTGTAGTTTCAAAGAAAACTGATTAAAACTGCTTTATAACGTATTTTTATTTTAAATCTCTAACTTCTATTGTTTTGGAAAAATTGAAATTTTAAAAGTGTAGTACTTATTTTTGCAGGTCAGTGTATAATTGAGATAGATGAGTTCCTTGTCAGGACTACGGAACTCTAAAAAGGAGATTTCTCAGTTCGACCGTATCTATATACTTATTTTTTTATGAGTGTTCGCAGATAACTGCGTCGTGATGTGATTACCCGATTGTGATGATTATTTTTTTATTTTAAAGAATATACTTTTGGAGTAGTCCCATTTAAATTTGGTGAAGATCTGATGCTGATCTTCGGAGATATACAATGGAACTCTTCAAAAATGGACGGCAAATCTTCCGTGATTGCTGCAATCACTTGGATGTTTATTGTTTATACAACATCATGACGTAACATCACACCTGTCTGCTCTGAGGGGGTACGCAGAAGTGTACAATACACCCAGAATTCGACAGTTAGGTATATTAAGTTCCATTTATTGGGGATAAGCCTATTATCATGACATGTATTGTTAACAATGCATATATTTGTTTGGACAACACACTAAAAACGCAAAAATAAAAAAACTTAAAAAAACACAAAAAAGTGAAAAAAAAGTATTTAGAAAAAAAATGAAAAAAGAAAGAGAAAAAAAGAAGAGTGTGAAGTGTTTAGAAGTGAGTATAAATTATTTGGAAATTTGTAGCGGTAACTCACGTTACAGTATTGCAGCGGCTTATATAATTTATCATGGGTAACACCATAACGTGGTCGATTCCGGGATGAGGCTGGCACAGGAATGTGGAGATTCGCAAAGCGGCCTCCCAGCCAGATTACAATTACGATCGGGGCTGTAATCATCAGTTTTTTTTTCAATAATTTTGATGTGATGCTGGACAAATAAATAAAAGTATTTATTGGTTACTAGCTGACCCGCGCAACTTCGTCTGCGTTATATAAGAGAGACAGAGAGATGGTTAGAGAGAGTGTGAGACATCCTTAAAAGATAGTCATAATAATGCTATCGCGGATTTTTATAGAATTTTTTCCGTCATACACGATTGTTGCGTAACTTTAACCGTTTACGCAGCGCACGCAACGAAAGATCTCAAAAAGAATATTTATTTCCTTTTTTTGCAACATTTTTCATTGATGCTCTGCTCCTATTGATTGTAGCGTGATTTTATATAAACGTTGTAACGTTGTTGTTCGTTGTTGCCTTCCCCGATTAATGGGCTATCCAACAGTAATAGATACTTTCAACTCGAACCAGTAGTTCCTGAAATTAGCGTGTTCAACCAAACAAACACAGCTTTATAATATTAGGTATAGTATAGAATCAAGTAGGTAACAATTTAATTTCTCTGAAATATTTGCATTAATCGCTAAAATATTCAGTTTTTCTAAATAAGGGCTTCCCTCGCCAGCCTCCTCAGCCTTACGTTATCATCCTTAGACACTTGATGACAGTCATACTCCATCTACGTCGAAAGTTCTCATCAAGGTGCATAAAATGAGCCCAAAAACGATATAGATGCTGTAAACTCTTGATGACCTCTTGCAACTGCCTTCCGTCTCCATCGTCGACCTTCGATGAAAGTCATACTCTAGCTAAGTTTAAAGTTTTCATCAAGGTCCATGAAATGAGCCCAAACACGATTTAGCTGCTGCAAACTGTTGCGAACCTCTTGCAACTGACTTTTGTCTCCACCGTCAGACCTTCGATGACAGTCCAGGCAGGTCTTAAATTCTCACCAAGATGCATGGAATGAGGCCAATAGCAATATAGCTGTAAATATAATCTACGTAAACTGCGTATGCACAGCACAGTTCTTGCACGTCAAGAACACGTGAATTTATCAGGCTTCCGTTCGTTATACTACTTTTTGGAAATCATCATCATACCCTTATCCCAATTTATTTGGGGTCGGCGCAGCATGATTGTATTCTTCTTCCATACTTCTCTATTACTTTTTGGAAAAAAAAACACGAAAAAGTAAGAAATATAGAAATGCAAACAATTTAAATACAAAAAGAAATATAGGCAATCTAACAGCCTTAAAAAAATAAAATAAAAAATCACAAAAAGTGAAAATAATGTTGCGGGGTTTGAACCTGCATCCCCGTAGTTTGTCATGAAACCGCTAGGCTATTTACTTCGTCGACATAAGCTACAAATAGCCGTTCTCATGTACTTACGTCATGACTGAAACGTCAAACAATTGAAGTATACGGACATAATGTTAAATTGCCTACCCCCTTAAGGAAGTAGCGTGATAATATATACCATAAATATTTAAGAAGCCTATGCAGTAGTTTTGACGTGATGCGCGCACAAACATTTCGTAGCAACTACTTTTACCGAAGAAAGTTGATTTTCTTGAGTTCCACTATTTTGTGCGTATTCACCTCAAAAATCAAATTTCAAGAAAACTGAGAAATTATATTTACCTGTATTAGATATGAAGTATATGTTGGAACTTTAAAAAGGTTACACTTCATTAGTTTTGATTGTATAGGTGTTTGAAGTTTATTAATTTTAAACACAAAACCCTCTTTTTTGCGCCTCTGGATGAGATTTTAAAAAATGCTAAGACAGGTATTTCTTTATTTTTATTAATAAGTATTTATTCTGAGTTTCATGATTCTAGAACAATCAAAATTTTTTTTTTCATACAAACTTTACCCCCCCTTTTCACCCCCTTTTTCCAAAAAAAATCCAAAATTTCTATAGCCTATATGTTATTCTGAATGTATATAAACAGATTTGTGAACATTTCAACAAAATCGGTTCAGCAGTTTTAACGTGATGCGCGGTCAAACAAACAAACAAAATTTTTTTAAATGGTTTTAATATGTTCAGTTACTTATTTCAAGTCACCCTGGCTGGTTTTTTTTTTTTAATCTTCAATGTACAGATTTTTTGGTCTCAACGATTTTATTATATGTATAGATTGAAAAAAGGATTAGCCAGCTAGTATCGGGCATTGACAGGAATATTCAATTGCGAGAAAAGGGCTTTAAATTGAAAATTGTTACTTTAAACTTCGATTGAACTGTGCAAAAAGGCAACACTTTAGTGACCAGTCGCGGTGCTTGAAAGGCTTAGAAGAATATTTCACCAATATCCAGAACTGCTTTTTCAATGCCAGCAAATGCTCCCGTCGCCCAGAAGAATGCAGCAGACAGGCGAAACTTTTCATGAAATGCAGTCGATTCAGATTGTTTTTATATCATGCACCTTTCACTCAAACTACGTCAGGGGGAATAGCACCGACGATGCTAAAAATACATTGACAATAGATTTCACTCTCACTTTCTGGGGTGGAAAGTAAGTGGAAAGTGGCAACGAGGAAGTGAGAGGTGCAGTACATGAAGTTTGAAGACATGACCCCTAAAAACTGGTATAGGATTATGGGACCATAATTATCGCGATTTTTAATAACTTTTAACTGACAATGTTTGTGTGTTAGTTTGTTTAGGTCAAATCTTGCAAGGTAAATTAGTACAACTGCCTCTCACACAACGGTGTTGAAATTTTACTTGTGGTTCAATTTCGATAAAGCATTGTCAAGAGATAAGGCTAAAATCTACACCAATATTATAAAGAGGAAAGATTTGTATTTTTGTACGTGTGTGTATGTTTGTAATGAATAAACTCAAAAACTACTGCGCCGATTTCAAAAAATCTTCACCATTAGAAAGCCTCGACTTTACTGAGTAACTTAGGCTATATTTTATCCCCGTACTCCCACGGGAACGATAACTACGCGGGTGAAACCGCGAGACGTCCGCTAGGAATACAATAATTGAATGACAGCGCCCAGGTAGGTGCCCAGCCAGCGCAGGTGTATAATTTTCATAGTAAAATGTCTAGATCTGGTGACATAAGCTTTCTAAAAATAGTATATTTCTGCAGACTCTACAGAAAGATACTATTTTTGATTTGTCAACTAATGAAAACTGACTTAAGGGCATTGCACAAAAATTGCATTTTTACCACAGACCTAACATTGAATTTCTCCATATTCACACAGACAGCAATTCCTGTTAATATAGCACTTCAGTCACTGCACAAAATTAAAATAACAACAAAAAGAAATGAAAGAAAGAAAGAAAACATATTTATTTGGCACATGCCTTATGTGCACACAACAAAACAAAAATAACAATAAAATAAAAACTATACAAATGAATAATGCAATTTATGCAAAGTGATGCGCGCGTGCGAGTGTGGTTCTTCAAAAACTGCCAAAACATCAACAATATGCATAAACTAGCTTTTGCTCGCGACCTTCGTTCTCTTGAAATTACTATAAAATGATTACTTACCTATTTGAATCGGATTTTGTTAACAATTTCAAGGGTTTTTTTTGTTATTCCTGTTTGTAAAATAAAAGTATTAGACCAGTGCAGATAATTTTTGAAAACGAAAAAAATCATAGTAGGGTGAAACCCATTGGAAATGAAAGAGAATATAACAATAATTAAAGGAAAAATAATTTACGGGCGATCTGAAGTCGGGAAGTGGGAGGGGGGGGGGAATCGTGATAAACCGTTTTACCCTTAAACCCCCCCCCCCCCGGACTTAAGGGTAAAAACGGTTTATCTCGATTTCCGGCAAAACTACAAGTCCTATGGAAAAAAGTTGAAAAGTTAAAAAAATTTTGACGTGAGAATTTTCGATTGAAAATTATGGTGCTTTTTCGATATGTCAAAATAAGTTGAAAAAAAATAATATTTTAAATCAAAAAATTACAGCATATTTGGGACATAAAAAGGTAAGTTTGCACTAAATTTCGTGAAAATAAATATTGTTTTGTAAAAGATAAAAATAAAAAACCAAAAACTTGGTTATTGAAATTTTTCACATTAATTTTGTGGTTATGTGAAAAAAGTGTTAAAACAAAAGTTGTAGATCTTTTTATTACCTACAACTTTGCCATTCTAATTTTTTCCATAAGACTTGTAGTTTTGCCGGAAATTGAGATAAACCGTTTTTTACCCTTAATCCATAGGTTTCATCCTACTATGATTTTTTTCGTTTATTTGACCATTTTCAGAGGTATCTGCACTGGTCTATATCCTAAGTCACTCCTTATAACATCAGCTATCACATTCCACACGACCAGTGGTGGTGTATGCGAATCAGCACGCCATGAGTAACGGGCTCCATCACAAAGGGCGGCCGATCCCACGACCACGGGTAGCTCCCAGCCTTACTGATCAAGCGACGACTTATCCCAACTTGTGTGTGTGCAGGTCACAAAGAGTCGTGCGCCGAGGACAGCAAGCCCCACGAGATCAAGCCGAGCCTCGACCGGTCGCACCATGCGCTCGGGCCGCGGCTGCACATCGCGCACAATATACGCAACGAACACTTACAAGGTACGCTGCTTTGGTACTAATGCCTTTGCATGGTCTATAATTTCTGGTGTTCCATAGGGCTCAGTCCTAGGGCCACTCCTATTTAATATAAATTACATTAGAAAATGCTTCTTAGGTACAAAATTTCTTAAGTATGCTGATGATTTGAAAGCCTTTAAAACTATTTTTTGATGAAATATACTAGATAACTAGGATATGGAAGTAAAAACGTTGTTTGCACAGAAAAGATTTTTATTGCAAGTTAAATGACACAAGTCATTATTTAAAAACACCTGTTCCAATATCAATTTGAAATGTTGTCTCAACTAAAAAGTTTCCTCTCAAACAACATACATCATCATATCATATCCTCAATATTTTCCACCACGACATTTTCTGCTCCGCTATCTCCCGTTTCTTCCACCTCCATCTCTGCGTCTTTATATTCTTCAGCCCCTTTTCATCGCTACCTACGAGATGACTAGGATCCTCTGAAACTACTACTGTAGAGTCCCGCAAAAAAACTACATCCCTTGCTCAAACAATGACGCGAGGATTACTGGGATTTATGAAACGATATCCCTTGGTTTCTTCACAGTAACCAACAAAGATATAATCTACTGCTTTAGGGCTCCATTTCTTCCGAGTTTCCTTGGGCACGTGCACAAACGCTTTCGTTCCAAAAACTTTGAAATGATCGAATGACTGAGCCTTCCTTGTCCACAACTCCTCAGGAATCTTACCATTATTGCCACTGTTAGGTAGCCTGTTCTTGGTATAAACAGCCGTATTACATGCCTCTCCCCACAGTCTCGCACTCAGATCCTTTACCGCCAACATAGTACGAGCCATCTCCACAATAGTGCGGTTTGCTAGCTCCACTACGCCATTCTGCTCCGGAGTGTAGGGAACAGTCAACTGATGATTTATACCCTTTTGCTGTAGAAACCCATCAATCTTCCTGTTCAAAAATTCTGTTCCATTGTCCGTGCGAATGCACTTTACCTTTAACCCGGTTTCAACCTCTACACTAGCTAGAAAAACTTTAAAATGATCGAAAACCTGATCTTTTGATTTAAGGAAAAATACAAAAAATTTACATGTAAAATCATCTAAAATAACTAGCATGTACCGAGATCTACTGTACGTGGGTTCAGACATTGGACCACAGATATCTGCGTGGACCAATTGCAGTCTCTCGACTGACCTCTCAGCCTCACCAACTGGAAAAGGTAAACGATATGCCTTCCCCTTAATACAGGCGACACAAGGCTCCATTACTCTCTTTCCAAAATCTATGCCCGGAAGCTTAGTAAATCTCGCTCATTTACGTGTCCAAGCCGCCGGTGACACAACATCAAAGGATTACCTGCTTTCACTGACGCCAACGCAGTCCCATCTACAACCGCCTGACAACCTTCAAGCTTGTAGATCCCTGAGACTTCACTTGCGGTAGCCAGAAGCTTTCCCTTGAAATGGCCTGGAACCAAATGGTGAATTAGCTTGCACCCTTCTCTGACAAAACTTACCTTCCATCCTTTCTCTACTAATTTAGACACTGATAACAGATTAACACGCAAACCGGGTACATACATGACATCCCTCACAGCAAGCATTCGTCCTTTCAAACTCACCATGATATCACCCTTACCCTTGCATTCAATCTTATCATTATTCGCACATGTCACGTTACTCATACCAACATTAATAACCAAATCTTTAAACCAATGTTTCTGGAAAGACATATGTGAAGATGCCCAGCTGTCGATGTACCACTCCGTCGAATTGTAGGAGTCCCCAGCGTTGAATGAAGACAGGCTCACGATCGCGATGTCACTCACTTTGGAGATCGAACCCGCTTTCCTTCCTTCAGGACAGTCTGGCTTCTTATGTCCACTCTTTCCACATTTAAAGCATTTAATTTAGGTCATATTAATATCTTTGTTCCCATTCCGCTTCTTACTCTTACTCACAGCCAATGCCGAGTCCGCTGAAGACAATGTACTACAACCTTGACGTGAATCCTCCTGTAGTAACTTCTGCCGTACGTTCTCTGAAGTCAACTTCATCCCAGAGTGTTCCAGCGCCATTGGCATAGGCCTGTACTCTTCAGGTAGTCCTCTCAGTAACACGACAGCTACAAGATCATCGTCAAATCCGGTGGCAATATCCTTCAGCTTTTGAGAAAGAGACATAACTGCAGCAACATATTCATGCATCGACGAGTGTCTCTCTAGCTTCTCATCCATCAACGCGTTCATGAAGGTGATCCTGCGATTTACACCTTTGTCCTCAAACGCTTTCGCTAAGCTATCCCAAGCATCTTTGGCATTAATTGAATCTTGTACATACGCATAAAGTGTAAGTTCTACATGTAGACAAATCAAATCAAATCAATTCTCGATGGTGGTGGACTCTTTGGAATCCGGGTACGTCGACGTATACGTGAACAACTTTTCTCGTATGAGAATCATTTTTATCGCCAATTTCCACGTAGAGTAGTCATCTAGGCCGCACAGGTTCTTGATGGCAAATTTAGTGACTGGGCCCATAACCTTTTGATGAAATATACTAGATAACTAGGATATGGAAGTAAAAACGTTGTTTACACAGAGAAGTCATTATTGCAAGTTAAATGATACAAGTCATTATTTAAAAACACATGTTCCAATATCAATTTGAAATGTTGTCTCAACTAAAAAGTTTCCAAACTATTGCTATAGAAGACTGTTTAATGTTTCAAGAAGACTTATATAGACTCTCAGCATACTGTCTTGACTACAAACTACACACACTCGAGCACTACCAAATGTACTACACTTGAGCGTCACCAAATGTCATTATATAATTTTCACTAAAAACACATAAAGTATGGGCTAAGTATTGCCATGTTAAGTAACACTTCAACTGTAAGAGATCTTGGTGTTCTACTGGACAATAAGTTATCGCCTGATCAACATGAAGAAGAAATTGTTAATAATTCATTTAAGATGGTTTTTTCATGAGATCACTGATCACTGACTGAGTTCAAACGGCCCTCCCACCTAACATTACTTAGACAAGACGTTTCGACGCTCGCAGCTCGAATATGAGGTCTCGTCCCGGTGCAAATTAAGCTTATCTCTCATTGTACGGGAAGCTGATACTTAGCGAGGTCAGGTTATACTGAAAGCATAACTGCCTAACCTAACCTGTTGGACTAATTCAGGATTGCGTTGCCCTGTTCATCGTATAGTGGAATCTTATAATCGAAACTTTATTGGTGTTAATATTTTTATTGTTTCGCAATTCTTGGTCAACCGGAAGTACTCTATAGGTTTTGACGAAAACCTAGAATCACGCAATTTGGAAAAAAACAAGGTCTTACAGCACATGTAAAGGGAAAAATCTGGAAACCGTAAAAATGTAGTTTTTTGACAAAAAAAAAAAGCGATTTTACTATTACAAACTTATTATTTGCGGTTGGTGCAATAGCCGTTTCTAGTTTTGTGTTCCAAATCGAAATTGTTAAAATCTTATCGAATATTATTATTATTAACACTGACAACGGGATATTTACCATGGTTACTATTTGTTTTGAGTTGAAAACTTATATCCTATCTAATGGTCTTATTAAACGTTGGCGTGACGATTTAGACTCGTTCCTGATTGATTGGCCAGAGAAGGGAAAACACCAAGAGAGATGAAAAGAAATGGGGGAGGCCTTTGCCCAGCAGTGGGACAGAATAAGCTAACTAAAAAAAAAATGGTCATGAGAGACCCGCCCCGGCTTCGCACGGGTTCAATGTGGCATATACATAATAAACCTTCCTCTTGAATAACTCTATCTATTGCTGAAAACTGCACTGAAATCATATAGCATAATATGACTGCTTAGATACATAAGTGTCACGCTGGGACTGCCCACTGCCTGAAAAAGTTTTACAACAACACTGGTTTGAAAAAACTATGAAGAAAACCGTCTCATTATCCATTGTGTAGTTTATTTTATTACCTTTTAAGCCAATCAATAATTTAGTTTATCGACGTCTTTGTTCATGCTTTGCAGTTTCTTATTTCGAGAACTTACATCCCAGTTTCTCCCTGCAGTTCACGGCTGCTAAGTTAAAAATAGGCATTTAATCAATTCGAAAGTACGTACTGTTTAATCATTATTGTTGGTTGTTTGTTGTACAGGTGGCATCCACCAACAGCACAGTGGAGGGCACATGGCCACCGTGCCAGTCAGCATGTCGTCATCAGCCTCCGACAGCGACAAGCCTGCCAAGCAGAAGAGACATCGGACGAGGTAAGAATATAACACTCGCGAGCAACCTAAACGACTCACGTCATAACCGCGCAAACATAATGTATTTGAAATGCGTACTTAATTTTTAATACCATATATCCATTAAAATCTTGATAGATAATTATGCTTTAAAAAGACACCAAATCATGGGAAATATTCAGTAACTACTGTTCTATTTATGTTATTTATATAGATGTTGGTTGTCCAAACCCTGGATCAATAGCTTAATGGACACACAGGGAATAAAACATCATAATAGACAAAAAATCATAGACATTTGCACAGAATTTTACACCTCTCTTTATTCAGATAATTCAAGTCAATTGGAATCCGAAATTAGATACAGCTGCCCAGAAGATATCCCTCCCATAAGGGGATACGAAGTAGACAGAGTGCTCAAAACAATGCACTATGATAGGAGCCCTGGCGATGATGGCGTTACCACCGAAACCCTAAAATTAGGATCTGCCACACTACTCCCTCACTTAACTAACCTATTCAACGCAATCTTACAGGTAGGTAAACTTCCATCCCAAATGTGCCACTCAAACATTGTTCTTTTTCATAAGAAAGGCGATAAGTGCTATATTAATAACTACAGGGCCATTAGTTTAGTCTCTCATATTTATAAGGCGTTTATCAAGGTCATCCACAATCGCACAAATGCTAAATTAGACTCGCACCAACCAACGGAACAGGCCGGGTTTCGTCCAAGTTTTTATACTACAGACCACCTTCACACTTTAAATCAGTTGTTATGTATTGTTGGCTTTCGTGGACTACACAAAGGCTTTTGAAAGTATAAAACACAGCGCTATATTCTCAGCTTTACGAAGTCAAGGTATAGAGGAAACTTACATAGAACTGTTAAAATACATTTACAATAATAGCACGGCTTACGTTAAATTAGATTCTGTAGGCTCAACATTTAAAATTGCCAAAGGTGTGAAACAGGGTGACCCGCTCTCTCCTAATCTATTCACCAGCACCCTCGAGGAGATATTCAAAAACCTTGCTGACACATGGACAACGCAAAGCATACCGATCGGCGATAAAATGCTATCAAACCTTCGCTTTGCAGACGATATTGTGCTTTTTCCGTCTGAAGCAGCTCAACTGCAACAGATGCTACAAGACCTGAGCACTGCAAGCCTTGAGGTTGGACTGACGATGAATAAGTCATAGACTAATGTCATGACCAATGCCGTTAAATATAGGGTCAAAGTTGATGGTTAGGAAATACACTATGTCGACGAATATATCTACCTGGGCCAGCTCCTTTAACATCAGACAGGACAAGGAGATCGACCGTCGCGTCGAAAATGCCTGGAGAAGCAACTGGTCTATGAAGGCGCTTATGAAGGGCGACCTTCCTATCTCACTTAAGCGTAAGCTCGTCGACATGTGTATCCTGCCTTTTTTTTTTTTTTTTTTTTTCTCGATGTGGAAATCCTCAATGGATGTCCTCCGCCCTGGGGAGAGCGGAGGGGTCTGTCAGACTCGTACTGACTAAAACCACACCGGTGTTCCATCGCACACTAGCGTCGGGGGGCAGCGGGATCTGATGCGACTTCCGCTGCCCCGGACTAGTGCCGGCCCGCTTGACCTGCGGGCCTAGTCCCGGGGGGAGTGAGGTGTAAAACTCCCCCCGCTACGTCTCGGAGAGGCGCGCGTGGAACACGACGCGCCGCCGTCTCGGGTCCAGTGTCATGGGGGGCGACGGATGTCCCCGAATCCGTCGCCCCTGGACCTATTTAGGGGGGCCGGAAGAGGGCGTTATCAGCCCTCTGCCGACGCCCGGTGCGTCTGCTGCGGGTCGGGAGGGCGGTCTCGACCTCCCTCAACCGCTCCGCAGCCTCCTTCTGCGACATGACGGTTTCGCAGAAGGACACCACTGCGTCCCAGGACTCTGCACTGCCAACCATCGCGCGAGCGACGGCCGGCAGTGACAGGTCTCCTCCAACCTCTGCTACGAGGGCACGGCGCGGCTCATC
This sequence comes from Xestia rhomboidea, assembly GCA_963853795.1. Classification (NCBI taxonomy): domain Eukaryota; kingdom Metazoa; phylum Arthropoda; class Insecta; order Lepidoptera; family Noctuidae; genus Xestia; species Xestia rhomboidea. The sequence continues at coordinate 3,419,988 of OY970780.1, forward strand.
CCAATGTGTATCCTGCCTATCCTAACCTATGGCGCCCAGACTTGGCCTTTGACGTAAGCTCAGAAGTCCAAACTCAAGGTTTGCCAAAGAGCGATGGAGCGGAGCATTTTAAAGATTAAAATGACCGATCGAATACGCAACACCACAATACGCTCCAAGACAGGCATCGCCGATGTTGGCGATAAGTCTGCGAGGTTAAAATGGGACTGGGCAGGTCACATTTCCAGAATGGGTCAGGACAGATGGGCCAGAATCGTCACACAGTGGGTGCCTGAAGACGGTCGTCGTCACCGAGGCAGGTCCAAAAAACGCTGGTGTGACGATTTGGACTCGTTGCTGACTGATTGGCCAGAGGAGGCAAAACACCGGGAGAGATGGAAGAAAATGGGGGAGGCCTTTGCCCAGCAGTGGGACAGAACAGGCTAACTAAAAAAAAAAAAAAATATAGATGTTTAGGAAAATAGGATCTATCTTTTGCAATCACATTATTTATGAATGAATAATATAATATAATATAATAACTATTAGCTTGAGTCGATTTCGGTTAAAAGTGTCTTAAGTGACTGAAAATCCATATTCTTTTCGATCAAATATTACTATTAGTTCCTTACAATAACATAGAGATCACTGTTTTAGACTTTTACGGTTTCTCACTACACTTAAGCACTTACGGGATGATATCCGTGATTCGCTGAATAATGCTATCGCGGGAATATGCTTGTAACAGCGTCGTAATACCGGGAGCTCATAGCAACAAAGGAGAATCACGGATATCATCCCGTAAGTGCTTTAAGTGTAACATAGACATCATTGGATGTATTTCAGTGCCAACCTCATTTAAGAAATAGCGTTAAAAATTCTTATTTTGTTCATGTCCAGGTTCACGCCAGCACAACTGAACGAGTTGGAGAGATGTTTCTCTAAGACACACTACCCTGACATTTTCATGCGCGAGGAAATCGCCATGAGGATCGGCCTCACCGAGAGTAGAGTGCAGGTCAGTGATCCCTACTTTACCGCTGTACGATTTAGAAAGAAAAAAAAAACAATTTTTATTCTGGTTATGAAAGAGGTCACCGGTGTTTTTACGATTTGATCACTATATTCTTTTTTCAGTATATTTCCGACATAATGAAGAGCACTAGATCACTAAATAAAATAGAGATTTCCATTGACCTAATGACCATAATATTAGAGCTTATCATATCGAAAACAGTCAACAGGTGATATTAAATGGCAAACAAATCAAATCGCTCACACCGTTATACCTTAACCAACATCCGCTGAAAACACAATATAAAAAGAATTGGTCCCAAGCGCTCACCTTGTGAGACGCCCTCTTCGCACGTCCAGTCCAAAAGTTGCACTACACTGATACATTTCACGGCAACTTCTACCTGATTCAACCTTCGCGTTGCAAGAATAAAAATTAAGTTTTAAGTTATGCTCTTTTAAAAGCTTATGTGAATACGGGTGGTCGATGCTGTGAAACACTTTTGTAAAAACATCATAGTCGAATAAACCTCCGTGTCTTAACTTTTTATTTTGAAATGCCTGCCAGCTATGCGGTAGCCGTATTTTTCAAACTGTTAAAAATTATGACGTGATAATAATACCCCTGGTCCGTTTTTTGTGAACATGCTGATGCTTCATTTGACGTTTAAAATATCGTCAGGGAAGAAAGTGGTCCGAAGGAAGAAGGTAGTGACTGAAAAATTCAGTCATCATCTTCTTAGCCTATTCCTCCCAGCTATGTTTGGATCAGTTCACTGTTCTTACTAAAGATACTGTTATAAAATAAGCCGATATCGTCTCCTAAGAATATTTTGTTAGCAATTACACAAATTTTGCCCACAAATATCTCGAGTATTGTAAAGACTAATATTAGAAACGAACTGCAGGTAATCAGCCACTGTCACTTTGTTCAAGCACTTAGTTTCAAGTTAAACTATGCTTTACATTAGACATTAGTCTTAATTTGTGTCGTGTGTTCACTAATATTTGTATTTCGTTAACACCGCTGACACACGGTCTGTTGGGACCTCGAGCTTTTGTTAAACTTTCGTTGCAGTTTTGGCCAATGCGGCAGTATTATGGATGCTCGCACTTTGTTTAGTCGAGTTTTAAATTTTAGGATAAGTTTTTGACCTCATATTTTGTTTAGATTAAACTGAAATAACCAAGTAAATGTTTTTAAGTAAGACTGCCTCGTTGGTTTAGTGGTCGCAAGCGCGACTGCGGAGTACGAGGTCCTGGGTTCAATTCCCAGGTCGGGCAAAGTGTTATTGGGTCGAGTTTTTCCTTCAGGAATTTTGCAGTAGTAGCCACGGAGTCTGGATTTGTGCCTGGTTGATGAAAATAGGCTCGCCCCCTATTACATGGAACTTAAACAAAACTGGCGAAACGTGGGTGTACTATTAGGTCCACCTATGCCAAAACAATAATCCTCCTAACAAAGACTTCTAGTTTATAATAGTCAAGAAAACCATGCAAATTCAAATGTAAAAGCAAACGTACGAGCACCTTGACTTCATTTCGGCTTCTGTTGTTCGTCATGCTCGTTATTTTTCTCAGCCGTGTGTTCATCGCCAAGGAGCCAGTTGTAATCCGTGAAAATTGCCTGTTTATCGTCACAGTTATTAAGTTTAGTGTTACGTTATTCATTGTAACTGTTATCGACTATGTGTTGGCTGCTACTGAATGGAGCTGCGTTCATTGATCGGTACTCTCATAAATATTGATGACGGTCTATATTTGATGGCGAGTGGTTTTCGTTCGACTTGAAATTGATTTAGGAAGTTGCTATGTTACAAGTATTTTGTAAAGATTAGGCAATGAGGAAATTATGTAGGACTTGATGATACGATGCCAAACACTTTTTAAATTATTAATAGTTTTGTGCACTGACCATTCAGATTTTTTCTACGTCAAATAAAAGTGCCTATTAAAAGCATTAATAAATTCTAAACGATTTAAATCAAAGTGAACATTCTGAAACATATTTTGCGGTTACGTCGCAAATTCTTGTTCAGCCTGAATTGACAAAAAAAACCGGCCAAGTGTGTGTCGGGCCACACGCAATGGAGGGTTCCGTATTAGCCCGTTATCACAATATAGAACGTTGGTACAGCGCCATCTAGTGGCAGCTTTGTAAAACTTACGATAATTTATTTATATATATATTTATTATGTTTTTTTTTTTTTTTTAGATTTTGTTTTTCAATGCAAGTCTTTACCCGTTATAAACAAGCAACTACTTCATCTTATTCACTTTATAGGATTTATTCTAAGGATTTTGTATTTGGTACAAAATTATCCAACACCCAACGACTATTCCTGCTAAACTAATGAAGTAATCTTAACCGCTATAGTTTTCCAGTAAAGTTCATCATGAATTTTTCCAGATTTTTAAAGCCCGCAATTTAGCTTTTAGAGGGGGGGGGGGGGCAACTGAAACAAAAATTTGCCCTTCAAAGTTTAATATTTTGTAAACGGAGCATTAAATCGAAAAGTAGTAGTAGCAAACTCTACGTCATTTTAAAAGACTTACGATGAGGTAGATGACGAAAAAAAATTCATCCCCACTTCACATGTAGGGGAGCACCCTAAAAAAAAATATTTTCCAAAATTTTATTTTACCACTTTGTCGGCGTTATTGATATACACGTCTCTTCAAAATTACAGCTTTCTAGTCCTAATGGTCTCTTAGCAAAACCTCGGACAGACAGACAGACGGACAGACAGACAGACAGACAGACCGACAGACAGACAGACAGACGGACATCGCGAAACTAGAAGGGTTCCTTGTCAGGACTACGGAACCCTAAAAACATTCATTTGTTGGTTGTGATTATCATGCACGTGTTTACCTCGGCTGCTAGACTGTCGTTATGTTGTTATGCATTGTCTATACGTTATAAATAAAACATTGAAATTATTTTAGTTTGAATTTGGTTTAAGAGTTAAATTGAGTAATAATAGGTAAGTACCTTCCAAAATAAATACGACTGAATATAGTTTTGACCAAAAGGTTTGTCACTCATGCCCAGTGAACGCGCCAAGGATGCCCCTTACTGTGATACGTTTGTTTTGATCGTCTAGCGACACTTATCGTTTTGAAATATTAGAGGGGATTAATGACCTTTGTTCCCTACTTATATGGCGCAGACTATAATGAGAGGTTTTCTTTTTGAGTATTTCAGAAAAAAATAGTTTCCAAGAACTCGGTAGATGGCGTTGAACTGACTACTTTACTAGGTGCCAAAGCCGAAACGCTTGGGAAAACAATATTGAGTCACGTCACATAAACTCGTTGACTGACACTTTCGCTTGCTTAAGCTTCCGAATATAACCATTACATCCAAGTGAAATGATGTGACGTTCCGTTCCTTGCAGTAACTTACCAAGTTCAACGCCATCTATCCTGCGACTAGGGAGGAGTTGAAAAAGAAAATCCCTCATTGTAGTTCGGCTCTTCTTGCGTCTCGACTGAAGTCAAAGTCAAAACGTTTATTGCGAACTAAGTGTACAATGTTGGTATTATAAGTCCGGCTTAAGTAAATGAAAAATAATATTCGATGAGAATGGTTATAAATCTGTTTTTTTATTTTTTTATTATTGTGCTGTTGCGCTATGATCACTAGCGAGGTGCTCCTTATAAATCTGCCAATACGTAATTCCTACAATTCGTTTCGTTTCGTTTCGAATTACAACTGTTATCAAACAAGAAACTGGCATAATCAATTCTAATTCTTACCTGTCAATATCCTGCGCTTTGTTTCTCTCCTTGTTCTTCTTGAAACATCGCCTCAGTTTGCTAAGCACTGCGGGAGTCATCTTGTTCATCAGTACACGAGCCAGACATTCATCTTCGTCGTCACTGATGGCAAAGTAATGAACTTGTTGCTTTAATACGAAACTATATAGGGATAAAATTTCCATTACTGGACATGAATTTCGAAGTTCATATTTTTTTTTGTAGTTATTACACATAATTAAAAAGCTATAAACAAACTTACAATATGTAACATGTACCCCTCATGTGAAGTGGGGATGATTTTTTTTTCTTTTACACTAAAATTATTTTTTCCAAAATTTTATTTTACCACTTTGTCGGCATTATTGATACACACACACCCCTACAAAATTACAGCTTTCTAGTACTAACGGTCTCTTAGCAAAACCTCGGACAGACAGACAGACGGACATGACGAAACTATAGGTAAGGGTTCCTTGTCGGGACTACGGAACCCTAAAAAATGAAAAACTCGAAACAAAATAGCAATTTTTTCCTGGATCGAGACTCAACATCACGCCTATAATTGCCGGAGGGTTAGGCAGAGGTATGCCTAATAGTACTCCCACGTTTCGCCAGTTATGTTTAAGTCCCATGTCATAGAGGGCGACCCTATTACCATCAACCGGACACAAATCCAGACTCCGTGGCCGTTACTGATAATTTTTTGAAGGAAAACCTAAGAGCACTTTGCCCCACCTGGGAATGGAACCCACCAGGACCTTGTGCTTAACTTAACCAACTATTTAATAGAAATAAAGTAAAATACGTTTTGTGGCTCATGTTATGAGCTTTAATCTAACCTTGATACACCTATCTCTCACATATCCTGATTGACTTCTGGAAACTGATATGTAAAGATTTGGATCGACAAGTACTCGGTTGCTACAAAAAATCAAAGACTCGATTCAGCTCGGAAGACCAAAAATGTAGGCGATATGAGTACGTGGTTGTTCATCATTCAACAGCATTTTATCTGTGCAGCGCGCGTTTCGTCAATTGACATTGAATTGGAAAAATACCGAGAATTGGTAATTCATCTAGGTAACACATTTGGCCTGTGAAACGCATTTCAACAAAAATATCGTGATGTATGAATATAGCCGTCGTACAAAACAAACAACACTAACCTTTACACCTCGGAGTTTAAAAAAGTAGCGTCGACAAAAAAGTCGATGCTTTGCTACGCACAATAAATAAATAATAAAACGCGTACGAAGAATGTCGCAGTGTGGCGTGAAGTGGTCCCGGAGAACCACACAAAACGAACACAAATGTGTTTGTCCGTCCGTCGCGCTGCGTCCGTGTGGCCACCGCCGTCGGCCCGATGCCAGGCAACCGGCTACTGTGCAATGTGCACGAACTTCCATTGTTTCGAGCTCTTTTTCTATTCACACAAGGCGTTTTATTAGAAGAATGCTCGATGAAGAGAAAATTATTGTCATGTCATGTCTTTGTTTAATTTCAGCATTCCTACGGACTCTTAGCTCGTTAATATTTTTCAGTTGATTTGCAAGTTGCAACATTAGACAACGGTTGGCACGTTATGACGTTGGACCCAGCTGTCATTTGTAGATCTTTGACAGTCGTTAAAATTGGTTGTCAGACTTTTGGGTCACTGACTACCTGTCAGTGACCCAAAAGTCTGACAACCAATTTTATCAAGGGATATAGTTTTACCCAGTACGCACTAGGTTGTGGAGGTAACGGTAACGGTAATTATTTAACCACTGGCATAATAGTATGGAAAATGTGTTGAATTATATTTGACTTTTAATTATGAATTTAATGATAATAATTATAAGCCCAAATGTTTGCTTATCACATTATTATGACTTAGTATTATAGATCTAGATTATTTATGTTAAGACCGAAATTGTACCAATACTTTTTACCAAATAAATTGATTTGATTTGATTTGAGGTCAAATAGGTAGTCGGTCCGTGTCAAATTCTAAACGGTACAGCACCAACGAGTTAAAAAAATACCAATAAATTTTATGATTGGCAGAAGTCAAAAGTGGGCGGGTTTTCTTAGCTAAAGACGGAATTCAAATAAGTCATATTAATCTTAGAATCGAAAAACTATTTGTAGACATCTCATCGTACAAGCCAAACTCGGAGAAACATACAGTGAATACACATGAACTATTTACAATGCCCGCCGGTCAATTGCAAACACGTCTTGTTCCCGGACTATTTGCTCGACTTCGGTCGGCGCTCTCGGCACTGTATTATATAAATATGCAGCAAAGCGACCGAATAAACAGAACTTCTATATATGGATACATACAAGGTTCAGCCTGTTACAAAAACTTTCCGATCTATCGATTGTTTAATTGTGAGTGCTATTGAATCCTGAATTGTGAGTGCTATTCTTATTATCTAGACATTGTAATATTAATATTTACACCAATATTGATGTTGTGTAAAAATTTTACGTTTATTATGTTCTAATATTTGTATGCCATTTCTATGGCGAAACATGTAAGTTCATAACCCTATCCATAAGACCTTAATGTATCATGTTTTATACAAATAAATTATTCTATTCTATTCTATTCTAAGTTAAGAAAATACTAGTGAGCCACCACTTGAGATTTCCATGTTCATAATATGTATCTGTTAAGCCGTTGGTCCCAGCTGTCATTAATTGTTTTGTAGATCTTTGACATTCGTTACAGGTAATCAGTGGCCCAAAAAGTCTAACAAACAGTTTCACCTAGAGGTATCGTATTCCCCAGAGCTAACTGGGTTGTGGAGGTCAGATAGGCAGTCGCTCCATGTAAAATACTGTTATTCAGCTGCATCCGGTTAGACTGGAAGCCGACCCCAACATAGTTGGGAAAAAACTAGAAGGATATGTATTGCTATAAACGAAAAACACGGTTGTTTTCTGGCTTCAATTTATACTTAGGATAGGTCAAAATCATATTACAAATGTGTGGCAGACACCTTATTGCACCAATCTCTAATGGATTATTCCCGAATAAAGGCAGGATAATTCTGATCCCAATTGCCAATTTATTTGAAACCGCCGTCGTTGTCAGAAAGATAGAAAAAGATGACAGACGGCCTTACAGCCAAATATCGGCGAAGATGACGGACATGCAACAACATATCCACAAGCTATTTACCGATTTGCTCTGGTACTATCAGTGTCGTAAAGAAGTTAGTAGTACCTAAAAACTAGGTTGTGGAGGTTAGATAGGCAGTCGTTCCATGTAAAATACTGGTATTCATGCAGGTGAATCCGCTAAGACTGGTAGCCGATCCCATTTGTTTTAATATTATTTACAGTTGATGGAGACAATATTATGGTCGGCAAAAGGATGGAAAGATGAAACTACCAGTAGGTACTGTTCTAAAACATCGTTCCTCGACCATTTAATAAATTCCAAACCGTTTTATTAATTACAGATGTAGAATAGAATAGAATAGAATAATCATTTATTCGTTAATGGACAGCAGCAACACAATAGAGCAACACATACATATACATATAACAACAAACAGAACAATGAATTAAACAGCTCAACTGCGCTGAGCATGCCCATAACGAAAGGGTAACCAACTCAGCATAATATGCTGGGTGTAAAACACTCAGCGCTGGTTTTCAGTAGGCCCCCTATGTACACTATTAATACCCTGTGATACTTGAAAAGTAGGCAAACCGAATACAAACAAAGCGAGTAATTATTCTGGAACCTCGGGCTCCCCATTTCATGCAGAAGTGTATCGTTATCGTACACTATTAACTTTATGACACGAGAACAAAGAGAGATCGGAAATCCTTCGGGCAGACATTTTAGCACTGCCATAAAAATATTATACCGCAGACGTAGTAGGCGAACCATGCTGGACCATTCCGATTTCGGGACAACGGTAAACATTGTGTACTTATCTACTATGCCATATTTTAGTTTTTTAGGGTTCCGTAGTGCTGACAAGGAATCCTTATAGTTTCGCTGTGTCCGTCTGTCTGTCTGTCCGAGGTTTTGCTAAGAGACCGTTAGTACTATAAAGCTGTAATTTTGTAGAGGTGTGTATATGAATTACGCCGACTAAGTGGTAAAATAAAATTTTGGAAAATATTTTATTTTATGGTAGCTCCCCATGTGAAGTGGGGATGAATTTTTTTTTCGTCGTCTACCCCATTGTGTGTAGTATCGTTGAATAGGTCTTTTAAAATGACTTAGGGATTGCCAGTACTACTTTTCGATTTAATGCTCCATTTACGAAATGTTAAACTTTTAAGTGCAAATTTTTGTTCCAGTAGGGCGTCGTCCCCCCTCTAAAAGCTAAACTGCTGGCTTGAAAAATCTGGAAAAATTCATGATGATAGTGCATTTCATGAACTTTCAAGGAAAACTATAGCGGTTAGGATAACTTTATACAGTTTAGCAGTAATAGTCGATGAACTAGGGTGTTGGATAATTTTGTACCAAATACAAAATCCTTAAAATAAATCTTATAAAGTGACTAAGATGAAGAAGTTGCTTGTTTACAACGGGTGAAGACTTTCATTGAAAAACAAAATCTAAAATATAATGGGCTACTGCGGAACCCTACACTGCACGTGGCCCGACACGCAGTTGGCTGGTTTTTGTTGAGATAGTTTGCTAGTATGGTTCCGTACCCAAAGGGAAACCAAACCCTGTAACAAAAACTTCGCTATCTGTTTGTGACAAGGGTTTACCTATTGATCCCTTTTAGTCTTTTTAGGGTTCCGTACCCAAAGGGTGAAAATGGGACCCTAAGACTTCACTGTCCATCTGTCACCAGGCTGTATCTCATGAACCGTGACAGCTGGACAGTTGAAATTATCACAGAATAAGTATTTCTGTTGCCGCTATAACAACAAATACAAACAAACAAAAATATATGCGATAGTACTCAACCCTTCATGCGCGAGTTCGACTCGCACTTGGCCGGTTTATTTGTTATTGTTGTTATAGCGGCCATAGTAATAAAAAAATAACATTGTGACAGACGGACGGACAGACAGCGAAGCCTTAGTAATAGGGTCCCGTTGGCAGCCATTGGGTACGGAACCCTAAAAATATATCGGTTACCGATAGCCAGTGGACCTAGTTAGTAGTAATGTAATGTTACAAAAAAATACCTCCCCACATTCTTCAACTGAATGAGACGAAATTTAAATCTTGTATAAAACGCACACTATGTAGGCAAGCATATTATAAGTTGGGGGATTACATTGATGATAAAAATGCTTGGCTACATGCTGGTCCTGCTCCACAACCATAGTTGCAAACTAATTGATTGCACTGGTCGGGCATTATTTGAGTCTATCGACACGGAAAGAAGTAGAAGAAGAATTGATTCCCATGTTAATGTATTGTGGAAGCTGCAGAAGATTGTTAAAATATACCTACTTGCATTATATAGATTCCAGTTTTTAGTATTATATAATTGCATAGCACATGTGTGAGTACTTTGTACTGTTCAGCCACCACTTACATTTAGTTATCTTTCATTGACTTGAATATGCCTTGGTGGCTAAGAGAGAATGTCATGCTCACTCAAATGTCTCGCTGATGGTGGCGGGTGTGTCGGGTCATTTAATTCCCTTAAATATGGTCGAGTTGTTTGGCGCCGATACATGCGTCATGTTCGTGAACGGGCGCTCTCAGTTGGGACTGGTCATCTCTTGGCTGCCACGGTTCGTTCATTTTAATTACTTTTTTTTTTAAATTTTTGATTTATTATTTTACTCTGGACGCTCTTAATGTGCACGTCTTTCTACATCGTTCTCACATATATGTATAATATCAACATGAATGATGTAACCAAGATTTTGTAACAATATTTTAATTTAAAAGAGTGTCCATGGAGTTTCTTGCCCGTTCTTCTCCATAGAGATCTACGTTAGGGAACGGGCAACTACAGTACTTTCTCAAGTTATTATGCCTTGTGACTGTGACTGTAGCTTTGCTTTTATTGTATTTTCGACTTTCAAAAGTGCCGTAATGGTCTAATTGAAATAAATGATTTGAGTTTGAGTTTGAGTTTTGAGTTTAGTGCAGTACTAACATCTGGGATCCCTTCTGTTTGCATAATGTTCTTTTTCCTAATATACTCTGGCATAAATACTTTGGCATAATTTGTGTTGCCATAAAAATACTTTGCCATATATTTTTAGGGTTCCATACCTCAAAAGGAAAAATAGGAACCCTTATAAGATCACTTTCTTGTCCGTCTGTCACCACCGAAAATTGCATGCGGCATGCAAACAAGCATACACCATGCGTGGTGTATGCTTGTGGTGTAAGCTGTTATGCGTAAATAAAATAGTGTTATATTAGGTCTTAAAATTTTATTCAAATTGATAGGGAACCCTAACATCTACCTTAATACGTAACTTTCCTGGATATATGATTATTATTGTGAGTTTAACATATGTATCAGAAGTGCCTTCTACGGACGTCTTAATATCCTCCAGAAAATTCATGATTATGGTCACTCTACACGTTTGATGTGCCGTCCAACTGTATTTCGATCGCTCTTGTTTGCCGTCAATTGTTCGTGATTCTTACTTATTCGCACGCTTGTTCACATTACATAGGAGTTTCAGTAAAGCTTTTTTTAAATTATTTTTTTAGACCTACTTAGTTTTAAACTAAGCAGTTAAATAAATAGAGCTTAATTTACAACAACAGCTGGGTCCTAAGGCGACTCGACTTATACACGCGAAGAAAGTACGTGGTGAAATAAACGTTAGGCGCATCCAAAACCGGGCAAGTGCGTGTCGGGCCACGCGCAGTGTAGGGTTTCGTAGTAGCCCGTTATATTTTAGATTTTGTTTTTCAATGAAAGTCTTCACCCGTTATAAACTAGCAACTACTTCATCTTAGTCACTTTTTAGAATTTATTCTAAGGATTTTGTATTTGGTACAAAATTATCCAATACCCTAGTTCTACGACTATTACTGCTAAACTAATAAAGTTATCTTAACCGCTATAGTTTTCCTTTAAAGTTCATGAAATGCACTATCATCATAATTTTTTCCAGATTTTTCAAGCCAGCAGTTTAGTTTTTAGAGGGGGGGGGGGGGGAGGGGACGCCCTACTGGAACAAAAATTTAGGTTTAGGTTTAATATACTCTCAAAAAGGCAAAAGAGCCACTTACATGAGAACTTAAGATAACATAATGTAATAAACTTATTCTAGGTAACGGTCACCGATATTCTTAATCTTAACATATTCTTAATTTCTTAGTCTTAAAATTATATAATTTTTAAATTGGTTGGGATACACGTTCAACGGTTTTAATCTTAACTGGTAGGCTAGTAACATTATTGTGGGTTTCAATACTATAATTTGATAGATTTAATTTGAAACCGTTGAAAGAGCTTACATTTTTTAAACTGAATGGTGAATTATTATAAAGTTGTGCTCCTTCATAGGTGATATTCTTTCTAGCGTAATTTGTACGTGTCTTTGGCAGGACAAGTAGACTGGGGCGTCGAAGACTGCGTTTAGATATTTGAGATTTTTTGGTAAATATTACGTTTGTGTGAATGGTTCCATCCATTTTATACAAGTAAAGTTGTTTTATATTCATCAGTTTTGTGTCTTCATATATTTAGTACGTTTTTTGTAAATTTGCACTTTAAAGTTTAATATTTCGTAAATGGAGCAATAAATCGAAAAGTAGTAGTAGCAAACCAAAAAGACCCATTCAACGATACCCCACACGATGGGATAGAAGACGAAAAAAAATCATCCCCACTTCACATGTAGGGGAGCTACCCTAAAAAAAAATATTTTCCAAAATTTTATTTTACCCCTTTGTCGGTGTTATTGATATACACACCTCTACAAAATTACAGCTTTCTCGGCCGGACAGACAGACAGACAGAAAGACAAATAGACAGACAGACAGACGACATAGTGAAACTATAAGGGTTCCTTGTCAGGACTACGGAACCCTAAAATGTTGTTTTCCCACCAATAACACTTTCATGGAAAATGTTGCCGAGACGAGACCATATAACTTGCACTGACAAAGTTATCAGATCTCATGTAGAGCCAAGCTTCTAACTCTACACGCCCTAACTCTGCAAGGTATAACTTCACAAACTCTACACCTTAGTCAAAATAATAAAGTGGCTTGGCCATTTCGCTACACTCACATGGACGTAAGCTGAAAAATGTATCCACTGTTCATTACTTTTCTGTTATACAAGAGTTCTTGTAGTAACGAAACGGCGAAGCCACACATTTATCCTAGCTTATCCTTAGAATTTTGTTTATTTGGTATAATCCAAACCCAAGTTATAAGGGCTCAAATAAAAGACGAAGCGCTTCGAGAAAAGGTAGGTAGTGCCCTTGCGCTTCGCTTGGCTAGTCTTGGCGGGGGCACTCCCGTGCCCACAGATTTGTTGTCCTAACTAAGAAGATAGGTTAAGTTAAGTAGTCACGGCAGTATTTTATATTGTGTTAGTTCGGCTAACACAATATAAAATACTGCCATGACTAAGACTACAAAATTGTATTTCACACTCGCCGAATTTATAAACCTGCTTTGTAAGTTCATACCATATAAATATGCTTTAAAAAAAAATCACAATGCTCATTGCTCTACTAGCGAAACAAATAAAAATAAATAAAAAGTGTCCCCGGTCCTGACTGTGTCGCATTTTGTTTACTAAATCCCTTCATTATTAAAAGATGCATAGCCCTAGTGTTGTGGCACTATACTGGGTACCGACTTCGATAAAAATAAATTGCACGCTTGCCCCTCATTCGATATTCTCGACCGACGATTAGACAGTTAAATGGTCGCCGGGTTCGTTACATGGGAAATCTTTTTCCATCATTAATTATTCCGGACCTTTTTTGTATGAAACTTTTTTAGTTTGTGCATGCGATTCTGCGTTAATTGTATAATGGATACATGTTGCAGATAGACACGCAAAACCATTTCATGTCGTGAATATATTTAGGCATGCAATCGCAGTTAAGTACGTTCTGTTTTATTTAACGCGTCGTGGTGTGTGGTCACTTGAATAATTAAGATGTAAGCTCCACTGCACTTTTCTTCTTTAATTATTTTCTATGAATTTATATATTCCTTAAAAACATAAAATTTAAATCAACAAATCAACATTTATACATATTTTTTAAATTTTAAATAAGCCAAACGACAGGATGATGATTTTGGCTATGTGTACATTTTACCCCTTAGAAAATATAATTATATTGGGCAAGTGTGGCCGCCCCTGCAACATTAGGAGGCATTAGCATGCCGACCGCGGCGCGCTATATTAAGATTTATTAACCCAATAACTTAGGGTCCAAGTCCCGGAGCTTAGCCCACCAGGATGTGTAATGTTTGATTATTTCCACATTTTTTTTTTGTAAATTATTTATTTTGTGCTGTAAACAACAATTTTTATCCATATATTATAAGTCGCCTTTGTTCCTATTTTTTTTTTGTTCTGTATTTAGCGTGTACAGAAATTGTTAAATATGTGTATCCATAAGTATTTGCGTCAAGCTACGACCAGTTTTCAATTCAAAGTAAGAAATAAGTACAGTGTTTACTTAAAAGTCTGCATTAGTCTCTGCATTTCAAAGAAATGATATACATAAGTGCAACATTTCTGACATAATAGCTTTTAGGATACTATTTTGTTTCAATAATTATAACTCAAGAGGCCATAGCAAGAGCACGCACTGTTAAAGTAACGTGAATACGTCGACTTAAAAATTAAAAAAACCACGTTTAATATTTTGATAATTTATTTATATCTGTGTATGCATGAAACTGAATGTGCTTCTTGCAAACAATTTAACTAAAAAAGCGGGATAAAAATTGTACTTTCGATTTAAAAATCGACATTTTTACCTTACGATTACACCGCCTCTGTTATTTACACACTATTCTCAAAACAGCTTACCCTTTATGATTATTATGAATCACAACAAATAAAGGGGCGTTAGTTAACTACAATGTAATCATAATAAAATGTATTAACACCTGGAACGAGTATCGATCGACAGGTGGCGCAGTTATCGAGATATCGATAATAGTTATGATTAGAATAAGTCAATCACTAATTTATGTCACGACTTTTCGAGCTTCATCTACAATTGACGGCTGGGACCAACGGCTTACGGCCATTTTCAATAACTTACTAACAGGTAACGGACGGTTGCTAGCTCTTGACATTTAGCTTACGGACCGTTAAAAACAAAACGTCACAGAAAAGCTTTCTTTGATTTTCTATGAATCAAGTGACAGGTAGGTGACGCGGATAGCATATTTCAAGCTAACTTTGTTAATATTAACTACCAGTTATACATAAGTAAGTTAAAGATAACGGTTAGTGTGCTCTCTGAAGAACCGAGGAAACACTAACGGATGGTAACCCATCTACGGACCGACCTCAGTAAGAGTTACTTAACCTTAAAGACTGAACTGTGCGGCAGTTTTTATTTAGCCATGACCCCCTCAACAAACTATTTAACATTCCATGTTATTATTTTACTCTGGTGAGAGATTATTATGAATTCAAAACTTGTCAACATAATATTCACAACGCATTAACAAAAATTGCATCACACAAACACTTATCACAATAAAAGATAATGTTGCCCGCCAAAAAATAGACCCCGAAATCCGGTCTACCCCACATTATAGGGATTTGGCTGTGATTTAGCATTATTTGGGGCCATTTGCAATAAAATTGTATTGAGGATCAACGGGCGAGTTAATTTTGCTGGCAACACCGGGGTCTGTTAAGTAAGGGTCAGTGTAGTCGGTTCATTCCCAGGTGGGTTCAGAAGTAATAAGAAATGAGCGATCATTTGTTTGTTGGACCAGTAATGGTTTGTTGGTAAGGGGCTCTAGGTAATTGTCAAAACCAAGGAAAGAATGAAGATAAATATTAGCGAGTTTTTCAACTTTTTAACCAACTTCTAAAAAACGAGGAGGTTATGTACTCGGCTGTCATTTATACAAAAAGTATTTTTACCTACCGATTTCTCCGTGATTACTGGGTCGATTGACGTTGTACCCCATGCGGTAGCCCCATATAATAGGCATGACGACAGTATCAAAAAATGGCAAATCTATTTATTTTCCGTCAGTTAGAGTATTGGAAATTAATGGACACGTATTTTTTGTTTTTGTAAATCAATGAATACTGACAAAGATAAAACGCATCAAAACTCGGGAGTGGGGGCTCATGACGTCAGAACTAGCTAAAAATTATACCATGGCGTGACGTATTGAGAATTTTAAAAGCGTCGTATCTTCGTCAATTTTGGTTTACGTAACAAAAGAAAAAACACGGGTCAAATAGTTTTTGATAATCTAAGTGACGGACTAATTAGATTTTTTTTGTCGTCTCGCCTATTGTTGTTCATTTTTTTCGAGTAGTTTACGCGTTAGCGCCACTACTACGTATTTTCTCCGTTGTGTTTGTTGATAATATCATAACAACTTCTGGTTAATATGTAAAATTTATATAGGCTAGGAATTTGTTTCGTCGATGTCGATTATGATGTCCCTCACAATCGAAAAGGCTAAAAAATAGCCTACGACCTATTCTCAGGCCTTCCAAATATACACAAAAAAATCATAAAAATCGGTCAAGCCGTTTCGGGGGAGTTCGATAACAAGCACTATGACAAAACAACAACATAAACAACACAAATACAAAAAAAAACAAATAAAATCAAATACATCCTACCAACTTTCAATAATGTGTACGGGATGAGGGTTGCAGAATATTTGGTACCTTTTTTTCTTAATAAACTTCCTGAGGACTTGCAAACGCTATACAAAACGAGTTCGAAAAGTTATAAATATAAATCCAAACATTTCGTTACACAAAACTCACTATGAATTATTATCACTATCGTTAAAAAGTAAGTTTGTTAGTGTATCATCGTAGTTGTAACTTTTTGTAAAAGTTAAAGGAACGGCTCGCCAGCACACAGATAAGCCCTGAGAGGTTTTCGATGTGTGGCTAAAACCAAACTGTAATAGATTAAGTTCTATAGATATTAAAAAAAAAAAAAAAAATGACGAGTGTCATCCTGAACTTCGACAGTTAATTATTTCGACACGGTCTCAATTTCGAATAACAATAGTTCGACAACTCATTGCTTCGACAGAACATACTTCGACAACACACACCTTCGAGAAACACTACTTCGACAGGTCCCTTCTTCGATATGCACTTGTTCGACGAATTCCTATTTCGACAGAACATTCCTTCGACATAATACTGCTCTGAAATATGACAATAATAATTGAATTTCGCTTTATGGTTTTAGATTTTTAAATATTAGATTGGATTACTCGATGAATCAGATTTAGTTAACAATTTTAAGGGTTTTAATTTTTGCATAGAGCCGTAATACTTTTCTTTTAATATTAGATTGGATTACTCGATGAATCAGATTTAGTTAACAATTTTAAGGGTTTTAATTTTTGCATAGAGCCGTAATACTTTTCATAAAATAAAAGTTGCTTAAGTTACTTTTTACAAAATCAGTTATCTCCCAGCTAAAGTCTCGTCTCAATCGACCCAGCCGTTTCGGAGGTTATCCTGCACAGACAGACACTTTATTTTTTTTGCTAATTGTACCGTATATACTTTCACATACATTCAGTAAAAACCGGCCAAGAGCGAGTCGGACTCGCGCACCGAGGGTTTCGTACAAACTTTTTAAAGGCTATTGGACCAACCGCAAATAATAAGAAAGTAATAGTAAAATCGCTGTAAACTACATATTTACGGTTTTCAGATTTTTCCCATTACATGCTATAAGACATTGCTTCTCGCCAAATTTCGTGATTCTAGGTCAAGCGGAACTATCATATAGGTTTTCGACCCAAAACCTATAGGGTACTTCCGGTTGACTTAGAATTGTCAATTTTGGTTAAAAGTAAGGTCTTACAGCACAAGTAAAGGGAAAATAAAAAAAGGAGTTGAAAATTATGGTAAATTTTGGTACAATTACAAGTTTTCAAATCTAAATTTGTCCATATCTTTTTATCGAGTTGATTCAGGACCTTGATATACACCTAATAGGGACTATAGACTTCAGTCTCTGGTATAACTTTCAACTTGCTAGGTCCACCCGTTCCTGAGAAAATCGGTGGTGACAGACGGACTGACGGACAAGAGAGTGATCTTATAAGGGTTCCTTTATACCTTTACCCTCTTACCCCTTTTTTACCTTTTGAGGTACGGAACCCTAAAAAGCTGTTATTTTGAAATTACAAACAGACAGTTCAATTTTATTTATTTGTACAGATTTCTAATATAAATATAATGCACTATTAATACAATAATACGTTAAACAAGTCTGGTTAAACGCATCCTCGCATCACGGCCGACACCTAATTATTCGTTCCCCTGTTTCTGCGTACCCTGGCGTAATCCCGGGCAGGATATTGACTTTTAAATCTGTAGTATCACGCCAGGGGTCGCCAGCTGCTCTATTATTAATACGGATTACTGCGCTCAATTAAATACGTGTGGAGGTTTATGCACCACTAATATTAAGTTTTAAAAGCACAGATTTTTTGTATTTTGTGTGTCGAAATTGTTGTATTTTCTGTGGTCTATCCAATTAGTGATTTACATAGCTTTTCTTTAGTGAAACATCAATTTCACGGTTATTATTATGGATTGTCGCTGGACTGTAGCTTCATCTTTGCGTTTTTGACAATTCAAAAGGGTCTGTAATTGTTCTAGTACAATAAAATTATTGTATGAGTATTAGATTTAAAAAAATATTCCGATACCTTATTTAGAAAAACATGAACATTTTTATTCGTACACATAGAGAAATCGCCTCCACCATTAGTGACGGAGCCGTGTTCTCGCCGTCGGGCGCCACCTCCGCGCTCTCGCGTCGTGGCGTCGCACAGAACACAACAACTAAATTAAACCTCCCGAGGGATTCTCGGCGCTATGATTCCCTGGTACTCCGCAGCTGTCTTTGTTTGGTTCAGGGAAGAGTAGGTACTTTATTCAGTATAATTATTTTCAAAATATTTTTAGTAATCTTCGAAAACTGCTCCGCTACACTGAACAGTTTTTACGGACTGGGCAACGAATTCACGGAGAATGAAAAAGAAATCATCCAATCAAAACGCTGTTTGATACCCGTGAGCATTTGTCATTGTATCCTCGGCTCCATCGTGCCTCGGTAGTGCGACAAATTCACTGCTGGCACCATCAGTACAACATTGATTTTAGTGTGACATCTTCGAAGTGTCACGTTTCCGAAATGCTATCAAAGTTGTACTGATGGAGAAGATTGTGACTTTGATAGCTCACATCTCATAAACGTGACGTCTTAGAAGATTTTATTCATAAAATAAGTTTTTGCCAATGCAAAAATAGTAGATTATTGCATCGAGCACAAAAAATTTAAAGTAACGTTGCTACAGTTAGTTGAGTGTAATATCGTACTGTTTCAAATACCTACTTCTCGCGTGATTGTTGAGGGAGAAAACTCATTTGCGTATTATTAACAGTTTCAGTCAATTCTGTTGGCGTCAAATAAACTTCCTCGCCGCTAGAACCACTCTTTTTTTCAAGTTTCTTGTTTTTAACCTGAGGTTTTTTTTTTTTTTTTTTGGTGTGGCACTAGTTGTACTTTGTGCCATTTTCAGGTAAAAATTTGGGAAACGGAAATAAAAAACGGAATAACCTGAGGTTTTAACAATATGACCTGAAAAGAAAATGGCGCGCGCAAAGCAAATTAAAAAAAAAGTACACCAAGAAGGTTCTGAGTCTGAGTTTTTTTTTTTTTTATTTATTACAATATGGGCCTGCTCTTGACCTCGATCACGCCTGATAGAAAGCGATGGATGAGATCTTTTTTTTTTTTTTTAATTTATTTATGATCTATGATGATATATCTATGATGGAACGAGCGTGCCCAGGAGATGTCTGTTCACTCTTGCTTTGAAGGCGGGTGGGTTAAATGTGGGTGGGAACACAGACGCAGGCAGAGAGTTTCAGACTTTGGCTGTGCGCATAATAAAAGTGGAGTAGAAGCGCTTAGTACGACACATCGGGATGTCAACCAAGTGCGGATGGACAAAAACACACAAACAAAAACAACAAATTAACAAATTTAAAAAGGTTAAATTCGGTACATGATAAATAGGTTTAATGATGTTTTGAATTCACAAACTTAGTGCACACGATGTTCTAAATTCAATTTATTTTATCGTCTAGACTCTAGAGGATAAACGGCTTTTGCACTCATATATCGTTGAGCAAAAATACTCTTTCCGAGATGGGGGGATGAAAAAGTAATATAAAATACCGGAAGTCGAGCACGCCAGATTTCATACGAAAATATTCAAATCCCTTTATTGGGTATTTATACATAAGAGGGATGTAAAAACAAATATGAAAAAAATCCTTATTACTAACTGACCAAAAAATGTTCTTTTAAAATGAAACACCATTTTTTTGCACCAAAATTGCGAAAGTTTCCACAAACGTCGACGGCAGCTGCCTAAGAAGGGCTAACATTAATATAAGCGCGGCGCGTCGTAATGAAACGCTGCTGAGCGACTCCATTCAATTTACACGCAGCTCGGGAAGCCGACGGATTACCAGCCGTCGACTTTCACGTCACAACGAATTATTAACTTCTCATAAATGTAAACGAAACGCGCTCAACTTTGCTCAACTTATAATTATTTGTTAAGATCTAAAGCGGAAGAGTTGTCGCGTTGTTATGAAAATAAACGGTTGAGTGAAGTGTATTAATTTGGTTGACCATTTAAATGCCTTCAAGTTAATTCTCCTGAGTCTTACTTGGGAGTAAAGATCTTTTAGTAGACTACGTTTAAAATCCCTTTTAGAGAGTGTTACTAATAAGGCAATACATGGAAGATTATTCATTTCTAGCAAGAAATACTTTAGTAATGATTAAGTAGTCACTTGGCACATAAACTTAGTATAATTGCCCCCTCAGAGCGGAGTTCACCAACAAACTGAAAGCACACAAACACACCTCTAAACCGTTGAGCCGTCAACATGCCATAGTAATCGTGACGATCCTGAGCCGTCAATATGCCATAGTAATCGTGAGGATCCAGAGCCGTCAATATGCCATAGTAATCGTGACGATCTAGAGCCGTCAATATGCCATAGTAATCGTGACGATCTAGAGCCGTCAATATGCCATAGTAATCGTAACGATCCAGAGCCGTCAATATGCCATAGTAATCGTGAGGATCCAGAGCCGTCAATATGCCATAGTAATCGTGAGGATCCAGAGCCGTCAATATGCCATAGTAATCGTGACGATCTAGAGCCGTCAATATGCCATAGTAATCGTGACGATCCAGAGCCGTCAATATGCCATATAGTAATCGTGACGATCCAGAGCCGTCAATATGCTATAGTAATCGTGACGATCCAGAGCCGTCAATATGCCATAGTAATCGTGAGGATCCAGAGCCGTCAATATGCCATAGTAATCGTGAGGATCCAGAGCCGTCAATATGCCATAGTAATCGTGAGGATCCAGAGCCGTCAATATGCCATAGTAATCGTGAGGATCCCGAGCCGTCAATATGACGACCCGAATGGCGCAGCGGTAGTGAGGCTGCCTTACGTTCTTAGGGTCCCGGGTTCGAATCCCGGTACGAGCAAATGTTCGTGTGATGAGCATGGACATCTGTTTCCGAGTCATGGATGTTTAAATGTATAATAAGTATGTATTTACAAACAAAAAGTATCTATGTAGTATATCAACTATCTGGTGTCCACGATACAAGCCTCGTTGCTTAGTGTGGCACTAGATGGCGATGGATGGATGGATTCTCTCGAGTAGGTAACCTACCTTGTAAATGTAATAGGTTTAAGTGTGATTGATTTACTTGCCAGACTACCCAGTTTCCTCGACCTACCACGACAACAACGGTGACAAAAGTGATTATGTGGAAACAATACTTTTCCGATCGAATTCTGAAGTTTTAAATAAAACATAACTGTCGCCTTTGAACCTCAAATATTGAATAGCTTGTCTCTATTTCTTAGATGTCGTTGATTTTGGATTCATTTACACAGTAACTGGGTTGTGGAGTGCTATCTGACCAGATATCAGTCGCTCCATGTGCAAAATACTGGTATCCAGCTGCATACGGTTACTCTAACTCGAAGCCGAATCGAATATAGGAAAGGGCTAGGTAAATGTTGATACAAATTGAAGTTGCGCTGCATAGGTATAGACTCACTTCAAGCCAAACATTTTTATTACTAACAGATATTGCAGCCACATATAACGAAAAACTTATTAATAAGTACTAGAGTTGACGTCTATTTGGAAAGCATAAAAAGAAGTATTTGTGTAATATGTAAGTACGTAGGTAACGCTGTTGTATAGGTACGAGCAAAGCGCGCGGACGCGGGTGGGGCCATCAGCCAGGGTTGACTCTCATCACGATTTTGTATCGATGATTCCACTTAATGTTTCACCTTTATTCCCATTAGGTGCATGACTACAAAGATTCAGTTGTGATAAGTAGCAATATTGACAAGCGTAGATTACAGAAAATAATTATACATACATTGCATTTGTATCCTCTGATAACTGGCTTTCAATTTCGAACCTTTGTCAATTAATAGTATATCAGCTCATGGCGTCCCACGGCTGAGTATAGGCTTCCCTTCATTATCTCCACTTCTCGTGGAACTAGCCGCGGTCTAGTCTTTTATAAAGCGGTCTAGCTCACCTCGTCGTCTTAGCTTGGATCTTCCACGACGTTGATTTTTCTTTGATGGCATTTATTCTGATTAACTGCGTGAATGTTGAAATTTTTCACTAGCGTGATTGTTTGTTTTATAGCTGTAGTTCCAATCATTATCATCATTCTGCAGCCCTTTTCCTTCTTATTGATCTCGGCGCGACATGTCTTATTCTTCCATAATTATCTCTTCGTCACCCCGTGAGGCACCCTTACTACCAATGTCATCTTTCACACACAGTCTATGCATCGTTTCTTTGGTCTTCCCCTAAACTTTCCTTAAGACGTTTTCCTGATTTCTTCTCATCACATGTCCGTACCATGACACCTATTACCACACAACTTGGAGGTTGTTGGTATAAGAGTCCCTTGTATCGACACTGGCAGCCCGTCACTAGCGGGGCGTGTACGCGTGCGCGCGTATGTATCGAGCGGCGGCTATATACTCGCTATGTACTGCTTCGTACTCCACGCTCTAGATAGCTGGCGACCGTACGTTGGTTGCCATTGTTTGTTCATTAAAATAACAACTATTTTACGGTTTAAGATACTTTATTTCACATAATATGAATACAATTATTCTCTTTCATATGGAAAAAATAATAATTATTAAGTGCTGGTCTCGCCTGAAGATAAAATCACAATGGAATAAAAAAAAAATCGATCAAGTGCGAGTTGGACCAGCACACAAAACAATTTAATAACAATGTTTTTTACGCTCATTCATAGGTAAATTTACACTCAATGGTAAAACAGAAAAGAGGGGAGGCACAATTTCTACGACTTTAGAAGCGAATAGCTCATTAACCATTGACTTGCTGTCGATAGACAGCCCCACAGACAGTTATGATATATATAATATGTTTTTTTTTTATATACGTAGAAATATTGTTTTGACCTTTAGTTACACGTTTTGTGTAGCGGTTCATAAAACCACCTACCAAAGATTCACAATATTCGAAGATTAAAAAAAAAAAGTACTTTATTAATACGACAGTCTTTCTACCGTAGTTGATTATGTGGTTACTCTACCTAGTCATGAGTTTTAGGAATACTTTCTTGCAATTTCTTTGAAAATATCTAATCCTTTGCACTATGCTCAAGTTTATACCTGTTTAACCTGTTGAGAATCGAGCAAATGGAGCATTAACATCTGCACTCATAATTGATTTGAATGGAAATAGATCATTGAAGGAGTCCTTCATCTTGTATACCCAGTATTTGTTCTGGTGGCAACGACTTTGCTACCGTGACGTCCATGTTTGTTCTTCACGTTAGAACTCGCACGCTGGCGCAATTGATAGGCGCCATGGCTCGCGTGCTACATTCATTATAGCCTTGGCGAGTGACTCACCATCTAAAGGACATAGGTATACAGCGTGTTTCAGAAGTTGATGGCCATATAGGGTCGGGTAGGGTACATATTAGGGTCGAGTAGGTGTTGAAGTTTAGTTTGAGACGGTTTTTACGATTTTGGTCACATCAAGAAAGATATCCTAGATTATTTCCACACATTTTTAATACACACTGCATATTGGAAGGGTATTATGTGTATGAATGAAATGAAATGAACATGTAGATACTGACATACAGCGTGAACGACCTGTCTTTATTATCTGGAAAGATCAGGATGTGGGTGTTTCGCAAACCGAACAGAGCGTAGTCTTAGTTATGAGGTAATCCCAATAAGTTGCTGCACTAAGGAACTTATTGAACCCATTATCTGAGAGATTATCGGAGATTGTCGACTCAATATTACCTTCTCCTTTTGGTGCCTCTCCAATTACTGAAGGTTGGACACACCCGAGTATTTCTCTCTGTACTTTGCAACTGTGGAACAGCTCAACAGCACTCGTGACTTCGGACCATTCGCTTATATTTCCTAAGCAAAACTTTTTCCTCCGGTCAAGACCGCGTCTACTCGCTACTTTTTTGTTTGACGATGTTTTTTTGCATGACCTTGGGATTCGGACCCATTCGTCTAAGACCTCATCATTTGTGACTTTCTGAGTCCAGCTTCGAATGCCTCTACACGTTTCCCGAGATCATCTTTGATGGTCCAAGCCTTGCCTCCTCGAGAGGGAGAGGAAGACTAAAGAAAAGCTGGATGAATTGTGTGAGGAATTGTGTGAGGTATGATGGAAAAAGGAATAAATGACAGAGCGACGATGACATTAGAATGGAAGTAATAACGTGTTGCGCCGACCGGCGACTCTAAGTAACATGGGACAGGGGTAGGAACATGATGAACCAGTTATATTGTCAAAGCATACCTCACGTCAGACGTCACATTTTTATATTGTCAATACAATGTACAATTTAGAAATGTGTAAATTTACAGAAAACAACTCAAAACAGCTACTGAAGCGTTTAAACCAGACAATATTCATGTGAAAAGATTTCCTTCACATTTGCATATTTTCACACATTCGCTCTGATGTTCTAGCAGCTAAGTGCAGATGACTAAACGAGCAAACATCTACTATTTTGTATGCCTAACAAACAACATTTTGTTTTGAATGCTCAGATTTTTGGCGCCAACAACCAAGTATGTTTAAATGCAGACTTGCAGATTGCCAGTCAGCCGAGCATGTGGTAGGGACGTATCATATTATTTTGAGTAACAACAATAACTTCCATTGTTATTTTGAGAGCGATTTAAAGTCAGAGGTTAAATAACTGTAAGAACTGTAGCTTGAAATGACAGAAATAACAATATTTTTCATAAGGTTCCGTAATCAAATGGCAAAAACGATGAGAATGAATGACAAGATGTCAGGAAGCTCTGGGAATATTTTCACAACATCACGCTGCTCCTATCCCAATTTATTTAGGGTCGGCGCAGCATGTCTTTTTCTTCCATACTTTTCTATTACTTGTCTTCAACAGTCACCTCCTTTCTAGCCACATGATCTATCACACAGTCCATCCATCGTTTCTTTGGATTATTTTCACTACATCGATGAAAATTGGAAAGTAAGTTCGGTGAAATTACGAGACACCTAATAAGAAGTGGCTCTTCCCCATACTAGATTATGTATCGTATGAACCGATGAATGGACAAGACTTTGAGTGGTATACTACCGCTAAAAAACCCGACTACTAAAAAATCACGCTCTAATTAAATTCGGGGCTTACAAGGTGAAATCGACTCCTTCTATTGTTGAAGTCGGTTAAAATGTAGCCTAAGTTACCTGGGCTATTATAACGAATTGATTATTAATCAAAATCGGATGAATCGTTTAGGCGCTACGGCGGAACATACGTAAATACACCTGTGTTTGTATTTGTTTGTCTATGTAGACTGCTAAAATTATAATACTTCCTTTGGCTTCACCGTAGTCGGGAAAAAACAATAAATGCCCGAAGGCATAAGAGATTTGCCGATTGTCTTCTTTCAATAATAAAAAATGTAAATTAGTTTAGTATGCCTCCTTTTAACTACACCACACCATCCAATTCCCGCTTCCGCTTGCTGCTGAAGCTTGCAGCATTTGGTCCTAAAGCTGCAAGACTCGTTCGTCAGCTCGCTGGACACGACTCTCAAATACAGCCCGCTAACTGCGCGCTCACGACCAGCCGCTCACGCTTGGGAAACTATACCGTACACCCAATTAGAAGCAACGCCCGTTTTATGAATATCATTGTATTGCACTAACATTCAAACATACAGGGTCGAGGAAAATGTTACGTTATTTTGACTCATGATAATACGAAGTTAAAAGTACGTATTTCAGTCATGGCGATATTTATTTGCAAGTACATTTGGCAATATTGCTGGTTTTGTTAAGAAATCGAAGGTCGATTAGTTGACTACACGAAATACAAGTCAAAACAAAGTAGTTATTGATATTACCTACCGATCGTCGGTCCACAACTCGGGTCACCATCACTTGGACGAACGACCGGTTTCAGTTGTCCCTTGGGAACCAACTTCCGACTTAATGTTGGTCTCTGAATCTCATCTCTCAGTTGAATAATATTTCTTCAACTATCAAGGCAAGTCCTGTAACTTCATTTCCACCAAAGCTACATTCATTACATTTGTTGTCCCGCGAAGTCGAAAACAAACAAAAAGGCGGAAAACCTGAATGTTTGCAAAGCGAGTATCCCGACCGCTGACACCATAAATAATAGAGTCCTGGCGGTGACAGTTGCCAAATGAGTATGTTCTTCTCTTTCTAACGCTTTTTCTCTCGCTTGCACACAATAACTAAGGCCGCGGTGTTGAGCGAAGCGGGTGTGGCTCGTAGAACTATGTTTTGAAATGCTGAATTGTAGGTGAAAAGTAACCATATAAACATTATTCCATAATCTTAACATTTAATTAGTGGCGGTGGAGTGTTAGCACTGATTAGTATTGCGTGCATGCGTCGTGTCAACATACAGAAATGTATTGGAGTTTTGAAAGTAAAGTATGCCCGTCATTATGTTTCCAGATACAAGTAGCAATTTTCTCATTTAATGATTAAATATTTATTTATTTACTAAAACTTTATGCACATAATGTACAAAGGCGGACTTAATGTCTTGGGCAAATATCGCTGGACATTACACACACCGCCATCTAGTGCCACACTAAGCAACGAGGCTTGTGTCGTGGACACCAGATAGTTGATATACTACTAGGATATTTTTTTTTTTTGTTAATACATACTAAATATAAACAACCATGACTTGGAAACATAATTATGTCCATTCGAACCCGGGACCCTAAGAACGTAAGGCAACCTCACTGTTATATGAAATCTCATTGTTGCATGGGTTTTCATTAATGCACTGTTTTCAGGGTTTCGTAGTCCTGACAAGGAACCCTATAAAAGTTTCGTTCTGTCTGTCTGTCCGAATTTTTGCTAAGAGACCGTATATAATTTTGTAGAGGTATGTATATCAATAACGCCGACATAGTGGTAAAATAAAATTTTGGAAAATATATTTTTTTATGTGACGTGGGGATGATTTTTTTTTCGTCGTCTACCCCGTGTGGGGTATCATTGAGTAGGTCTTTTTGGTTTGCTAATACTACTTTTCGATTTAATGCTCCATTTACGAAATATTAAACTGTAAAGAGCAAATTTTTGTTCCAGTAGAGCCCCCCCCCCCCCCCTAAAAGTAAAACCACTGGCTTGAAATATCTGGAAAAAATCATGATGATAGTGTATTCCATGAACTTTAAAGTAAAACTATAGCAGTTAAGATAACTTTATTAGTTTAACAGTAATAGTCGTTGAACTTGGGTGATGAATAATTTTGTACCAAATACATAATCCTTAGAATACATCCTATAAAGTTACTAAGACGAAGTAGTAGTAGTAGCTTGTTTATAATGGGTAAAGTAATATAAAACAAATAAACAAAATCTAAAATAAAAAACTAAAAAAAACATACTAAATTATCATAAGTTTCACAAAGCTGCCGCTAGATGGCGCTGTACCAACGGGTTCGTTCTTTATTGTGATAACGGGCTACTACGTGCGCGTGGCCCGACACGCACTTGGCCAGTTTTTTATTTGTTATTTACATATTAATTTACCACAGAGGTTTACTGTCTCCCATGTGTAATACAAAATGTATGGATTAAATCAAAAATATACTGTCTGAAAATAAAAATCGGCTAAATAAAACCGACCTGGTGAAAAGATTAGAAAAGATTTTCTCAGAAACGGGTGGATCTAGCAAGTTGAAATTTATACCAGATACTGAGGTCTAAAATCCCTAAAATCAGGTGTATAAAAATCAAGGTCATGAGTCAAGACGATAATAATAAATGGGCAAATTTAGATTTTCGCGAAAACCTCTAAGTACCAAAATTGACCTCAATTTTCATCTTTTATTATTTTTCCGAATTTTCCCATTACTTGTGCTGTAAGACGTTGCTTTTAACCAAAATTGACTATTTTAGGTCAACCCTAGGAAGTACCCTATAGGTTTTGGGTCGAAAACCTATATTATGATAGTTCCCGTTGATCTAGAATCACGAAATTTGACGAAAAGCAATGTCTTACAGCACATGTAAAGGGAAAAATCTGAAAATCGTAAATATATAGTTTAATAACAAAAAAAAAGCGATTTTACTATTACAAACTTATTATTTGCGGTTGGAGCAATAGCCGTTTCTAGGGATCGAACAGCAAAGTTAAGTTTGTCCTTTAAAAAGTTTGTACGGAACCTACGGTGCGTGAGTCCGACTTGCTATTGGCCGGTTTTTTTAAAATAAAACAGAACGCAATATCGCTCCCGCTTATCACTAAGCAATGACTTAATTTAAATTTTTAATGTGCTCGACGTTTCCACGTGGCAAGGGTTCTTTTGTTTCGTAGTGACGTTGTTCCATGTTATATGTTGCAATGCCATCTACTTCCATAATGCATACCGTTGCTAGTTGCTAGTGCATCATGTTTTATCCGATAGAACCTCAGAGTTCACTGAGAAAAATTTGAAACCGTTTGAATCATTAATTGATCTATTTTTTACAGATTGAATTAAGTTGATGTGATTGAAAAAAAAACTTGCTCTTGATAAGCCAGTGACAGTTAATAATCCAAAGCACCCCATTTTAGACCGCCAACGAATCTAGAACCAGCGTATGCTAAGGGCCGACGACGAGACAGATGACCAGACCTGCTGAAGATCTCTCTCAGATTAATGATCGCAAAGCAATGTTATCAACGCCAAAAGTCAAACGAAAGGAAACGATGATAAACAACATGGGCTTATCCCAGTATTATCGGAATCAATAAGTCGCGAGCGGCTGACAAATGACGCGCGATTTAAGACAAGCCCTACGTGGACCCGGCCATTGTAGGGGTTTTAGAGTGATAGATGATAATCGACGAAGGGTGATGTAAGTTATGGGAAATCTTACAGAGTTTGATGGACCTGTTTGTGTGATTATTTCTGGGAACGGTCAGTGTCATCAGTGTCAGTCATCTAAATGCTCATTTTTAAGGATGGTAAATTAGCTAATTAAAATTTTCAATTGTCTAGTTTGAATATTACTCAGATGTTCTACCACATAGTAATAACCAAATAAGTAGATTTTAATCGAGCGCTCTTTTCGTAGGTAAAAATCGGGGAAAAACCAAAACGAATGGTCCATATGCCGCCGGAAGCATATAACTGTAACCCAAAAAAATATATTGTGAAACTGTTTTCATGGTTGATGCTTATTTATGACACCCATTTGATAATCAGGGTGACTGAAAGACCAAAGTAAAAATAACAACATGAAACAATTTAACTGATTTTGCTAAACCTTTTTGATCAAATAACCATAGTCTTAATTTTAATACTAGCGACCAAGGTTGAACAAAAATGTTCAGCGTTCGACATTTAACTTAATTTATAACAAAAACATTGTTCTTTTCTTTGCAGGTGTGGTTCCAGAACCGTCGTGCGAAGTGGAAGAAACGCAAGAAGAGTACGAACGTGTTCCGATCTCCCGGCGCGCTGCTGCCGTCGCACGGCCTGCCGCCCTTCGGCGCCGGCGACGTGTGCGGCCCTGGCGTGTTCGCCGACAGACCCTGGTCCATGCCAGCCGGTGAGTTGAACTGGGGAAACATAGAAACTTGACCGCTACCCCCACGTGCGAGAGAATTGCGGCAATTTAAATACGACGTTATAGTATCGCCGTGTGTAGATACACTCGCCCTGGTGTTGACGCCTGTGAGGTAGTGATCCCACCTACTCGTCGGATCTACTAAGAAATTATTTAAAAAAATCAATTTGTTTAAGCTTTTAAATAACGCCTAGTATAGCCCTTTGTGTATAATTTAAACGAAGAGTCAAAGCAATTATTTAAACACGTATGAATAATTCCTATATATTATATAGGAATTATTCAGAAGACCGTCATACGTGTTTTAAGAGCCCACCCGTCATACTTTTCATACAAACGCTCGTACTGACATTGACATTTTGTTGACATTTTAGTCACTACAATTCAAATGGCTTAAGATAATAAAGCGCTTTCAGCATAGCACCAAGCATGCGGCGTCTAGCGGTGCCAAGTAGAATAAAGCGATGGAAGCGGTGTAATGCGGCTCGCTTAAAACTTCGCAACCTAAATGTCGTAAGCGCCGTGGAATACTGACTCACTTACGCGTTTTGGCCAACATATTTGTTCCATTTCCGTTACGGTCGGGTTTTCTGAAATGGTACCCTGTGTATGGTGCTGATTTGTTTTCACGTCAAAAAGGTTAATGATTTAATTCACTGTGAACACATCATCGGTCTAGCTTTTTCCCAACTATATAATTATGATTGTTGGGGTCAAATTCCGGTCTTACCGGACGCAGCTTAATACCAAAATTTTACGCCTATTTGACCTCTACAACACAGTTCTCACATTCACCTAAAATCCAATCTTGGATTTTAAAATTACTAAAGCTTTTAAGTTTTAACTCTCATACCTGCAGGTTTAGGTCAGCTATCGCAAGGTGGCGTGTCTATGGGCGGCTTCGGCGCGGGAGGACTGCCGCAGCTTGCAGCAGACCTCAACCCCTCGCTGCCCATCAGCTCCGTCGCTTCAGGACAGCCTTACCAGGGACATTACCCACTCAACTCACTCGGTTAGTATAATCAAGCTGCAGAAATACTGATTAGACTATCATGTTCGCGCGTTATGAGAAAGTTGGTGTTTCAGGTAGCCAATTATATTCCAAGAAAAACCGCATGAATAGCATTATTATAGGCTTTATGAGTTACAATACAAACGAATGTGTTACAACAAATCTATCATCTAGAACATTGGTTCCCAACATATATAGCCCATGGATCCATGGACCAGTGGTTTGCAAAAAAATGAAAAAATAAAACAGTAAAAAAAAATGCCTTAATGGTTGAGAAAATGAACTATTCGATCGCGATTGACTCCTATAAAATTGTGCGAAAAATAAAAGCGGCGGCATCGTTACCATCATCTTCACGGAGAACGGTGGGTTCTCCAAATACCTTCACAGATCAAAACAAGGAAACAGAACCACGGGTCTTATAGGGACCATTAAGTGGCCTTTGAGTCATTTAGTAATTTACCGACGGAGAAATTGTTATTCCAACTCGAAGTCTGCAATGACAAAACAGATATACTCGTACTCACTGTTACAAAAGCAAATAAGAAAAATTCACAATGTAACCAAAGAACCTGCTTTGGGTCAAAATCCTATACTTATTCTGGAAGACGAAAATAATAAACGGGAGGATTACTAAGTTCCATCAAAATTGCAATTGCAGCTTAAGGGGATGTCAATACCAAAATGCGCCCACACTGTATATTTGTATCGGAGTAAACGAGCGGAAGAATTACTGGGCGGCCAGGTTTTAGAAGAAAATAATGAATAAATATTAAAATAAAAAAAAAGCATGAATATGTTGGTCTCATGTTTTTAATTGCAAACCCATACATCAAAAAAATAAGTAAAGACATAGAACCGTATAATGATGATTTCAAGACCACTCTTTGCGATTATTTTCTATCGAGCGGATTTCGTCCAATTATGTATCGAGTTCGTTCACGGTCTTTGAAATATGATGAATATTAACATTTTTTTTTTGATGTGCTAGAAGAAATAGTTTTTCTTAACCTGCTTAAATAACATCAATTAGGTGTAGCCAGCCCCCCTTAAGTGATGTTGCTTTCAATTCGAAAGTTTTGATAGGCTATGCTAGCATAGATGTAGGTACAGAATATTTTTTGCGTCGTATAACGTGAAGAGAAGACGTTCCTTGGAACTAATCCAGCTGGTTTTTAATGACAAATGTGTGTGTTTTTGCAGGAGACACGATGATGTCGTACTGCAACAACATCAGCCAGCAGCAGCAGGGCGCGCTGGAGGGCTCGCCCACGCCGCCGCACATGGCACACTGCGGCAACAACAACTCGCCCACCGCCTCCGGTCAGTACCCCAACCATAACAACATCAGCTAGCAGCAACAGGGCGGGCTGGAGCTCGCCCACACCGCCGCACCACGCAGCACAGCGCACACTCGCCGTAGCGTTGCTCCAGGATCCCCACGTGGGTGGGGTCAGAAGGATGTCACCGGAGCGTAAGGGTCTTCCAGAGCTGCTCAGAGGGAGGAAAAAATCTGTAAAGGCGGCAATAGTCATTTTTCGTCTTCACAGCTGACATCTGCAGTCAGGCGGTCCCCTGTGACCCCAACTATTTTAGCCGATTGGGCTATTGCCTCTATTCTGGGGAAGGTGTACGAAAAAAATCTGATTGCCCGTCTCAAATTCTACTTACTACCCAGGACAAGTATTCGCCAATACGGCTTTATGCCCCAAAAAAGCACTGACGACTCTCTCTATACCCTTGTGCAGCACATCCGCACGAAGCCGGCACAGAAGAAACTTGTCACGCTTGTGTCACTAGACATTGAGGGAGCATTCGACAGTGCGTGGTGGCTTTCTATCAAAGTACGATTAGCTGAGGAAAAGCATGAGAGAAACCAGCAGGGTGCGTTCAAAGTTCGTTAGGAGGTCCCATCTTATGAAACCTGATCCTGGACCCACTTCTGAAGCAATTAGAGATTAGGGGCGACTATTGCCAGGCATTTGCTGACGACGTGGTGATGGAGTTCGACAGGGATACAGCGCTAAAAATCGAGGGACAGGCCAATGCCACTCTCGAACATGTTCGGACGTGGGGTGTCTGAAATCGGCTGAACATCGCACCACACAAAACCTTTGCGATGATACTAACGCGAAGGCTGAAACATGACACGCCGCGCTTGACAATGGGGGATTTTTTTTTGTTAGCCAACTTTGTGTCCCACTGCTGAGCAAAGGTCTCCCCTTTCTCACTCCGAACCTCCCTGTTCTGTGCAATTTCTGGCCACACTTGCCCCGTGAAGATGATCAGATCGCCAAACCATCTTCGCCGCGCCGAAAAATGCGTGACTATAATTTGTAAACCCAATTATAATTTGCAAGACTTGGTAATCGAACCTTACGATCAGTAGTCGCGCTCGCGCCCATGATTCCGACGGCAGTTGTTAATATCGATTCTAAGAATCACCATCATTCTCCTGCACCTATCCCAATTCATTAGAGCTCGATGTCTTCTTCTTTCATACTTCTCTTTAACCGATTTATTAAATGTCGTGCAGGTAACGGCGGCGAGCCGGCGGAGGAGGAGGTGTGGCGCGGGCACAGCATCGCGGCGTTGCGGCGGCGCGCGTCCGAACTGTCGGCCGCCATCCCGCCCTACCTGCAGCTTAACTACGACGCGCACAGCCCCGTCTACTGACCGCCTCACCCCGTCTTCTGACCGCACACTCCCTTCTGATTGCACAGCTGGTGTGAGCCGGTGACCTCTTAAAGCAGTATTGTTTTAATCTTGCTTCAGTATGGTAAGATGATGAAGCCTAGACACCTTGTCTAGCTGCATCTGTTTTCTGCATTAAAGTGACATTACAGTAATTCTGCTATAAGACGTTATGTAACCAGCTCTGTTTTTTTTTTTTAACGGGATCTGACAACCACA
Source organism: Xestia rhomboidea (assembly GCA_963853795.1). Taxonomy (NCBI): domain Eukaryota; kingdom Metazoa; phylum Arthropoda; class Insecta; order Lepidoptera; family Noctuidae; genus Xestia; species Xestia rhomboidea. The sequence continues at coordinate 3,454,033 of OY970780.1, forward strand.
TTTGTAGACATTTTGCCTCAGACATGTATAAACAATACCACTGTACTGCAAAATCAGAGGTAAACGAAGAAAAAATTACAGTTGTAGTGTGCCGCATCTCAAAACGATTTGAACAAATCTGTATAGTCAACATCGTCTTGTAGTGTTAAAGCGAAATCTTTTGACATCCGGACTTGACGTCCTAGTCTAGTTACATGACGGTAGAATCACGGGTTAACGTGGCTCATGAAGTCATGAGCCACGATGTGTGCTCTGATCAGATTCAATTTTCAACAATATCTACTGAACCTAACAGAGGTTAAAAGGAATATTCAAAGTATACGAAGGATAAAATGATTGCTAATCATACGATTTTGATTTATTCTATCTTCATAAATCCTAAAATACGAAATAAAAGAAGGTAATATCGGTAGGTCACGGCGCGTCAGGGATTTACTAAGAAAATCGGATTCTAATCTTGATTAAAACAAACATTATCTCAACTTCAGGTATACCTACGTAATACGTATAGCTACACATCCTCCAGCGCTAGGGCGACATTGATTACGATTATTCAGAAACATTATTACTTACTTACGATAAAATTGTGAGCTGTATTCGAGAAAATACATGTATACGCATTCGTACAATAATAAATTATAGTTTAATATTAAGCTATTTATTGTTTAAGTAACGAGTATAATAAAGTATTAAATAGTGTTAAATAGCAGTAATATTAATGTATGTATTTACGAGAGTTTGTCGTAATCCAGGTTATAGATTTAGGTACGGATTTCGAACATTCCAAATTCAAATGTAGAATATTTTACAGTTATAGAAAATAGAGAACATATTTTTGTTTATTCGGGCTTCGTCGTAAATCGTTTATTGATCTTGTGGAATAATGTAATCAGTATTAACTGCATTTCTAAATACATAGAAACTTAAGACTGAGCCCGAAATCTAATAGATGAATTTACACATACCTAGTGCAGCCAAAATACAATATTTTATGTATGCAATGGGGAATGTGATAGTAATTTTAAATGTGTCCCAATTTATATAAAGCTACTTGCGAAGATTATAAATATAAGCCGATTGAACAGTGTTTCTCCCAAAAGTTTTATTCTAGACTACTGATAAATAGTTATACGACAAAAGAGGGTAATTTAGAACAGTGTTTAACATTATACGAATAATTCTGAGTAGACTGTGATTCGGTGTATCTCAGAATTCAAGAAATATAATCCAGACCTTATACTGTATACGGTGTTTCGATCCAAAGTATGATTTATGTGTGTAAATGTATAGCTAGGTATATTCAATATAGATAAACAAAATTGGAAACTTACGGCCACTGTATTTTGAACATTTCTGTATTAGTTGAAAGTGGTTGATAGTTCCTAAAATGTTTTTGGGCTCCGGAAAGGCAGATCATGTTGTTATTTTATGTGCGTATTTTTATTTCAATTATTAATCCGAGAAGTTATTTCCGTCCGTTGTTTTGTGTGTAAGTAATAATGCTTTGGTTAACTATAACATTATTCAGAGCCGCCGTCTTTTTATTTAAAATCTCTTATTTAAGTATAATATCTGTATAATAGTTACTTTATTTACAGATGCCAAAGGGAATCTAAGAAATTTTGTGGAGTAACTAACAATGAGCAAAATATTGCTTCAAAATCTTCCTGATTTGTTTAAAAACTAATTTGGTCCTAGTACACTTTTTCATGATGAATTTCCCGTTGTATGATCTGTTTATTTTTTTTCTAAGTAAAGGACTGAATGGTCACTAACATTTAGAACAAATAATATTTTAACTGAAAACAATAACTCGCTCGCTCCATGTATAGCCTACATTTTAGAATTACAGTACTAGTTTATAAGTATTATTATACATACATACAATAAAATAGACAATGTTCACTGATGCGTTTCATTTTAAAACAAACGATGACATTTTTCATCAGACCCTGAAAACAGACCGCTTCAATAACAAGGAGCTTGATTGTTTTCGGATTACTTCGAGCGGAGCCGAAGATATAATTATGTATTAGTGGCGCAGAAACTATTGAGTGTCTGGATACATGAGTCGATGACCTTGAGTCGATGGAGATACTAACACTGTTATTCAGTGCCTGATTCAGCTCAAGTCGAGCTCGACACGCCCCAACTCCGCCCGATTAGACACATTAGGAAAAGGACAAGTGGTTTTATTTGCACAAGACGTTGTTGAAGATGCATATTACCACTTTCACTTACTAGTGCAGGTTTGGTTATTTTAATAGAAACAAGAGAGAACTTACAACAAAGACAGTTCAATAGAAACATTGAAAGATTAAAAACTGCTCTACAATGGCTTAGACATAACAGCTTGTAAAGAGACGTCATACCAAATTTTGAAAATGTGTTTGACTACTATATCTCACAAATACTTCAGGTTACTGAAATTCATGAAGATTGCGGTAATATCTAAGTACAGACTGATGAGTGGGCTTGTACAAGTACAAGAAAATTAATCCAGTAGGTTGTAAATATAAACAATAACGACATGTCCCTTTATTTTTTTTATTTTTTTGATGGGAAATCATCAAATGACTCCTCCCGCTCTGGGAGCAGGAGCAGGAGGGAATGTCAGTCTTTTACTGACTAAAACCCATCCATGTTCCTTCATCGCACTTTGTGTTCCGGAGCCACGGTATCTCTTTCGAACAGTCCCGCAGCCCCGGCAGGCATCGGCCTTTGCGGACCCCTTCCTTTTTGCTGACTCTCTTTGCAACAACACGAACGCGCCGTCCGTCGACACGGCTTGTCGTCATGGGAACCTAGACATGCGGTTTTCAGACTTTTCCCTTTACATGTGCTGTAAGACTTTACTTTTTGATTCGTGAATCTAGGTCAACGGGAACTACCGTATAGGTTTTCGACCCAAAACCTATAGGGTACTTCCAGATGACCCAGAATTGTTAATTTTGGTTAAAAGCAAGGTCATACAGCACAAGTAAAGGAAAAAGTCCGAAAAAAAAAGTTGAAAATTAAGGTACCTTAATTTTCAACTTTTTTTTTTTTCAAGTTTTCGCGATGTACGGTCCACCCGTACAATTCATATATCTTTTTACGTTAAATAAGCAGTTTTGTACCGCGTGCGCAATTTACGTCAGTTCGCGTTCGGTCATCGCCGCGTGTACTCATTATCATAATATCGAAGCATTTCGATATCCTAAAATCATTCTATCATAAGTGATCACTGTATCAATTAGCTATAGCATTATATCAATAAAATCATTATAAATCTATCACAACTTATCATTTATAGTTGTCCCGTACAACTTTATGGTCCTTCGAGCCACCGTATTGGCGGGACCCACCACGTGTTTACGAAGTACGTGAGAACATTCCGCCGAATCAGAGGGTGGATATACCTACCACTATCAGTAGCAACCACCAGGTAACAAAGCAGCAGATACCGGTGAGTGAGCTTTCATTATCATCGCAACAGCGAAGCGGCTGGTCTAATTTCTACGAGTGGACTCGCCCGCGAGGTTAGCAGCACGTGTCACGTGGTTGTTGCATCAGCATTCACACGACCACACCAGCATCATCAGCATTTCGAATAGACTACTATCAGCTATCATCAAGCGTTTTATGAAAAGGGAGTCTATTCTCGAGCAAGTCTTGCATAAAATCATTTATCAACATAAGGTACCTATATCGTTTTCCAAGCTTAGTCGACGAAGCAAGGAATACACAATCGAGTGGGATTCATAGAAATATCATAGATTTCAATTATCAATTTATCAAGCTTATTATCACTGAAGCTAATTCAGCACCTCCGAGATGGAGGACCTACTCGAAAATCAGAATCAGATTATGCAGGGCATAGAGCAGCTTTTGCGCAATTTTAAAAAAGATGGAGCTGAAAGAAAAACCTCTACTTACGTCAAAAAACGTTTAGATCTTCTCGATACATATTGGGAAGAGTTCCAGTCCAATCATATGAAGTTAGGAGAATCAGAAGCGCGCGGCTACAGCTATTTTTCAGAAAATTATTATCAGAAAACTAGGCAGTTTTACAACGAGGCACGTGCGTATATTCAGCAGTACAAGGTCACCATGACCGATCCCAAGATTGTCGAAGCACCGACCACTCCACAGCCACCATTGCAAGCAGCAGAAGCGGAGAAGAGTCAAGGGCACGGGACAGGATCTACAGATCTAGGTGCAAGAGACAATCAACAGCAATCAACCAGCAAGGTCAAGTCTCCGGTTTTTTACACTTCGCAAGGTAACGGCAGTAAGCTGGAAGAGATGCTGCGTAAACAGAAAAGCAATTTTAAGGCATTCTCGCGTACCATTGCTATCATAGATTTAGATAAAATATCTGAGAAATGGGAGTTCGAAGATATTTTGCAGACTGTCCAATCGAGATGGTCAACAATAGACTCGTTACATTGGGAGATTGATAGCGAGTTGTTTGAAGAAAATGAAGAATACGAAGAGTCGTTCTGCAAATACGAAAAACTTTATCTTGACATCAAGAAATCTATCAACAGTAAGATGTGGTCAGTCTCTCACCGTGAAAAAAGCACCCCAACGATGGACATCCCAACATTTATTGGAAACTATCATCAATGGGTAGCATTTAAAGACTTATTCACAGAATCAATACATAACAATCGTTCTATCTCCTGCGCACAGAAAATGCAGTTTTTGAAAGCAAAGCTCAGGGGGGAAACAAGGAGACTTATTCAGCACTTGCATATTAGCACCGAGAACTATAAAGTCTGTTGGGACATATTGAACCACAGATACAATAACACTAAGTTGATATTCAGTTCTCATCTCAATATTCTTTTATTATTGCCAACTATGCAACAGCAGGCAGCTTCACATATCAAGAAAATGTATGACACCACTAACGAGTGTCTGAATGCGGTTAAAAACCTTGGAGTTGACATAAAATCGTGGGATCCATTTATAGTTCATGTACTAGCATTGAAACTGGATCAGCAGACCCACTCTGACTACACGGACTCACTGAAAAACCCACGAGATTTGCCAATATTGAGTGAATTCATGAAATTTCTAGAGAACAAGTTTACATCATTAGAAGCTTCACGACGCAGGATGATCAGAAATCAGACAACAAGTCTCAGCAAGAGCCCAACAGCAAGAAGAATTTCCATAAGTACAATAGATCATATTCTAACAATTTTGCGACTAAAAAACAATGGAAATGTCCGGTTTGCAGCGAAAATCATCGTTTATTCAATTGCAAAACATTCTTAGAATCAACATCAGATTCTAAACGCAAGATAGTGAATAAACTAAACTTATGCAAAAACTGTCTTTATGATCATAAAGGTAAAGCATGTATTTCCGACAAAAGATGCCGAGAATGTCAAGGCGATCATAACACCTTGTTACATGATACTTTCTCAGGTTCCAGTAACTCGAAGTCTTACGCTAGCGATTCGACTTTAAAGGAACGCAAAAACGTCACACACGTGTCGAATCCAGAGATATCTGAAACCCTGTTGGCAACAGCTCAAATCAAAGTTATGAGGGTTGATGGGGTATATTACCCAATGCGAGCCTTAATAGATCAGGGATCCCAAGTATCATTGATCACTGAGGACGCTGCTCAGAGATTGGGACTTCCTCGACGAGCATGCAAGGGAGTTGTAATGGGAGTTGGTGCCAAGGAAAATAACTGCAAGGGTGTTATACAAATTGAAGCATCAGCAATGTATGCAGACTTTGCTTTTTCCACTGAGGTACTTATCATGAAAACTCTGCTTTATAATTTGCCCAATCGCTCATTCCAAAAGCCATCATGGGCTTGTCTAGAGCATCTGAATCTAGCGGATCCTGAATATAACCTTAGTCGTCCAGTCGATATACTGCTTGGAGCAGATATTTACTCCTCGATCATTATGAATGGCCTCATCAAGGAAGGCGAATCACAGGTAGTGGCGCAGCAAACACGCCTTGGCTGGATTATAAGTGGGAACGTAATATCATACCAATGTAGTGTTGTCCTAAACAACATAGATGATATTCAGAGGTTCTGGGCGATCGAAGATGTTGCTGACGACAGTCAAAATAAGTTATCAGAAGAAGATCATCAGTGCGTACAGCGTTATAAGGCAGATACGACACGAAGAGAAGATGGTCGTTACGTCGTCAGATTACCACTGAAGGAAAACATTGAGGAAAAATTAGGGGAGTCCAAACACAAGGCCATTGGACAATTTTATCAACTAGAAAATAAGTTTTCGAATAACGTCAACATGCAAACTTCCTACAGATCATTCATACGTGAGTACATCGCATTACGCCACATGCAGGAAAGTACATACGACAAAAATCAAGTCAGCTGCTATTTACCACACCATTGTGTAATGAAATCGGATTCCACGACGACTGCGTTGCGGGTCGTTTTCAACGCTTCGGCGAAAACATCGTCGGGGCTGAGTTTGAATGATTTGATGTATACTGGACCTAATTTACAAAAAGATTTGTTTTCTTTGATTTTAAAATGGAGGCAATACCAATTCACATACACTGCCGACCTGGAGAAAATGTTTCGGCAGATTTTTTGCCACAAGGATGATTTGAAGTATCAAAAAATTTTATGGCGTGATTCCCCAGATCAAGTTCTTCGTGAATACGAACTCATGACCGTCACATACGGTACAAAAGCAGCGCCATTTTTAGCAATAATGACGCTTAAGCAGTTAGCAAATTATGAACGCCACAAGTACCCAGCAGCAGCGAAGGTCTTAGAAGAAGACTTTTATATGGACGATCTTTTGAGCGGTCATCATACACTGCAAGAAGCAAAGCAACTGCAGAAAGATTTACTAGATCTTCTGAAATCAGGAGGTTTCAACCTCCGCAAATGGTCATCGAATAAGGTGGAGTTACTCGATGACGTCAGCAAAACAGATGAGGTATTTGATTTTCGTCATCAAGAGTCCACCAAGACTCTCGGGTTGCGCTGGCACCCTACTGAAGATCAATTCACGTTCCAAATCAAAATCAACGTGTCATCATCAAAAACTGTGACGAAAAGATCTCTCCTATCAGATATATCAAAAATCTTCGATCCTTTGGGGTGGCTGTCTCCAATTACCACCAAGCTCAAGCTACTATTCCAAGCAGTCTGGCAGTTACAACTCCAATGGGATGATCAAGTTCCTGAAGAGATGGTCAAGCAATGGTCACTAATGACACAAGATTTACAACATATCAATGAGTTTAAGCTACTGAGATGGTTGCAGTGTCACAGGAACGGAACTATTAAGCTGCATGGATTCTGTGACGCATCAGCAAAAGCATACGGTTGTGTGATTTACTGCATATACGAAAATGAAGACGTCAACCAAATCTCAACAGTATCATTAATAACTGGAAAGGCGCGGCTTGTTCCTACAAACAAAAGTATCACATTACCAAGATTGGAATTGAGCGCAGCTGTACTACTATCAAAGTTAATGCACACAGTAACGCAATGTCTAGTTGGGCACGAAATCAAAATCTTCGCATGGTCGGACTCAACAGCCGTACTAGGATGGCTTCAAGGAGACCCAAGTCGCTGGAAGCGTTTCGTTGCCAATAGAGTTAAGCAAGTGACCGATATTATACCATCGAACAGCTGGCACTATGTTAAGTCAGCAGACAACCCAGCTGATTGCGCCAGTAGAGGCATGTCTGTAGAACAACTTAAGCAGCATACTCTCTGGTGGCATGGACCCTCATGGTTACCTTCATTTGATGAAAATCAGCCAAAGGAAATCTCTGACTACAACACATGCGAAGAAAAGAGAGAGATAGCAATGCAAGTCACCTCCTCGCAAAAACAATCATATGACGTCATCGACACAATACTGAGCAAATATAGCAGCTTTGCGAAATCGACTCGTATACTTGCGAGGATATTACGTATATCGTCAAAATCGCAACCAAAGCCGTCTTTTCTCACAATCACGGAGTTAATAAGAAAAGCGAAGCACATTTTAATCAAGCATGTACAGCAACATGAGTTTACGGAGGAGATCAAAAGCCTTCAAAAGCATAGCAATGTAGACTCTAAAAGCAAGCTACATAACCTAAATCCGTATCTAGACGAAAACGGATTGCTAAGGGTTGGTGGCAGGATAAGCAACGCAAAGATAAGCAAAAACATGCAACATCCTATTATCATTCCTCACAGTGGATTACTTACCGATCGACTGATTGATCAAGGCCATCAGATGACCTTCCACGGTGGAGCTCGCCTAACACTGGCGTGGTTAAGACAGGAGTTCTGGATTATTGGCGGTAACCGTGCTGTCAAAAAACACATACATAACTGCGTCACATGCAGAAGGCATAATCCTGTAAAAAATATACAAATAATGGGAGACTTACCTGAGTCGCGAAGTAATCCGTCGCGGCCGTTCAATCATACTGGGGTCGACTTCACCGGCTATGTGGACGTCAAAGCAAATAAGGGTCGTGGCATCTAGACGACCCCTTTGGTCGTCTAGACGCACTACTACATAGCGGTGTTCGTGTGCATGGCGACCAAGGCCGTGCACCTAGAACTCGTTTCCGACCTGAGTTCAGCTGCCTTCCTAGCAGCATTAAGGAGAATGGCAGCACTCAGAGGAGCTCCAACTCATATCTATAGTGATAATGGGACAAATTTTGTCGGAGCCAACAAGGCCTTGCGTGAAGAGTATATAAACTTACGAACAACTCTTAACCACGAGTTCTACAGAGCAATCACAGATATGCAAATACAATGGCACTTTAACGCGCCTTCCTGGCCGAGTGCTGGGGGGCTCTGGGAAGCGGCTGTCAAAAGTCTCAAACACCACATCAAGAGAGTTGTGGGTGAGCAGAAACTGACGTATGAGAAGTATTCCACATTACTATCACAGTTGGAAGCCTGCCTTAATACGAGACCTCTTTGCGCCATCAGCGAAGACCCGGAGGACATGGATTACCTAACTCCATCGCACTTTTTAGCGAGTGGTCCCACACTTACCATCATTGAAACGGAAAGAGACGCAAGAACACGATGGCAGCTTAACCAGAAGATTTTTGAGGACATCTGGAAACGGTGGAAAACCGAGTACCTGTGTTAGTTATCAGCACGTAGCAAGTGGCGGCAGCGGCGTTCAAACTTAAAGATCGACGACATAGTTATCGTCCAAGACGCTAACTTACCTCCTGGGAAGTGGGCTCTCGGCAGAATTATAGAGCTACACCCCGGCAAGGACGGCTATGTCCGTGTGGTATCAGTAAAAACCAAAAATGGGGTAATCAAGAGGCCAATCACAAAACTTTCCTTGTTGCCAGTCCACGAAGATCAACAACCTGAAAACAATGCAGAGCAAAATAATATCACAACAGAAAAGACTGTTCAACCTTCGGCATCGAATGAAACATTGAAAAACAGATCAAGACGTCATCGGAGGGGAAAAATTGGCAATCTTATTTACATCGCTCTCATGTTTTTGATGTTAATCATAACACCATCCAGTTGTGATTACAAAACAGCACCTTTGAATAGCAATCAGAGCATTTATTTCGACAAGATCACCAATATGCGTCTCGAACGAGACGAGTGGAAGATGATTGTATATTATGACATGGATCCCTATTGGCAGGGATTAGGTCTGCTTAAAAAATACGTCGATCATCTTGGCAACATATGTTCTAATACAACAAAGATAACACAGTGTGACGCAATCCTCATGCAATTACGTCACGGTAGTAATGAACTTGACCATTACAATAGCATGTTGCTTGGTCAGCAGTTCGCGGGGAACGTGCGACAAAAGCGCGGTTTTATCAATCCTATAGGAAGCATAGCACGAAGTTTGTTTGGTGTCTTAGACGACGAGTTTGCCCAAAACTATGCCAAGGATATCCAACAAATCAGACGTAATCAAAAGCGTTTGGCTTCCTTATGGAAAAACAACACGTCTATTGTTGAAGCAGAGAACAACATCATCAAAAGAGTAGAAAATGCGATGGATAGACATCACAAGGAGTTTAATCAGCACTTGATCAGTTTAGAGAAGGGATTTAACACAATTCAGGCAGGAGTTCAAGAATCACTTATGTCTAACAGCTTTAGTGTATCATCTATCATTGCCAACAGTATCTTAATGAACTTGAAAACCATCCAAGAAACCATCGTGGATACTATTATGAACCTACACCACACAGGGTTCAATTTCCACCTTCTAACACCTAAACAGCTGACGGATGAACTTAATATCATAATAGGACAGTTAGCAAAAGAATTGACTCTTCCAACAAATAATATTCAATCGGATTTATCTAAACTGTATCATTTATTGAAGACTAAAGCCAGAGTCATGCAGCAGTTTATTATCTTCGAAGTTAAAATCCCATTAGTGAGTAGAGACAGCTACGACCTCTACAGAATTATAACAGTTCCGCAGCAGGTTGGAAGTAATATGATCAGCATAATTCCCATCGCAGATCTTCTCGCAATTAATATACAAAAGGACGCTTACATTCCAATGACGGAAATCGATGTCCAAACCTGTATGTTTTATGACACAGGAACATACATCTGCCCTTTGAAGGGTCCGATTCATCAGATGAGATCGGATGAAAACCTTTGCATCAGAGATCAACAGTCCAATCGGTGCAGCACAGCATCTACAAGCTGCACAAACCGTTGGACAGAGCTTAATAAATTAAACACATATTTATATTTTTGTTGCGGACCGTGCTCCATACGAATCATATGCGAGTATCAAGTTACGGCCGAACAATTAACCAAAGCCGGCGTTATCATGCTCGGCGATGGATGCGTCATCAAAGGCGATACTTACACAGTTTACTCACATAAGAAGCTGTCCAACATTCTGAAGACTACGGCAGGCGTTCTGCGGATTGACATTCCACCTATCAACAACATTATCAACTTACCTATCGGTGCAATCGATGAACAGTCTGACCGTACCCACATCGAGACTCAAGGTCTGGTAAAGGAAGTCCATGATAAGTTGAGTCAGATAAAAGACGAACCGAACATTGATGAAGATTTGGAGGACGGGTTCTCATATCACGACGTGCATCACTACACGGTGATATACTTAGTGGTGTTGGAGCCGTGCACGTGTGGCGGCGCCTTCGGCGTGTGCGCAGCGTGGCTCTGCCCGCGCGCTCGACTCATCAGCAGCTTCAGAGTGCTAGTGTAATCAGTGTTCCGCGTATCAGTGTAAATGAGCAATCGGGACCTAGTGAAATTGAGCTCAATAAAATTTCGAGTGTAATCAGTGCGAGTAAACAAAACAAGGCTACGTCGCCTGTGTTACGCGAATCTATTTTCAGTGAAAGTGAATAAGACTCTTTAGAGACTAATAAGTTTTTCGGGTACCTACCCAATTTGTGCTTTCGACTATTGTCATTACTTGTACTTACATTGTTTAATGCTTTGATTTTTATATTTTAACTTTTCATTTTTATTTTAGTCTCTCGTGCCTGGGAGCATGTACGGTCCACCCGTACAATTCATATATCTTTTTACGTTAAATAAGCAGTTTTGTACCGCGTGCGCAATTTACGTCAGTTCTCGTTCGGTCATCGCCGCGTGTACTCATTATCATAATATCGTAGCATTTCGATATCCTAAAATCATTCTATCATAAGTGATCACTGTATCAATTAGCTATAGCATTATATCAATAAAATCATTATAAATCTATCACAACTTATCATTTATAGTTGTCCCGTACACGCGAAAATTTAAATTTGCCCATATTTTTTTTTTATTTTTATACACCTAATAGGGACTATAGACCAGTATATGGTATAAATTTCATCTTGCTAGGTCCACCCGTTCCTGAGAAAATCGGTGGTGACAGACGGACAGACGGTCAAGAAAGTGATCTTATAAGGGTACCCTAAAAAGTACCAAGTGAAGAAGAAATAAAAAGACTTTGCGGCAAATAGTTCATCATGCAAGAAAAGCAGCAACACCTAAGCACCTTCTACCTTGGAGGAAATAGTATTCCAACAGAATATATGGCAGTGAACGGTTCTCGTCACGCGACATCAAGTACCGTGCAAATAACAACAATCGACTACTTATATTTTATATCAGAACAAATTTGCGAATTCTACGCAACTCGCTCATTTGGTTGATGAACTTTCAGGACCAGCTATTTACACAACTGTATCTTATGCATGCTATCGTTGGACATAATTATGATACTAGGAAGATAATAGGAATAGTTATATACGAATACCGCCTCAAGGCTGACAAGAACGAAGATGGTTATTACCTCGTATTTTTACGAGAGTTGAAATCATATGCAGCAAAATTCGAATTTGAACTGAATCCACAGCACATATTAACAGATTTTGAAATTGCAATGATCAATGTAATCCGTATTCAGTTTCCAAATGCGAATCATGCTGTTTCCATTTGGCACTTAACTTGTGCTTCCATATTCGAAAAAGTGGCTTGGCTGTAATAATACCATATATTACGGTATACAGAACGCGACTCTTCTCTTAGAATACGCCAATTAATTGAATAATTTATGGAACAGACAGCGACTCTTCTCTTAGAATACGCCAATTAATTAAATAATATATGGGACAGACAGCGACTCTTCTCTTCAAATACGCCAATTAATTGAATAATATATAGAACAAACTGCGACTCATCTCTTAGAATACGCCAATTAATTGAATAATTTATGGAACAGACAGCGACTCTCCCGGCAGCATTTAACTTGTTGAAGCTACCAGAAGAAGCAGAGCCTATAACGGATTGATTTGAAATGTATTATGTTCTCGGAAGACCTGAATCGCGCGTCGATGGGACAAAAGTGATAACTACAAGAAGTCTACCTTTATTTCCACTACAGCTTTGGTCAATGCATAAACAGAACAAACTGAGGGTGCATAAAAAACAAAATAGTATCGAAGCATGGCACCGTGCGTCGGTGGAACGATATGTTGAATAACAACCGCTACGGGGTTTATGTAACGACTAGCTGTTGGCCGAGACCTTCGTCAGCGTGAAATTATTATAAAAATCAACTTCCCTCTTGAATTTTTGTTAAAAAATTCACAGCGCTACGCACTAACAAGGATAAAACAACCTATAATTATTGAGTTCTGTGATGCAAATAACTTGCATTTTTTACCCAGATTTATATTAATGGCCTTCGAACTGCACATATAATTATGTGCTAATACAACCAAAAACCGGCCAAGTGCGTGTCGGGCCACGCGCAGTATAGGGTTCCATAATAGCCCGTTATCGCAATAAAGGACGATTTATTCTAAGGATTTTGATTTGGTACAAATTTATCCAACACCCAAACACCCAAGTTCAACGACTATAACTGCTAAACTAATAAAGTTATCTTAACCGCTATAGTTTTCCTTTAAAGTTCATGAAATGCACTATCATTATGAATTTTTCTAGATTTTTCATGCCAGCAGTTTAGCTTTTAGACGGGGGGACGCCTACTGGAACAAATATTTGCACTTTGAAGTTTAATATTTCGTAAATGGAGCATTAAATCGAAAAATAGAATTAGCAACCCCTAAGTCATTTTAAAAGATCTATTCAACAACACCACGCACGATGGATAAGACGACGAAAAACAAATTCCGCGCCCCTTCACATGTAGGAGAGCTGCCCTAAAAAAATATTAAAAAAAAATGTATTTTACCATTTTGTCGGCGTAATTGATATACACACACATCTACAAAATTACAGCTTTCTAGTACTAACAGTCTCTGAGCAAATCCTCGGGCGGACAGTCAGACGGACATGACGAAACTATAAGGGTTCCTTGTCATAACTACGGAAACCTACAAAGGATGCAATTTTCATTTAGGACAAAATCGCAAAGTACCTACAAAAAAATGGCTATCTTAAATGGATATAATATAATCATTTGCCATGGAAAAAAAAATGTATATACGTCATAGCCTTTTTGCCCGAAGAGGATATACCAATTTATTTCGACGATAGGAGAAAAAACATACCTCTGGTGAATAAGTAAAAAAAAAATAACAAATTGAAACTTAATCTATGTACAAACAACAAAAGTTCACGTCAATTAAATTCACAGTAGATGGCGCCGTAACCGTACCCAGGCCGTTGCCGCCAAGTTATTGACAAAACAATATCAACCCAAACACCAAACTAAACACACCCAAACCTAGATGATGTTAGCATTGTTAGTAGTATTTTCTTACTAGTAGTGTTTGTTGTATTTCTACAACAAAATGTCTATAAAATCAGAGAAATCTTTGCTGGAAGAGTGTTCAGAGATTATAGAGAGAAGCTACTCAGTGAGGAGTGCGTCAGACGAAAGTTTATCATGGTGCGTATTAGTTTGATTATTAAAAGCCTTTGTTTAACTGTAATGTTCACAGTTTCTTTAGGTCAAACCTTGCAAGCTGGATTAAAACTACTATTTCTTATCCTATGGTTAGTTGATACGTTGATTCAGTATCGATAATAATGCATTTTATGCTATGATTAGTTTAACCGGATTCTACACCCAGGTTTGGCTCCAGATGAGGGAACTCCTCCACAGTCAACAGAATAGACATGAAATTTTGACGAGAATTAAAATTTTTCATGAGACTGGTTGATGTGCCCCGGGGTTGGGTCCAGACAGGAGATATTCTCATTCAAGTTATTTGCTAAAACAAGTTTTTACAAATCGTCTAGTTAACACAATATAGTTTCGTATTAAAGCAACAAGTTCATTACTTTGCCATCAGTGACGACGAAGATGAATGTCTGGCTCGTGTACTGATGAACAAGATGACTCCCGCAGTGCTTAGCAAACTGAGGCGATGTTTCAAGAAGAACAAGGAGAGAAACAAAGCGCAGGATATTGACAGGTAAGAATTAGAATTGATTATGCCAGTTTCTTGTTTGATAACAGTTGTAATTCGAAACGAAACGAAACGAATTGTGGAATTACGTATTGGCAGATTTATAAGGAGCACCTCGCTAGTGATCATAGCGCATCAGCACAATAATTAAAAGATAAAAATTCAGATTTATAACAATTCTCATCAAATCAAATCAAATCATTTATTCGCATAGAATGTAGGTATTTGCACAACAAAGTTGTTATAAAATATAGCGAGCCGAGTACATTCTGCCTGAGTTTGGCATGCAAAATTTAACAAATAATGTCAGTATCATTAAAAAATTATTAAGCACAAAGTCAAATCAAATCATGTCAATAATTTTAAATTGCTGGAATGTCACACACAGGATCAAATAGAACAATAAACAAATAAGATAATCACATAACAAATTAATAACAGAGATTCTGTATCAAAAAAGTATGAATAAGAATAATATAAGTATTATGAAATAGAAAATGGTTACAACAAGTACAAATAAATTATTTTAACAAGCTTATAGTTGATATTAAGTAATGTAAAACTATAGAATTGTTGAACTGTCACACAGGGTCACAAAAAATCACTAATTGAATAATAACATTTCTGTATCAAAAACCCTTTCAGTTTATTTTTAAATTGTTGAAGAGTGTAATTTTTTATGCCATCTGGTAATTTATTAAATATTATTGGACCCATGCAGAAAACACTCTTCCTTAGTAGTGCTGTTTTATAACCACCGGTAATTAACTTTTTGCACACCTCTTCTGCTTGCGGTTTCCAGGTTAATTGATCGTCGATATGAATTCCTAAAAATTTCGCGACCTGTGTTTGATTAATAACTTGTCCATTGTACTGTACATTGACGTTCGGTGGAATTGTACGTTGGTGAAAATGCATCACATTAGTCTTTGATCATTAGTCATCGAATATTATTTTTCATTTACTTAAGCCGGACTTATAATACCAACATTGTACACTTAGTTCGCAATAAACGTTTTGACTTTGACTTCAGTCGAGACGCAAGAATAGCCGAACTACAATGAGGGATTTTCTTTTTCAACTCCTCCCTAGTCGCAGGATAGATGGCGTTGAACTTGGTAAGTTACTGCAAGGAACGGAACGTCACATCATTTCACTTGGATGTAATGGTTATATTCGGAAGCTTAGGCAAGCGAAAGTGTCAGTCAACGAGCTTATGTGACGTGACGCAATATTGTTTTCCCAAGCGTTTCGGCTTTGGCACCTAGTAAAGTAGTCAGTTCAACGCCATCTACCGAGTTCTTGGAAACTATTTTTGTACCATTAGTACTAGAAAGCTGTAATTTTGAAGAGGCGTGTATATCAATAACGCCGACAAAGTGGTAAAATAAAATTTTGGAAATATTTTTTTTAGGGTAACTCCCATACATGTGAAGTGGGAATGAATTTTTTTTTCGTCGTCTACCTGATCGTGTTGGTATCGTTGAATAGGTCTTTTAAAATGACTTAGGAGTTGCTAAAACTAATTTGCACTTTAAATAGTTCAACTAAGATTAGTTTAAGTTATCACTTCTGTCGAGCGTCCCGAGACAGCCCACACCAGAATTAAAAAACTGGCCAAGTGCGCGCACTTGGCCGGTTTAAGTCCACGCGCAGTGTAGGGTTCCGTAGTAGCCCGTTATATTTTAGATTTTGTTATTCAATGAAAGATTTCACTCGTTATAAACAAGCAACTACTTCATCTTAGTCACTTTACAGGATTTATTCTAAGGATTTTGTAAATAAATATCGCTGGACATTACACACAGCGCCATCTAGTGCCACACTAATCAATGAGGCTTGTGTCGTGGACACCACACATATCACTTGACATACATATTAACATCCTTGATCCAACTTGATGACATCATACATATTAACATCCATGACTCGGAAACAAATGTCCATGCTCATCACACAAACATTTGCTCCAACCGGGATTCGAACCCGGGACTTTAAGAACGTAAGGCAGCCTCAATACCGCTGCGCCATTCGGGTCGTCAGATTTGGTACAAAATAAACCAACACCCTAGTTCAACGACTATTAATTACTGCACACAGGTTTTTCAAGCCAGTTTAGCTTTTAGAGGGGGGGGGGGGACGCCCTACTGGAACAAAAATTTGCACTTTAAAAGTTTTATATTTCGTAATCCATTTACGAAATATTAAACTAAATTATTGAAATTGTTTAAAAATAAACAAAATAGTGGCGATGGTTCAGATTTTGGCCACGAACCAAAAGATCCTTGTACAGTCAAATGATCCATGTAACACTATAGTGCATTGGGGTATTTTCCACTAATGTTTGTCACAACGCTTCAGTATAATAATATATCAATAGATGGCGCTGATTAGCTTTGGGAATATTTTTTTAAGCGGCGTTCTAGTAAAATCTAATGATAAAAGAATTTACTACGTAATAGATTATAGGTCAATGGTAAAATCTGTTAGCAGGGCAAAAAAACTCTCCTAGACACAATACTTCAGGTCAAACTCATTGTATGGTAAAATTTCTTTATTATTCATTGTTGAATATAAAGTGAGAACTGTAAAGAACCTTTTTTAGGGTTCCGTACCTCTAACGGAAAAAACGGAACCCATAAAAGATCACTTTCTTGTCCGTCTGTCTGTCCGTCTGACACCACCGATTTTCTCAGGAACGGGTGGACCTAGCAAGTTGAAATTCATTCCATATGTCTATCTATAGTCCCTATTAGGTGTATAAAATTCTAGGTCCTGAGTCAAAACGATAAAAAGATATGGGCTAATTCAGATTTTCGCGAAAACTTTTAAGTACCGTCTTTACCTTAATTTTCAACTATTTTATTTTTTCGGACTTTTCCCTGCTATAGGACCTTGTTTTTAACCAAAATTGACAATTCTAAATCAACCGAAAGTACCCTATAGGTTTTTGGGTCGAAAACCTATATGGTAGTTCCCGTTGACCTAGAATCACGAAATTTGGCAAAAAGCAAGGTTTCAGGTTACAGCCCATGTAAAGGGAAAAATCGTAAATATGTAGTTTAATAACAAAAAAAAAGCGATTTTACTATTACAAACTTCTTATTTGCAAAAATCAATTCCTAGGGATCCTTATATTCAATTTATAGGGATCGAACAGCAAAGTTAAATTTGTCCTTTAAAAAGTTTGTTAGGAACCCTCGGTGCGCGAGTCCAACTCGCTCTTGGCCGGTTTTATTATGCGGTGAAAAATGCCTAACGCATTTTTATTTCTAAGGACCGACCGAAGGTTCGGTTTCGGTTTCGGTTTCGGCCAATAATTGGCCGAACCTTCGGCTCCGCCGAAACTAGGTGTTCGTGAATTGTTGCGCATCATTCGGCTAACTTTAAGTGAGTGAACGTGCCAGTTGAGTTCGCTAGCCGGCGCGATCGTGATGATTTGAGGTTATGTGGTTTTTCTCGCGCAAACATTATTAGGTAAGTATTTGGTTTTACATAGGATTAATGATGATGTATTTTTATGGCATTCATTAGAGTCTTGCCCTACAGTGGAAAATTAATAGGTTGTAAGTTGTAATATATTAGAATATAATTCATTAGATGTTTTACTTGGTTCTGTTGAGTTATTCCCTAGAACTTATACAATATGAATTTATGTAGAAATTAATGTAACACTTAAAAGATGTGTGAAGATGACTTGTGATATTTGATTCAAACATTACTATATTTGTTTGTAATTGTTGTTGGATTAAATGTTGTACCCGTATTCGAACCGCCCCGTAAATCCGATACACAACTACCTCCGGTGATTTAACTATTACCGTGAATGACCTTCAGTACTATTAATCATGTCGCTTTTTCCCTTTAGTACGCGAGGTGCTTAGTCAATTAGGACGCGTAGTACAGTAGTACGTGAAAGTTTTCTAGTTAAACTTAATTATTTACTTGAAATAATTTTCCTATTAACAATGACTGCCATAGGTATGTTTACCTTAGTGGTTTTATTGTATTTTTATCTGTGAGATATTATTTATTTATTATAGACTGATTTCTTTCAGGTAAAAAATAATCATTAAGACCATTGTAAACATAAGTAATTAATGTTGATTGTTGAAAAAGTTTGACAAATATGTTGATTGTGTTTTTTTTATATAAAAGAAATAAAGAAAAAAGAAAGAAAACATATTTATTTGGCACATGCCTTATGTACACACAGCATAAAAAAAAAGTAAAAACAAAAGAGTAAACTTAAAACTACACAATAAAAACTTAAATCGAGACAGAAAAAATGAGATACTATAATAATAATAATAAAAAATATATACATATAATAATATATATAATATTTAAATTGTTAATTTTACAAATAACGAACTATTTTTTTTGTTACATACCATAATTGTTGCATTTTATTTTTTTACACGTGTTAGCTGTCTATATATGCGTAAAATACAATAGATTTAACATGCTATAAAAATTCTAATAAGTTTTGTTTCCGGTTTCGGCCGAAACTGGGACCAAGATCGAATGTTCGGTTTCGGTTTCGGCTGAACATCCAGTTTCGATCGTACAATATTTATTTTGATATACCCAGTGTCACTCGCACAGTAAATACAAATCTAGCGACACCTCTCAAGCTAAAATCCATAGAGCCCTTCAGGCCACAGAGCGTGCCAAACAATTATACATTCATACATACTCTCGAAAAACTTAACCCTCCTTCTGGCGCAGTCGGGTAAAAAATATGAATGTATATTTAAGGCGCGTGGAGGAGGTGATGCGCGCGGCAGCTGCTGAGGAAGGCATTGAGTTCGCGGAGACTGCACCACCGCCACAAGACACGCTGTGGCTCGACGAGAACGGATTCGTCACTTCACTGGACACTATATTCGGTAAATTGTAGCAGTGCACAAAGTTATGTATTGCGTTTTAGTTTCTATACAAATTTAAGTTTTGGCATTTCACAATAATTATGCTGACAATAAGACTGCCGACAACTCCAACAAATTAGATAACCAATTATGGTCACTACAAGCTGTTGCTCGCGACCTGAGCAACAGCTCGTGAGTGTGAAATTATTATAAAAATATTACTACCCTTTTTAGGGTTCCGTAGTCCTGACAAGGAACCCTTATAGTTTCGTCATGCCCGTCTGTCCGTACGTCTGTCAGAGGTTTTACTAAGACCGTTAGTACTAGAAAGCTGTTATTTTGTAGAGGTGTGTATATCAATAACGCCGTCAAAGTTGTAAAATAAAATTTTGGAAAATATTTTTTCAATACACTTCCTTAAAACTGGTTCATAACGCACTACGATTAGGTTCAACATGCAATGTATTTCACACACGTGCGATTTTTTCATTTTCCAACACGTGTGCGGGAATGAAAATTGCCACAGATAACTATACCTATACTTAGTCCAAATTGGTTCAATGCATAAAGTCGAAGGTGAATGTTTTTTTTTTTTAATTTTGGCAAGGTAATAATGTTTTTAAGGCGTAAATATTTTTTGAAAATTCAAATTGTGTTTATAAATAGAATATCATAGATAAACATGATTATTTATAACTAATATTTACTTTTATAAACAAATTAACATTTATTTGTGTTCTAAATTAAAAAATATATAAAAAAACTTGTTTTTATATTAGGCTGTTTAGCGGCTTTATACCTTTGCTTCTTCTTCAACCTGGCGAAAGCAAAGCGCGGAAAAAAAGAAAATTAAAATCATAGTTCCTTATTAATTCATGACAAAAATATTTTTCGTTCTTTTATTTTATTTCTTCAAAAGTGTATTGAAAAACGTCGTTTGATACACGTGGACATTTGTTATTGCAGTTCTCGGCTCAAAAACAACCTCGCCTGCGGCTCGGGAGTTAATTCCGCCTCGCATACAATGACAAACTTTCTCCACTTGTTTCAAAATGTACTATTGTTTAGAGTAGCTCCCCTACATGTGAAGTGGGGATGTTTTTTTTTTTCATCGCCTACCTCATCGTGTGGGGTATCGTTAAATAGGTCTTTTAAAATAACCTAAGGGTTGCTAATACTATTTTTGCATGTGCCGTTAAGATAACTTTATTAGTTTAGCAGTAATAGTCGTTGAACTTGGGTGTTGGATAATTTTGTGCCAAACACAAATTCCTTAGAATAAATCGTTCTATATTGTGATAACGCGCTACTATGGAACCATATACTGCGCGTGGTCCGACACGCACTTGGCTGGTTTTTTTATTAAATCGGATTTTGTTACCAATTTCAAGGGTTTTGAGTTTTTAGCACGGAACCCTAATTATTTTTCCTAATATCTATCTATCTAGCTATCTGCCAGTAAAAGATCCGTCAAAATCGGTCCAGCAGTTTTGGAGATGAGCCGGAACAAACAAATAAACAGAAATAAATAAAAAAATTAATGAGTTTTTGTTATGAGTGCCGTATATACGCTTTTTACATTAAGTAAAAAGCTATTACTAAAGATATTACTAACAAACCTTAATTTGTTTATGTGTATTGATGTAACGCACGATTAGTCGATTACCCCAACTGTTAGTTCATATTATCCTGGCAAAATAATAAATGTAACCGCTATTTTATTTTTAATCGTATAATTTATATAGTATAATTTATATATATATTACGTCTATCGATCTCCAAGAAAAGATATGCTTAGATCACTACTTAAATAATGGACAACAAGAAGCATAACGTTGGTGTACTCCCTCGCATATAGGAGTTCTCAGCATCGTAATAAAGTTATTAACTAAGCTTACGAAGTTAATATGCTGTATAGTGTAAAGATTGTAGATAGACCAGTAAATAAATAAATATGCTACCGCAGGTCACCACAAGTATACGACGCATGCACATAAACTGTTTCAATCACTGGACAGCTTCAGCACTGGCAAGGTCTGGTGGAGACAGCTTATAAGCAAGCTGGTTGCCGTTGGAGCCAAGAAGACGAGCACCAGAGCCGAGGTGTGGACACCGCTGAGCGAACAAGACGCCAAGAGATTGGAACACTGTAAGGTAAGAAATACACTTCGATAAAATAGCACTGGCTGTGTCTCATCACTCGACCTAAATAAATATTTCTTTTTCAATCATGATTTCAGTGTCTAATGTTTAGAGGTAGGTACAAAACAGCATTATTAAGAAAAAGCTTACTATCAATGGGGCCAGTTATCTATAACCAGTTATCTATATCTATAACAAAATATCTCATGCCTACAAAGAAGAATCATTAAGTGTATTTAAAAAGAGGCTAACATCCTTATTGTTAGATAAATGTTACTATTCTATACAAGATTTTTTGAATGATAAGAGTTTATAATGTTATATTAATCTATTATATTTTATTTCTAATTTCTAATTCAATTGTTATTGTAAGCAAAATAATTAAACTTTTGATGTTTAGTTTATCTCAGGAAGGATCCACACAACTGTTTTTGTTTGTATAATGATTGAGTAGGTATAAATATTATTTTCATCCCACCATCTCGGAAAGAGTGTTTTTAATCTTCAATATCTGAGTGGAAAAGCCGTTTTTATTCTCTAGAGGATAAAGTAAATTGAATTTAGAACATCGTGTGCACTAAGTTTGTGAATTAAAAAAAACATTAAACCTATTTACTGCTACCTCTATGGTGCCGAATATATCATACAACTTTTTTTTAATTTGGTAAAAACTCAGACTCGGAACCTTCTTGGTGTTCTTTTTTCAATTTGCTTTGTACGCGGTTCTTTACACGGCATTTTTTCACGTCATTGTTAAACCTTATATTAAAAACAAGAAACTTGAAAACAAGTGAAAAAACTAAAATGAGTGATTCTAGCGACGAGGAAGTTTGCTTGACGCCAACAGAATTGACTGAAACTGTTAATAATGCGCAAATGAGCTTTCTCCCTCAACAATCACGCGAGAAGTATTTAAAACAGTACGATATGTTCAACACGTGGCGACTAGCAAAAGGAGCCAAAACTTTATCAGAAAACGTTTTGCTGGCATATTTTATAGAATTATCCGAGAACAAGAAAGCAAGCACTCTATGGAGTACGTATTCGATGCTAAAAGCAACAATAAAGATGAAAACATATCGATACCTATCCTAAATTAGTGGCATTTTTAAAAAGAGCCTCATCTGGTCATCAACCAAAAAAATCGAAGGTTTGCACAGTATCTGATATTGAAAAGTTTCTTAACGAAGCACCCGATTCCGTATATTTGGCGGCAAAAGTAAGTCAGTTGCACATTCAGTATCTACTTAAGTATATTAATCTCAATTAAATAGTATACTTAGTAGATGTTGATAGGCATAATTATGCGTTCATATCAATTTTATTCATTTATCTACTACAATACTCTTTACGTTACAGGTTGTTCTTATTATTGGAATAAACGGAGCATGTCGAACTGAACTAACACAACTTAATGTCAAAAACATTGAGAAACATTCAGATGACTTACTATTAATTAATTTACCTAATACAAAGACAAAAAGAGACCGCAACTTCGTCATTCGCAAGGAATACGTAACGATTGTTGAGAAATATCAAGCCTTACGCCCGCCTAACACTCCAATCAATCAATTTTTTCTACAGTATCGCAATGGAAAGTGTGTTAGACAGCCTATGGGTACTAATAAAATAGGCAGTATCCCACGAGAAATAGCAACATTTCTTGAACTTCCAGAACCCCTGTTGTACACGGGTCATTGTTTCCGACGAACTTCAGCCACACTTTTGGCTGATTCCGGAGCTGATCTCCTGTCCCTTAAGCGCCACGGAGGCTGGAAGTCCAATGCAGTTGTAGAGGGATACATAGAGGATTCCATCCAAAATAAGTCTAAAATATGTGAAGGCATCGTAGGAGCCATTACACTGAAAGAGCCTCAATCGGATCCTTGGACTGGCCCTTCTACATAAAAAATAAGCCGTTATGAAACACTTAACCATCTCCCTCTCTCTCCAGCATTCACGCCAAGGGAATCCGATGAATCGGTACAACTATTAAGTATGACAGATAGTTTACCGAAAAACAGTACACAAGTGACTAACACCAATATTACAGTACCAAACAAAAATATTACACTCAATTTAAATAACTGTAGCAACGTTACTGTAAAATTTTCTTAATTATACCTTAGTATTATTTTGTTTTAATTTAAAGATTATTCTGTAATACTTACCTGTCATAATGTAGTAATTAATACCTAAACTGAAATAAAAGTGTACCTATCTTGTGATTGTAAACGTTTTTTTTTTGCATTTAGTCATTTCCTCGCTGAGGTGGAATGAAAAGTTACGTGTTGCACTCGAGTGCAAAGATTTTTCACCTCGTGCTCTTTTGATTCCCTCGCTAACGCTCAGGATTCTAATTTTAGAATCCTTCGCTTGCTCGGTCATCAAAATTGAACAAGCGGTTAAAAAGCAACTTTGCACTCTTGTATATGATGAATTAAGTAAAATCAACTGGAATGAGCAGATTGGGTCAGAAAAATCCGTAGACATAGTATTAAATACATTTTATAATATTATTTTTGGCTTAATAAAATCTTATGTTCCACTAGTTAATTCTAAATCCCCGAAATTCCCGATCTGGTTTTCGCCATCTCTGGTACATATGTATAAAAACAAGGTTAAAGCCTGGGTTAGATGGAAGATTTATCACAATATTTCTGATTATGAACAGTTCTCTCTATACCGATCCAGATTTCATGACGAATGCACAAACTGCTACAAAAAGTACATGAATTCTGTTGAGGACGGTATACGCGATAATGTAAAATATTTCTGGACGTACATTGCAAACCGGAAGTCTTCTAAAGGCATCCCTTCTAACATGACATACAAAAACAAGAGCACCAATGATCCCGAAGAAATTTGTGATTTTTTTTCTGCATTTTTTAATTCAGTTTATGAACAACCAACTTTGAGAAACAATGTACCATCGTGTAGTAATTCTTTTGAACACAATTCCCTTATTAGTAGGATAGAGTTGAGTATAGAGGAGATATTAAGTGCACTTAAAACTTTAGACCCAACAAAAGGTCCAGGTCCGGACGGCCTACCAGTCACTTTTCTTAAAGCTACTGCTGAACATATTTGTGCACCTTTACTCATTATATTTAATAAATCACTGGCACAAGGAATTTTCCCCGAGGTGTGGAAACGCGCTAATATAACACCAGTTTATAAATCGGGCTCTACGCAAGATGTTGAGAACTATCGTCCAATATCTATTATGTCAGCACTACCGAAGCTTTTCGAGAGGTTAGTCCACAATAGAGTATATCCTGTTTTACATCACAGCATTCTCCAGCAACAACACGGATTCGTCAAGAAACGATCAACCACAACTAATTTGGTGGCCTTTACGGATTACTTATTTAACAATATGGATTCTCGTGTTCAAGTTGACGCCATTTATACGGATTTTCGGAAAGCATTCGACAAGGTTGACCATGAGTTGCTCCTTAATAAAATTTCATTCAACGGCATACGTGGTGATTTACTTCGATGGTTCACTTCATACGTCACGAATAGAACTCAAAGAGTTGTAATTAATGGTTTCAGCTCTGCCACTACTATTGACGTGACTTCCGGTGTGCCTCAGGGTTCGATTTTAGGACCTCTATTATTTATATTATTTATAAACGACATCACATCTTGTTTTAAAAACTCTAAAGTCTTGCTTTATGCTGACGACCTCAAGATTTACAGGCCCATCAAAAATTTGCAGGACAGCGGATTACTACAGGAGGATTTGGATCGCTTTAGTGAGTATTGCAAGATTAATAAACTGCAGCTGAGTATATCTAAATGCTGTTGTATCAGCTTCACGAAAAATAAGAATGTTCTCAAGTACCCTTACTCTTTAGATGGTACTTCATTATCAAGGGTACCACTTGTCCGTGATCTCGGGATTCTTCTCGACGATAAACTTCACCTTAATACCCACATTGATAAAGTGGTCAATAATGCCTATCGAATGTACGGTTTTGTGATGAGATCCGCGAAGGACTTTAAACGCCCATCTACCTATTTATATCTGTACAAGTCTCTTATCAGATCACAGCTTGAATATGCAGTGCCGGTGTGGAATCCCTTTTACAATAAATACTCGGATCGTATTGAAAAGGTTCAAAGAAAATTTCTAAAAGCCATGCATTACCGTTGCTTTTGTACATCTGTATCTTATAATGATTCACTTATAAAGTATAAATTACTTGATCTGAAATCTAGACGCACTCTCTTGGAGATGGTATTTTTGTTTGATTTGTGTAGTAATGTGTATGATTGTATTGATGTTCGTAATAAAATAAGTTACATCGTTCCTAGAACGACAATATGCCGCGGGGTGCGTGCACGGCCGCTGTTTGCCGTTAGCTCGTGTCATAATAACGCAGGTCTGCGGGCACCTCTGCGTCGACTTACCAGCAACTACAACAAACTTTTCAATGATGTTGATATGTTTGCTCTCTCTGCTGGTAAATTTAAAAATGTAATTTTGAAAACACTAGGCATTGATTAGGCATAATTATTCACATACCTTGTTTTTTCTTTTTTTCTGTCTTAATTAAATTTTATCACATAAAAAGTAGTTCATAAATTAAATTAGATACTTATAAAAAAAAAAACAATATTTTATAAATTATTTTAGTTTGTAGGTCTAAACTTGCATGGTCTGTTAAGCTTGTATTTCTTTTTAATGTATTCCGTGGAAAATGTTGTTGGTAACACATATACACATACTTGTTTTTATTGTTTTTTATATAAATGTAATGTGTCACTGTTTGTTTTCCCCAATAAATAAAAAATAACAAATAACTATTTTACTTTTGCATGCTGTAAGGTAGAGTGTGTTGGAACTGCTATAACAATGTTACATCTTATTCTGTACCCACATTCATGGCAAATAAATGATTTCTGATTCTGATTCAGTCCCTTAAAGGAACTGATTCAGTTTGATATTCTGAACCACGTGTCTGTCTGTCTGTCCGTCCGTATGTCACAGCCACTTTTTTTCCGAAACTATAAGAACTATGCTGTTGAAACTTGGTAGGTAGATGTTTTCTGTAAACCGCATTAAGATTTTCACTCAAAAATATAAAAAAACCGGCCAAGTGCGAGTTGGACTCGCGCACCGAGGGTTCCGTACAAAATTTTTAAAGGAAAGGCCACGCGCAGTATAGGGTTCCGTAGTAGCCCGTTATATTTTAGATTTTTGTTATTCAATGCAAGTCTTCACCCGTTATAAACAAGCAACCACTTCATCTTAGTCACTTAACAAACAACAGAATAAATCCTATAAAGTGCAAATAAGGAACCCTACACTGCGCGTGGCCCTGTCCTGTGTGTGAACTGTCTAGCTATCACGGTTCATGAGATACAGCCTGGTGACTGACAGAATGACGGACAGTGGAGCCTTAGTAATAGGGTCCCGTTTTTACCCTTTGGGTACGGAACCCTTTAAATTGGATTCTATTCAAGATGACACCAGTATTTTTATGACATCATTGATGCCATTAAAACTGACAAAAAAACCCGCAAAACCTTGCTCTGCGAAAGTGAAGGTAGAAGAACAGAATGATGATGAAGGCTGAAATATCTGCTCTCCGACCAACTGAGTGCAACAGCAATACAATTAGCTTCAGATTTGATGACGATGATCAATGCCAAGGTATGCACATACCTTTCAGCAGCTAGATCGTAGTTACTGTACACTGTGTACTTAGAAATTAAATTAGTGTAATCAGTGAACTAATTTACTCACTACCCTCATTACTAATGAGTCTAATGACTCATTAGTAATGAGCGTAGTGAGTAAATTAAGTGATAACTCATAGAATAGATATATATGAATAACAACATTACTCAAACTCATAAAATAATGAGGATAGATCGTTACATAATTAGTTCTTTGAAACTTATTTTTTTATGATCATGTGGCGTGTTATACAAAGTTGTGGTCGGGTTCATCGTTTACGTAGTCCGTGTAGATTTAAAGCTTAAATTAAGTTACCTAAACCTTATATTAAATGATAGTATATTTTATAACGAGGGACTAAACGAAGCCATAATATACCAGAGGTGGTTTGACTCCCGAGCTTGCGAGGGGAGTCAATGAAACCGAGGGTATATTAAGTTGGCGTTTAGTCTCGAGGTGCAAACTGTACTTTTCACTTTGAGTGCGAGAAAAATAGTCAATTTAGTACAAAAACATTAATTATTCTTCCAGTCCATAGAACTTTCGTAAGTTTTTAGGTAAATCTTCCGCGTTTTTCCGCTTCACAAACTCTTCACTGTCACTGGGCATCTATAGATATAATAAAATCGTTGAGACCAAAAAATCTGTTCATTGAAGATTTAAAAAAAAAAACCGGCCAGGGTGACTTAAAATAAGTAACTGAAGATATTAAAACCATTTTAAAAATTTTTGTTTGTTTGTTTGTTTGACCGCGCATCACGTAAAAACTACTGAACCGATATTGTTGAAATGTTCACAAATCTATTTAAATACATTCAGAATAACATATAGGCTATAGAAATTTTGGAATTTTTTGGTAAAAAGGGGTGAAATGGGGGGGTAAAGTTTGTATGAAAAAAAAATTTTAGATTGTTCTAGAATCATGAAACTTAGAATAAATACTTATTAATAAAAATAAAGAAATACCTGCTTCAGCATTTTTTTTAAATCTCATCCAGAGACGCAAAAAAGAGAGTTTTGTGTTTAAAATTAATAAACTTCAAACACCTATACAATCAAATCCAATGAAGTGTAACCTTTTGAAGTTGCTACATATACTTCGTATCTAATACAGGTAAATATAATTTCTCAATTTTCCCGAAATTTGATTTTTGACGTGAATACGCACAAAATAGCGGAACTCAAGAAAATCAGCTTTCTTCGGTATAAGTAGTTGATACGAAATGTTTGTGCGCGCATCACGTCAAAATTACTGCATAGGCTTGCGCATCACGTCAAAATTACTGCATAGGCTTCTTTAATATTTAGACTACATATTCTACTTCCTTAAGGGGGTAGGCAATTTTGCATTATTTCCGTATACTTCAATTGTTTGACGTTTCAGTCATGACGTAAGTACTTGAGAACGGCTATTTGTGGCTTATGTCAATGAAGTAAATAGCCTCCGCTACCGCTCTGTAAACTACGGGGTTGCAGGTTCAAACCCTCCAACATTATTTTCACTTTTTGTGATTTGTTTAGTTTTTTTTTTGATGCTGTGAGATTTCCTATATTTCATTTTGTATTTAAATTGTGTGCATTTCTATATTTCTTATTTTTTTTCGTGAAATATTTTTCCAAAAAGTAATAGAGAAGTATGGAAGAATGAATACAATCATGCTGCGCCGACCCCAAATAAGTTGGGATATGGGCTAAGGGATAAGTATGATGATGAGGATGATTTCTCCAAAAAGTAGTATAGCGAACATCAGAAGCCTGATAAATCCACGTGTTCCTGCCGTGCAAGAACTGTGCTATGCTACTCGCAATAATCAATAATCCATACGCAGTTTACGTAGATTATATTTACAGCTAAATTGTTATTGGCCTCATATCGTATTTTCGGGCGAGAGGAGACGCCCGGGTTCTTCCATTGTGAGGATCGACCGGAGGACACGGTGGAGCACACTGTGGAGGTGTGCCCCACTTGGGCGGAGCACCGCCGTGTCCTCGAAGCGGCGATCGGCGGCGGCGACCTCTCTCTCCCGGCCCCGGTTCAATACATGGTCCGGAGCGATACGGAATGGGACGCCGTCACCTCCTTCTGCGAAGCAGTCATGTTAGCGAAGGAGGTGGCGGAACGTGAGAGGGAGAGATCCTTACGTCCCGGCCACCGCGGGAGAAGCCCCGGGCGTCGGGAGCCACGTGGTGGCCCCCGGCCACCGTAGGCGCGGGCCTGTGGACGGGGAGCTATGGGCTAGCTCGCCGTCCGTCCATCTCATGACGACAGGCCGTGTCGACGGCGCGTTCATGTTCTACGCGCGCCTCAAAGAGAGTCAGCAAAAAAGAAGGGGTCCGCAAGGACCGATGCCTGCCGGGGCTGCGGGACTATTCGAAAGAGATACCGTGTCCCCGGAACACAAAGGGCGATGAAGGAACATGGATGGGTTTTAGTCAGTAAAAGTCTGACACTTCCTCCTGCTCCGGGAGGAGTCATTTGATGATTTCCCATCCGAAAAAAAAATAAGCTATAAGTATCGTGTTTGGGGTCAATTTATGCACCTTGATGAGAACTTTCGACCTAGCTGGAGTATGACTGTCATCGAGTGTCTTAGGATGAAAACCTAAGGCTGTCGAGGGAAGTCCCAAATTGGAAAAACATAGTACAATTTTTTAACGATGATTGCATATATTTCCGAGAAATTAAATTGTTACCTACTTGAATCTATACTTATTATAAAGGAGAAAAGTTTGTTTGTTTGGTTGGTTGAACGCGCTAATTTTAGGAACTACTGATAACAGTGAAAAACATCTTTTAGTGTTGGATAGCCCATTTATCGAGGAAGGCTATAGGTACGTTATATAACATCACGATACAATCAATAGGAGCGGAGCATCAATGAAAATTGTTGCAAATACAGCGAAAAACTGTTGCTTTTGAGAGCTTCCGTTCCGTGCGCTGCGTAAACGGTTAAAGTTACTCAACAATCATACATGTATGACGGGATTGTTCCTCTTAAAAAGTCCGCTAAAGCATATTATCTGCATTTTTTTTAGGTTGACTCACACTCTCTCTAAGCCTCTCTCTCTCTTACGTAACGCAGACGAAGTTGCGCGGGTCAGCTAGTTCTTAATAAATTTATATAAAACCGAACAAATTTACACTCGACAAAAATTCTGAAATTTTCGCGGTCAGTTTTTTCTTCCAAACCAGTCACAGATTAAGAATTTAAAACGCATGGCGCCACCTTCCTTGCGGAAAAACCATGGAACAAAAGCTCTCAACATTTTTGCAATGAAGATGGTCCACACTCCACAGATAATAGTAGTATATTAACTGGCTGTTTGATTTTGTCTATGTCACATGAAGGAAATTAAAAAACGAATACTTTTTACTCCCTAGGGACTAAAGTGGTCACTTTAGTCCCGCTTCGTAGGGCTATATTGGCGTACTTTTAGAGCATGAGAAGTGAAAAAGCTAATATTTACGCGAAAAGCTTTTATGAAAGCTTTTCGTTTTAATTTACTGAAAGGTTTATTTTCTTCTTTTCAGTGCATTTTTATAAAAGCTTATTATTTTTTTCTCAAACAGTATGTAAACGCTAGTAAGTAACGTAAATATCAACTCATAGTACTCTTAAATATTACTAGTGAAACAAAAATATTGTTCACACCAATTTAATGTGTAATGTTAGGTGTAATTAGATTAGTTAATTATGATAAGTTGGTACGTATCTAGCAGTTCTACTAAGAAAAAAAAATAATTAAAAAAATTAAAAAACCCGACTGCATAAAAAATAACTACGAAGTTTAAATAAATTTTGAAAAGATACAAACAAGTTCAGGAAACAGGACATATTGACTGCAACAGTCGGGACCCATTAAATAATCTAGACTAAAATCATTACATCCAATATAGGTCCCGACTGTTGTCAATAATAAATAGTCAATAGGTCCTGTTTCTTGAACTTGTTTGTATCTTTTCAAAATTTATTTAAAGTTAGTAGTTATTTTTTATGCAGTCGGGTTTTTTGATATTTTTAAATTATTTATTTTTATTTTATTTTACACTTTTTAGTTACTTAGATATACCATTTTAAAATCCTCATGATGAGTCCTTTATCGAGCCATTCAGGCTGCAGAGCGTGCCGAACATTTAATTTGGCGCCAAAAATCCGCCATTTTGTTTTTTTTTTTAATTTGATATACCCAGTGTCACTTTCACAGTAAATACGAATCAAACGACACCTCTCAAGCTAAAATCCATCGAGCCGTTCAAGCTGCAGAGCGTGCCAAACATTTGAATTTGCTGCCAAAAATCCGCTATTCTGTTTTTTTTTTTATTTTGATATACCCAGTGTCACTCTCACAGTAAATACGAATCTAACGACACCTCTCAAGCTAAACTTCATCGAGCCGATGAGGCCACAGAGCGTGCCAAACAATTATACATACATACAAACATACTCTCGAAAAACATAACCCTCCTTCTGGCGCAGTCGGGTAAAAATACTTTAACCTCATTATCACTATGTTCAAGAATCCCACGATTATAACTATTTCACTTCTTATGCTCCAAAAGTACGCCAATATAGCCCTACGAAGCGGGACCACTTTAGTCCCTAGGGAGTAAAAAGTAATTAGTTTTTTAATTTCCGTCATGTGACATAGGCCTTTACCGGCTGCGCCATGTAATGTTTTGATGTTTTAAATAAACAACGATTATTTTTATTTAGGTGGTTTATTCCTGCCTTGTTATCCGGCCTCCTTTTTAACATGCTTGTCTATTCACCCTCAATGACAGCCCGTAGCTCCTGTCATTTTGACGGGAACTAGTGTTGCCCTAGTTTATGTATTATATCTCTCTAAGTCTTACATTCATATAGTAAAGTAAAGTTACTATTAAAACATAGATATGGAGAAGGAAGCAACTTTTACGAGTGTTGTAGACCAGAAGAATATCCCAGTAGAGGAGGTGATTAAGACAGCTGGTCGCACCCCGGCAAGTGTGGTAGCAAGCAGTCAGTTTCAAAGCTATGTGCATGGTATAACACCTGGAGACTTTGCCAGCTACGCAGCAGTTGAATTCAACTATCAAAAACTCAGGACTAGCTTCAACAATTATTGCAAGGATTTTGATGAACCACTAGAGGCAAACAAGGCTTCAAGAGCATTTGAATTCTGCACCAAGATGATTTTTGAGGTAGGATCCAACCTCGGAAACGAAAAGAAAGTGAACAGAGCCAAAATGGTCCGCTTCAATTTCAAGTATGAGAAGACTGTTGGAGATAGAAAGACATTTGACATAAAGACAGTGATAGTGTCAAACTTTAGAGAAAATACATTTGTCAAAAATGCGGAGGACAGTAAGATGATTTTAACATTCAAGCAGGCTGGAATATTAGCTATGGACGTGTTTACTAAGGCCATTGGACTTGTATATGCAACTAAACAGCTTTTCCTAATGACACCACTATGTGGTGTAATCTTTTCAACGGAGAGTATTAAAGAGATGGCAGTGCAATTAAACATGGGAGAAGATAAGGTGGCCATGCTAATCAATGCCAGTACCTTTTCTGGCGGGCAGTACTTAGAGGACTCAGATATGGCATGTGCCATAGTTGCGGCAATATGTGCTACAAAAAGAGTTACTAACAAAGGTGCAAGAGAATTCATCATTACCAAAGTTATCAAGCAATATACAGCAAATCATAAACAATATATACCTGAAAGATTTATTATCTTCAGTGAGTTCGCACTTGGAGGCGTTCTACCAGCTATGGACGCAAGCACAGTAGAAAACTACAATAACGTTCAGCTCTCAGCGTTAAACTTAAGAGTAGCTGTTAAGTCGGCAAATGAAACTAAGTATGGCTATCAGACATAATGTCGGTGCTGGTTAAAGAGAAGCATAAATGACCCTAATGTTGGGACTTATTACTTATATAATGAAGAGGGAATAATGATTAGTACTAATTTTCATTATGCTTTTAGTGTTGAATTTAATTTGTCATTTTTAATGTTGTTGTTATTTAGTTTAAGTTATTTTAAGTTGACCATTTAAGTGTTGGGTAGAATTATATATTATGTGGTTTTTTTTTATGGTTAAACAATTTAGTCTATATGGTTTTTTTTTTAAGTATTTTTGATAGATAAGTTTAGATAAAAAAAAAGTAAAGTTTAGATTAAAAAAAAAATTACCATAGAGCTTCTTGCCGGTTCTTCTCCATAAGAAACGACGAACCCAAGCCTTGCCCCTTTTTGTCGACGTTTTATAGGTGCCCATGTAGGTCTATGTGAAAATTTTATTTTCCTATCTTATTTTAAATAGTCCGTCCGTAGCTTAGTTCATAGATTTTTAGTACTAGAAAGCTGTAATCTGGCATAAATATACAGATTAGTTACGCCGACAAAGTGGTAAAACAAAATTTTGAAAAGTATTTTCGACGTGATAACGTCTTATAAATCGATGAACACCGGCTGCACGCACGAAAAAGTGTCACGAGTCTTGCGATTAACGCCCAGCACAAACTCTTGGACCTAGAGAACTGAAAATTTGCAAAGTGGTTTCCTTTATAATGTAAACAAGGAATAAGGAAGGATTTTTCGAAATTAAACCCTATAGGAGTTAAATAGGGGATGAAATTTCGTATCAAAGTCCGTCAGTTTTAAGGCTAACAATTGAAAATTAACTTATACGTGTCTCAGCGTTTTTGATTATTCCACCCCCAAAGGGTTAAAAAAGGAGATGAAGTTGTGTCTTTAATTTTCGAAGTAAAAATCACAAAAAATATTATCTAAACGTATGGTTTGAAGCTAACGTAACGGTGTTGTTAGAATTTAGGTCCAGACACAATCACCCTGTATATAACGAAGTTAAAAGGAAAACTATCACAAATAAGTAGGCTACTTATAAAATGTACGATCGACCAAGCTATTTGGTTTACATTTTATAATGTAATTTGAATGTTAAAATGTAAACAAAATAGCTTGGTCGACCGACTTGGATAACATTTATTTTCCTAAACATAATGTAATGGCACAGGTTTTTCAACTGCAAATGTAAGTTTGTATTTTTTCCTATGTTTATGCCTGTACACATTGATTAATTTTTAATATTTAATCTAAAGTAATATTACGAAAAAAAAAAACATTTTAAAATATAAAAAATAGTAGACTATTAGACTATTGGGAACAGGGTCCAAGCTACCGGGTAAGGGTTCCAGAGAGGGGAATCTTCTAACAATGCGAGCCGTGTCCAGGAGTACCGCTTTCTGAATCAAGCCCTTGATCCAGCTGCCTAACGAGAGCCTCCTCAGGTATTGGTCTGGACTCTTGGCAATTAAGCCATTGGCTGAAACGACTATCGGCACAATGATCGCTGAACTCACATCCCACATGTCGACAACCTCGCGAGCCAAGTCAAGATACTTGATTTGCTTATCTTTCACGGCTTCCACGTGGTTCTCGTCATGCGGGACCGTTATGTCGACAATCATTGTGCGCCGCTCTGATGGATCCACCACCACTATATCAGGCTTACTGGCAACTATAGTCCTGTCTATGTGTATGTCGCAGCCAACTAGCTTAATTAGCCGTTCAATCAACCGCCCAACCTCTTTACTTTAAAGAAACCTAACTAACCTAACGTCGGGGTGCCCTAACCTCAAAACACTTTATATTCGCCAAAAAAGCATAGTCGACGTAACCCCGCTACGTGGGGCTCCTATTTCTGTCCGCAGGGTTAAAAGGAACCTAACTAACCTAACATCAGGGTGCCCCAAATCCCGAACTTAAATGTTGCTTTGTTCAGGCCGCTGTTTAGTAGAGGAGGCTAGGCGGTTGATTGAACGGCTAATACAAATAATACTTGGCTGCCACAACAATTTCTTTACACATTTTGATTTTACACTGACATGAACTGGTCGATGAGTTTAAGTGGCCAGTTACTGTTGAGTTTACCTTACCAAATAGGTACAAAAACTTGGTATTGCTGTAACCTCCAAAATGTCTCTTGGTCCAGTCATCTGACGCAGACTACTTTATGTGACAGAGGGAGACACTGGTGAAGTTAGTCTGCGTGGAGCGTGAGCATTCGTTCTGCTACGTGGCGGCGTCCCGCGGCGGGCGCGTCGGCGTCTACAGCGGGGACATGCGGCTGCTGTACTCTTACGAGGTAATGTTGTATGGATTTATTCCCAATATGAATACATTGTGACAGACCCTCACTTATGTAAATAATATGACTATTTATCATAATATTTACATTATTTCACACAGTTTACAATCACATATC
Source organism: Xestia rhomboidea (assembly GCA_963853795.1). Lineage (NCBI taxonomy): Eukaryota > Metazoa > Arthropoda > Insecta > Lepidoptera > Noctuidae > Xestia > Xestia rhomboidea. The sequence goes on from OY970780.1 coordinate 3,489,902, forward strand.
ATGATCTGTCGAATGCCCGATTTGGTCGAGACGCCATTGTTTAACTATTGTGTCTACTTTGTGGACTGATCATGGGATAGGGCATAAAAAGGCAAGAAGACTAAGAAGTGTAACAAAAAGGAACTTCTTTTCATGCTTTCGTAAAATTAAAACTTTCAAATAAAAATAATGCTAACAATAAATACGTTACAATAATTATCATTGTTACAGATGTTTTACCATAGATCAGGGCTCCATGGCCGCGTCAAGAACCGCTGGATAACCGATGTGATATATCTACCGGTGAGTAATTCTACTGTGTTGGTTCGACTAGTTTACTACATATTTAGGAGGAACTCTAAAATGTATAGACTCACTATATCTACCCATTAACCAATAGCAACAGATGAGAGTCCGCTTCTTCCAGACATTTAGAGCAACTACATTGGAGAAAAACATACATGCATTTGAAACGCAGGATGGATATAATGAGGTGACTTTTTAAAGTAAAATACTGTGATGGGTTACTAGATATATTATTATTGTGTCCCGAGTTTCTTGTTGTATGCACGTTACAAAAACTGACTGACGCTACTGAAAGTGGCTAAGCTCGTAAACAAATTCTGGGCCAACTCAATTTAGACTGCCATCGACAATTCGACACGCTGAGATGTCGTCCATATTGGTTTTTGTTTTCTTTCTTTCTTCTATTTTCTTAGTTTTCTTACGTTTCTTTTCTTTTATTCAGGACGCGCAGTTCCTGGTGATGTCGGCATCGGATCGCAGCTTGACAATGTACGACGCGACAACGTTGTCGCACACGCCTCTCTACTGTATCACCGGACTGCCCAATATACCTACTGTAAGAAGGTGACCTCGCACTAGTTTAGTTGCAATCATGGTTGTAATTGTGCACTAGTTTAGTTGCAATCCAGGTTGTGATCGTCAGATCATTTAATTTTTTATTTTATTTATTTGCAATATTATTTAGTTTGCTTTAGGTCAAATCTTGCAAGCTGAATAAGAAATACTCCCTCTCATCCTAAGGAGTTGAAAGCTTACAAGCTGGTTCAGTTTCGGTGAAAACGCTGTTTTATGATAAGCATGATCTGATGCTACACCCAGGATCGAGTCCAGATGAAGGAACACCTCATCGGTCAGCGGAAAATAAACTATGATAGCCCGTTCTTACGTCCAGAGCCTGGCTGATGGACACAGGGTTGGGTCCATCCAATCAAGTGATCTTCTCAAAGGTCATAAAAAAAAATTGTTAAAAAAGTTTTTACAAATCATTGCTTTGTGTTGTAGTGTTTGGCGTACTCCGCGTCTTCAAACATAAGTGAAACATCCCAGCTTGCCTTCGGCTCAGAAAGGGGCGACGTAACGATCGTCTGCTTCCTCCAGCCAAAAGTGCAACTATTTCATACTAAAACGCCCGATGCCATCAATTACTACTTTTGGATGGTAAGCCACGCTCTTTTTGATTAATTACTCAGTCATTTACATACATCTTTTAATGTTGATTCGTTATTTTGCCGTTGACTTTTTAGTTTGATTGGTGCGTTTTTTGCCAACGACTTCCCAATCTAGACCATGATGACAAATAAAATTATCGCTGAACATTTATTTACAAACAAAAACATGTTACATTGATAACTTTCTCCTTTAAAAGAAAAGGGAAGATGAATGCATTCAATCCTACACACGCGGGATACAATAGATAACATTATTCTCAATATGTGGAAAGTTTAGTAAGAGTACGTGGAGGTAACACGCGTTATCTATTAGTATTTTTTTTTTATATTTACCTTTTTAACTGTCATTACATATTTACACCAAAACAATTTTACTTACAAAAAATATTTGAAAAGTATATATATAGAAGAAAACCAAGTATAAATACATACGTAAAACCGTTTGTTTTTAAATTTTGGGCCTTTTTTAGCAAAACTACTAGTGGTGCAGTTATAGCAGCGCCGACCAGTTCGGATCTCATTAGGAAGCTCGGTTGCAGGAGTTGCCGTCCCCCCCTCACTCGTCGTACTGCAGCATCACGCGCTGGCGGCGAGTGCACGCGCGCTCGGTGAAGCGCGTGGCGTTCAGCCGCGGCGGCGTCATCCTCGTGACGTGCTCACACGACGCCGCCGTCAGCATGCGCATCAGGCACGTGCCCGGCAAGATGGATGACTACGTCTTTAAAGTTAACAGAGTAAATATTTAACGTCTATTTTATAATCTGATCTCACATTGCAGTATGAGTACAAATCAATCTTGGAGAAAGGTTTTACACGAATTATAACGAAAGAATCCAACGGTATAATAAACTCGCTGTAACACTTTTAATCTTACAGAATTATTAACGAATAGCAGTCGTCGTCAGCGATAATTGTGATAGCACGGCTAATTTGAATGATATCAATATAATTTATAGCCTATTTTACTCAGTGATAATGTAGCTTTCTAACGGCAAAAGAATTTTTGAAATCGGTCTAGTAGTTTTTAAGTTATTCGTTACATACAAAAATACAAATTTTTCCTCTTTAAAATATTAGTGTAGATAATAATTAACGAAAATATTATATTAAATAATCTAGACTAAAATCATTACATCAAATATGGGTCCCGACTGTTGCAGTCAATGTGTCCTGTTTCCTGAACTTGTTTTTTCTTTTCATTTTTTATTTAAAGCTATTAGTTATTTTTACGCAGTCGGGTTTTTTTTTATTTTCATATAGCAGTAGCCAGTTCAAGATTGTTCATATCCATGTGTCATGTTGTTATTAGATTGATCAAGGTTGGTTAGATGAGGCTATTCGTTAATTATTATTTACATCCAGATCCAGATCCAGAGTATGTACCCTCCTTCTGGCGCAGTCGGTTAAAAAACAACCAATGTAATTCAAGGAAAAAAGAAATGACTTAAATTGGTTAACCTAATTTCCAAAAAGAATCAATACTGGTTAGGAAACAGATATTTCCTATTCCATAGACATATTGAATGTTTTTAGAATTCTCAAACTGAAGCTCCGCTGTTTGTCGGCGTCCGTTCGTAACAGGACTCGCGGGATTGTTTCTTTTACATAGACATTTTCACAGAGAGTGTATTACGATGGCCGCTATAACAACAAATAATAAAAGCAAATATAGTTTAAAATGAAAGGGGAGTGGCATACAGGCAGCGTGTTGTTTTTGTTGCTGGTATGAAACCTACATTGTGCGACTCCGAAGTTCATATTACTTCCACATGGCACATTTGATTTCAGGGAGTGACTTGTTTCCACGTAGTGTCGGCGCTGCACTTGGTGGCGACGGGAGGATGCGACGGCGCTGTGCGGCTGTGGCAGCCGTGCGCACGCGCCCCATTCGCTACGCTCGTAGCTCCCACCTCACCCGCCATACTTGACATCGCCATTGTAGCTGCCCATGAGCTCGTCATCGCATTTTGCAATAATTGTGTGAGTCCACTTTGTGTTTCAATTTTCAATACATTTTTAATAAGCTAACACTTTTTGGAAAGAGGCAAAAAAGATTCTATCTTTTTCTCTCTTATGCTTTAGCAACCATTTTCCCTAGGCCGTTTTTACATATCATAGAGGCCTTACATTTAGCATTGTCCAAGAATCTACCTGGCTCTACTATTTCCATTGGAGGAGAAGAGAATAATGCTAAGATAACCTCACACATGGAGACAACCTCACTGTTCACTGAACTGGCTACACATGTCTCACAAGGGACTGAGGATGCAACTAAGTGGAATGAACTTATATTGTCACCTATGGGATATCTTCCATGATTTATATTAATTTTGAGCTCCCGATATTTCGACGCTGCAGCTTCAGTTAGCGAACACGCGCGCGTTGTGTGCTGTAGTGCTGTGGTTTAGTTGTAAACCGTGAAAGCTTAAAACAATCTTTAAGTGGAATGAGTCAAACAATCTTTATCTCCAGCAATATTTTTCTTGATGCATCATTATTTCTTCAGTGATGGCCACACAATAAGAAACTTGATTCTCATGGCATCAAAATCAGGGTAAATATTCATGACAATATGCAAATAATATGTACATTTGATGCAAGCATGGAAATAAATCCAAATTGTATAGTAAATAATGAGTCCCATTATTATACATTACAATGGATTGACGAACATATCGAGGTCATGAATGAGAGAACATTGGAATGGTACACTAAAGCTCAAAGACAAGATAACAGAGGAGAGAAGATATATCTTCTGGGATATAGAAATAAAATATCTTATGGGAATGGGGATGCTTAATACAACAAGCACTACTATAGGACTGAAATTGAAATTGAAATCATTTATTTGCTCATAATGTAGGTATACAGGTATGATGGTAAATTCCATGAGAGTCCCAATACATTTTGCCTTACGGCATGCAAAATTATATAACATAAGACTCTTACCGATGGACCACATAATGCAAAAGAATGAGATAAAAGTGGTTTGCATGCGATCAAATAATGACACTCGATACGATACACTTCTTGTAAGTGCGAGCGCTATGGAGTTAGAGGTCCTGCACTAGAATGGCCGAAAAGTTATCTGAGGAATAGAAAACACTTTCGTTTGCTTATGCTTTCGAACTATTACAATATCCTAGTGAAATAATGTGACGTTCCGTCCCTTGCAGTAACTTACCCAGTTCAGCGCCATCTATCAAGAGACTAAGGAAGAGTTGAAAAAGAAAATCCCTCATTAGACATATTTTACGTTCACATATTTAGACGACCCGAATGGCGCAGCGGTAGTCAGGCTGCCTTACGTTCTTAGGGTCCCGGGTTCAAATCCCGGTTGGAGCAAATGTTTGTGTGATGAGCATGGACATTTGTTTCCGAGTCATGGATGTTTATATGTATAATATGTATGTATTTACAAACAAAAAAAAAGGATCTATGTAGTATATCAACTATCTGGTGTCCAAGACACAAGCCTCGTTGCTTAGTGTGGCACTAGATGGCGCTGTGTGTTAATGTCCACTGATATTTATATTTATATTTAAGTTCTGATCAACAGTCGGTGCACATTTGGGACTTGTACGAGGAATGTCTGCTGCAGACCATCAAAATCAAATTTCCGTTTTTGGGTGTGCTCGGAAAAAAGGTCGAGTTCGGCCCTTACTGCATACATCCTGGTAAGAAAATTATTTCTTATTCTGTATTGGGATATAACGTTTAAAATAATGGAGACAAAGGGGTTGTGCCGCTGTATTGGTCTTAAAGGTCCAGGTTGCACAATTACCATTTCGGACTCAATGGAAACATGGGATAGTATTTTTTCGGGAAAAGGAAATGAATTCAAAAAGATGAAATTTGATAAAACATTTTATCGGCAAGGTTTAAGTAATAATTTCATCTCAGGTCCAGTTCGCAAAGATGAAGAAGAGGAAGAATCGATATTAGACGAGCCGATAGTGATGTCTCGGCGCGCGTCCAGCGTGTATCAAGGCTCTACCGGCGGACTAATGCTGCAGCTCGACAATCAAAACGATTGGGACAAGAAAGGACTTGAAGATGAACCGTTAGTTTTGCAATTTATCTTTAATTAGCTGTGCAATGCACCTTTTCCTACCTACCTACCTACCTACCTACTCTACCTGCGTAAAATGAGCTGTCAATTGCAGAAGAAGCCAAACCTAATTTAAAGTGAACTTTCAAATATTTTAGTAGTTATTCTGCTATTCGGGGCGGAGACAAATCCAACAAATCAGAGACGATTAAAATTGTCTTGAGTTATAAATAGTGAAACTAACCCGACTTTGTTTTATCTTTAAAAATATTAACATATTATTTAGTATGCACTACCACTACATTGTCACCCCGACTGTTCGAGGAGAAGGGAAATCTTTATAAATGTACCTTTTTTCGCAATCGAAAATGTAATATCATTATGTCTTTGACACGCTTTGTAGCAGTATTCGTGAGTCTTAGTACTGCTATAGTGTCCACGTCCACCTGCTCTATTGACTCAATAGAAGCCGTGACTGTCGACACTGGACGGGAGTGGCAGATAACAATGAAATAAACACAGATTGTTTTGTGGTACCTAATAGAACTTCCGCCTCAATTTCAAAAGTGGAAAAGTATTTTAAATTTAGAACATGGTTTTGCTGCATGAGATTCTAAAACACACGACAGTACACGATGAAATATACATTATGGAAGCTCAACCAACAAGACAAGGAAAACGTCAGGCAAAACTCAAAATAACGTAATGATCAGTGCAGAAATATAAAGTGCTAATAGTGAATTAATTCACTAGCAGTAACGACTGTCAAATATCTACAAATGACAGCCTGGGCAAACGTCTAAAGGTCACGGCACATTACACCGGCACCGCACCAGCACAGCTGTTGCCCGTCGTTGCCTCGAATTTAGGCTACGGCTAGCATACAGCGCGCTTACTACGCGTCGTCAGGGACGTCAGCGAGCTGTAAGCTCGCAGTGCGCGCGCCGGCCGCGTATTGCAAACTCACAGACCGCGCGCCGTCCCAGAGGTGCAAGCTCACAGACTAGGCGCCGTCCGCGAGGCGCAACGAAGTTGTTTTTCGGGCAACCGTGGGCAACTCGGAGTCGGCGCACAGCAAACATGTGGTCGGCGCGCTGTATGCACGCTGCCGCTCGCGCGCGGATGGCTTGTTTGCTGCGCGCCGATTCCGAGTCGCCCGCGACTCGAGTTGTATGGTAGCGGCAAGCGTGCTGACTGCTCGCCGTAAGCTTTTTCATATAGACATTATAAAATATATTATACGACACACGATTTAATGCTCTAATTTGAATAGCAAGTTAATTGCTGGGTTGGAGCCGTGCTTTTCGAGGCATGGAGGAAACTTGGTATGTAATGGGTGGTCACACTGGTCACCCATCCACGTTCCAACTTAAGCAAGCGCGGCTCGATCTTTAGTTACTAAAGATCGACCCGAGCGGCTTTTATTATTTAGCCTCGGGTGGCCTCGAGCTCCTTATTGGCAATCGAATATGACATGCATATGACTTTGACAAACAAATATAACCTTTGTATCCAACATAATGAGACAATAGGGCCGCGAAATGAATTACCTTCATTTGAAGCTACCTTCTTTCTTTTCTGTTCATGAACGTTCTGTCTAGCCCGTTCTAGAATCGGCAACTAGTCCTTTCACAGTTATTACGTTTTGTAACCTGTTTTTGGCTGGACTGTAGCTACATCTTTTTGTTTGACAATAGGGATGATGATTGACTAAAAATAGTTATTTGTGCAACAAGAGAGCAAAGTGGGTTTTTGCTGCGAGTGTTGATTTTGAATCCCGAGTAAGCGAAGGATTCTATAGTTGAATCACGAGCGTAGCGAGTGATTTTAGGTTAGAATCCTGAGCGTAGCGAGGGATTCAAAGGCACGAGATGCAAATAACTTTGGTCTCGTGTAACACATACAACTCTACTCTAAGAGACTAGACACATGAGAGCAGTGGTGGCCCAGTAGTGGTGGCCCCGACTTACGAATAGTAAGTCGTGGGTTCGAACCTAGGCAGGCGCATGACTTTGTGTAATTTATTTCATCACCACTGCTCTCAAAACGGTAAAGGAAAACATCGTGAGGAATGAATTTTTGTTTTGCTAGACTAGAGTACGTAAGTTAGATTTTCCAAAAATATTGGATACGTGTTTTTTGTTTTATCAAATTTTAAAAATTGACGAAGATAAAACGTGTCAAAGATCATGAGTGGAGGCTTGTGACGTCACATTTGAGTAAAAAATGAACTCAAACGTGACGTCACACGAGTTTTCGACGCACTGTATCGTCTTCATTTTTAGGGTTCCGTACCTCAAACGGTAAAAAAGGAACCCTTATAAGATCACTTTCTTGTCCGTCTGTCACCACCAATTTTCTCAGGAAGGGGTGGACCTAGCAAGTTGATAATATATAATCCCTATTAGGTGTATAAAAATCAAGGTCCCGAGTTAACACGATAAAAAGATATGGGCAAATTTAGATAGTAAGTACTTTAGTAATTACCAAAAATTACTTTTTAATATTTTTGGAATTTTCCCTTTACTGGTGCTTTTAACCAAAATTGACAATTCAAGGTCAACCGGAAATACTCCATAGGTTTTATGTCGAAAACCTATATGAAAGAAAAGAAAGAAAGAAAAATATTTATTTGACGTCAGTTATTAAAGCACACACAATAATATAAAAAATATACAAAATAAGGAGTTCCCGTTGACCTAGAAATTTGGCAAAAAGCAAGGTCTTACAGCACATGTAAAGGGTAAATATGAAGTTTAAAAACAAACAAAAAAAGCAATTTTACTATTACAAACTTATTAATTGTGGTTGGTGCAATAGCCGTTTAATGGGGTCGAACAGCAAAGTTAAGTTTGCCCTTTAAAAGGTTTGTACAGAACCCCCGGTGCACGAGCCCGACTCGCTCTTGTTTGTTTACGTGAAAAAGAAAAAATGGGTCCAATATTTTTTGGAAATCTATCTGACGGACTAATTCGATTTTTTTTGTCATCAACATGCCTGTGGCTGGTCTTTTTGAAATAAATGATTTGAGATTGCGTCCCTTTCATGTCGTTATTCATTGTCAGTGAGTACAGACGCTACAATCGCTGCGAGCTGTTGTTGTCGTGCTGCGACTTCGTGTGTACGCTGCGGCTGTCGGCGGCAGGGGGCGCCGTGGTGCCGCCGCCCGCGGACACGCTGTGCGCGCGCCGCCCTTCCGTCTGGGACCTGCCCGACTACCCCGCTACTAGTAGTATGTGCTTTTTCAAGGGTATCACACCAAGTACCAGTAGTATTAAGTATTATATATACTACTGGTACATGGAGTAAAACCCCAGCACGATACAGCCGACGCAACCCATGCTAAAAAGTATTTAGCATGGGTTGCGCGCGCTGTATCTGAAAACCAGCGCTGAACCACCGTCTCCTGTTGGTTACTGCATTTTGCTGACATGGTCGTTTTTGTTTGCTATCTTGTTTTGCGTCATGTTTTAGCGCAAATAAATGTTCAGTAGGTACACTTTCTCGAAAAGTGGCCCTTAACGCACTACTATTAGGTTCAACATGCAATCTATTTCACACTCGTGGATGTTTTGTGACCGTCAGGATGGTTGGATCAAACGAGATGTTTGTACATGAGCCCACGTGCACTGTTTGCTACTATTACTACCTATAATGAAATATTAGACATTTTTATACATTTTTTCACTCCAACGATGGTTGGTCCCATAGAAGTTTTTGATCAGTATTAGAAACAGGATCAATTGATATCAGAATTTTTGTTTGTGTAAAATAGCCATTTGCTTGCTAAGTGTATTTTTTTTTTAAATCTGTAAGTGGGGATCAAAATTTCACGAAAAATTATGGATAGTCTCCTAAGAACATTTTCATGTAGCTGCAACGGTAAAAGTAGTTCCCCTTACTGCCCCGTTGAAAGTTTCTAACCGAAGATAAGCGGATACATCTAAGTTTATCCGCATGTGGCCGGCTGCACCTAGTTGTAGCCGGAGCCGCACTTCGGCTATTAGCCGTAAGTCCGTAACACATACATAATCCATAAACTTAAAATGTCACTTACGGAATATCTTCCGTGATTATTATTAATTTAGAGCTCAATATATTTGGACGCTGTTGCAAGCGCCATGATTGCGGGTTGTCGTTGTAATCTCCGAAGTTTTAGACGGAGGTATACCTTATAATCTAAACCCACATTTCGTCACCTATGTTTTAAGTCCCACACATAGAGGGCGAGCATAATGCCATCAACCGTGCACAAGTCTAGACTCCGTGGCTGCTACTTACAAAATTCTGATTAAAAATAGCTATAACACATAACCATGCTATGTTACAGCGTCATCCAGCACGCCTCGTCCGCGACCCTCACCGGTGCCGACCCCGCAACTACTGTCGCCCTCCAGTGCCGAGTTCCCGCTCACGGATCTCGATACACTGCTGGAGAACGCTGGTTGGTTAATGTTTATTGTGTAACAAATAAGTCTAACGATATTTCAATTAGGCCATTAAAAGGCACTTTTGCATGTTGAACTATAGTTGCTGCCTATTCGCAAAGTTAGTTTCGTATGGAGAAGAATAGGCAAGAATCTACATTGAATCGGACCAGAAGCTCCAAATAAACCCTTAATGGAGTAACGTTGAGAATTAACGTTAAACATCATTGAGTCAATTAATTTTGTTGGTGAGTTTCCCTATTAATTGGAGGACCAGACTTGGTTCAAAGCTTATCTATCAAATATAACACAGATAACTTATAGAATCAGTAAATTCAAATTCAAAGTATCACGAACTTTGATTCCCTACCTCGATATAATACTTTGGTGTTCCACAGGAAAGCATTTAAAAGCCACCGTTATTCCTTGTATGACCAAATTGTGTCTTCTAAGCTGATGATGTACAACAGTTATTTTAGATTATAAAAATAATATAAATCAATCACATGAGACTAATATAAATATTTTTACATGGTTAGATATTCTAAATGCCTTTAAAAATAACGTAGAACAAGCTGAAATATTAAATTTCAAAATCCAGAAGAGTAAATATATTACAGTAGGTATTGTATGAAATCGCAAAATTAGTCAAAACAAGCTCTTCACTTTTGAATTTTTCGTAATAAACGTCAGTAACACAGTAGGTATATGGCTTTTATTCCGTAGCTGAATTAGAACAAAATCTAACTGCCGATTTTTTCATTATCGGAATGCATTGTAGAGAACTGTGACGACAACACGAGTGGTTAACAACATTATGTATTTATGTACACATACAAAAATGCATAATTAGTTAACGACGAAGACAGCGTATTTTAAAATAAATATTTTATTACTTATGCATTTTAACAATTTGTTTGTCATGTTTAACAACACATTTTCTGTGTTTTGTTTTGTGTTGAGTTTAAACTTAAAACATACTTAAAATATATACTCTAATTTATTGTTTGGCTTCACTTGTATGTATGTATGATCTTTCTCAACGCAGGACTACAAGGTATTTTGGAAAAAGACTTCGTGCTGATGCAAGGACTGAAGAACGACTTGAACAGAAAACTAGCTGAAATGGAGGCAAACAAACAAGTGGTAAATCAATAGTATCATTTTAGAAGTAGGTGTTGGCTAGCTGTCAGAATTACCTTTAATTAAGCCGTCTACATACACGCCAAGCAAAACCACCTACCGCCATCTACGGGTCATTGGAGACAACTAGTTAGTAGGATGTAGGAGTTGTTAACAGCGCCATCTATTGAAGAATAGCAATAACGACTTTTTGTTACTATTGGTTCATAGATGGCGCAATTCAATTGCTAAAAAAAATTGTTGTCTGTGAAGTCGGTTTACGGACGATGATTTTACGTGATAATGTCTTAGGAAAACATTGATGAAAAATTGCATACTTTTATGAATTGCATTGAATTATTATCACTGAATTATCAATATTTCTCTTACAAGATGATGTTTCAAAAACGCTGATACATGTAATCAATAATTACCAACCAAAAGGCTAAAAACAAATTGTTAATGATTCTAACTTAAAAATGAAAATTACATCCCCCTTTTCAGAGATTGAAATTCTAACAACACCGTTGCGTTAGCTCCAACCATACGCCTACATAAAAATTTTGTGATTTTTTCTTCAAAAATTAATGACTTTCCATATACAACTTCATCCCCTTTTTTAATCCTTGGCGGGTGGAATTATCAAAACCGCTGAGACATGTATAAATTCTTTTTCAATCGTCAGCCCAAACACAAAATTTTAAGATCCTAACTTTAAAACTGACGGACTTTCATAGAAAGTTTTCAGTTTTCTAGGTTAAAGGATTTGGGCTAGGCGTTGATTAGTCAGGCGGAACGTGACTGGCGCGCGGAACGGTGTGACACTTTTTCGTGTGTGCAGCCAGTATTTATCGAATAAAAAAACAAGTCAGTCAAAAAGTTATCAGTTCTCATGTACAGCCAAGCTTCTAACTCTACACGCCCTAACTCTACACGGTCTAACTTCACGAACTCTACACCTTAGTCAAAATTTATGTGGCTTGGCCGTTTCGTTACTTACAAGAACTATTTTATAACAGAAAAGTAATTAACAGTGATACATTTTTCACCTTACGCCCATGTGAGTGTAGCGAAATGGCCAAGCCAATTTTGACTAAGGTGTAGAGTTTGTGAAGATACACTTTGTAGAGTTAGGGCGTGTAGAGTTAGAAGCTTGGCTACATGAGATCTGATAACGTTTTGACAGTGCGAGTCATAATATAGCCTCGTATTGGCAACATTTTACATGAAAATGTTTTTGGTGGGATATTTATGCGACTTGCTATAATAGTTTGGTGCAAGTATTTTCCTACCCAGATACGCAACCCTCGGTGCACGAGTTGGACTCCCTATCTACCAGTTGTTTTTAAAACTTCATGTGTTTACAGATGACGAACGCCGTGTCCGCAGGAGCACCATACTTGGCACTGAAGACATACGATCCCATCCGAGTGGAGCCCGTTGACGAAATGATAGATGAGTACAAACGGGTCATGAGGTTGGATTTATTATCTTTTAAAAACAACAATATAGACATAAATAACTATATCGAAACATACATACATAGTGAGCTAAATAAATTTTATTTTACCGCAATCCTCGGGCCTACTAATACGAACAAACAAAACAACATGATTTGTCTATGATTCACACAGTTTCTTTTTGGGAGCCAACTACCAACCAACATACAACACACGACTTGAAAGAGGTCTGAGATAACCTGCAAAGTTTTTTTTTTTATTATCATATACAGGGTTATTTGTAAAACAACAACAACCTCTCAGGACTGTGTTACTAACATCATAATCAACAACTTTTGTTCTATTCTATGACTTTTAAAAATTCATCATATTTTAGTTCATAAAATTTTCATAAAAAATATAAAAATATTTAAATTGAACGCTTTTACGGGCCCTCGCCGCCCGGACCCCGCCCCCCTCACTATTGTACTATCGCTTTCTTTTGCTTCGCATAGATTTCTTAACATTTAGAGCGTTCAATTTAAATAATTTTATTTTTGTACGAAAATTTGATGAACTCTCCCCTCTCCCCTCTCCTCTCTCTCTCTCCTCTCCTCTCCTCTCTCTCTTTTTTTTTCTGTTTTGTTGTTGTGTATAGACCTTAGTATTCGTATAAATTTCAACTTGCTAGGTCCACCCGTTCCTGAGAAAATCGGTGGTGACATACGGACAGACGGACAGATAGATGGACAAAAAAGTGATCTTATTAGGGTTTCGGTTTTTCCTTTCGAGGTACGGAGCCCTAAAAATGACGTTATCACATAAAATTATCGTCCCTAAACTGACTTTACAGACAACCATTTTTTTTTAACCCTAAATCAACTCCAAATCGTTCATTATCCAACTGTTAACTCGATCGAGTAACACACAAGTCCATTTATTTATTTTTTTACTGTGAAGACGTTTTATTCTAGCCAAACTTTGCAAATTAGACATTTTACTCACACAGACGTTTAGCAACAACCTGACTGTGTTTTCTTATAACATTATCCACTTCGACTATCTGAAGCTAAAGCGTACCTAAAGACCCACCAAACGATATGCCGTCAATGGCTGAACTCTAAACGGCTTGATTGCAGATTATTCCCGGCATCCAGCATTATTGGCACACCCACGGGCAGCGAGAAATCGACGCCGAGGAACAGCAGAAGTCACCGATTATGAAACAGATGATGCGTTGTGTTGTAATGTTTATTGAATTATTTGAATTATAATTTGATCTAAGCCAACCATAAATAAATATTTAAAAAACTAAATATTTACACAACAAAGACTAAAGCCCGATTTCTATAACTTACTGACGTATACCTGCCACGGTTTTTAGCTATCGGTGTTTCTATAAACGAAGTAAGCTTGAAATCCTATCCGCGTCACCTACCTGTAGCCTGTTGCTTGTACCCACTTTATTCATAGAAAAATCAAAGAAAGCATTTTATTTCTAAGCATCGGTCAGCAAAATGTCAAACAGACAGAGATAGCAACCTACCGAAACCGAACAGTAAGTTATTGAAAATGGCCGTTAGTAACATTTAGAAAACGACAAATGTGGGTGTACTTACGTAAACCTCTGCCCTACCCTTCTGGGACTACAGGCGTGATGGTATGTTACAAAACGACAAAACAGGACACTTTGGCGTTAAACAACTCCTCCGAATCGCTGTCATCCGAAAACGTGCCCAGGGGGGCACAAAATGGCCACAAAAAAACAAATTTATTTTCTTAAAATGTCCATTTTAAGAATTTTAATTTGTTTACGTGATTCATTTAAGATTCAGCTAGTGCGGCCATTTTAGACCCCCTGAAGACTGGCAGCATTGCCAAGCAATTCTAATTCTTTGGCCAAAGTAGGAGCCAACTCTCTGGTCACGCGAAATATCGACGTGTAATTTCCTTAAAAAAGTGATGTGACCATAACCCGAGCGTATTACAGAGATTTATATTTTCGGTTTCAACAGCATTACAATGAATTACCAACCAAATGTGCCGAAGTCAGTAACGAGAGAATCATATAATCATCAGAAAATTCGAGCAAATACTTGCAATACTAAATAAAATTGTACATTTTGACCGTGTAAGTAACACGGTCAAAATGTACAATTTTCCCCAATTAAGTAGGTATGAAATATTTCCTGTCAACATGATCGATAAATGTAGTATGTACTTATTAAGGAATTTGTATGCATTGTGTGCTAATCACACATCTACAATAAAATAATAATTATAATTATTGATGTCATGCAAATTAAATAAAAGTTTTAAATGTACTGTTTGTTTATGAAGTTTGCTGTCATCATCATCAGCCTATAATATTCCCATAGCCGGGACACGGCCTCCTCTCAGTTATAGCAAGTTTAGCGTTAGGCTATAATACACCACGCGGGTCCAGTGCGGTCCAGCCGGTTTCCTCTCGATGTTTGCTGTAAGAAAACCCAATTCTAGGTTAAGCTCGGCTTAATTTTTTGTTTGTTCGAATGGTGAAATTCAAGCAACTACGCATTTATAGTTACATATTTTATGCTTCCACCTACGAAATGTGCTTATACACACGACGTTTCAATTTCCATAGATAGCAGCTGATCTGAAACAAATATTTTACATTATAATAAATTGTCTTGCCCACGAAGACGATCACAAACAGCTCCAGCAAACAAACGCTGAGTGGCGTCTGATGATAACAGTAACAAACAATTATTATGACACGAAATTTATCAAATTTTTACTATCTCGATCTTGATTTTTGACTGAGATTAAATCAACAGTACCTAATGCCATTGCATAATTAGTGTAGTTTTACCACTAATATTTAATTTTCATTAGCGTAATGGCTCACACTAGAATTAAATAAATTTCTGACTGATTTTTTTACGCCCGCGACTTCGGCCGTGTGGATTTTACTCTCAGACGTGACGTATGTATGTGGTCTCGATCCTCAACCTTGAAGGATCGAAGAAGAAGACGAAGAAAAATAAACAATCTATACATCAAACTTGTGTTGATTCTTGGGTTTGTTCTTTTAAATCAATAGCCACAGACCATTTCACAAAGGTATTTACCAAGAGGGCCTTCTAGCAATAGGCGAGACGACAAAAAAAATCTAATTAGTCCGTCACTTAGATTATCAAAAAATATTTCACTTTTTTATTTTAAATTTTGTTTTTCAATGCAAGTCTTTACCCGTTGTATTAAGCAACTACTTCATCTTAGTCACTTTAGAGGATTTATTCTAAGGATTTCGTATTTGGTAAAAAAATATCCAACAGCCAAGTTCAATGACTATTACTGCTAAACTAATAAAGTTATCTTAACCGCTATAGTTTTCCTTTAAATTTCATGAAATGCACTATCATTATGATTTTTTTCCAGATTTTTTTAAGCAAGCAGTTTAGCTTTTAGAGGCCCTACTGGAACAAAAATTTGCACTTTAAAGTTTAATATTTCGTAAATGTAGCATTAAATCGAAAAGTAGTATTAGCAACCCCTAAGTCATTTTAAAAGACCTACTCAATGATACCCCACACGATGAGGTAGGCGCCGAAAAATTTTATTTTACCACTTTGTCGGCGTTATTGATATACACACCTCCACAAACGTACAGCTTTCTAGTACTAACGGTCTCATAGCAAAACCTCGGACAGACAGACAGACGGACATAGCGAAACTATAAGGATTCCTTGTCAGGCCTACGGAACCCTAAAAACACGTTGCATGCATGTGTAGTTTATTCAATGTAACCAACTACTAGACATTTAAGCTTCACAACTTGGTCAAAGTTGAGCTGATTATTTAAATAAGAAGAGTAAGAGTCATTTATTTGCTTATAATACAGGTGTTATCCGACATAAAAGTTGATGATGTGTGTTCAATAGTAATTTTTGTCTAAATTACTAATTTTGAGTGAAATAAGTACCTACAAATAAAACTACAACTCACTACCTTTAATTAAACTACATAATTATTTACAAAAACAACTGTATATTTCACAAACCGGCCAAGAGGGTTCCGTACATACTTTTTAAAAGACAAACTAAACTTTCCTGTTTGATCCCATGAAACGGCTATTGCACCAACCGCAAATAATAAGTTTGTTATAGTAACATCGCTTTTCTTTTATTTATCTACATATTTACGGTTTTCCGATTTTTCTCTTTACATGTGCTGTAAGACCTTGCTTTTTGCCAAATTTCGTGATTTTAGGTCAACGGGAACTAACATACAGGTTTTCGACCCAAAACTTTAGCCGGTTAGCCGGCGGTTAGCGGTGTAGCCGGTTGACCTAGAATTGTCAATTTTGGTTAAAAGCAAGGTATTACAGCACAAGTAAAGGTTAAATTACGAAAAAAAAATGAAAATTAGGTTAAAGCCGACTTCTGAAGCTAAAGTTATTTTTCACTTTTTTGTGTTTTTTGAAGTCGGTTTTATTTTGTTGCAAAAAAAGTTTTTTATTTTTCAAGTTTTCTTTGTTCTCAAACAAATATTTGCCATGAATTTATTTTACATTGTTAACAATACATCTCATGGTAATAGGCTTATCCCCAATAAATGGAACTTAACATAGGTACCTAACTGTATTGTACACATCTGCGTACCCCCTCAGAGCATATGGTGTGATGTTACGTCATGATTTTATATAAACAATAAACATCCAAGCGATTGCAGCATTAACGACAGATTTTCCGGCTATCTTTGAAGAGTTCCATTGTATATCTCCGAAGATCAGCATCAGATCTTCACCAAATTTAAATGGGACAAGAGTAAGTATACCTACTCTTTCAAATTAAAAAATAATTTTGAGAATCGGTCCACAAATAGTAAAGAAATCGCTGAACATACATAAAAAATAAATATAAATATATACAGTCGAACAAAGAACCTCCTCCTTTTTTGAAGTCGGTTAAAAATACTTTAAAATTACACTTATTGCTGAATATATTCCTGTAGCCAGTTAAAAACATTTTTCTTATGTTCCGAAGCAATTATTTGAAAATTGTAATACACATATTAGTTAAACAATATAATAATAATAAAAAGTTGTATTACAAAATGGAATCATTTTCTTTCTAGCCTCTCTGGGCTTTATTTTGTGTAATTTTCACCTTACGTGGTCACCTTCGTTTTTCAAAGAACTGCAACGTTCGTTCATAATTTATTCCTCTCTACGATGGGTGGATTATAAACAATCGACCAATACCAGTTGGTAGATTTCCAATGTATAATCTAATTGTCAATGTGTCCATTTATAGTTATCCATAAATCCCATGTCTAGGGCAACCCTATTGCCATCAAGTGACATAAATCCTCTAGCGAAAAATTCCTAATTGAAACACAAACTAATTCTGCCCGATTTAGGAATCGAACCCAGAAGGCAGAAGTTAGAACCTCATGCTAGCGACTATTGAATCAGCGAGGCACTAATTAATGACAAATGTTAAAGAAATATAACTGTGGAGTTTCTTGCCAGTTCTTACAATATACTGGGGGGCGAGTCTGCTATTACAATGCAATATGGTGATTTTGTCTATTGATTTTGACAAGTTTCGTAATCTACTAATATAGTGGCGTCATTATGACTTTCCAACAACTTTCCAATGACTTTCCAATGATCAACCACTGACACTCCATTGAAAAAAATGGCATAGAATGGTAATCTCGTACACGATGACAAATGAATGACTGAATTACGCGTTAATCTGCTAAAATTTTGACAGTTCCAGCCGAAATTTGCTTAATTAGCACCATTTTGTATTGCTATAAATATAGGCTTCTATATTAAAGATAATTTAAAACACTTAAATGAAAATAAATCAAAACACCGACCGCTGGAAATAAAAACAGATAAAATGTCAGTAGGCAGTAATGTCACATTTGACTTTGACAGCTAAACAGAAAAAAAATATTATTGAACTGAATAGTTTCACATTAATCCGCGTTACACATAACTTAATGTTTTTTTGCTATTTACGAACTTCTTACTACTTCAGATTGCATAGAACACTAATAAATAATATGTAAAAATATATATAAATGAAATCTGGCATGATAAGATGTTCAAATTTAATTCTAGTATTTCGAAAATCATTTCTATTAAGGTTTTTTAATAATGGCAATACAACAATGTAATTTTATCACAATTCTATTATGAGACCATTGACCGAACAATGATCGACCATTGACAGAACAATGATCGACCATTATGAATTTAGCAGATTACGAATTTTCAGCAAAATGACCATTGTCATTGATCAACAATTATGAAATCAATGATAGATCCTTGTGACACTATTGTAATAGCAGACTCGACACCCTGGTCGTTTCCTGGATTGAGGAAACGAGCAGTTTACGACATAGCTTTTAAGGTTTCTTCCTTTTAGGTCTAGGTAGGATAAACTCAAATTATTTAAAAATTTGGGATTAATTTGTTCACAGGAAATCGCACCAAACAATCAATATTATTGATAATAATAATGTTATTGACGGAAAATATTTTAGTTTAAATGATATGCATATTAACCACTTTCCTGGTTAGAGCAAAACGAAAATTACGTTCCTTTTGGTTTTTATCGGACGACAATACCTAATTATATGTAAAAATATAAAATATTATTTATGAATTTACGAATTTGTCCGCATGGTTACTCAGTAACCGTTTTTAGCAAAGCATAATCAGCCTATAATGTTCCCATAGCTGGGACCTCTCATAGAGAAGGAAGGAATCCATGACGGGGGCCCAGTGCGTGATGATAATGTCACACAATCATAATTTTTAGGGTTCTGTAGTCCTGACAAGGAACACTTATAGTTTCGCCATGACTGTCTGTTTGTCTGTCTGTCTGTCTGTCTGTCTGTCCGAGGTTTTGCTAAGAGACCGTTAGTACTAGAAAGCCGCAATTTTGTATAGGTGTGTAGGTATATCAATAACGCCGACAAAGTGGTAAAATAACATTTTGGAAAATATTGTTTTTGGGGTAGCTCCCCTACATATGAAGTGGGAATGAATTTTTTTTTTTATCCCATCTATCGATAAGTGATTGAAGTTCGACCCTTGGAGGAAGATGTTCCAATTTTTACAATATGTAAAAAAGTGTAAATACATTAAAAAATAAAACAGCCAACTTTCTTCTTTACATTTTAATAAAAATCGCTCAATACTGACCTTTAAACAGAACAATCTTATTTAAGGTGGAAGCTCTGACCGACCGTCCATACATTTTTGTCTCGTAAAATACACTAAACACAGACACTCTTTCTTTCAAACTAATCGTTTTATCACTTCTCTACAGTGAAATGTGTACGCAACGGACCTTTTTGGGCATTATCTTACATTATTTACTGAGAAAAACAATAATGAAATCCCGGCAAAATTTGACACTTCTTTAGTAGTGTGCGTGACTTTTGACAAGCAAACCAAAAGCGTTGTTTAGACATTGACACGCTAGATGGCGTGCAGACGATCTTATAATTCTGATAAATCAATATCTTAAAGTTCAATAATTGGTTAATTCCCTTTCCAACCGTTCAAAACAAAAACAATATAAAATAACATAAAACTGATGACATAAACATCAATGTTTTGTTTTTTTTTAAACTTTTCTTACTTATTATTGTTGTATGGCAACATAAATACCAATAGTCGTATAGGTTTTAAGCAACGATGCCGTTCTTCCTAACCTTGACCTACATGCATTGTTGACGTAACAAAGCGTTGCCAAACTTCGTTCACTTGTATAGACTGTTATAAAATACATTCTTATTTCGGTTGTGACGCGCTATGATTTGCGCGCGGAATTTCTTGCGTATTAAATTTTGTATGCTATACATTTTCATTGATTCAAATTGCATTATTTCTCTAGTATATATTTAGTTCATATTATTTAGTAGACTATAATGTAATTTATCGTAGGTATAGTAATTATTTATTCTAAAAGAGCAATTCTATTTTTTTCGGTGGTATTTGAAACAGCAAGTTGACCCGTGATTTTCATGAAATCTCGTCATAATACTAATTACCTACGTCATACGTAGCAGTGATGAGTACAAAGTCAGTGTTTTTTAATATTTGAATGTGTTTGAATATATTTTTGGTCAACAATAGATATAATTATTAATCGGTTAACTACCAAAGTAGTCACAAAATTAAACTTGCAAACATGTGCAAAATATAGCTTTGCCGGGCGGGACACCTTTTACGCATTTTGCAAACAGTTTCAGACAGACAGTCAGACATACATTAATATTAGTTGGTTTTATTTTGTAGTAGGTACCTAACTTACCAAGCTCTCGCTAGTTCACGTCAAATTGTTATGGTGCGTTCAGAAACAAATAGAAATCAGTTACTTACAATCTATTTTGTGCTTTATTTTAAATAAGTAACTTATCTAATCTGATTTTGTTTTCTTATTTGTCGACCAATTCTACCAGGAATATAAAGATAACATTGAAATATAAAGATAAATAAAATGTAACTTAATATTTTTCTAGATCTTTGGTTTCGAACGCAACCCTATTTTATTATCTATGATTTGGAATATTGCAATTTGCATCATGGTTGTGAAATACGAATTTACGATACTATTACATTATTTTAAATTTTATTGATTGTGGAAGCTGGTTCAAATATCTAAATGATTATCTGGGATATCTGGGCATCGCATTGTGGACTTGAAGGATGTAAATGTAATGGAGTGGGCATTTCTTCTGGAAATATGTACCTACATCGAAATATGTGTGAATCTAACAAATTGAATTTGTTAGTGAAATTGATGGATTTCGAAGTGAATTAATTTTCAAGTGCAATATGTGTCATAAAATTGTTCGGAGAGCAGTGATTAAATAAATACTGGACACAAGCAGCTCACAACAAGTCTTATGGATATTCCAACAATGTCAGCTTTATTTTATTATTAAAGATCAAATTGCTATTCAAAAAGGTTATGATGTGTCTTCAGACGGCGCGGCATTCCATTTGTTACTGTATAAGTAGATTGTATATGGAGCATGGTTCAAAGGTCAGGTAAGTTAATATTTTACAAAACACGAATTTGGTTCTGTAAGACATTTCTAATACGTGCAATATTTACAAGTGTTGATTTTCATTTCCAGGCCTGCATTATTGGTAAAGAAACTACTAAATGTCTATTTCTTGCTGCTAGAAAGAAATATTGTTAGACATGTCAATATTATGAGAGGAGAAACATCGATATGAAAATTATGAAAAAAAAAACTGCTGAAAAAATTTTACTGGATCATCTACAGCAATGGAATCAGAGAGAAATGGCCCGCTTCATGTATTGGGAGTACATGAAAACTGCAAGGATTATTACTGCAATGTCAATAAAACATTGACAGATGGAACTGAAAAGAAGGAAGAAGATCTCGTAGAAAGGCTGAAAAATACTGCTCCAGAGGTGTGGGCTCTGATTTATGCAGCCAATGAAAAAATTGCTTTGAAGGCAGGTCGTTTGTCAAATGAGACAACAAATGTAGCTGAAAACTTTATGAGCGTAATAAACAAATTTAACTGTGGAAAACGAATTAGTTTAGGAAAAGGGGGTTCTTACCAGCGACGTGTTCATGTGGCAGGTAAATATAAAGTCTTTCCTTATATAACCCAATTTATATCGCCGCAACATGTCTTTCCTGGAAAATAACACTTAAAAATATGTTTTCAGGACTATCGCTTGCTAATGGACACAAATGGCATGAAACTGCATGGAAAAAGCAGACCACACAGAGCCCAAGGAAACATTTTAAAAATACTTAAAACGGAAAGAACAAAGCAGAATACGATAGCAATCTTCGACACGCAAACGATTGTTTACCAATTTAACAATATGAGAGTGTAGCAAAAAGTATGTTCATGCAACAATATAATAAAATTGTGAGGCCTTCAGGCCTTTTTATTGATGAAGAATTTGGATTTTTAGCTGGCCGTCCAGATGGTAAGTTATTTATTTTTCAAACTTCAATTTTATCTTTGTGTTTGGCAAATGTGGCCAAACATAACACTAGTTATAATTGCGAGAAACAAAGAATAACCAGCACTAGAGACGATTGAATTTCTTATATCAAATCTCATAAAAAGCTACATCTGTGTTTTATATTTTATGGCAATTTGTTACAGGTATAATTGAAAATGAGAGAGCTGTTGTTGAGATCAAGTGCTTTCCATCATTGGCCAGGACAAATCAAAGCCTCGAGGCAGCTGCACTAGAAAAGAAAAACTTTGCTCTAAAACTGGACAATAATGTTTTAGTGATGAAGAAAAAGCACGATTATTACTATCAAGTAAACTGAAAATTCTATTGCATGTCCACATTTTAATTAATTTCAATATCTGGTTTTCTCTTACTATAATTAAATTCTATTCCAGGTTCAAGGCCAAATGCGTGTCAGCAAAATGGATAAGTGCTACTTCATATGTTTTATTTCAGTCACGAAACCTTTGACTGTAATAGAAGTTTGTCAGGATAATGAATTTATCAGCAATATGATACCAAAATTATCAGACTATTTAAAAACTGTGTTCTGCCGGAAATAATTTTGAGACGTGTTCAAAAAAATGCTAAATGTATAGATTTGAATGGTATGTACGCAAAGCTTTTCCTTTTTTTTGTCCTCATTTTAATAAATTTCAATATCTGGTTTTCTCTTACTATAATTAAATTTTATTCCAGGTTCAAGGACAAATGCGTGTCAGCAAAATGGATAAATGATACTTCATATGTTTTATTTGTCAAGATAATGAATTTGTCAGCAAAATACCAAAATTATCAGATTTTTTAAACTGTATTCTGCCAGAAATCATTTTGAGATGTGTTAAAAAAAGCTAAATGTATAGGTTTGAATGGTATGTACACAATGCTTTTACTCTTTTTTTCACTTCATAAATTGCATCAATTTCAATGTCTAAACTAAATAGAATATATTAGGTTATTCTAGTAAAAAATAGCAAAGAAGAGAAGTAAAGTTTTATTTTAGAGCAGCTAAATAATATTTTGAAGTGAATGGTACATAATATTCCTCAAAAGTAACAAATATTACCAATTACCTATGTTTTCTTTGCAGCAGCAGTATAGCAGTGGTTTCCAGACAGGAACTTTCAAAGCAGACAGGGTAAAATCAACTGATTCTAGTTCGAATTGTATTTTAGTAGTAGTTTGTTTAGAATCGACATTATCATGGTATATTTCTTAGTTTTAGATTTGATGTTATCTCTTGTATAAGAATTATAGTTTCTGTGTTATGAAATGTCTAATTATTGTAATAATTGGTACTATTACAAATCAGCATAATTTACTTCAAATACTTGTTTTGATAAAAAATTCAAAAGTGTAATGTAATAAAATAAAACTGCGTTTTATTGTAATTAATGTTGACATAATTTATTTCCCAAAATTATAAATAAATAGTATACGCCAACAAATACAAACTTTTATTTTTATACCTATCTTACGGTCGAACAAGCTATTTGGTTAAAAGTTTAACCCACAAATTACATTGTAAAATATAAACCAAATAGCTTGGTCGACCGTACATATATACCGTAGCAGGTTAAGCAGGTGGCGTTCTGTAGAAATCATCAATCTCAATACAGAAAAATGAAAAACTTGTTTTTTTTTCATTCACGCCATCTAGTGTCAATCCTTGTAAACGTAGGGCTTACATACTCACGTCTGTGTGTGTAAACAACACTATGTTCAATAGCAAATGTTAAAATCCGAAATTGTGCCGAATTGGGTGGATTTTGTGGCAATGATATGACCCAGTTCGATAAAGCGCAATGTCCTCTAATCGCTAGCGCTACTCCTACGACCTAATAATTTTCCAATTACACAAAAACCCAAATTAACTAAAAAATGTTGACTTCAACGCCATCTAGCGGGGAAATGGCTGGGAGCAGCCTGTATGCATACCCTTAACTGGTTCCTTACAGTTTCCTTTCCTAAATTATTAAGTTTACATTAAGTTGAATGTCAAAGTAAATTTCTATAATGTGTTTCATTATTAAATATCTATGACCACTTAAAATATCTTGGTCCTAATTTTGGCTCTCCAAACTCGAAAAAGAGCCGGAATTGACTTCTAATATATTATAAGAAGTACAGCTTTGCAAATTGTAGATTTCCCAATACCTTGACTGATTTTATTATTTTAACGAATATACTTTTCAATCTTTAGCCAAAGTTGTATCACGTCTTTGGGTTCCAACCAACGCGCCCAATTAATCTCAACTATTTTCCTCGAATTATAGTATCTAGAGGGAATATGTTGTACAAATTATACAAAACAATTAATTTATGTATTTGTTAAAAGTTAATTAACTTTTAACTGATAAAATGGTTCAGATATTAGACGGTAAACGTAAGCTAGCATTTATTTTCATAGTTAACATTCAAGATAAAATATCGATACTAAAATCGATAAATTTAAGTTAATCCCTAGCGTACATGTAAAATAGATTGATGAAAAATCTATCCACCAAAATCATATAAATTATCAACAAATGGACTTTTAGCTATACAAAATATGAAAGTAAACAAAAACAATGGTATTATTTTATACTAGCTGTTGCCCGCGACTTCGTCCGCGTGTGTTTTTCGTGATACTGTTATTCTCAATATCAAAATTATTATTATTATGACTACTAACTTCGTCGCGTGAACCACTGAAAGTGTACGAAACTATACTTACCGACTTTCAGAATTACATGAAAATAATAATTTGTGACACGGAATCTTGAAAACAAAACCAGTTGTAAACTGGTTAATCATTCATCACATTTATTACATTTACACGTTATTTTACAAATCGTTTAGTTTATCGTTTATTTATTCAAAAAAAAGTACATAGTTTTAGTTACATCACAAATTTCGCCAAACTATGACGTTTATTGGCGAATACTGCGTTCACTTTAACAACATTTGTACCCAGCCTCTTTACCTGTTTTTACCTTACGACTACAATACATTATACTAATTCGTTTTAATTAATATTTTGCCACTAATTTTTTTCTAGCAGAAGCTTTTTAAATTTATTTTCGTGGTTTAAGTAGGTAGGAACTTTTTCTCTTCTAAATAATCTTAGATTTTGTCGAGCAAGCGTACATTGCTAAAATATAGATCATAAATATTAAATTACAGATTATTTCCAAACTATTTACAAACTAAATATTTCCACATAAATTTACAATGATCAAAGAATTTCTCTATATACAATGTTCGCGGTTTGATGGTCAGGCGCAAGTACATACAGGCGCTCTGAGGAAGTTACACGCGAGCAAGCGACATATAGCTGTCCATGTGAAAAGCATCCGGTCCTCAGATCAATGCCGGCGGCTTGGAGTGTTTGGCCCTGCGACTTGTTGATGGTCATCGCAAATCAAACGCTCACAGGAAACTGTAAGCGTTTGAACTGGAATGGGAAGTTGTTCGGGATAAGGGGGATACGCGGTATAAAAACTGACTCACCGGCGCCACATCCCGTCAGAATTTCTGCCTCAATGAGGTTCCTCTGCAGCGTCAATACCTTGAGCCGAGTTCCGTTACACAGCTTCGGAGGACTTAAATTCCGTAAAAGCATGATCGGAATACCGACTTTCAGTTTAATAGAGTGCGTTGGAAGCCCGGACGCACTCAAAGAGTTCAGAAACTCGACGGGATATTCGGTGGCGCTGTCTTCATCTACGACGGTGTGGATGGAGGTGTACACAACCTCGTCTCCCACGATCTCGCTGAGGATGCGATCATTTAAAGTAGCCGCCTGCTCATTTTTGGGGGTCAGTATTGCCCGCTCACATACCCAAGAGTTTTCCTGGTGAGTTATGTCTCCGTACACGCCGTACCGCACGTAATATCGCCGTACACGCTGTTAATTAATCTTTCAACGGATGGTACGATCTGACACAGGGATTGTGGCAATTGTACCAGTCCGTTGGTTTCTCGTGGCCGCCCCTCTCCGATCTTAAGCAGCATGTCCGAAAATTCATTGGAATTCGAATAGCTTCCAAGCTGGACTCGCATATTCTGCGTAAGGCGCAACTTCTGAATTTCCGGCCAAAGTACAGATCGCTTGAGGCAGGCATTAACTTCATCGGCTCGGGTGCCCCGCGTCACCACTGGCAATGTTTGGCGAAAATCACCACAAAATAGAACCGTGATTCCACCCATCGTACTATCCACCCTACGTATGTCACGGAGCATCCTATCTACAGCTTCTACTGCTTTCTTGTGCGCCATAGTGCACTCGTCCCAAACGATCAGGTGACAGTCCTGGATCACCCGGGCTTTGTCACTGTTACGTGACACCCCACACACAGGAGTTTCTGTGCGATCCAAATCGATGGGGATTTTAAAGGTAGTATGAGCCGTTTTTCCTCCAGGCAGAAGTGTAGCAGCAATTCCTGAGGACGCTACAGCGAGGGCGATCTTCCCTTGTCGTCTGATTTCCGCGAGAAGTATGCCATTTAGAAACGTTTTTCCAGTGCCTCCCGGTGCGTCAAAAAAAACGTTTCGCCGAGCTGCAGCTCAACGCTCCTCACGACTTTGTCATAAATCGCTCTTTGCTCGACAGTGAATTTCGAAATGTTATCAATAATAACGGCGGACATTTCAGCTGTATTGTAAGCGGTTTCAGCGGGTTAACATCCGGCTGGTCTGGGAGTTGCTGCGGTATCGGTAAGCCGTAACGGTTCAGCGTATCGCCTCCGATCTCAATGGCAACATCTTGGAGCAAAGTAAGGCAGCGATTTGTGACTACCTCGTTAGTTACGTCCACTTCTTGTTCAGTGTTCCTCAGAGCACGCTGGATATCTTCGCTGAGATGGGATCTATACTTTTCCCAGAGTTGTACAGGGTTTGAGAGCCCACAGAACACCAGCATCACAGCAAACAAATTACGCAGACGTCTTGGGCTATCACTAATGATTGCCTCCGCAAGTGTTTCGTCCCAATTTCGGTCATCATCTAAGAGACACCGAGCGCTACAGGCCGCGTGAAACGTAGGGTATTCAATACCATCAACCGTTTTGAGAAACGCAAATGAGGTAGGGCCGCGGACGGTGTGCAGTAGCAAGCGTAAATAATAACATTCGCTGTTATTGGGATGGATAGTGTAGACCCTACCTAAAGCATGCTCCTTGTAGACACCTGGTGCCCCCACCACCAGTTGGCCACGTCGTCGTCGACAAAATAGACCTGTTTGTTTGTCGTATGTGTAGTACGACGGCACCTCAGCATACAATAAATTTTTAGCTAAATCATCCTCTTGACACAGTCTAAAAAACGCCAGAAGTGTGGTCTGCCGAGGGTTTTCTAGTCGATTCCTAACATTTTCCTGATTAAAGTAAATCCTCTGACCATTTTCTAAATGTACATCTAAATGTAAGACGGTAGGGTGCGGTTCGTGAATAGGGAAGGCCAGAATTCGCCACACCGCTTCAGAGGTACTGATATACCGTTCAGAGGTACTGATATACCGGCCAGACTGGTAAGTGGTTACCTCGTCTCGGGTTCCGCTTTGCATACCAAAGGTAGCTTGGGTGTCTCCCTTGTTGATGTACTTACAAATGTATTTAGTAGAGGCAACACTTGCACATGACTCAACGTTGATGGTGAGTACGGAACTACCCATCTGTTATCGACTTGCAACGATCGACCACGCGAGTTTATTTCAGCTGTGAATCCGCCGTTTTGGGATGATAGACGTCGATAACTTGGGTATCCATTCTCACCAGTGACAGTTTCACTAACGAAGCTCTTTGGAAACCTTTTAGAGCAGCGCCCATTGTTCATGCACGGTAAATTTTGATTGATAGTGCCGCAGGGTCCGTGGATCATGTGCGCCTTGATGATATTGTGCAGGCGTGGGTCAATGTCTGGGTCCGGGAACTCGGCGCTGATGACGTGGTCGAGATCATTGGGCCTGATCTTATCATCAAGCCACAAAAGAATATGCGAATGTAGCAGGCCGCGTTTCTGCCACTCAATGGAATACATAAAGCAGAGAACACTACCAAACAGTTTACCTTTTGTAAGAAGGTCCATTAAGCGCTTCTGCTTGAGGTGGAAGACTCGAGTGACTATATCATGCCTGTCGGTAGGTGTTTGACCGGGAAGGAGCATGGATGTAATTTCAGGCCATTTTGGGTTGGTGGTAAATGTGATTAACAGGTCGGCTCCGCCGTACTTACACACGTAGCGCAACGCGTCTTGCGTTCGCGCGAACATGTACCGCGGTCCACCGACGAACGTGGAGGGGAGTATGACCATTCGGCCCATGTTTTCCACATCCGAATCATGCTGCATGGCGTCACGTAGAGTAATGTAGTTCTCTGCTCTGAGTTGCCTCTGATTTGTGCGGATAAACACCAACCGCTCCGTTTCAATTTTGGCATAAACATTAACTATAAACTGATTGAATAGTCCCTTGAAGCGGTGTAGATACACGTGTTCATCCTGTCGCAGCTGCAAATGAAAACTGTAAAACTGCAGAGCGGACGTTTTTTTATTGTAGTTCGTCGCGCCGGTCTGCGGGTCCACGTTATAAATGGCGAAGTTGTAGCCATCGTCTCCGCGACAGTGGATAAGCGGGTACTGTAGCGCATCGTAAGCGCGGTTCGTCTCGCTTATGCGTTGCAGATGATTATCACGCGTGTGCAATACAATGTCCCGCCTATCACATTCTTGGTCAACCAAGAGGACAGCCACTTCATTTGTCGTAGGAGCGTTGTAGCGACCTGCATGTGTTGCAGCTGGTCTGCGATCGGCACTAATAACGAAGTTGCTATTATCGTCATCTGGCACAGATTCTAGTGCAGCTTTGAAACTACTAACATAAGAGTTTACACCATGCAGCATATTTTGTAGTTCAGTTATGAGGTTTGGATTCAGGTACGGAATGCGCTGCTGTCGGACATTAGCCTGCTCTAGATAATCTGAAATAAAATAAATTTGCAGGAATTTTGGGCAACAAAGATCCGATGAGGTGGTACACTTGACCTTGTATTTTAAAAGTCGGCATGAAACCGGGCTCTGTTATTTGTTTGGCGCCAAATGAGGTCATTTGAAATGCGCTATTGTACACTCGTATAGAATCTAGAAAATGCTTAGACTGGGGGTGGTCTCCATACAATAGTGATTTCAGTGGCTGGGGCGGCTCAGCGAACGGTTCCAAACGCACTTTCCCGGCAGAGCAGCACATTCCATTGGGTTCTCCTTTCCACTTCAACGCCTTGCAATGGCAACACACTTCGGACATAGAACTAATACGTGTGTCGCTGCTGTATAAAATATTAGGGTCGTATCTAAACCCTGACCTCTCTTTATTTGTCCACGGAACTTCTTCGGTTTCGTAAACCATAGATTCGTCGCTGACCGACAGCCTGTAAACACTGTGGCGCTGGCGGTCTAAATTGAGTCGTTCATCATGCTGTTGGGTAGACTGTGACTGACGTAATTGAGCGACACGGTCACGATCTTGGTCGTGAGATTGTTTTGCGTCTGCTGATAATTCTCTCTCGCTGACTCTAAGCGAAGAATATGTTGAGTGGAGGTTTCAGACGCGCGGGACTCGGCGCGGAGTTCACGCTCTGCGGTTAATCGTTCCTGGGTTTCCGTGAACGTTTCCGAGGCGCGGGACTCTGCGCGATGTTCACGCTCAGCAGTTAATCGATCCTGGGTTTGCGTGAACGTTTCCGAGGCGCGGGACTGTGCGCGACGTTCACACTCTGCAGTTAATCAATCCTGGGTTTGCGTGAACGTTTCCGAGGCGCGGGACTCTGCGCGACGTTCACGGTCGGCAGTTAATCGATCCTGGGTTTGCGTGAACGTTTCTGAGGCGCGGGACTGTGCGCGACGTTCACATTCAGCAGTTAATCGATCCTGGGTTTGCGTGAACGTTTCCGAGGCGCGGGACTCTGCGCGATGTTCACGCTCGGCAGTTAATCGATCCTGGGTTTGCGTGAACGTTTCCGAGGCGCGGGACTCTGCGCGACGTTCACGCTCGGCAGTTAATCGATCCTGGGTTTGCGTGAAAATCCGAGGCGCGGGACTGTGCGCGACGTTCACACTCTGCAGTTAATCGATCCTGGGTTTACGTGAACGTTTCCGAGGCGCGGGACTCTGCGCGACGTTCACGGTCGGCAGTTAATCGATCCTGGGTTTGCGTGAACGTTTCTGAGGCGCGGGACTGTGCGCGACGTTCACATTCAGCAGTTAATCGATCCTGGGTTTGCGTGAACGTTTCCGAGGCGCGGGACTCTGCGCGACGTTCACGGTCGGCAGTTAATCGATCCTGGCTTTGCGTGAACGTTCCCGAGGAGCGAGACTCGGCGCGACGTTCACGTTCGGCGGCTAGACGCTCGTCACAATCGACATCGGATTCTTGGGACCTATTTGCTCTCAACCTTTTAGCGTTCCTAGAAATCTGGGAAAGATTACTCCTCTTCCTTGCTGGCATAGTTCCTTTTCACTTTTGCAAATCCTGGGTCCCACGGTTTTTTTTTTGATGAAAGTCTTATGACGCAAAGGCGCAACTCATTTCACAAAACTGGGAAGAAGAAAATAAAATGATTGAAAATAAAAAAAACTAAGTACCTAATATACAAATGACGTGTTT
The DNA here is from genome assembly GCA_963853795.1 of Xestia rhomboidea. Taxonomy (NCBI): domain Eukaryota; kingdom Metazoa; phylum Arthropoda; class Insecta; order Lepidoptera; family Noctuidae; genus Xestia; species Xestia rhomboidea. The sequence goes on from OY970780.1 coordinate 3,521,064, forward strand.
TTCTATTAATTTTACTTACTTGTTCTAAATGCAGAACATGGCTTGTTGTAGAACTCGATGTTTTATTATTAAGTTATTTTAAGCTGGAATGGCAACATAATTTAATAAGTTATTGGGCAGGTATATCAACATTTACGACAGGAAAATTCTTGGAATAAAATAAACAGTGGAACATAGAACCTCCTCCTTTTTGTAAGTCTGTTAAAAAAGATAAGCACCAATCATTAGTGCTCACTAAATAATTGTCTTTCTATTATTACACGATTGCCTAAAGAAAAAAGAGTGTATTGTTTTCAGCGTTCATGTATTTATGTAATTTTGACTTACCTTTCTTCAAAGTGTCAGTCAGAAAGCTTTCATATTGTACACATTTTTCTTAGATTTATTTCAAACTGAAATTGTAATGATAGTTATTGTAGGTACTTATATACGAAAGACTTGAATACAGGAAAAAATAATATATTTAATTAAATGTGTATATTACCTATAAGTATTTACGACTTGAACCTTAAAAGAGTGCTGTATTAGAGTACCATACTATTACAACAACAATAACATGTACCAATCCTGAAACATATACATTCAAATAGTTTTCTCGAATACTACATTCAGATTTAAGTATTGAAAATTTTGTGAGCAAGCTTACCTTGAAGTGTTTAAGATACATATTACGCGATAAGGCCCAGCAGCGTTATATTTTCTTTGGCAGTGTTGTACTTAGCCAAAACAATACAAATCTTAATAAAAAGTCTGAGGACAGAAACTTTTACAAATTCAGTTACCAACTTTCAAAAATACAATTCTGACATGTTCGTAAACGCGCCTTTTTTTTTTTTTTTTTTTTTTTCTGCTTTTGGCATGCACTATTCGTGCTTATTGCCACTGACAATATTTTATTTGATAATTTCAAAACGTAAGAATCAAGTACTCGCGAAAGGAAAAAATATAAGAACGGAAAATTTGGAAATGGGAAGGAGATTAGTTGTTAAATATAATAAAATTATAATACGTTAACAGTAGGGATAAGTATATATTACAACAGAAAACTAACCATACATAAACGCGCCTTTTTCATTTTGCTTTTTTTAGGCAACGGTACTAAGAGCATACAGCCAAGCGTTTTCACGCCGCCCTCATAATATATCAGGTTTTCAGGTAAGGGTGCGTTCGAAAACCGAACGCGTTGTCAATAATAGCGCAATAAATAAAAACAAAGTAACGGTATTGTATTTTGAACTTTAGGGGTTAGGTAAAGAACACAATTTAGGGCGTCAATTTAGGTTGATTTAGGTTTGTTTTATTATAATTATGAATCAACAAAAATGGCTTCGTTAAAAAAATACCTGTGCAGAAAGTAGTTATATTATTTATCTTTTTTCACAATTGACATACTTTTCCGGCTTTATGTTTTATGTACAGTCAGTGAGTTATGTGTAGTGTTATAAGTACAGTGTTTTATGTAGTTTTCATCATATATTACCAACTACTTATACTGAAGAAAGCTGATTTTCTTGAGTTCCGCTATTTTGTGCGTATTCACGTCAAAAATCAAATTTCAAGAAAACTGAGAAATTATATTTACCTGTATTAGATATGAAGTATAAGTAGCAACTTTTAAAGGTTACAACTTCATTGGTTTTGATTGTATAGGTGTTTGAAGTTTATTAATTTTAAACACAAAACCATCTTTTTTGCGCCTCTGGATGAGATTTAAAAAAAATGCTTAAACAGGTATTTCTTTATTTTTATTAATAAGTATTTACTCTGAGTTTCATGATTCTAGAACAGTCTAAATTTTTTTTATACAAACTTTACCCCCCCTTTTCACCCCCTTTTTCCAAAAAAATCCAAAATTTCTATAGCTTAAATGTTATTCTGTATTTATTTAAATAGATTTGTGAACATTTCAACAATATCGGTTCAGTTAGTTTAGTTAGTTTAGAAAAATTCTTTATTTAACATAAAAATATACAGAGCTGTAGAACTTAAAAATAAAGCAACAGTTACACCAATATTAATGACAAACACTTTTACAGGCTAGGAGCACCTTTATAAGTATATAATAGTAATGTTTATTAACTTATCACAACATGAGCCATTTATTGATTAAAACTTTAACATTTTCATATGAAGTTATTGTAATAACTTCATTTATAAAATTAAGGGGGTAGTAGCAAAAACTTTATTACGCGCTCAGCGTAAGTGCGACCGGTGCAAACGGCCGCTCAGGTGATCGCGCGTGGCAACCAGCGACGCACGAGCTACCGCGCCTCCCGCGCGTTCACCTGTATACGGTGACAGCGGGGGAGCGCTGGCGCATCGTACGGGCCCAGCTACGACGCGTTATCAGTATTGTGCGCGAACAACACGTAGTGATGGGGAAGCTTGTATGTACCGTAGCCATCGATATGTCACAAGTCTTTCTATTTAATTTGACCTATGTTAGCAATTAATGTATTTTGATGACATTTATTTTTGTTGTAGAATTTACGAGTTAATTTTAAAAAGTATTTTGTAATGCTAGGTAACTTTATATTTGTGTGTAGTGTTTTAAGGTTAGTTTTAAACGCAGTGTTATAAGCAATTTTAACTGCTTTATTTTGAATCGTTTGTAACAGGTTATAATTAGATTGGCAGGTGCTACTCCATACCGGACATGAGTAGGTGATGCAAGGTCTAATTAGAGTGGTGTATAACCTAAGTTTGGTGTTTGAGCTGAGCTTACTTTTGCGATTGAGTATGGGACGGAGAGAACCAAGTGCTTGAACTCCTTTAACGCGTAATTTATTAACATGTTTTGTCCAGTTAAGCTTTTCATTCAAAGTAACTCCTAGATAGCGAACTTCTGTGGACCACGGAATCAATTGCCCAGCAATTTTTAATTTTCTTTTTGGGGTGGTACGTTGGCGTGAGAAGAGTATAGCCTCGGTCTTGGATTCGTTCAAATTCAGCTTCCACTTGTTGAAATAAGATTGAAGTAGTTCAAGCGATAATTGAAGTCTACTTATGATAATGTCGATGTCATCATCGCTTGTGTACGATGCTGTATCGTCGGCAAAGCAGGCCAGGTGAGTACGGACCTGCACAGGAACGTCACACACAAATAGGATGAAGAGGTAGGGACCTAGTACCGAGCCTTGAGGAACTTCTGCCGATACCGTCCGGGGCGAGGACCTGTCAGTACCAATATGGACCACAAACTTACGGTTATTAAGGTAAGATTGGATAAGTTTAACTAATTCAATTGGAATTCCGTAACTGATGAGCTTGTATAACAGGCCTTCGTGCCAGACGGTATCGAAGGCTTTTTCAATGTCCAGCAGGAACATACCGGTAGACTGCTTAAGGTTAAGGTGATAGGAAATGTGTTCAGAGACTCGAGCCAATTGCTGTACTGTGGAATGAGAGGAACGAAAACCAAACTGCTCGTTCATAATGAGCTGGTCAGAGCAACGTAGCAAGCGATTATATATCATGACCTCAAACAGCTTACCTAAAACCGGAAGAAGGCTAATAGGCCTGTTACTAACTGGTAAGGAGGTGTCTTTTCCAGGTTTTTTAAGTGGAATAACCTTTGCAGTTTTCCACTTATTGGGAAAATATCCTAATTTTAAGCAGCCGTTGATGATTTTTGTGGTAAACACAACAGATTTTTGCGACAGATTTTTCAGCATAATGTTGTGTATACCGTCATCACCTGTCTTTAGTTTACGTATGACTTCCCAGACTTCGGTTGGCAGAGAGACAGGCAGATGCAGTTTATTCATGACATGATCGTTTAAATCACTCATGGCTGACTGAACGTCCTTGTCGACACTATCGCTTATCCAACCACAAGTGAGATTTACGTTCATCTCGAAAGCATCTGCCTGTGCATCACATTGTTCGGGGATGTTAGTAGTGAAAGTTCCCTCAGGTGTTTTAAGTGGAGGTATTGAGTCTGATCTGGGTTTTAATGACTTTGCCAGTCGCCAAATATCATTGCTAGGATTGTCAACTCTCGAAAGTTTAGTGTTCCATATTTTATCTTGATGTTTTGTTATGGCCAAATTAATTAAGTGTTGCAGTTTGTTGATAGCCGATCGTAATAGTCTTTTTTCTGCAAGTGAAACTTTTTGTTCTTTTCGACGAAGATAATTTTTATACTTGATCATTTTTGCTATGTAATTTGGTAGTTTTATGCAAGTGTTTTTGTGTACCTTACTTGGGATAAATTTGTCTCTAGCATCAGTAAGACACTGATGTAGGTAGTTTACGGCGTAGTCGATTTCAGGTTCAGATTTAAATACCTTCGAGTCAAGCAAGATCTTTTGGTCAAGAAAGGACCGGTATTTATCCCAATCAGCGTCACAATATAGGTAGTGTTTGGTATTAGTTTTGCGAGAGCATTGACCATTCACTGTAAAGAGTATGGGAAAGTGGTTTGATGAAAGGGCAGGTATTGCACAAACCTCATGTATATTATTTACATTTAGCGCCAGAATCAGATCAGGATTAGTAGGGGTAAGATCAGGTCTATAGTTTACCTGAGTAGGTAAGTCAGGGTAATGTATTACATAATCGTGTTCAAGCATGTGACGAAACAGTATATTACCACGGGCATTGACATAGCTACTATTCCAGTAACCGTGATTGGCGTTAAAGTCTCCCATTATTACAACATGCGACCCCAGAGAAAGTAAAATATCCATGTTATTGCATTCGAGCTAGGGCAGGTATTGCACAAACCTCATGTATATTATTTACATTTAGCGCCAGAATCATATCAGGATTAGTAGGGGTAAAAGATCAGGTCTATAGTTGACCTGAGTAGGTAAGTCAGGGTAATGTATTACATAATCGTGTTCAAGCATGTGACGAAACAGTATATTACCACGGGCATTGACATAGCTACTATTCCAGTAACCGTGATTGGCGGTTCAGATCTTTTGGAGTTGAGATTTTCGGTGGATTCCGACCTGACTAGGAATCAATCCATTTTTGGTACAATATCGACGAAGTATCGATAAGTAGCGAGGCATCAGTAGTGATGGTAAGCAACTAACGTGGTGGGGTTAACGTAACTACGCGTGCGTGCGAACAGGACGCGCGCCGTACGCGGAATGATCGGTTCAGTAGTTTTCACGTGATGCGCGGTCAAACAAACAAACAAACAGACAAACAAACAAAAATTTTAAAAATGGTTTTAACATGTTCAGTTACTTATTTTAAGTCACCCTGATCGGTTTTTTTTTTAAATGTACAGATTTTTTGGTCTCAACGATTTTATTATATGTATAGATATATAGATTCTATACAGGTTATAAGACAAATTTTAACCAAAAATAAACGCGTCATAGCAGTGACGACGTCCTGAGTATTTCCCTGTGAAATGTGCAATTTCCAGGTTTATTTCTATGATTAACACCACATTCACGCACAGAACAAGTAACCATTGTTTAATACAACTGTATTTACTGAAAATAAACCACGATATACGCTAAAAATCCAAAATACTGAGGAGTTGATTTCCCGCGTGCCGACTTGTGCAGACCTGTCATTCAAAACCGGTCACAGTGAAATTGGAATCACTATCCTTTTTTGTCTTGCTATATTTCCGTAAGGGATTTTCTTCTCCCTCGCACGCTTTGTTGGTCTATATTTACTAAGTCTATGGGAACGACGGCCTATAATAGCGCCGCCGGCTGAATAATAAAAAAAAAATCAAATTAAAAACGCGCTAACTACAGCCCGCGTTTTCGTCAATTTTCACGGATTGTTAGAAATTCATGGTGTTGTTTTGAAAAATGAGTTCTTCAAGTGACAGTGAATAAAATATGAGGCGCCATTTATTTACTTATAGTAGGTGATGAAAAGTAGAGTGTATCACTCGGGCGCAAAATTTATTTTTGGCTCGGGCAACGTACTTTGAATCCCTCACTTCGCTCTGGATTCAAAAAAGCGCCCTCGCCGTAAAAATATAATTTTGCTCCCTTATTATACAATCTACTATTTCGTCGTCTACCCAATCATGTGGGGTATCGTTGAATAGGTCTTTTAAAATGATTAATGATTATAATAATGATTTAATATGGGTTGCTAAAACTACTTTTCGATTTAATGCTCCATTTACGAAATATTAAGCCAACCAACCAAAAATCAGAATTGTCAATTCTAGGTCAACCGGAAGTACCCTATAGATTTTGGGTCGAAAACCTGTATGGTAGTTCCCGTTGACCTAGAATTACGAAATTGGCAAAGAGCAAGGTCTTACAGCACATGTTAAGGGAAAAGTCTGCAAACCGTAAATATGTAGTTTAATAACAAAAAAAAGCAATTTTACTATAACAAACTTATTCTTTGCGGTTGGAGCAATAGCTGTTTCTAGGGATCGAACAGCAAAGTTGAGCAAGTTTTTCCTTTAAAAAGTTTGTACGGAACCCTCAGTACGCGAGTCCGACTCGCTCTTGGCCGGTTTTTTTATTTGAAAGAGTATGCTCCTGAGGTGGTCCCATTTAAATTTGGTGAAGATTTGTTGCTGATCTTCGGAGATATAGAATGGAACTCTTCAAAAATAGACGGCAAATCTGCCGTGATTGCTGCAATCGCTGGGACGTTTATTGTTTATACAAAATCATGACGTAACATCACGCCTGTATGCTCTGAGGTACGCAGTTGTACGCAGATGTGTACGTAGGTAGTGTGTGTGCGGGATCGGTTCTGGGGCCGTCCTTGTGGAACATCGGGTACGATTGGGTGCTGCGCGCCGACCTCCCTAGCGGTGTCAGCGTAGTTTGCTACGCTGACGACACGCTGGTGCTGGCACAGGGGAGGTCGCACGAGGCGGCGAGAGAGGATCCGGCAACTGGGTCTCGAGGTGGCATTGCACAAGTCCGAGGCCATGTGCTTTCATGGGCCTCGGAATGCGCCACCTCCGGGATCCTCAGTGATGGCAGGAGGGGTTTCCATCGGCGTCGAGTCGACGTTGAAGTACCTGGGACTTGTCCTCGACAGCCGGTGGAACTTCGTGGAGCATTTCCGACGTTTGGCCCCCAAACTGGAGCGGACAGGGGCTGCCTTCAGGCGGCTCCTGCCCAACCTGGGGGGGCCAAACGCCTCCTGCCGGAGGCTCTACGCGGGAGTCGTGCGGTCCATGGCCCTTTACGGGGCCCCGGTGTGGGCACGTTCATTGAGGCGGCGTGCCGCCCACCACTTGAACGTGCCCCAGAAGGTGGTAGCCGTAAGGCTGGTCCGGGGGTACCGCACGATCTCCCGCGAGGCGGCGAACCTCCTTGCCGGATTGCCGCCATGGGATCTGGAGGCAATAGTCCTCGCGCGCCTACACGAGTGGCGCGCGGAGGCGCTACGCCGGGGGGAAACTCCGCTGCCGCGGCAAATTGTCGCTCAGCGGACGGACTTCCGGCGGGATCTCATGGCGACATGGAGAGAGCGACTATCGCAACCCCGTGCAGGGCACGCCACAATAGTGGCGATAAGTCCCCTCTTTGAGGAGTGGCTGGAGAGACGCCACGGCGTCCTCACCTTCCGCCTGACGCAGGTTCTTACCGGACACGGATGTTTCGGTAAGTTCCTGCAACGAATCGGGCGGGAGGAAACGCCCGGGTGCTATCATTGTGAGGATAGGCCGGAGGACACGGTGGAGCACACTGTGGAGGTGTGCCCCGCTTGGGTGGAGCACCGCCGTGTCCTCGAGGTGGCGATCGGCGGCGGCGACCTCTCGCTCCCGGCCCTGGTCCGTGCCATGGTCCGGAGCGAGACGGAATGGGACGCCGTCACCTCCTTCTGCGAAGCAGTCATGCTAGCGAAGGAGGTGGCGGAACAGGACAGGGAGAGATCCTCACGTCCCGGCCGCCGCGGGAGACGCCCCGGGCGTCGGGGGCCACGTGGTGGCTTCCGGCCACCGTAAGCGCGGGCCTGTGGACGGGGAGCTATGGGCTAGCTCGCCGTCCGTACGTCTCATGACGACAGGCCGTGTCGACGGCGCGTTCGTGTTCCACGCGCGCCTCAAAGAGAGTCAGCAATAGGGAAGGGGTCCGCAAGGACCGAAGCCTGCCGGGGCTGCGGGACTATTCGAACGAGATACCGAGGCCCCGGAACACAAAGGGCGATGAAGGAACATGGATGGGTTTTAGTCAGTAAAAGTCTGACACTCCCTCCTGCTCCGCCCAGAGCGGGAGAAGTCATTTGATGATTTCCCATCCGAAAAAAAAAAAAAAAAAGGTAGTGTGTGTGTGTGTAGGTATGTTAAGTTCCATTCATTGGGGATAAGCCTATTACCGTGACATGTATTGTTAACAATATAAAATAAATTCATGAAAAATATTTGTTTGGGAACAAATAAAAATGGAAAAATAAAAAAACTGATGTGCAAAAAATAAAACCGACTTCAAAAAACAACAAAGAAAAAAATACCATTAGCATCTCAGAAGTCGGTGGCAAAAAAAACTGAATCAAACAAACAAGTCACTCTTGACTCTTGAAGCTAAAGTTATTTTTCACTTATTTGTTTTTTGAAGTCGGTTTTATTTTTTGGCAAAAAAATTTTTTGAGGAAACCTTTGATTGTATAAAAAAAACTTTTAATAACCACTTCCGTAACTTAAAACAAAATTTGCGGTACCCGGTAGGTCTACATTTTTTTTAAGTAGCGAGTTATAAACCTAAATTTATTCTTATTCTTAAAAAATTGTGTCATATACACGCAGCTATGTCTAAACATTTATATTCTGGGTACCGGTAATTGTAAATTTGAGTGAGTGATTTTACGTTTGCTTAAGTTATTTTTTATTTTGGAAAAGATTCATGTTAGTCTTAACAAATATAGCTATTTCATAGATGAATATGCTAGGGGCGGTCAATAGGTTTTCAGATTTAAATATGGGTCGACAGGATTCAGACCACTGCATATTAAAAATTGCACGCAAGCATTTTTTTTGTAACTTTCTAGGCGTATGGTTGAAAGCCAACGCCCGTTGCGTTGTTGTTGTTGGAATTTCAATCCTTAAGGGGTTGAAAAGGATCCGGGGCTGCGGGACTATTCGAAAGAGATACCGTAGCCCCGGAACACAAAGGGCGATGAAGGAACATGGATGGGTTTTAGTCAGTAAAAGTCTGACACTCCTTCCTGCTCCGCCCAGAGCGGGAGGAGTCGTTTGATGATTTCCCATCCGAAAAAAAAGGGGGTGGTAAAGGGTGATGAAATTTTGTTTTTAAGGTTAAACCGGCCAAGAGCGAGTCGGACTCGCGCACCGAGGGTTCCGTACAAACTTTTTAAAAGACAAACTTAACTTTGCTGCTCGATCCCTAGAAAACAGCTATTGCACCAACCGCAAATAATAAGTTTGTAATAGTTAGATCGCTTTCTTTTTGTTATCAAACTACATATTTACGGTTTTCAGATTTTTTTCCTTTACATGTGCTGTAAGACCTTGCTTTTTGCCAAATTGCGTGATTCTAGGTCAACGGGAACTACCACATAGGTTTTCGACCCAAAACCTGTAGGGTACTTCCGGTTGACCTAGAATTGACAATTTTGGTTAAAAGCAAGATCTTACAGCACAAGTAAAGGAAAAATTCCGTAAACAAAAAAAAAATGAAAATTAATGTAAATTTTGCTACTTACAAGTTTTCGCGAAAATCTAAATTTGCCCATCATCTTTTTATTGTGTTGACTCAGGACCTTGATTTTATGACCTTATACACCTAATAGGGACTAAAGATTTCAGTATTTGGTATAAATTTCAACTTGCTAGGTCCATCCGTTCCTGAGAAAATCGGTGGTGACAGACGGACAGACGGAAAAGAAAGTGATCTTATAAGGGTTCCTTTTTTTACCTTTTGAGGTACGGAACTCTAGTTCCGTACCTCAAAAGGTAAAAAAAGGAAAAAAGACGTTATCACGTAAAATTAGTCCGTTAACCGACTTTACAAATAACCATTTTTTCCGGGTTCATTTGGTATAAAAATGCATCTGCGTGCAATTGATTAATTGATTTCCCTTTTGGTATTCCGTGTGTACGCCAGTCAGGTTCTACGAGAAATAAAGAAATTATAATGAAGTCCTTAACTCATGTGTTTTTGGTCACGTTGTTCGTCTGCTTGTCTGTTAAACATGGTGAGTGTAACAAAACTACTGAATATTTTTTTTTCTCTGGTTTCGGTTGCTTAATAGTATATTTCATAACGAGGGACTAAACGAAGCCATAATATACCAGAGGTGGTTTGACTCCCGAGCTTGCGAGGGAGTCAATAAAACCGAGGGTATATTAAGTTGGCGTTTAGTCTCGAGGTGCAAACTGTACTTTTCACTTTGAGTGCGAGAAAAATAGTCAATTTAGTACAAAAACATTAATTATTCCTCCAGTCCATAGAACTTTCGTAAGTTTTTAGGTAAATCTTCCGCGATTTGGCGGCAAAAGATTATCTATTATGTCTTTTGCTCTTTGCTCGACGTCTAACTCTTCACTGTCACTGGTCATTCTTAATAAATTTATATAAAACCGAATAAATTTACACTCGACAAAAATTCTGAAATTTTCGCGGTCAGTTTTTTCTTCTAAACCAATCACAGATTAAGAATTTAAAACGCATGGCGCCACCTTCCTTGCGGAAGAACCATGGAACTAAAACTCTCAACATTTTCGCAATGAAGATGGTCCCCACTCCACAGATAATAGTAGTATATTAACTGGCTGTTTAAATTTGTCTATGTCACTTGAAGGAAATTAAAAAACGAATTACTTTTTACTCCGGGACTAAAGTGGTCACTTTAGTCCCGCTTCGTAGGGCTATATTGGCGTACTTTCAGAGCATGAGAAGTGAAAAGTTAAATATTGCTTAACATAGCATAATCAGCCGAAACTTTTCCAACTCCCGAGACATCTCTATGGGAATGAGTGGGCTGTTATCTACCACGTGGGCCCTTAAATTCAATGTTTTGCGCCTGGAATATGTAGATAATGGGGTTTTTACTCCCTGTATACAGGGATTTTTAAAGTACGGTTTTTAAAAAACATCCCACTTTGGACCCCAAGCTATCGGGTCAAAATTGTTGCAAATTTGGTCTAGTATCACCCCTTCCAAGGAAAGCACACAATTACCCATACACACTGTAGAAGCTATTGAATCAGGACAAACTGCAAACAGTTACTGTTTTAAAAACTATATTGAGTCTGAACAATCCTCGGCTTACTTAAAATGTCCCTTACGGGAGCTCAAAAACAATGAATAATCACGGAAGATATCCCGTAAGTGACATTTAAGTATAGTTATGAACCGTGAAAGCTTAAAACAGTGTTTAATCCTCGGCTTTTCTTTAAACTAATTATTGTTCACGACAATATTTTTTAATAACAATCTCATATTTCAGCCTCGTCAATTGAATGCTACAGTTGTAACTCCAAAGACAATGAAAACTGCCGGTATTCTTACTCGGGGCTCACAGTAAAATGTCCTGGCTCTCTCATGTGTAGCATTATGCAGTGTGAGTATACATTTATTTTATACCCGACTACGGCAAAGCAAAAGTTCTAACTTTAGCACTTTATGTATGTTTATAATATAACTATGTTCTACTGAAGCGCCTCAACTGCTGAACCGATTTTAATGAATGAGGTATCAATCAATTCATTATTAAAGAGGAGAATTGAAATGTCTGTTTGTAATATCAAAATAACAGCTTTTTACTGAATGTATATTTAATAAAAATATGCAGCACTACAGCACAGAAGCACATTTTTTTTCCTTTGAGTTCCGTACCTCAAAAGGAAAAAACGGAACCCTTATGATCGAAAGGTCTCGTAGGCAAAGAAGAATAAAACAGCTGCTGCTGTAAAAACTTCCTGATAATGAATTAAGATAACGTACAATAGTACATTATGATATAAGTGCGGTAAGTTGAAAATTACAGCCGAGGCGATATTGCTTGCCTGAGCCATAGGCGAGGGCGATAAAAAAGCAGAGGCTGTAATTATCAAAGCGCACGTATGTCATACGACGTTTTATAACATATTTGCGAGGAAATAAATAAAACAAATAAAAACAATACAGCGAAAAGAAAAAGCGCGCGGAATAATTTATACTTGTTCACAAATTGCGAGGCGCGCGCATCAGCGCTTTTTTTTAAGGCAAAGACACAAAAAGAGCCAGTATTACTAATAAATTAAATTAATATTTTTGTGTTTATTTTTACAGGTAAATGGTTGTAATTTATTGTCAAAATTAATTCAATTAAAGAATTAAATGTTAATTTTTTATATTTCATTTCCCAAAGTTAATTTTATTCATAAAATATTGACCACTTTTCTGACATAAAAACTCTTTGCTAAGATTAAAAGAAGAAAAGTATAAACCGTGCATTTTACTTTACAGCACAAGTACGTAATGAGATATTACGAGACACGAGATACTACGAGATACAAGACATTACGATATTGAAATTGGTGAAATAAGAGACCCTTTACGAGCAAATGTGTTCTAGAGAATTTAACATTTTTATTCTTTTTTTTACATGCTTAGATGGCGACATGATTGAGAGATCATGTGTTACAGCGGCAAAAATGATTGAAAAACGTGGCAAAGGTGACGTCCCTTACGACAAAAACGTAAAACAGGGTGTAAGCTTTTGTACTACAGATCTGTGTAACGACGGGGTAATGACCAAATTCCAAATGGTGACTTTGATTGTAAGTGCCATGGTGGCTCTGTCTTTCCACTATAAAATGTAACATGGAAAATATTTATAATTAAAGTTGTCATATAAATATTTGACGTGTATTTCAATATTTTGTGTAAGTTTGTGTACAGCGAAGTATTATATTAGCTGTGGTACAGCCCAATAAAGGCCTACGCAGACAGGGACGGTATGACAGGGATGCCCTTGCCATGCCATCCTGTCTGCGTAGGCCTTAAAAGAACCTTTGGTTGTACACACGGCGAAACATCAAACTATACACATCCCGTATAACCTGACCCCGCTTTGCATGAGCTTCCCGTAAAATGAGAGATCAGCTTAATAAGCTAAAGACAGGTAGGTACCTACCTGTCTTTTACAATAGTTTGTCAGATAGCACCTGTCTACAAGATATCTATCTTTTGTCAAATAAAAATTGTTGCCAATATATTTGTTGATGTCAATTAAATGAAATGCATTACTGTTGAATGTCAAATTATGCAATGTCTTATTATCATCATCATCATCATCAGCCTATTAATGTTCCCACTGCTGGGACACAGGCCTCCTCTCTATGAGAGGGAATGGGCTATAATCCACCACGCCAGCCCAGTGCGGATTGGTAGATGTCACATGTCTTCGAATTAGTCATTAATATTATATCTATAGTAAATAAGAAATAATAACAGCTGCTCGGGGTCGATCTTTAGGTTAAGCCGTGCTTGCATAGGTTGGTTTGTGTATGGGTGACCACCCTTACATACCGAGTTTCCTCCGTGCCTCGGAAAGCACGTTATGCTGTTGGTCCCGGCTGCCATTTGTAGATCTTTGACAGTCGTTACAGGTAGTCAGTGGCCTAAAAAGTCTGACAACCAGTCTTACCAAGGGGATCGTATTAACCAGTACTAACTGGGTTGTGGAGGTCAGATAGGCAGTCGCTCCCTGTAAAACACTGGTATTCAGCTGCATCCGGTTAGACTGGAAGCCGACCCCAACATAGTTGAGAAAACGCTAGGCAGATGATGATTTATAGTAATTTTCTCCCTTTGCCAAACTTTTACTATATGGAAATGTAAACAATACAATTTTTCTTAAATTTAAGTTTGTCAAAGTTCTTTAATACTGGAGCAATTCTCCTTTGTTCACTTTTCCTCTATTACCTATCAAAATTAATAATATGGTGTCCTGGTTAAACTTACATTTAATCATTTATTTCATAATATTATGATCTATAGATAGGGTTGCCATACGTCCCGTATATACGGGGCTGTCACCGTATTTTAATATCACGTCCCGTATTGTTACCTGTCCCGTTTTTGTCCCGTTTATCAATATTTCAATCAATTAAGTAAAATCTACGTCAAAATATACTACAAATATATACGACTGGGCGAAAAAACAGGAACCTCTTCCTGGTGGTTCTTCTCAACAGTTATTGAGCTGGTTTTCGATTAATTTATCATGATTGGAGTGAATTGTTTTTGTTGTCGTTGTTTTCCATTGATTTTTTATTATTATAAACCGTTACTACCCTTATTATTTTCAGTTTTTATTTATTTGCCACTATTAAGTCCCGTATCAGTTCTCAACAATAATGGCAACCCTATCTATAGATCATCCTGGCATACAATTGTTTATTACCGAGTGTCTTGGATATTCATCTGTCATCTCTCATCACAAAAAATTACTATGTCATTATTTGCACCTTGTTTATATTGTTTACGGGAACTATTCATAGGAGTATGCAAATCCACACATGGCTGCGGTAAGCTGGTATTACATGTTGTCAACGAATGGTCTGGTGTATTTACATGTGAAGTTGTTTGACAGTGCTCACAGTTGTTGTGTCATAGATTAAATCCCATGGGACGTAGGACCAAATAACTAAATTTAATCATGATCAGCATCACTAATCTGATTTCAATAATGTAGTTTCTAGCGCTATTTTTTCCGGGTTCATTTGGTATAAAAATTTGCGTCCAATTGAATCATTGATTTCACATATGGTATTCCGTGTGTACGCCAGTCAAGTTCTACGCGAAATTTATAATGAAGTCCTTAATATCTCATGTGTTTTTAGTCACGTTGTTCGTCTGCTTGTCTGTTAAACACGGTGAGTGTAACAAAACTAATGTTATTCGCAACGGTCTGCCTTACCCAAGTACATCCACTATCTAATCCCTTGATTTGTCCACGAAGTAGACACAATAGTTAAACAATGGTGTCTCGAACAAATCGGTCCTTTGACAGATCATGATTTATAAACGTAGCTTATAGTTAAATATTGCTTAACATAGCACTATCGGCCGAAACTTTTCCGACTCCCGAGACATTGCCCCCCTCTCTATGAGAATGAGCGGGCTGTTATCTACCACCAAGTGGGTCCTTAAACTCAATGTTTTGCGTGCGTGTTACATTGCGCACACAAAGACGCTTTTAAAACATACAAAAATCGTTGCTTGGCAATTCTTTTTACCTAATGCTGACTACTTGGTTTATGTACAAAATGTGTGAATGATGGTTTTGAGGAATGTGTAGATAACGGGGTTTTCACTCCCTGCATACAGGGTGATTGGTAACTGGGTGCATTCCTTGAATTGGGTGATACTTACTAGACCTAATTTGCAACAATTTCGACCCGATAACTTGGGGTCAAATTGAAATAAAAGTTTTAAAGTTTTTTGAATACTATACGCCATTCAGGATGAAATTAGTTTTCTGAGGTTTATTCCGATCTGCCCCTACTACTACAAAAAGCGAAAAATAGTTGCAACTACCACCGTAGTTGCAACTATTTTTCGCTTCTTCCACCACTGATGGTGATTGCGTGGAATTCTGTCGCATTTACTTCTATCTCTGTCCCCACTGGTGGCACATGACACTTAAATCAGTGGAATCCTCCACCAGTGGTAGCAGACTCGACGATCAAGTAACCGCCTGACACCACCAAAAATGCAGTCAACTAACAAATAGATAGAAGGATGGCCTTTCTGGGCCCTAGATGGGAATAACAGTTGCAACTACCACCAGTGGGGGGATAGACCGGTAGGGCCAGATCGGAATAAACCTTTTCTGATAACTCATGAAAAATTAATCTGTGAAAACCACTTCGTTAAAAAACTATATCCTTATAACTTTGGAAATTAAACGCCATCAAGGCCATGTTTTGAAACTTAACTTGTTTTTCGAGGCAGTGAGTTATCTCAAAATAAATGTTACATGACATTTGTTGTACAAATGAAGTACAGGATCTACTTCCTTATCTCAATAGATTTCTAAATTATTATTTATTATTTTACTTTCCTGAACTCCTTTCCAGTGTATGGTGGAGAAGTGGAACATATCCACAATCAAAACTTCAAAAGTACGATTTCTCCAAAACAACCAGTTAGGACCCCAAGTTATCGGGTCAAAATTGTTGCAAATTTGGTCCAGTATCACCCATTTCAAGGAAAGCACCCAATTACCAATCACCAAAAAAAATTCAATCCAGTCTGTAGAAACTATCAGGACAAACTGTTTTAATGAAAACCACATAATATTATATTGGGTTTTAACAATCCTCAACCTTTCTTTAAGCTACCTAATTGTTCACGACATTATTTTTTAATACTAATCTCATATTTCAGCCTCGTCAATTGAATGCTACAGTTGTAAATCCATAGAAAATGAAGACTGCGAGTATTTTTATTGGTTTTTCACAAAAAAATGTCCGGACTCTAACATGTGTGGCATTAAGCAGTGTAAGTGTATTTTTTTTACCCTACTACGGCAAAGCTAATTAATGTTCTGACTTTAGCACTTTATGTATCTTGGTAACATTACTATGTTCCACTGAAGCGCCTCAACTACTGAGCCGATTTTGATGAATGAGGTTTCAATCAATTCATTAGAATAGAATAGAAAGTTTTTATTTCAGACCGGGGTTCATAGGATTAGTAACAATTTTAGTTAAGTTCTAGAATGAAAATATATATCACGGCAGGGAAAGCTTAGACTCCTTTTAGAGGAACACTGTCCACAATATTGGCGCCATCCGCCGCCATATTATCTTTCATTCTATAGCCATCACATCGCCGTGCGATTAGGGTAGGGTATTTGAAATCACACACAGCACTTGACTCAAACTCCAAACGTTTATTTCTAATAAACCATTTAGGTACAGGCACTTAGAAACATTCTAGAGTTGAGCCGTCCGTTCGCATGTGGTTGAAATGGAGAAGAACCGACGGACGAAGAAACTCCATACACTCTTTTAAATCGTGTTACATTTCTTGTTTTCACAACTTAATATTGTTCACTTCAATAAACACTTATAATTACTTAGTATTTCAATTGTTTTTCTCAACGTAAGCTAACGAAACACCTCGTTGCCCACACGCGACCTCTTCCATCTTGAGTCGGCGGAAGTGACACGCCCACTCAGTTCAGTGATTCATTACATCGTCAGTTCATTAGAATTCTAATGAACTGACGATGTAATACATACAAAACATACAAACAATACCAGAATACTTCACAATTAATTATTGTAATAATTAAACAATACTAATATTCACAAATGCAAAGGTGTTATTAAGTTTAAGCTAAATTACTCGCTTCATTACTTTTAACACTGTGTTTTTAAAACCATTTCCGGTAGATCGAAGGCAGGTCTAATTAATACTAAGAACAGGTCTTTCACTAACAAATTGCTATTTAAATAATCTCGTTACTTTTTGGTTTGTAGTTAGTTTTAGGAAAACTAATTTAGTCGTAGTTTAAAATTATAAATTGAGTCATTGACCACTAAAATCGTACTTGGCGCCACATTCCACAACACTGTGGAATGTTGCCATACAAACAAATCATAGTGCAAAAGAGCAATAACAAATTGGTAAAATCCCAATTGCCATAAAGTATTTGCTTTTCTTAATTTTAACTGTAGTTCTAGATAAAGACTTTAGTTTAATCAATTACTCTCTAAATTGTCACTTGAAGATCTAAGTACTAGTTAATACAAAAACCAATAGATGGCGCTTAACTATTCAGTTAATCGATAACAATGTTTGTAATAATCGTACTGCCAAGCAGAGATGGCAGGTTCATCAATACCATCATGGAATAGAACCATGAGTGTTATTAATTAGATGAAATCTTAGCAGATAGAGACTCTTGCGGCGACATATACAATTGAAATTCAGCGTGGAGCCGCATCCACCTCCGCCACATCGGGGAATCCCACCGATCTGCGAATACACTGAGAATATTGTTGGTGCTGCCGCGAACACAAGTCATCAGAGATGAAATCACAATCAAAATCAAAAGCATTTATTTCAAGTAGGCCAGTTACAGGCACTTTTGAATTGTCGAAACAAAGATGAAAATTAAATGTAGCTTCAGTCCCAGTCACAAGACATAAAAACTGTGAAAGTACTGTAGTTGCCCATTCCCTAGCGTAGATCTCTATGGAGAAGAACGGGCAAGAAACTCCATGTACACTCTTTTAAATCGAAAGATTGTTACAAAATCATACCCTCATAATCGAAATATTGTTACATCCTTCATGTTGAGATGGTATATTATGTGAGAACAATGTAGCAAGATGTGCACGGTAGTGTCCTTAGAAAAGCAAAAAAAAAATACAATTAAAAAACAATATAATTCATTCAAATAAACCATGGCAACTGAGAGATGACCAGTCACAACTGATAGCGCCCGTTCACGAACATGACGCATGGATCAGCACCATTCAACTCAACCATTTTGAAGAGAACTAAATGATCCGACACGCGCGCCGCCATCAGCGAGACATTGGAGTGAGCATGACACACTCACAACCGCCAGGGCACATTCAAGTCAAGGAAAGACGTAGGTTTCCAGTGTATGATAGCTTTCTAGTACATAGTACTCACACAATATGGGCTTTGCGATTATATAATACTAAAACAGATTGAATCTATACAATGCAAAGATAGTTGTACAATCTTCAGCTCCAACAACACTATTTAATGTTATCAATTTATGCGCCCCTGTCCTTGTGGAGCAGGACCAGCATTGAGCCAAGCATTTTTATCAGCGATATAATCGCTCAACTTGTAATATGCTTGTTTACATAGTGTGTGTTTAATGCATGTTTTAAATTTATTCTCATTCAGCTCAAGAATACTTTGTGGAATTTTATTATAGCGTCTCATACAGTACCCCATGAAAGATGAGTCTACTTTAGCGAGTCTAAAGCCTTGCTGAATTAGTTGGTCCCTATTTCTAGTACTATAATTATGTCTGTCACCAAAAAAATGTAGATTTTTTCTGACGTACATTATGTTTTCGTAGAAGTATTGACAATGTACCGTCATGATATTAATTTCCTTAAACAGTTCCCGTAGAAAATCGCGCCTACGAAGGTTATAAATGGCTCTGATGGCTCTTTTTGCAGAATAAATATAGACTCAATATCTGCAGCCCGTCCCCATAGCGAAATGCCATAAGACATTATACTGTGAAAGTAACTAAAATATACCAGTCTAGCGGTATCTACATCAGTAAACTGACGGATTTTTCTAATGGCATATGCTGTTGAACTTAGCCGCCCCGTAAGAGATGTTAAATGAGAACCCCATTGAAGCCTTCAAGCGTAATCCCCAGGAAAAACGTTGTATCTACGAATTCAAGTTTCTCTTTATTCAATATTATATCACAATTACTACTTTTAACATTCGTTATAGCGAATCTTATGCATTTAATATTTTTTTCATTTAATACTAAATTGTTTGCTGTGAACCAATTTTGGACCTGAAGTAGGGCATTATTCACGTCATCTAGATTTTGGGCCTGTCTAGTTATCTTAAAAATTAGGGATGTGTCATCAGCGAATAACACCATATTTTGAGGTTGGTTTTTCAATATGAGATGCACATCTGTTTCTAATAATGGCGGCAAAACCATCAATATTATTATCTGCAAACATCCCTGACGCACTACTACGCCACGGCAGCCGCAGCAGCACTCTCAGTGTATTGAACGTGTAGGTCGCTGTATGTCCGCTGAGTAAAGTTGACCCACTGGCTGCACGTGTGGAAGTACAGGCAGTAAGCTTTGAAAAGCGTTACTCTAACTGGCTTTGTACAACGTGCAAACCTGCGAGCCAGCATGTTACAACGGACAGCCAGCGACCTACGTTCCCTTTCAATGTCACAATTTGTATCTAATATAAATTAAGATATCCTACAAAGAATTTAACATTTTTATTCTATTATTCACATGCTTAGATGGCGGCGAGATTGAGAGAGGGTGTACAACAAAGGAAGAAATTGGCAAAGATGACAAGGATTATCGCGGCCTTGTGAGCTTTTGTGGTAGTGATCTGTGTAACGACGGGGTAATAACCAAATTCCAAATGGTGACTTTGATTGTAAGTGCCATGTTGGCTCTGTCTTTCCACTATAAAATTTAACATGGAAAATATTTATAATTAAAGTTGTCATATAAATATTTGACGTGTATTTCAATATTTTGTGTAAGTTCGTGTACAGTCCAATTAAGGCCTACGTAGACAGGGACGGCATGGCAAGGCCATACCTTGCCATGCCGTCCCGGTCTGCGTAGGCCTTAAAAGAACCTTTGGTTGTACACACGGCGACACATCAAACTAAACACATCCCGTATAACCTGACCTCGCTTTGCATGAGCTTCCCGTAAAATGAGAGATCAGCTTAATTTGTTTATGCATAGTTTGATTGGTCTTCGTGCGTACTATAAATTGGGCACACCTCTGCCTGGCCCTTCGGGGAATATATGACTGATGTTATGTTATGTTAAACCTTACCTATCACTTTCTATTTTAACCGACTACGGCAACACCACCAAAAGGGTTAAATGTATTTACACACATTTTTAAAATAATATCATAGTTTTAAAGTTTTATTTACTAACACGAATTGTATTTTAACAAAATGTATAGTTTGTAAGGTATTTCAATGGACCAAAATAAATAAATTTATTCCCAAACGATTACGTGTATACTGTTACTGTTAGCCTACATCATCCCACAGCTGGGCCAATCTCCCTACGATTTCCAGATCTTTCGATCGAGGGCGAACACGGGCCACTAGTTCATAACAGCATCAAGACCGGCTTCGTCGCTCGCAGTCTTCAAAGGTGTAGATACCGTAGGCATCGCTGTGCAGAATGCACTTTTACGAAGAGTGTAATGTAATTGTTACCAGCTGTCAGAGGAGTTATTATTAGTACAGGTTTGATCATCACCGGCCTAGCCTTTTCCTAACTATGTTGGGGTCGGCTTCCAGTCTAACCGGATGCAGCTGTATAGTGTATATCAGTATTTTACATGGAGCGACTTTCTATCTGATCTCCACAGTCCAATTCTGGGTACGATACTCCTTGGTAAAACTTGTTGTCAGGCTTCTGACTACCCGTAACGACTGCGAAACATATACAAAGGACAACCGGGGATTTATTCTTGGTTCGTCCCACTAAGTTTCGGCCCACATAACAAAATCCTGGATCGTCCCAAACAATATCCTTCCTTCGTACCAAAACATTTTTTTATTTTTTTTATTTTGTTTACTTGGCCAAACTCACTTTTTTGTACAATCAGCAAAATAAGCTTACATATTATTAAAAAAAAGGAGTATACCGCGATTCGAATCTACTGGACCAAATCCGGTGAAATTTGGTAGGATGGTGTAATCCTGTGACCCAAACCTAATGCTGTTATCTATTCTGTGCCCAAACACAGATGTGCAAAGTAAATAATTTTTTTTTTTTTTTTTGCAAATTTTACTATCATGTATCAAATTATGAAAAGGCTCGTTAAGAAGATCTCAAATATATTTATGTTATTATTGTAAAATAAATAGTTTTGGTTTTATTCATGAAAGAAGACGAAAATTGACCATTCCCCCCTCTGATCGCCGAAACTACTGAGCCTAAAATTTTGAAAAAAATACGAAATAATAGTACTTTGCTTGTAGATTACAGGAAAACCTATAAGAATTCTATATTTAGAAAATAGTGGTAAACTCAATATAAGACTTTGGCATTGTACGGAACCCTCTCCACGCGAGTTCAACTCGCACTTGGCTGGTTTTTATTGACAACGGGTTTAACCTTTTGAGTAAATTAATGATTCACTTCAGTATTATGACTAAGCAGCCCCAACATTACATTTCGTAAAGACCTCGAACTTGGTCGCTTGTTATGTGCGCGTTTTGGCAAACATTACCGCTCATTAAACTGTATTTCATTATCATCTTATCGCATAATCACGCTATCATTAATTTGACGTAATCTTTAGCATTTTAATTAAGGAACCGTGATTTGACTACATTTCGACGGTGTTTTCTTGACGGACGAACATATACTGCGGCGCGAAACCAAAAAGTACTCAAAATAATAGAGTAAGAATAATTCCCGCGTAAAATGTTCGTGACAACAAAATTTGGGAAGGTAAACAGTGAATTGACGAAGAGACTGTTCGAAGCGCGCGCGGTGACATTGGTTCTGAAGAAGCAGTTCTCGCAGCAAGATGTGAATGTGGAGGAATTCTTCAAGTTCTACAGCGAGAACAGTTACCACGATGACAGATACAAGCCGCTGACGGAGCGCGATTATGACAGGTTCCTGAGTACGAGGGCACTGAGGAGAGAACCCGCTCTGACGAGACAAATCAGTAAGTATAGTACCTATACCTGCCTATTCCATACTAATACTATGAAAATATCACGTATCTTATCCAGATGTAATGTTTTTTGTTCATTCATGAAAATAAGCAAAGTTAATCCGGTCGACGATAATGAAAAACCATTGAAGTCTACAAACAGTAAGTTTTTTTTTTATGTATGTTATCCGATTACTCGAAGACTGGACCGATTTGGATTTTTTTTGTTTTGTTTGAAAGGGTATACTTCCCAGGTGGTTCCATGATCATCAAGTCAGGATCTGATGATGGGATCCTGGAGAAATAGAGAGAACTCTTCAAATTTTATAGGCACTCTTAAAGCGGTTTGGGTAGTTTTTGCAAGAATACTTTCTCGGAGTGTTGCCATATCAATTTGGTGAAGATCTGATGAAGAACTTCTGAGATAGGCAACGGAACTCCTCAATAATTGATAGCAATTGGACTGGGTTTGCTTAAATCTCATGTCTGTCTATTGTTTACATCAGTTCATAACATAACATCACGACGAAGGGTTAAGCACATGTGAAAAACTAAAAATTGAAAAATAAAAACTTTTTATAAAAAATAAAACCAACTTCAAAAAACATAAAAAGTGAAAAATAACTTTAGCTTCAGAAGTCGGTGACCTTTGTTTGATTGATTTAGTTTTCTTGTCACCGACTTCTGAAGCTAAAGTTATTTTTCACTTTTTTGTGTTTTTTTATCTGGTGTTTATTTCGGGATTTTCAATAAAGAAAATGCTGAATTTCTGGAAAAACTCTTGTGCAGTTGGTTATTCAGCTATTGATTAACAATGATTCGATGGATATGATGTTAATGCGATAAATACACATTTCAATTGAACACTTCTCAATATCCTTATACCAATGACATACGAGGTGGAAGGGACATCGACGCACAAACGAATACCACGAAATTTGCAGGCATTCTGACTGACTGTCAGTCTGTTTGTTCCGGCTAATATCCGAAGTATCGATTCTGACGGGACTTTTACTGCCAGATAGCTGATGATAAGGAGTAACAGTAGTTACTCTTTATGGCCACTTTTATTTCAGAAAACTTAAGGTGACGTGCAAAAAAATAGTTATTTGTTATACAAGAGTGCAAAGTTGCTTTTTAACCGCGTGCTCAATTTTGATAACCGAGCAAGCGAAGGATTCTAAAATTGAGTCACAAGCGCAGCGAGTGATTCAAAAATTAGAATCCTGAGCGTTAGCGAGGGAATCAAAAGAGCACGAGGTGAAAAATCTTTGCACTCGAGTGCAACACGTAACTTTTCATCCCACCTCAGCGAGGAAATTACTAAATGCAAAAAAAAAACATTTACAATCACAAGATACTTTTATTTCAGTTTAGGTGTTAACTACTACATTATGGTAGGTAAGTATTACAGAATAATCTTTAAATTATAACAAATAATACTTAGGTACAATTAAGAAAAATTTAAAGTAACGTTGCTACAGTTAGTTAAGTTGAGTGTAATATTTATTTATTTATTTATTAAAACTTTATGCACAAGTAAAAACTGTACAAAGGCGGACTTAATGCCTTGGGCATTTTCTACCTATTTTTTTTCAATTTTTTTAATATCGTACTGTTTCAAATCCTTCTCGCGTGATTGTTGAGGGAGAAAGCTCATTTGCGCATTATTAACAGTTTCAGTCAATTCTGTTGGCGTCAAATAAACTTCTTCGTCGCCAAAACCACTTATTTTACGTTTTTCACTTGTTTTTAACCTAAGGTTTTAACAATTGACCTGACAAGAAAATGGCGCGCGCAAAGCAAATTATAAAAGTACACCAAGAAGGTTCCGAGTCTGAGTTTTTAACAAATTAAAAAAGGTTGTACCTATGATAAATTCGGCACCATGGAGGTAGAAGTAAATAGGTTTAATGATGTTTTGAATTCACAAACTTAGTGCACACGATGTTCTAAATTCAATTTACTCTAGAGGATAAAAACGACTTTTGCACTCAGATATCGAAGAGCAAAAATACTCTTTCCGAGATGGGGGGATGAAAATACTCTCTCCGAGATGGGGGGATGAAAAAGAACTTTGATTCTGTTAACAAAATCCGATCCAAATAGCGAAATAATATTTTTATGATAATTTCACGCGAACGAAGGTCGCGGGGCAGAGCTATAGTCGTTGTAAATAAAGAACTTCTACCAAGTTACGTAGCGGAAATCCTTGGGTGATGCAAAGTTAAACTGTGGTAGGTGCAATAGAAAAAAATGTGGATTTGGTTCGCTTCCAGTCTAACAGAGTGCAGTTGGCTACTAGAGCGAAACCGCGGGCAAAAGCTAGCTATTTACAATATTTTTGTCAACAATGATAAGTGATTACGTCAGCGATGTATCGATAACAGATATCGCGTGGTAATGACATTAACACGCCCAGTCGTTTTAATTTCTTTAATTACTCATTTAAAATGAAATTTAGATAATCCGATAACGCGAGTTCTTTCCTTGCCCTTGTGGAAAATTGGATAGACTGGTGTTGGATGATAAATTTTCAAATATTTACTATTCTGAAGCGAGTATTTTTCGAAACTACATCAATGTGTTTTAGGGTTCCGTACCCAAAGGGTGAAAACGGGACCTTATTACTAAGGCTCCGCTGTTTGTCCGTCCGTCTGTCACTTTTTGAATTGTAAAAGATAGACACTTGGACGGGTGGTACAGGACATTTCGTGTGCACTCGCACTTTGCCGGTTTTTAAGAAATTTAAATATTTATATTTTAACTAGCTGACCCGCGCAACTTCGTCTGCGTTACGTAGAGAGAGAGAGGCTTAGAGAGAGTGTGAGTCAACCTAAAAAAAATGCAGAGGAGGAGGCAGAGAGGCTTTAGCGGACTTTTTAAGAGGAACAATCCCGTCATACATGTATGATTGTTGAGTAACTTTAACCGTTTACGCAGCGCACGGAAAGGAAGATCTCAAAAGCAATAATTTTTCGCTGTATTTGCAACAATTTTCATTGATGCTCCGCTCCTATTGATTGTAGCGTGATGTTATGTAACGTATAGCCTTCCTCGATAAATGGGCTATCCAACACTAAAAGATGTTTTTCACTGGAATCAGTAGTTCCTAAAATTAGCGCGTTCAACCAACCAAACAAACAAACTTTTCTCCTCTATAATAAGTATAGAATCAAGTAGGTAACAATTTAATTTCTCGGAAATATATGCAATCATCGTTAAAATATTGTACTATTTTTTTCCAATTTGGGGCTTCCCTCGACAGCCTTAGGTTTTCATCCTTAGACACTCGATGACAGTCATACTCCAGCTAGGTCGAAAGTTCTCATCAAGGTGCATGAATTGAGCCCAAACACGATATAGCTTTTTTTTTCGGATGGGAAATCATCAAATGACTCCTCCCGGAGCAGGAGGAAGTGTCAGACTTTTACTGACTAAAACCCATCCATGTTCCTTCATCGCCCTTTGTGTTCCAGGGCCACGGTATCTCTTTCGAATAGTCCCGCAGCCCCGGCAGGCATTGGTCTTTGCGGACCCCTTCTTTTTTGCTGTCTCTCTTTGAGGCGCGCGTAGAACACGAACGCGCCGTCGACACGGCCTGTCATCATGAGACGGACGGACGGCGAGATAGCCCATAGCTCCTCGTCCACAGGCCCGCGCCTACGGTGGCCGGGGGCCAATACGTGGCTCCCGACGCCCGGGGTGTCTCCCGCTGTGGCCGGGACGTAAGGATCTCTCCCTCTCACGTTCCGCCACCTCCTTCGCTAGCATGACTGCTTCGCAGAAGGAGGTGACGGCATCCCATTCCGTCTCGCTCCGGACCATGTATTGAACCAGGGCTGGGAGAAAGAGTTCGCCGCCGCCGATCGCCGCTTCGAGGACACGGCGGTGCTCCGCCCAAGTGAGGCACACCTCCACAGTGTGCTCCACCGTGGCCTCCGGTCGATCCTCACAATGGAAGAACCCGGGCGTCTCCTCCCGCCCGAAAACACGATATGAGGCCAATAACAATTTAGCTGTAAATATAATCTACGTAAACTGCGTATGGATTATTGATTATTGCGAATAGCATAGCACAGTTCTTGCACGGCAAGAACACGTGGATTTATCAGGCTTCTGGTGTTCGCTATACTTCTTTTTGGAGAAATCATCCTCATCATCATACTCCTGCCCGTATCCCAATTTATTTGGGGGTAGCATGATTGTATTCTTCTTCCATAAGTACTACTCTATTACTTTTTGGAAAAAAATTTCACGAAAAAAAATAAGAAATATAGAAATGCACACAATTTAAATACAAAATGAAATATAGGAAATCTCACAGCATCAAAAAAAAAATTAAACAAATCACAAAAAGTGAAAATAATGTTGGAGGGTTTGAACCTGCAACCCCGTAGTTTACAGAGCGGTCATGAAACCGCAAGGCTATTTACTTCGTTGACATAAGTCACAAATAGCCGTTCTCATGTACTTACGTCATGACTGAAACGTCCAACAATTGAAGTATACGGAAATAATGCAAAATTGCCTACCCCCTTAAGGAAGTAGCGTGATAATATATAGTTTAAATATTGAAGAAGCCTATGCAGTAATTTTGACGTTATGCGCGCACAAACATTTCGTACCAACTACTTAAACCGAGGAAAGCTGATTTTCTTGAGTTCCGATATTTTGTGCGTATTCACCTCAAAAACGAAATTTCAAGAAAACTGAGAAATTATATTTACCTGTATTAGATACGAAGTATATGTAGCAACTTTAAAAGGTTACACTTCATTGGTTTTGATTGTATGGGTGTTTGAAGTTTATTAATTTTAAACACAAAACCCTCTTTTTTGCGCCTCTGGATGAGATTTAAAAAAAATGCTAAGACAGGTATTTCTTTATTTTTATTAATAAGTATTTATTCTGAGTTTCATGATTCTAGAACAATCTAAATTTTTTTTTCATACAAACTTTACCCCCCCTTTTCACCCCCTTTTTCCAAAAAAATCCAAAATTTATGTAGCCTATATGTTATTCTGAATGTATTTAAACAGATTTGTGAACATTTCAACAAAATCGGTTCAGCAGTTTTTACGTGATGCGCGGTCAAACAAACAAACAAACAAACAATTTTTTTTTAAATGGTTTTAATATGTTCAGTTACTTATTTCAAGTCACCCTGGCTGGTTTTTTTTTTTTAAATCTTCAATGTACAGATTTTTTATTCTCAACGATTTTATTATATGTATAGATAACTCTATTTTGTATTTCAATCAACAACCGTGAAAATGGTCACTAACCTGTATTTGTACGTTGACATTCTTGAATATTTTTTAAAGTAAACAGATTTAATTCTGTGAATATTTATAACTTAAAATTAGCAGTATTATTTACTATTTACATAAGTCTCTGACATGTATCAGTCGGCTCGTGCAAAGTATTTACATTGTTTCATGTTTATTGATATAATAATTTTAAGTGTAAACGAATCCAAATAACAACATTTACATGATATTATTAAACTCATATTCCTCTTTATTCTCGCGAGCAGCGGTGGCCCAGTGGTGGCGGCCCCGACTTACGAACAGTAAGTCGTGGGTTCGAAACAGGCAGGCGCACTACTTTGTGTAATTTATTTCATCACCGCTGCTCTCAAAACGGTTAAGGAAAACATCGTGAGGAAACCGGCATGTCCTAGAACCAAAAAAATCGAAGACATGTGACATCTACCAATCCGCACTCAACCCGCGTGGTAGATTATAGCCCATTCCCTCTCATAGAGAGGAGGCCTGTGTCCCAGCTGTGGGAACATTAATAGGCTGATGATGATTTCTCTTTAAAATATTATGAAATTTATACCCATTTGTCCACTGCGTAATCAAAGCAAAACCTTGTTTATAGATAACAAATATTCTAAAGATAAACCAAAACATAGTGTTTCCTATTTCCTACCGTGTAGTTTCAATGCCACGTATATTTACACGACTACGGCAAAGACAGTTTTAAATAAAATTTAAGTTTCTGTTTGTGATTTCAAAATAACAGATTTTAGTGAACGCATATGAAAGTATATACGGTACTCACAACATTTTTTATTTTTATTTTAGTCTACTGTTTGCTCCGGCTCATCTCCGAAACGTCTGCACCGATTTTGACGGGATTTTTACTGGCAGATGATAAAGAGTAACTTAGGCAACTCATGTAATTGTTAACAAAATCAGATTCAAATAGGGAAGTAACATTTTATAATAATTTCGCGAGGACGAAGGATGCAGGCAACAAGCAATTTATTAAAAACTAGTTTGATAAATTGGGATAAGGACAGGAGAATGACGATGCCTGTAATATTTTTATGTTCCACCGTAACGCATAAACTACTGAGCCGATTTCAACGAACGTGGTATCAATCGATTCATTATTACGGTACTGGTCACACAGGCTACATTTTATACAAACAAAATCAATATGACGGATGCTAAATCCAAAAAGTCGGGGACAAATGGAAGTGGAGAAAATTCGGAGTTCGTAAATGTAGACCAATTTTGAAATAAGCACCTCGTGACCCGTAATAATGACAAAAAGTGACTGTGTCTGGTTTAAATGCTTATAACATTTTTCGTTACTGTTTTTGTCGTAGTTGGGATTTTAGTTTTCAACTTTGTTTTTATTTCCCTCCTGTTTGTGGTATGAATTGCGCGACACAGCGGGTTTCCTCAATCGCGGTATGTGATTTTAATTATACTGTACGTTATCTCCGAAATGATGCTATCGGGCAGATACGGCGCAGTTCAGTACCCTAGTGTTTACTGACGTCCGTGATATTACATATTTGGTTATTTCCTGATAACTCACAAAAGTATTGCGTGTATGACCATATGAAAGGAGTAGGTACGTAAAGATCGTAGCAAGTGACGTTCTGTGGTTTCTGCCTAGTCCCATGAAAAAAAGGCGTGAGGATAAGTATGTTACAAAAATATCTTCCGAAAAACGATACTTTCGAAGTATGTATTTTTATTAAGATTTATAATACTTAATCGATATCCACCTCATCACGAAGCCGACAACCAAGCATTCTGTACATCAAACTAAGTAACTTTATATATACGCATAAATTATTGCTGGAAAACGACTTTTTTTTTGGGGTGAAAAATCATGTTTTGTGGTAGAACACAATGTAACGCACTCAAAACAATGTGCTGATGGATGGACTGAATAGTACGAGGATCGTGGAGGTGTTTGAAGTAAAAATCTTACATTAAAAACGTGTATTAAAAAAAAAGTTGTCAAAAAGTTGGAACTTTGACCCCCAATATCTCCGTAACTAGAAGGTTCCCAGGTATGGTGTAGAACAAAAAAATGATCGCTCGTAATGACGAGGAGAACAAGTGCCTTTCGGCTTCGTTAAGAGGTGTTTTGCACCCTTTATAATAGGAGTAATGGCTTAAGCGATTTAGATGAGTTTGGCCTTGGCACCTTTTAATCGCGGCATACTTAGCCATGATACACTGAACTGGACATGAATGACACAATTCTAATTCACTTTAAGGCATTAAACGCGTTCAGCCTTGCCTCCACGGACATTCCTGCCTTTAAGGTATTTTTTCCGGATGGAAAAAGGCTTATTTTCGTCTCAGTACCATGCGGGCGAAGCCATTTAGAAAAACTAGCAAACAATCAGTGTTTGTATATGTGAACGCAAGGACACGCGTTTTGTCTGACGTGTTGACCAAGCGATTCGTTACCGAACATTCTCAGTATATCTTGATGGATGTGTAGGTCCCCAGCCACGCAAACAAATATGAGAGCAAACGATGATGTTACTACATCAATCTTATCTGCAATGACGTAATAACTGCGCTGATAAAATGAAAATGAAAATGTTTTGTCGCGCGCGAAAACAAAAAAATGTTTACCTGCTAGTGAGCGTAAGGTAAGCTTCAAGCAACTGGATGAGTGTTGCCGAGAATCGAGTTAAGTGGTGTGCGACTGAAGAGGCCTATATCTAGCAGTAGACTGTTGTAGGCTGATAATGATGACGAATAGCGTATTTAACTATCTTCATAAAAAAAAAACTTCGATTCATTGACAGACTACGCACAGCCTAAACTGATGGATCTACGTTTCCACCAGGAAATACTACCTCAGAGTATGAAACGCAGGCATTGTCCTGCGACAATAGCGCCGCCCACCCTGGCCAACTATGGTTATGAACTGTCCAGGACTCCAAGTGAATCCAAAGTACAAAAAAACATCGACATCGATAAAGCCATTTAGGAGAAGAATTACGATAACGCACACACACCGGAATTTTATGCATCTTGATATACAGTTTTTAATACTAATACAGTTTATAACAAAAAAACTTTTTGAAAAAAAAAAACTGCATAACATCACGCCTGTACTCCTCGAAGGGTTAGGCAAAGATGTGTATACCTAATAGTGCACTGTAATAGGCATGTCAAAGACTTTTTCATAACTCATACTCGGAAAGTAGGTCTGAAGTTGCCTGAGGAGCGGGTTGAAAGTAATACTTTTCAGCCCTAGGGAGAATCGTTTTCAACTGACAACTGTCAAATTATAAAAAAAAAATAGTTCATTTTTCTATTGAACCATTTGCCAACTTTCCATACAGCCACGATGTAAAATTGAAATAACATAAAGGAGACATTTTTTTTTATTTTGGGATTAGGCCACCCACATAAATTGTAGCGTTTAATAATGAAACGTACATTGATTTCTTCCCTAAAATATCTAGATTACAGTGGTTATATTAGCTAAGCCTTGACTAACCGGAATAAATGCGAAAACTGCAAAAACACTTTTACGTAAATCGAAATAAACAGAAAGAGTAAATGTCAAAATAATGAAGTTGTCTGTCAACCACTAAAAAGGTGGATTTACAACGCTCCGTGACTCCGTGATTGTTTAAACCATCTACGCGATTTTAATGTAAGCCTTTAAAAATAGCACTAAAATGCTCACAGTTTAATAATATTTAATTTTAAATTCTATTCTGTTTTAATTAAAGCAGTTATGATTACCACTGGGTACCGTACTTTTTTTTGTAAACGGAAAAAACGTCCCTATTCACGTAAGTATTTTCTGTCAAATAACATTGACCACAACAGGAATGATTTGACTCGCAAAAAATATCGTAATATAACTTTTAATTATGATTTTATTATTCCGGTTTCGTTTCTATGTAATCTTTCGTTTCTTACTATGCTAAAATTGTTACTTATTTTTGGTGTAATTATGAATAATAAACGCCACGTCCAAGTGGGCCTAAAAAAAATAACTTTATTATAATTAAGTTTCAACAATTTCTTTAAAATAACATAGATTTGGGCAAAATATTAATCATTTTTTCGATGATGAAAATGAAAAATAGGTAATGGCTGAATAGCTGGCCGGCCATAGAAAAAAAAAACAAAGTGGGAAAGCGGCAATCCAATCTTCATTTGTTTTTTCGAGTTGATTCATGTTTTTATTTTTACTTTCCTTGTATTCGTAATGAAAAGCACAGTGTTTACCTCGGGTTAAAGACTTGTTTAGTCCCTCGAACTATTAGCGCCCTCGCTGCGCTCGGGCACCAAACCCCGTCTCGGGACTAAATAAGTTACTTTCACCCCTAGGGTAACAATGAACTATTTATATCGAGGGACTAAACGAAGCCATAATATACCAGAGGTGGTTTGACCCCCAAGCGTGCGAGGTGCACTTTGAGTGCGAGAAAAATAGTCGATTTAGCATAGATATACGATTTAGTACAAAACCATTAAATAAATCTTACTTCTTAAAATAAAAATCACAAAGATTATAGTCTATTTTGTCTTTTGCTCTTTGCTCTTCACTGTCACTGGACATCTTCTATATATATAAAAATGAAACCCGTTTTCCTTCGTCACGGCATCACGCGTGAATGGCTGGACCGATTTCACTAATTCTTTTTTTGTTGTATTTGTTATTATTAGACGAAGGTTCTTACGGAAAAAAATATTAAGAAAATTTCTCAGAAATATTGAAAAATATACATTTAATTTTGCATATTTAAAAAAACGCGCGTAACGAATGTCAATGTCATTCACAGCCATAGACTATATTGAAAGAGCATTGTTTGTTCGGAAACGTGGTTACTTAATTAAATTCGAGCATCATTTGTTCGGAAACATCTTTTAAGGGTGTCTCACACTCTCTCTAACCATCTCTCTGTCTCTCTTATATATCGCAGACGAAGTTGCGCGGGTCAGCTAGTTCTTAATAAATTTATTTAAAACCGAAAATTCACAAAAAGACAACAACATACAAAAATTCTGAAATTTTTGCGGCCAGTTTTTTCTTCTAAACCAGTCACAGATTAACAATTTAAAACACAAGGCGCCACCTTCTTTGCGGAAAAACCATGGAACTAAAACTCTCAACATTTTCGCAATGAAGATGGTCCACACTCCACAGACAGTAGTAGTAGTAGTATATTTACTGGCTGTTTGAGTTTGTCTATGTTACATTTGGAAATTAAAAATCTAATTACTTTTCACTCCCTAGAGACCGTGGTCACTTTAGTCCCGCTTCGTAGGGCTATATTGGCGTACTTTTAGAGCATGAGAAGTGAAAAGACTTATTTAGTCCGTCGAACTATTAGCGCCCTCGCTGCGCTAAGGCACCAAACCCCGTCTCGGGACTAAATAAGTTACTTTCACCCCTAGGGTAATAATGTACTATTGTAATCGACACAAATCTCAAATCACTATTGAAAAAGGTGTGCAACTGTGAATTAACATTGTCATGTTTAATTGGTTTAGTAAATTAGTAAGTAGTAGTAAATTAATTAGCTTATACTTATTTATATTGTGCGTTTTTCTATGTTATGTGTTTATAATATATGTTTTCTATATTCTATGTATTATAGCATCGTATTGGACGAGTCTGTAATGGTGTTATAATTGGTAAATAAATAAATAAATAAATAAATAAATAAATCTAGACACCGTGGCTGGCTATTGAGAAATTCATAATGGAGATACCCAAGATACACTTCTGTCGCCAGGGTAACCTCATGCTCAGCACTGGCAACTTGACCAACGAGGCAGGCACCAACTTAACCATCGCCTTCGATAACAACTACATTTTCCGTTCCAGCGTCTCTCGCTTACAAGGTGGGCAAGGAGATGATATCGCTGGCGGAGGGCATGCCCAACGAGCAGGTGTTCCCCTTCACCCGCCTGGCCATGGACACGAGGTACTCCAGCCACGTGCTGGAGGGTAAGGATCTCGCCGCCGCGCTGCAGTATGTGCCATCACAAGGGTCAGTACTTACTTATTTATTTGACTGACTTCGTCCGGATCGAAGGATCATATCGAGATCTATATCCAAACTTTAGCTCATTATCAGTTTAGATAGAACGACTTTTTGCCAAACACATTAGTAAAACGAAGGTATATTAGACAAAATGCTTAATACTCATCTCGCAAAACTCCGGACACATGAACAGGATCGTGTTCCATTCGTCAGTGGAAACATCGCAGTCGGGTTTAATATCGTAGAGAGCTTTGAGCGGAGTTATAGCTATATTTCTACATACCCTCTTTCTGATATCTTCACCATTCTTATCTGATCTTCATCTGTGATTAAAGTCAGGCAAATCTGTTGGTGCTACGCCGCCCTTCACAGCAAGGATTTTCATTAACAGCAGATTGTGCATACCAAAAATATGGTTCTTGGAGATCTGAAAATATACGTCATTTTACATAACATAACATCACGCCTGTAATCCTCGAAGGGTTAGGCAAAGGTGTACCTAATGTACAGTCGTAGTCTTTTCCGCCTGATCAGTAAAAAAATCTTTCAATCATGCGGAGGCCGGAGCCACGCCCCCTTAAAGTTTTGGCCTATTAGGAAAGCGTCAATTTGGCGTGCAAAATAACAATAACTCTCGTTTGGCGTCCGTCGTAAGTGCGCTTCGGCCGATCGGTATTGTCTTTCATTCATTATTTCTATAAAAAGTCAACGGGGCGGGGCTAGAGGAGCGTTTCTATGTTGCGAGTGCAAGAAAAAATTAGTATAATGGTGATCAGGCGGGAGTGTCCACGATAGTACACCCACATTTTGCCAGTTATTTTAAAGTCCCATGTAATAGGGGGCGAGACTATTGCCATCGCTGGGCGCATCTAAACCCGTGGTTCTTACGGCCGTTTACTATAACTTACCCACGTATAACTGTTAGTTAATATGCCTACGTCTCGTAGTTATCAGTGTTTCTATAAACAAAGTTAGCTTGAAATATCCTATCCGCGTCACCTACCTGTCACTTGATTCATAGTAAAATTAAAGACCCCTTTTCTGTGACGTTTTGATTCTAACGGTCCGTAAGCTAAATGTCAAACAGACAGAGATAGCAACCTTCCGTTACCTGTTAGTAAGTAATTGAAAATGGCCGATAATGTGTTTGTTCCAGCCTCCCAGCCCTACTATCTGAGCTGCGCGCGTTCCAGTCGGAAACGCACCGGCCGCCGGCGCTGCCGCGCGACATCCTCGTCACCAACGGCGGCCAGCACGGCATCTACCAGTGCGTGGAGTTGCTGGTAGAGCCCGGCGACCCCGTCCTCACCAGCGAGTTTGCCTACACCGGCATACATAGCACCGTGAGGCTTATAGCGTGTCTTTCTTTCATCATTATTCCCCAGCCTTTCGGCTAAGCGTGCACTAGAGTGGGGACTCTAGTGCACGCTCGCAGTGCGGGGGCACTGCGAAAACATTTTCACGAACAAGTTCGCGATTACGTTTCGCATTTTATAAATCGCAATAATTAAATTTCGTAGTCCGCGCTTAGCCTTATCCCAATTTATTTGGGGTCGGGACGCAGCCTGTATTTTTCTTCCATACTTCTATATTAGTCGTCATCTCATGAGTCCATCCATCTTTTCTAAGGTCTTATCTTACTCTCATACCCACAACCCATCCACATTCATACTTGGAAACTTTACTCACGACATTTTCCTCATTCGTCGTGAATTTATTTCTTAACTAAATTCCAAATAACTACATCTAGCTGCCGAACGTCGGCTTATGGGTTCGGTCATCGGCTCGAAGGACCAAAATGTACACACTGGGACTTACAGCTTAGTACGGCCGGTATTCCAAGTGCGTACGATGTGACTACGTTTGAGACAATTGAGCCTGGATCAGTACCTAAAACCCAACTGACGCCAAACCTAGCCCTACAGCAACTACCTAGCACCCTAGTTATCCTAGCCCTATGGTAATTACCTACCTAGCACCCTAGTAAAAGTTATCCTAACGCCCTAGCCTACCATACAAACCACACCAAACGTAAGTTACGTTGGATTTACGAGAGGGAAGTCTGTTACAAGGAGACCTACGGTCACAGACGGAATTTGGGTAGGAAGAGGGTTTTGTGTACGTCGTGCAATGTACACAGGAAATGGTTTTCTTACTGCCGATCCCACAGACTCATAGGACCGATGATGGCTAAAGGTGTCTTGGCCACAGTAAGAGGAGGTATAGGAGATTAATCACACTCGACTCCAGCTTGATGACTAATTTATTACAATAATGAACTTAATTATATACAATTTTTGTGGTAAATACACATTGATACCTATTTACATGTGTGTCGTGTGTGTATCGAGCCGATGAAGCGAAGATCTCAGTAGGCCACCTCTTAGCGCTGACGGTGTGCTGGTGTTGACGGCGCGTGGAACAAATGTGTGTCGCTTTTAATGCTGACGCTGTGATGCTGTTGTTGGCGCGTGTAACTATTGTATGTTCACGGTTGAACACGTATTGTTTCGTTTTCATTTCGAAAATTCTTAGCGTAGACTGGATTCGTGCCCAGTATTGCTATTAAGCCTGCCCCTTTTGCAACTGGCTTTAAACATAGCTAGCAAAATGTAAACGAGTTCAATCAAAGAACATCATCATCATCATCATCAGTCTCTTGCCCTCATACTAATTGACTAAAGGTCGGCGCAGTATGTCTGCTTCTTCCATACTTCTGTATTACTCGTATTATCTCATCCTACACACAGTCAATCCAAAGTTTCCATGGTCTTCCTATACTCTTATACCCGAGTTAAAACTAGCAACTTTCCCTACTTCCAGCTCAAACCCTACCAGCCAGAAATAATAGGCATTCCAGAAGATGAAAACGGTATGGTACCAGAGACTTTGGACGCTGTTCTCGGTGAGCGGTTGCGGCGAGGACTGAAGATGCCCAAGATGTTGTACATCATACCAACGGGCAGCAACCCCACGGGCACAGTACTGCCCGAAGACAGACGGAGACAAATCTACGAGCTGGCTTGCAGATACGACTTTCTCATCGTAGAAGATGATCCGTACATGTTCTTGAATTATACAGACGTGAGTATATTATTATTTTTGTACAGGTCGTTGGTCTAGCAGTCGCAAGCACGTATGCTGTGCATGAGGTCCTGGGTTCAATTCCCAGGTCGAGCAAAGTGTGATTGGGTGCTCCCATCAGGAATTTCGCAAGCGCAACCACCGGTGATTTGGGCACGGTTGATGGCAATAGGCTCGCCCCTATAACATGGGACTTAAAACATAGTTGGTGAATTGTTAGTTTACCTACTATGAGGTACATTTCTACCTTATCCTTACATCGTAGATTTGCCCTCACCTTACTAAGGTCGCAAGAAAGTGTCTACACTGTGACGAGCAAAGTGGAGGAGCCGTATGAGTGAGCGAGATCCTCATCGGTCTAGCCTTTTCCCAACTATGTTGGGGTCGGTTTCCAGTCTAACCGGATGCAGCTGAATACCAGTATTTTACATGGAGCGACTGCCTATCTGACCTCCACAACCCAGTTAGTACTGGGTAATAAGATACCCCTTTGTAAGCTCAGATCTGTTCATGTTTCAGCGCCACATCGCATCGTTCCTGTCCCTCGACACACACGGGCGGGTGCTGCGCCTGGACTCCGTGTCCAAGGTGGTGAGCGCGGGGCTGCGCGGCGCCTGGCTCACGGCACCGACGCCGCTGCTAGAGCGCCTGGAACTGCACACGCAGGCTGAGCTGCTGCATTCCTGTACGCTCGCACAGGTGAGGAGAAGTGCTGCTTATGTTTCGACATTTATATCGTACTTACGAACTGCATTAATTTCTACATTGCGCAAACTGTTAGTTCGGAGGATTCCTCCTTTACTACAGAAAATGAGGAACAGAGGAACTATAACAATCTGTTCATCATACTTCTAAACTTCACGAACAAATCACGGCTCTTGGCTTAATACTTGATGCGCGTGCTACGCCACTGGCCCATCGCAATTGCTACGAATGAACAGTGACTAGATCCTACCAAATAATTCAGCCGGAAACTGCGCGCTCATAAACACATGGATTAGGTATATTACGATTATGACTGCGTTTTGTAAGACGATCGCGAGTCAAGGTAAGGGAGAAATTACATTTGCACGCACAGATCCGTATTTTCTTGCATATTTTTCCCTTTCTCTCACTTACTACTCAGTACAGTGAGAGGTCCAATCGCCCGTGATAGTGCTTTCGATGCGGATGCTTGCGACCGGACTTCTCGCAACAACCAAATTACACCTTGTGACAGAATGAGATAGAAATATACGAAAACGCTGATCCGTGCGTGCAAATATCGTTTTACTTTAAACATTAGATACTAAAGGCTTCACAGATCACGGGAGAAGGAGGGAGGAGGAGGTTCACAGATTCGCAAGCATTTCAATTCATTTCATACGAATTAGAACATTATTTTAGTTACAGTAAGGCTTACATTATTTCGAACACTTCTTTGAAGTAAATCTTTAATTTTTTTACTGGGAATGGAAGTCTGTGTAATGGAGTCTACACACCAAAACCGGGCACGTCGAGTCGTCATTCTTCGTAAATTCGTGTGCGTTCAGTTGACATGCCAGGCGATCCACTAATACTGTCGCCAATAACTAATAGTTTGAAAAACCGATGGTCAGTGTGTCACTTTAGGCTTATACTTCGGCGACCGGCGTTGATCGGATAGGCAGCTCACGCATCTCTGCCGTCGCGCCATCATGGAGAGACGACCTATCAAGTATATCGCCGCATTTTCGGACCGACATGTCGGTCCACAAACTCTGCAAACATAATTATGAATCTACTTACATATTATATTGTCCACATGCTACATATGTACTTCCTTCCTTGAAGTTACCTATTCGGATTTAGGTTATAATAGAGTATTTCAAATGGTACCTCTTTCAGGTGATCCTCCTGCAACTGGTGCAGTGCCGGTCGTCGCTGGCCTCGCACCTGACCGGCGCTCGCGACTTCTACAAGCGCCGCCGCGACGCGCTGCACGCGGCCCTCAAGCCTGTGCAGCATCTAGCGCCGTTTTCCATGCCCCACGCCGGACTGTTCTTCTGGCTGAGGGTCAACGGCGTCGACGATGTGCACAATATGGTAAGAGTTACTTTATTTATGTAGTTAATGGCCCAACTGCCCTTCCTGCCTGGTAGAATGCTAACGAATACTACGAACTTTTTGTAGGTATCAAGAAAATTTTCTTAGTAGGTACCTATGAACGAACGAATGAGCAAGTCGTTCCTAGTTATTCCCAGAAACCCCAGACAAATGCCCTCTTTATTGTTCCCTTGTGTATGTTCTTAACTACTCATAATTATGTACTACGTAACAATACTTAGGAAGTAATAGTAACGCACAGAGCCTATAGTAGATACCCGGCCTAGGACTCGAAAGTTACCACGCCAAGTTAACGACAGTCCTGTGTAAAAGCGTAAAAGTAAAACACTGAATACAATGACATTATAATAATCATAATATCGCTTAGGTACCAACCACACCGTTTGTTCGTTTCGTTGCAAGTTTTTCGAAGAATGGATGTAGGACCATGACCGCTGCCATAGTCATTGACAAATAACAATTCCACACAATTTCACAAATTAAGCTAAAATTATATTTGTACAAGTCATTATATGTTTTTATTTTAATGTAATTGCGTACACACTCAAAGTTCACAAAACCAGTCAAATTCATAACTTTTTCAGTAGGAGTTCGATCAAAATCATGTTGCCGTTTTAACTCCTAACCAAAGAGTAGAATCGTTACAATAACAAACCAAACGCCCAATGGCTGGCTTATACAAAATATCGCACAGATTAATTAAACCATAACTTACCATACCATAATGTTTTTAGTTGACAGAATTACCTATTTTTAAAAGCGTGTTGGTTGTAATGTACATTTTAATCATTTAATTTTCAGGTATTCCAAACAGCGTTTCAACGTGGCCTTATGCTTGTACCGGGACAAGCATTTCTATACGATACTAACGCCCCCTGTCCTTATTTACGGTTAACGTTCAGCAAGATCCGTCTCGAAGATATGGATACCGCGGTACAAACTCTAGCAGAAATAATCCGCGACGAACAACAACAAACGTTGAAGAAACCAAAAAGACTCGCCACTGAGGGATAGATAGCGCTGTTTAAAGTTTTATTTAACTAAGTTTTTTAAAGTGCTAAGTAACTTTTTTGTGATATGATAAGATAAGTAATGCGAAATAATTGATTAACGAAACTATGTTAGGTAGGTAAAAACAAAACGTGTTTTAGAAGTATTTTTAAATTGTTTTAATGATCCGCTAGATGGCAGGTATGTAGCTGTTTCATTACTTGAAATGTTATTTAAATTAGAATTTAAAATGAAAGCCCAAATATCTTGAAAACTTGTACTTGTACTTGTGGTTAATTTTATTACATTGTGTAATCCTTAGATTTTTAAAACTTTGTTTGTTGTAAATTTAAGTTGCAGCTATTCGACGCTAGATGTCGTGCCGTAACGATGTGGCGTTCATAACATTTTTTTTATATTTTTTTTTAGTCAGGTATATTCGTCGTGTACTTATGATTAAATCTAATTTCGTGTTGTAATTAGGTTAGGTTTAAAGTTATTTATTCTCAAAAAAGACACAAAGTCACTTACATGAGAACAATGCTTAAAATAAGTTATAATTAGAGTTCATCACAGACGTCACGGTAGCAATTATTTATATACATATTAGTTATATATTAGATACACCCATCCAATGCATTCAGATGTTATGAAGGGTGTTATTTGTCATCAAATATTCAGTTGATAGAGTTTTGAATACATTGAATGAGTGCACCTTTTTAATACATGAGGGTATTTTGTTGTACAATTATTGTGCTCCTTCAAATGTTAATTTTTTTTTGCCAAACTTAGTTCTCATCTTCGGTAAAATCAGAAAACTAGCTCGGCGAGAGCTACGTTGGGTTACTTGTTTTACTTTAGTAAACGATAAATTAGTCTGTATACTTTTGTTGAGCACCTTACGAATGAAAATACATGTATTGTAAAAATATAACTGTCTAATGTTCATTATTTTGGTTTCTTCATAAATTTTGCTTGTCGATGTGTGATGTGTCTTGAATTGAGAATACTCATACTTATTTTAAAATATTTTGGAATTATGTGATGTCTATACATATAATAAAATCGTTGAGACCAAAAAATCTGTTCATTGAAGATTTAAAAAAAAAACCAGCCAGGGTGACTTGAAATAAGTAACTGAACATATTAAAACCATTTAAAAAAAAATTGTTTGTTTGTTTGTTTGTTTGACCGCGCATCACGTAAAAACTGCTGAACCGATTTTGTTGAAATGTTCACAAATCTGTTTAAATACATTCAGAATAACATATAGGCTATAGAAATTTTGGATTTTTTTGGAAAAAGGGGGTGAAAAGGGGGGGTAAAGTTCGTATGAAAAAAAAAATTTAGATAGTTCTAGAATCATGAAACTCAGAATAAATACTTATTAATAAAAATAAAGAAATACCTGTCTTAGCATTTTTTTAAAATCTCATCCAGAGGCGCAAAAAAGAGGGTTTTGTGTTTAAAATTAATAAACTTCAAACACCTATACAATCAAAACCAATGAAGTGTAACCTTTTAAAGTTGCTGCATATACTTCATATCTAATACAGGTAAATATAATTTCTCAGTTTTCTCGAAATTTGATTTTTGCGGTGAATACGCACAAAATAGCGGAACTCAAGAAAATCAGCTTTCCTCGGTATAAGTAGTTGGTACGAAATGTTTGTGCGCGCATCACGTCAAAACTACTGCATAGATTTCTATAAAGGCTTCTTCAATATTTAGGCTATATATTATCACGCTACTTCCTTAAGGGGGTAGGCAATTTAACATTATGTCCGTATACTTCAATTGTTTGACGTTTCAGTCATGACGTAAGTACATGAGAACGGCTATTTGTGGCATATGCCAACGAAGTAAATAGCCTAGCGGTTTCATCACCGCTCTGTAAACTACGGGGTTGCAGGTTCAAACCCCCCCAACATTATTTTCATTTTTTGTGATTTGTTTAATTTTTTTTTTGATGCTGTGAGATTTCCTATATTTCATTTTGTACTTAAGTTGTGTGCATTTCTTATTTTTTTCGTGAAATATTTTTCCAAAAAGTAATAGAGTAGTACATAAGGAAGAAGAATACAATCATGCTATCCCCAAATAAATTGGGATAATTGCAGGAGTATGATGATGAGGATGATTTCTCCAAAAAGAAGTATAGCGAACACCAGTAGCCTGATAAATCCACGTGTTCTTGCCGTGCAAGAACTGTGCTATGCTATTCGCAATAATCAATAATCCATACGCAGTTTACGTAGATTATATTTACAGCTAAATTGTTATTGGCCTCATATCGTGTTTTCGGGCGGGACGAGACGCCCGGGTTCTTCCATTGTGAGGATCGACCGGAGGCCACGGTGGAGCACACTGTGGAGGTGTGCCCCACTTGGGCGGAGCACCGCCGTGTCCTCGAAGCGGCGGTCGGCGGCGGCGACCTCTCTCTCCCAGCCTGGTTCAATACATGGTCCGGAGCGAGACGGAATGGGATGCCATCACCTCCTTCTGCGAAGCAGTCATGCTAGCGAAGGAGGTGGCGGAACGTGAGAGGGAGAGATCCTTACGTCCCGGCCACAGCGGGAGACACCCCGGGCGTCGGGAGCCACGTATTGGCCCCCGGCCACCGTAGGCGCGGGCCTGTGGACGCGGAGCTATGGGCTAGCTCGCCGTCCGTCCGTCTCATGACCACAGGCCGTGTCGACGGCGCAGGAGTGTTCCACACGCGCCTCAAAGAGAGTCAGCAAAAAAGAAGGGGTCCAAGGGGGCAAGGGCCGATGCCTTCCGGGGCTGCGGGACTATTCGAAAGAGATACCGTGGCCCCGGAACACAAAGGGCGATGAACGAACATGGATGGGTTTTAGTCAGTAAAAGTCTGACACTTCCTCCTGCTCCGGGAGGAGTCATTTGATGATTTCCCATCCGAAAAAAAAAGCTATATCGTGTTTGGGCTCAATTCATGCACCTTGATGAGAACTTTCGACCTAGCTGGAGTATGACTGTCATCGAGTGTCTAAGGATGAAAACCTAAGGCTGTCGAGGGAAGCCCCAAATTGGAAAAACATAGTACAATATTTTAACGATGATTGCATAAAATTCCGAGAAATTAAATTGTTACCTACTTGAATCTATACTTATTATAAAGGAGAAAAGTTTGTTTGTTTGGTTGGTTGAACGCGCTAATTTTAGGAACTACTGATTCCAGTTAAAAACATCTTTAAAACCTGTAACGCAGACGAAGTTGCGCGGGTCAGCTAGTTATGAAATAAAATTGTCATGATAATATGTATGCTTTACTTTGCTATAGGCGCCTACTGCCTACATAAACCAAAAAAGAACTGAAAAGGTTCTCCTGGCACTAGAAAGGTATTCTTGATTGTTGTAGATCGTGCTTGCAGAATGTGATATCTGCATGAGTAAAACTGAAAGAATATTCTGTACAACAGAATAAAAGTACCAAATTTTTATATTGAATGTAAGTATATGACCTGAATGGAAAACATGTGCTTGCCTGATACGTTACCTACCTCACCTACCTTAAAGCACCTAAACAAGATTTAGATAACATCCAAATCAAACTCATACTTGCCTAAAATAATACTTAAGAATTGTCTTAAAATTAGTTATCAAACGCGTAAGGTGGCAGAGTTCTTTGGGTCTAAAATGGCTTCAGCAGAATCTTATTACGAATCACGTTAAAAATAAATTCGTAACATGGACTTTATTTTTATGATCTTCTAGTCAATTTTTTAACGTGATTCATTTATGATTCTGCTAAAGCGGCCATTTTAGGCCCGCTGACCGAAGCTAATTTTACACCAGCAAAGGAACTCATTGGCA
This sequence comes from Xestia rhomboidea, assembly GCA_963853795.1. Classification (NCBI taxonomy): domain Eukaryota; kingdom Metazoa; phylum Arthropoda; class Insecta; order Lepidoptera; family Noctuidae; genus Xestia; species Xestia rhomboidea. The sequence goes on from OY970780.1 coordinate 3,564,674, forward strand.
CGAAGAAAAATAACAGCTCGTAACTATGTAGTTTAGGTATACCTACCTGCTTAGTTTCATTCACACATTCTAGGTAGACATGACAAGTTAATCAGAACACTAAACGATTGCCAGACTCGTGAGTAAACAGCAACACATGCACGAACCGACGGCAAACGAAGTAATCAAGCAAGAAAGCAATTCTTGTGCCGAGTGCACATCCCTAATGGGTAATGTTCGACGTTTGATTCGAGCGATCTGCGGCGCAGAGCAGCTTGAGTAAACAGGGGCAGACACGGCTGTAGCTGTTATGCTGCTTGTGTTGTACTTATTCAATTCATGGTCTTTACCTTATCCATAAACATGCACACCTTATACATACACACCATTCTACCAAGAATAGACAAAGCTCTTTCTATACATCTTGACATATCTTCTGTTCGAGCATATGACGACCCGTACACTCGAGTTTCTACGAAGACAAAGACATAGAATTATTTCCATAGCAACAGGGAAGTAGCTAGTGATGTAGATATTCTCGAATTCATATCGTCGTGTCACGTATTGTTGGTGAAAATAGGAATTAGGCATTCAGTTAGGTGCATTCCAGCATTCCTTTTGCAGTTACTTTCATTCTTCTCAGCCTAAATACTGAGGACTTTTCCTCATAAAAAAATAAAATCTATACATAAAATAAAATCGTTGAGACCAAAAAATCTGTACATTGAAGATTGAAAAAAAAACCAGCCAGGGTGACTTAAAATAAGTAACTGAAGATATTAAAACCATTTTAAAAATTTTTGTTTGTTTGTTTGTTTGACCGCGCATCACGTAAAAACTGCTGAACCGATATTGTTGAAATGTTCACAAATCTACTTAAATACATTCAGAATAACATATAGGCTATAGAAATTTTGGATTTTTTTGCAAAAAGGGGGTGAAATGGGGGGGTAAAGTTTGTATGAAAAAAAAAATTAGATTGTTCTAGAATCATGAAACTTAGAATAAATACTTATTAATAAAAATAAAGAAATACCTGTTTCAGCATTTTTTTTAAATCTCATCCAGAGACGCAAAAAAGAGGGTCTTATGTTTAAAATTAATAAATTTCAAACACCTATACAATCAAATCCAATGAAGTGTAACCTTTTAAAGTTGCTACATATACTTCGTATCTAATACAGGTAAATATAATTTCTCAATTTTCTTGAAATTTGATTATTGACGTGAATACGCACAAAATAGCGGAACTCAAGAAAATCAGCTTTCTTCGGTATAAGTATAGTTGGTACGAAATGTTTGTGCGCGCATCACGTCAAAATTACTGCATTGGCTTGCGCATCACGTAAAAATTACTGCATAGGCTTCTTTAATATTTAGACTACATATTATCACGCTACTTCCTTAAGGGGGTAGGCAATTTTGCATTATTTCCGTATACTTCAATTGTTTGACGTTCCAGTCATGACGTAAGTACATGAGAACGGCTATTTGTGGCTTATGTCAATGAAGTAAATAGCCTCCGCTACCGCTTTGTAAACTACGGGGTTGCAGGTTCAAACCCTCCAACATTATTTTCACTTTTTGTGATTTGTTTAATTTTTTTTGATGCTGTGAGATTTCCTATATTTCGTTTTGTATTTAAATTGTGTGCATTTCTATATTTCTTATTTTTTTTCGTGAAATATTTTTCCAAAAAGTAATAGAGTAGTACTTATGGAGAAGAATACAATCATGCTACCACCAAATAAATTGGGATAAGGGCAGGAGTATGATCATGAGGATGATTTCTCCAAAAAGAAGTATAGCGAACATCAGAAGCCTGATAAATCCACGTGTTCCTGCCGTGCAAGAACTATGCTATGCTATTCGCAATAATCAATAATCCATATGCAGTTTACGTAGATTATATTTACAGCTAAATTGTTATTGGCCTCATATCGTATTTTCGGGCGAGAGGAGACGCCCGGGTTCTTCCATTGTGAGGATCGACCGGGGGACACGATGGAGCACACTGTGGAGGTGTGCCCCACTTGGGCGGACCACCGCCGTGTCCTCGAAGCGGCGATCGGCGGCGGCGACCTCTCTCTCCCGGCCCTGGTTCAATACATGGTCCGGAGCGACACGGAATGGGACGCCGTCACCTCCTTCTGCGAAGTAGTCATGTTAGCGAAGGAGGTGGCGGAACGTGAGAGGGAGAGATCCTTACGTCCCGGCCACCGCGGGAGACGCCCCGGGCGTCGGGGGCCACGTGGTGGCCCCCGGCCACCGTAGGCGCGGGCCTGTAAACGGGGAGCTATGGGCTAGGTTGCCGTCCGTCCATCTCATGACGACAGGCCGTGTCGACGGCGCGTTCGTGTTCTACGCGCGCCTCAAAGAGAGTCAGCAAGAAAGAAGGGGTCCGCAAGGGCCGATGCCTGCCGGGGCTGCGGGACTATTCGAAAGAGATACCGTGGCCCCGGAACACAAAGGGCGATGAAGGAACAAGGATGGGTTTTAGTCAGTAAAAGTCTGACACTTCCTCCTGTTCCGGGAGGAGTCATTTGATGATTTCCCATCCGAAAAAAAAATAAGCTATAAGTATCGTGTTTGGGCTCAAGCATGAATTGAGCCCAAACACGATACTTATAGCTTGATGAGAACTTTCGATCTAGCTGGAGTATGACTGTCATCGAGTGTCTAAGGATGAAAACCTAAGGCTGTCGAGGGAAGCCCAAAATTGGAAAAACATAGTACAATATTTTAACGATGATTGCATATATTTCCGAGAAATTAAATTGTTACCTACTTGAATCTATACTTATTATAAAGGAGAAAAGTTTGTTTGTTTGGTTGGTTGAACGCCCTAATTTTAGGAACTACTGATTCCAGTGAAAAACATCTTTTAGTGTTGGATAGCCCATTTATCGAGGAAGGCTATACGTTATATAACATCACGATACAATCAATAGGAGCGGAGCATCAATGAAAATTGTTGCAAATACAGCGAAAAACTATTGCTTTTGAGAGCTTCCGTTCCGTGCGCTGCGTAAACGGTTAAAGTTACTCAACAATCATACATGTATGACGGGATTGTTCCTCTTAAAAAGTCCGCTAAAGCATATTATCTGCATTTTTTTTAGGTTGACTCACACTCTCTCTAAGCCTCTCTCTCTCTTACGTAACGCAGACGAAGTTGCGCGGGTCAGCTAGTATAAAAATAAAAATGTTTATTACAGACTAGGTAATCCTGCCGGGGCTGCGGGACTATTCGAAAGAGATACCGTGGCTCCGGAACACAAAGGGCGATGAAGGAACATGGATGGGTTTTAGTCAGTAAAAGTCTGACACTCCCTCCTGCTCCGCCCAGAGCGGGAGGAGTCATTTGATGATTTCCCATCCGAAAAAAAAAAGACTAGGTAATGTCCAAAATTTGTTAGTAGCATATTAAATATCTTAAGACTAAGTTAGTAGCAATAAGGTAGTCCAGAATTTCAGATAAATACGAATTAAAATTAAAATAACTTGATAGAATAAATAAAATTGAAATAGACAAGATTAATTAATGCAAATACGTAATAAATTAAATTGAATTGAAACAAATTATGTCAAGTAACATAAACAAAATACAAATATAAATTTAACAAATAGATTATCTAGATTAATCATTAAATTCATCAGAACACGTGTAGCCTGATAAGCCTTCGCACCACTGGCGATACTGGTCGATCCACAATCATACTCAGGATTCCGTTGCCACTACCTCGAATTCTGCGAATTAGTGTGGCTGACTTTTTGCGCATTATAAGTAGCATAAACCACCATCATCCACCCTCGCGTCGGCAAACATGCCTGAAGCACTACAAAAACGAGGTAGCCGCACCAAAATCCTAAAGGCGTTGTTATATTGAACTCTGTATAATCTATGATAGTAGGGTTGATGAGAAATTCGCGTCTAAAGTCATAAAAATGTTGTGTCCCTCTACTTTTTAGAGCAAGAGAAGAAAAATTTATTTAGTGTCTTAGTTATGGAAAAAAAATATTGTGTGGAAATTAATGTTAAAACCCAGTAACACGGGGAGATTTACTGGGTTTTAGAGCTGAAAATCAAACGCTTAGCAGACGAGCTTGCGACTACGAGATCAGCGTGGCAGTTACGATGAATTAGGATACGATGCCACGAGGTATTGCATCAAGGGATGATTGGTACTACCACTACTTACGATTCAGTAAGTATGAATAAAACAGTTAGTGAGGTGCAGTATCTGTACCTACGCCGCTACTCTGTGCATTCTTTCTCATTATTAGCGCAAAGAGTTGTTTTATTCCAACGGCACGACGAGTTAGCGCACAATTTCCCATTTACGTCGCCTCATCATCGTTTGCTTCACAACATTGAGCCCTAACACTCTTGTTCAAAGTTTATTTTCTTTCAACAAACATTGATGGGAAAATCACCCCTTTAGGTTGTAGTACTATGCATTTTAAAACTGTCGAATAAGGTCGAAATTCGTGTGAAGAGGCAGCAAAGGCTCTTTAAACGTCCGATTGCTCTGAATTAAGGAAATAAGCAGTTTTAATTGCTGCACGATTATTTGAGAGCGATTTCGTGTTTGTCGAGTCGCGGAATAAGTCGTCAGTCTGTGTCAGTACAGGTACCAATTACTTATCTAGTTTTTGATTCGTCCTTCAAATTAGATGCTTATTAATTTGTGACGATTTTATTTTTTTGAAGGAAATTATATAAAATTCTATGAGGAAATTATTTAAAATTGAGGAAATTATTTCCTTCATATTGATCGAATTTAAAAGACTTAATTCAAGGAAATGTAAACTGAAATCACTAATTTAAAAAAAAAGCCTTTTAAATACAAATAATATCCGACTTCTGTAGTGTTTTTTTTTTAAGTCGGTTTTTTTGGTGAAAAGTTCAGTTGTGGTCTCACACAAATCCTTGTCAAGTATCAACTTTACGTTGTAACTAGAAGGTAAAACATAAACATCATCCATATAGTAGACGAAAAAATGCATAAAGACAAAGACAAAGACATTTATTCGTTGGATATGGTAGGCACAGAGTTGTTAAATAAAAATAGCAGGACAGGACATATCCGCCGCTAGTCGCGGCATACGAATATTTACATAGTTACACTTATAACACTAAAATACATTAAATTAAATTTAAGCACTTAGATAATAATAACTCTAGTAATCATTCTAAATTTTTACGCACATACATATACCTAATCTTAGCTTACCTATTTACATTCAAATGAAATACAAAATCAAAAACAAAACTAAAAGGTGTAAAACTCTATAATCTAATATTTATGTAATATAAAACACAATATTAACCTTGGGTATATAATAAAAACAAGAAAACAAAATATTGTATAATAATATCTGGTAGTAGGAAATTCTTTTATTGAGTAAAAAGTTTTTTGAAGTAACCAAAATTTCAACTTTTTTTTGAAAAAATGCAGTGGTGACTCTCTTATAGCTTTCGGAATGTGGTTGTAAATTTTAATGGCCATTAGGTAACTGTTTTTATACTTTCATATGTAAGAGGATGGCCTTTTTCAGAAGTCGGTTAAAAATTATGTTCTCATTTTATACTAATCAATCGAACATTTGGATATTATTGCTTGATCAAAATCACCAAGAGTTTTATTTATGTATCACGTAATCTTCAGAGATTTGAAGTATATAATAGAATAGAAATCTTGGTTCATACAACATTGCGACAATAACGTTGCGATATTATGCTAAAGCCGTATGGGATTGGTTCTCACTTGAAGATAACAAACAAATAGCTGATCTATTTGTTTGTAATCTTCAAGTGAGAACCACACCAACACACGCCGACAGCATTATTTTGATACAAAAAATATAAATCTTAACTCCCGACACACGTTCACAAACTATCACGTAATAATACACTCTCAAGATTTGCACAAAATACTACAGAATACGCGCAAAAAACATTTTGTGTCAAAACTAACACCTCCACACAATAGCATAGCAAAACCAGAATAAAAGTGCGGTTTTCAAAACGAAATTCTAAAAACTTAGCTTCAAAAAAATGCATCACTAAGCGCAAAATCTAAGTTTGTAGTTTCATGGCGGTTTGCGCAAATGGATTATTGTTTTTTGCAGATTAGAAATACTCACAAAAACATATCTGCTGTTTCGAATATCTTATCCCTTGGTGATAAGGCGGTTAATACCATGAAATTGTGAGCAGGAGAGTTGGCTGTTCCATACAATGGTGTGAAGTGTTATACAACATGTTGAGTAGATCATGCGCGTGCATGAAATACAAGGAAACGGATATATTTCACAAAGAGGTTTTGATCAAACCGCATTATTAGCCGTAACAATGCATTCAGAAATGAAAGGAATGGTGCTCAGTTTTAAATATCTTTGGTCTGTGAAGTGGAACCTTTCTGGAGGATTTTTAGTTTTGATTGGTAGCACATATTTTATTCTTCACATTATTAACAGGGTTCAGGAAACTAGCCTAGGTTGGCCCGTGGATGGGTGATCACCCATTACATATCGAGTTTCCCCCGTGCGTCGGAAAGCACGTTATGCCGTTGGTAGGACCCAGGGCTTAACGTGCTGTCATTTGTAGATCTTTGACAGGCCGAAACCAACCGCTTAATATACGGCACAGAGGGGATGCGTTTCATAATGGATGGTCACCCGTCCACCGACCGTAGCACAGCTTAACCTTGAAGAACAATTCGTACGGCTGTTATTATTGAGCCTTCAATATTATATTGCATCTCATTACCAATCTCAATCGAACCAAATCCCAGCGTCTTGCGTCTTGGAGCCATTTCCCGTGAAAATTCAGGATAACATTTTAGTTATAAGATAATTTCTGATCGGTAACTAGCTGCAGTAGCTGATTGTGGGTGAAATGGAAAGGAACTGTCGCCGAAGACGCCTGGAAATGGAAAATATAACGCGATTAACGATACTCATTCATTGTAGCGATGTGTGTTACAAGTTGTGAGGGCACAGCGGGTTGGAAGTACTCTTGTCGTTACTACTACTTTATGGAACATCAAGTATAATAAGACTATCAGACGATGCACATGCAAATAAGGACTTGGGACAAATTCCATCTCCAATACATCCGAAACATCATAAACATCAGATGCTCGAACCGTATTTGAAATACGACCGTCTTAAGGCATGGCAAACTCCTTAGCATATGCCAATCACTACATAGTATAAAACAAAGTCGCTTTCTCTGTCCCTATATTCCTATGTATGCTTAAATCTTTAAAACTACGCAACGGATTTTGATGCGGGTTTTTTTAATAGATAGAGTGCTTCAAGAGGAAGGTTTTAGTATATAATTTGCGGGCGGGCAAAGCCGCGGGCATCAGCTAGTATAATATACTGGGCTTGTTGTGGGCATGCCGTAGGTATCTTCTATTCTGAACTCCAGGGTGGAAAACTAAAACGTGGTGGTCAGTTTTTACGTTTTAAGGAAGTTCAGAATACTCACTCCAAAAGATGCAAAAGTGACTAAAGTGGGGATATTATGTGCGGCAGGCTAATGTTTTTGGAGATAGAAGGAGGTACATCATTAATGGCAATTAATGATGTAGTACCTTAACTTAAAGCTAGACCACATAAAGCTGTAACTTATAATATAATGTAGTCAATTGTGTTCTTACATGTCTGCTTTGTGCTCGGAGTTTTAAGGCCAATGTTGGATATGCTCATGCTCGCCATTGAATGTAATCGCGTAGGCCGAATTCGGCTAGATGAAAACATACACACTCTCCACATAGAAGTCATATTAAATCACATTAAAATAATACTAATAATACTGCTTTAACAGCTGGTAATTGTCCGTCAGTTCTTGTGATCTGCACCGCAACCGAATTGCATAGGAGTTAATGCATTTTCTTTACAATTTCCGTGTAAATTAGCGCGTCCTATGTAACTTATGTTTAATGTTATATTACGGATGTTGTTTTGATGGTTTCGATGGGTACCTAACTTGATGAACTAGCAGTAAAATCACAGTCACAGGAAATTAGGCAGTCGGATCAAAAAACATTACAATTTAGAATCATTCCCCTGTCCTTATCCCAACGTATTTGGGGTCGTCTCAGCAGTCAGCATGTCTTCTTCTGCCATATTTTCTCCTATTACTCACCATCTCAGCAGTGATGCCCTGCTCATCTCAGCAGTGACATGAGCAGGAAGGAGGTGTCCTTCCTGCTCATGTCATTTTCCACACCACTGTCCATCTATCGTTTCTTTGGTCTTCTCTTACTATTATAGCCATTCACAGTCATACTCAAGCTTCACTCCACTTTTCTCAAGGTATTTTTCTCATTCCTCCGCATTAAAAACATTACAACTGTCGATAGTAATTTGGCAATTACCTAGCATTTTACAAACCTATGCCATAGTCTCATAGATCACCACAAAAACTCTCACAGTATTAGAGTTGATCCGAAAACCACATATCCGCGACCTCCCGCTGTTTGTATCAGCGGTAAACCGTTAAATATGTTCAATGAATGAATGAATATGCTCGTGAATGAACGGTTATGATCCGTGAATGAGCGGATTATATCACGGAGCATTGTCGCTATGTTGTAGTTATTATTATGAGAATGTTCACGGAATTATGTATGAGTGCTAATGGTCTCAATGTTATTATTAGATGTAAATTATCGTAAGGCCATTCTATTGTCAACAGGATGATCTGTTTCAGGCGTCACTTTTGTTTGTCCAAACAGAAAGTGTTAAGCGCCAATTTGGGAATAATAATATAATTTTGTCAGTCTTACGGACAAAAACTCGACGGAAAATTCAAAACAGACTCTGTAAACGATTGGAACTATGGTAGGCAACGGCAACATACTGACAAATTATTTAGATAATGACCAATGGAAACCATTCACAGAAAGTTTTGTGTTGCTATGTATGGAAATTGTAATAAGTCAAGCACCATGTATATGCACCTCTTACTTAAACAGGCTCAAAATGACAATAGGGTACATTATGAGTACGCATCGCGGCGTGTAATTGCCGAAACGCTGCGGTTCGTCGCCCTGTGTGAAGGGGGCTTAAGGATTAGCTAACATTAACACTTTTTTGTGTTGGAAATTTTTCTGCTTTGCTTTAAATGTCAAGAGTAGGTTGCAGCTAAACTACATCTTTATAATGATGTGTATTATTAGATGTACTGTGTCAAGTTAACTCACACCGTTTCATACTAATTGCCAATTTCAATTAAATTGATAATAATGTAATAAAACCATTAACCTCTATTTAATAGGTCAATGTCGGGGAAAGTGGAATAAAATAGTTTGGTATTAGGTCTAAGTAAGTTCGATCAACAGACCACAAACAAGATCGGAAAAAGGAAGGTGGCCTTACCTTCGAACCTTGGGCACCATCGCATTGGCAGTATCTTGTTGGGTCACCGGCAGCAACAGCACTTTACAAGGACGCCCTTGTAGGAAATGCATGAGTGTTTGTACACGCTCTGTCAGGCGAGGTCAACAGAGACTGTGGGACACTTTCCACGTTCTCTGTTGACCTCGTACCGTGTAGGTATTATCTACAATTGGTATCGGTTCAACCACCTGCATCGGCTGAATCCGGTTAGACTGGGAGCCGACCCCAACAAAATATTTGGGTAAGTTCTCGGCAGATGATGGGCTTCGCAGCCAGTCGTCGATATGTTAGGAATGATGCTGCCGTTGTCGTTTCATCTACTTTTGATGACGTAGAATATCACTTGTAAATCTGTTGAAACAGATAGTTAAAGATATTCATGCTTGCGCGGCTGCTTGCATGCTGTGTTTACTGATAGGCAGCAACGAAAAGAATACAACATTAATGACTGGTGCAGAATCAGAAGAAAGCAGCTGTACTATCGAGGACACTCCCGCCTGATCACCACTAAGCTAATTTTTGCTTGCACTTAAAACATAGAAACGCTCTCTATCCCCGCCCCGTTGACTTTGTAATAAATAATTAATGAAAAAAATACCGATCGGCGACACATGTCAAACGAGAGTTATTGTTATTTTGCGCGCCAAAGTTGACGCTTTCCGGTCTACTAGACCTAAAGTTTAAGGTGGACTGGCTCAGCGCCTCCGCATGATTTAAGCGAAAAAAAAATTAACTGATCAGGCGGAAAAGACCACGACTGTACGTGAAATTATCTTAAAATTACAATACTGAAATTACAATACTCTGAAACAATAGGCAGTCGCTCCATGTAAAATACTGGTATTCAGCTGCATCCGGTTAGACTGGAAACCGACCCCAACATAGTTGGGAAAAGGCTAGGCAGATGATGATTGTCGAATGTAAAGTAGTTAATGGTTAAAAGTCATAAAAACAGCAATATAAAACCGCAAAGTCCCATCCAAGTAAAGTTTATATCAAATAGACTGACAGCATAAGCATAAAAGCACTTTAAGGGACCTGTCTGAAGCCACCACCAACGCCGTCGACGTGGCTGAGTTCTGGTCGAAACAAATTTAAAATAAATAACAATGGGAATGATCGACACGAAGAAGAAGAAGATCACCCTATAATGTTCCCACTGCTAGGGCACAGGCATAAAAGAGGGGGAATTGCAATGGCTAGCTTCATAAATATAAGCAAGCAGGTAATCATCAAACGAATCTTCACACTGGAAATGAGTAATTAAGTGAAGCGAACCAATTTCAAAGAAATCACAGATTTCCCCGAAAAATAAAATTCTATATTTTTATAACGAAACTAAATCATTTGGGAGTCCGATAAATAAGAGGGAACTTAGTAATTGCTCTTTAAACGGTTCTCAACAAAACAAATTATAAAGAACGAAGAAGAGTTTTTGAAGAAATCCCATTTTATTTTAGCTGCGAAATAGATTGATGACGAGGGTCTAGCTGGCAGGTAAAAGGTTAATCAAATTTCTTAAGAAGTGTTTTGTCAAGATGATCAGCAACGTTTTTATCTCCTGTAAAAATACAGCTACACATTTGTACTGCTGTATTTCGACGAAAGATCGTTGCAGCATTGCCGACTACGGTCCGCATCGTCTGCCTAGCCTTTTTTCAACTAACTATATTAGGGTCGGTTTCCAGTCGTACAGGATGCAGCTGAATACCTACCAGTATTTAAATGTAGTGACTGCTTCTGACCTCTTCATTGAAGAATAAGGCACCATTGCCAGTTTTTGGCAAATAGACAGAAGAAACGAATACAGAAGAAATAAAGATTTCAGCCGAAAGACGTCCACGGCTGGACATCGGCCTCCCCTAAGTGTCAACACATTGACTCGCATCCAGTGGATTCCCGCAACCTTCACCAGGTCCACCTAGTGGGAGGTCTTCCAACGCAATGTCTTCCGGTTCGCGGTCGCCACTCCAGAACTTTTCGGCCCTATCGGCCAACCATTCTGCGAGCAATGTGCCCTGCCTACTGCCACTTAAGTTTGGTAAGTCTTCGGGCTAGGTTAAGTCGGTAAACTTGAAAAACTGTGTAAAATAGTTAGCTAGTTAATCAGACTGGAAGCCGACCCCGACATAATTATGTAGTTGGGAAAAAGGTACCCAGGTGATGGACCTAAACGGAAAACGTATTTCAGGGCATTGTTTGTATTTGTACCTACGATGATCCCATAAAATGCCGTGGGTCAGTTAATAACCAAGTGTCGATGTACCTCAATTGAATTCGGTCGCGTAATAACAGAGAAATGATCGCTTGATACGTCCGCGTCTCCCGAGAAATACTTTAATGTTTAAACTGTAGTGATGTACTGTGAAGTCGTTTTATCGAAACTTTCATTTGAGCCGGGAACGCCATAAATTAAAAGTCTGTTATTAGAATATGTGAACAAACTCTAACAACACACTTTAGAGAGATTAGAGTTTTTTAATACGTGACACTTCAAATAACTATATAGCTTTGATGTTGACAGTTTTACAATATCACCATCCAGTGGTTGGTTATTCCGTAAGTACAGTCGACCGCAAGTCTGTGGTAACACGGTTTGCATAATAAAACATGCAATTTTAATAAAAACCATCGTTTACGTCAGTACAATAGGATTATAGTTAGTAGGGAAGTTCGTCATTTTCGTAGATAGAAAATCCTATCAGGCTTGTTACTTTTAGCAGTTGCTGTCCCACAGATGGGCAAAGGACCCACCAGGTCCTTCTAGTAAATTACACTTTTCTTGTAAGCGTCTAAATCTTCGTGCCACCAATTTCTGAGCTAACCTCGTCGGCTCCTTCCATCTTCAGGAAAACATTGCGTGGAGTCTCGCAAAGTATTCTTTGCCAAGCAGTCTTTGTGCATGCAGATGTCATGATCTACAAAATCCCAGTTTAGCAAGACATTTTGTATTTTACATATAAAATGTTATAGGCATCGAGAGCTAAAATGTGCTACGATTGTCGCAACACTAAAAGGGCGGGGGCGAGAGCGCGAAATTGGAGGAAAACTTTCGTAAGGGGAAATGAAATGGGATTGATAAAAATTGGAACCAAGCCGCCCGCACAGAGACGTACTCTGTTTATGGAAGTAATTGTTTATGTGCTGTAGTTGCAGGTTTCATCTAACACAGGCCGTTATTAGCTTCCCATTGGCTTAGTTAAAAACAGTATTAATACTAAATTAGTAATTTGTTTTATGTTGGGCCACCTAAAGGATGAATGAAAAACAGTTGCATGTGATTAAGATGACAATGCTCAGACGAATGATTATGGTGTTGTAACGCAAATAGGTAGAATAATAAATATGCCATAGTACTTACATAAGATGAAGACAGAAAGTAGCACCGGTGATTGAAAAGTTATTTGGTAATCGGTTGACGTATAATCAGGTAAGACCAAAGAAACGTTGAAAGGGTAACTCTTGAGATATCGACTAATACAAAAATATGGCAGAAGAAAATATGCTGCGCCGTCTCAAAATAAATTGGGTAAAGGGCGCACACATTAATACTAGACATTTCGCTACATCGATTAGGCAGATGATAATGATTCACTACGTCTAAGGTGACCCTAATAAGGATGTGTGCTTCTGCCAGACACAAAGAAGAAGAAGAATCTACTCTTTGATATTTCTCGCCCTTTTTCTGAATATTTGTCTTTGTGTTGTTTGTGTTTGTTTGTTTGTTTGGAAATAAGGTTGACTTTAGAGTACCTTCGTGTAGTGCATCTGTGTGGTTGTAAGTTAACTTTGATATGATCTGCTTTCTTGTGATCTGAATCTCGAACTGTTTGTTCTCTAACTTCTAACACGTTATTTCGGTTGTGAAACGACTTCTTAAATAAATAAGCGCATGAACAAATAATATACTATTTATAAAAACCTCGACAGATTTCCGTCATGGACTTGTTGCCTGAAACTTAAGTGGGTAACATTTAATTGTTTTATTTCATTCTCTGTATCTTTCTCTTAATAATGAATACGACCTAAACAATTCCGCCTAATGAATACGGCCCTGGCTTTTCCGAGGGCTCGAAATTCACTTAGCTTCGTTTGTCGAAGCTTTTCGCCTCTTGAAACTTTTCAATAGCCCGGAATCGAATTCAGGCACCTCCCTGTTCCCCGCCCGCCCCTCTGGCCCCCTCTGTGCTCTGACTCTATACCTTTGAACACCTGGCAGCGGAGTCCATGTATGTACACAATATATCTAAAATTGAGCGCCTGTAAATATGCATCGAGTTGGTTATTCAATTTACAAAACTAAATGAGTTTGTTAAGAAAAATAATGTAGATGTATTCATTTCAGTGTGATGTCGGCTTGAGATTATCTCACAGAATCTTTGTGTACTGTGTATTTCATTGTTTAACGAATATAATCTAAGTTAAAATGTTGACAAAGTATACACGAACATTAACTAGGCGTAATGCACCAACAATTTATTATTTGTGTCTTATGTAAAATGCACCAAATAGGGCAATTATACAGAATGACCATTTTCTTTCAAACGTCTGTCCTTCCTCGCAAATATTATCACAACTATCAATAAAAGCATCAACACAATGTGCTACTTCAAACGCATAATCCTTGTAATGGTCATTTCACGAGCAACGTTTTTGCTCCGCTCGTCTCATTGTGCATCACACTTACACACAGAAATACGAGCTGCTTGAAATCCTAGACAAAACCGATCTCTGTTCATACTTGTAACGTCTCAGCCGCACAGTGGTCACTACTTGATATCCCTGGAAAAAAAGGTTCTTCGAAATTTTGCGGCATTATTAGTGGTATTAGGTTTTTGTTGGCTGTATAAAAGGATTTCGTTCACGTTATTAGATCGGCTTCAGTTCAAAGATTTGTTCGAAGGCGTTCGCGGTAAGCTTTTTATTTTCGAGTGCGTTATGGATTAAAAGCTTGTTTGCTTTATTGAATGTTTCCATGTAGATTTATCAATTGTTTTTTTTGTTATTTTGTGATAATTGTATAAATATATATTTATGGCTTTTAAGCAGCTATAACTTAATTGCTCTTTGTGACAAAGAGCCCGATTGCCAGCCATCCCTATACAGTTTTTGCCACTCTCCTGTATCAAAATTAGTTAGTTTGTAATATTTGAAATGTTTACTAGCGATGGATTTACTCGTACATAAAAAACCTTCATCGATAATTCAAAACTTGTTCCTTTTGTATCAAAAAAAGTTGTTCTATACATTGCAAAAATTGTGGTAAGATTTGTCGCGTAATGACTACTTAGACATCCGTTTCCATTGACACAATGACCGATTGTGCCACAAAACATATCGATGTTAGATCTCAAACAGATTGTGTTTCACAAAGTTGGCCGACCTGTGTATTGTAACTACAGTTTTTTTTTAAATCTTATTTCATCACTGGTTTAATAGAAATACTTAATAACCATCAAAACTAAATACAAAAAACAAACAATTGCAATTGCATTGTTGGATCTATTTAATTTAATCGTGATTTACAATAATATTTCTAGTTTTACCAAAACCAGGTTTGGTATAGGTTTGTGTTAACGACAAATGTCTCATAGAATTTCGATAAAAATTGCATATCATTATGAATTCTATAACATTTCAGAATTTCGGTATGATTCTTTCTACTTTTAGGTATAATTCAAAATGAATTATAATGATGGTCTTATAATGTGTTAGTACTCACGATTGCACTATATGCAAAAAATTGTCAATACAAAAAAATATCTAAAATTCTAAACAATACTCCTAAAATTGAGGTAAGTATTGTAATAAATAAGTTTAACAACAGCATTTTGAATGTAGCCCTCCACTCTAAACTCGTGTTTTACTGTACGAAGTAATAATACCCGCCCCAAAGTATCTAGTTAAAAATAATTTGTTTTCGCATTCATCTCCTTTCATAAACGAAAATTTGCACCAATTAAAAATAGAAAAATACAATTTTATTTCTCTCTAGCACCATATTGGGTGAACGCCTCAAACAAATGTCATTTTTAGCATGCAGAGCAAGCTTAACTTAACACCAAATCACGCAATAACAGACCTTACCACACTGCAATAAAGCTTCTGTGGTGGCACAGCAAAATCTGCAACAAGTATTTTTTACACTATTTTCTGTTTTATTGTATTACAAGGTTTATTCGTCGCTAACGAGTCAGCGGGGAGCCTGTGCGAGCAAGAGTTCCGATGCAGAGAGCGAGCTAGCGATATGTAATATGATTTGTTTTGTTGCATTGTGGTTTCGATCCGTTCACGTTTGTCAAAGTTTTTGTTGTACTTCTTTTGGTTTCGAACCACTGTGCATTGACAACTGCGACCATTTATTTGTAGTTTGTTGTAGAAAGGAGTACAAATATTTATAACATTTTAAAGCTTGTGAATTGTGATTGAAAGATGAAATGGGACATATTTTAGGACTTAGGATACAATGAATCACAGTTAAGAAAATAAAAAGTTAAATATTGCTTATTTTGAGAGACTATGTTTATAGAAAGATTCAATAACACATTTTGCAATCTGTCACGTATTGGACTAAGTAAGTGTCAGAAGGACAATACCCTCTCTTTTGACTTATCTACAGTCGGTCAAAAAAAAAAAACTAAACTGTTGAAAACCGCTGACGTCAATACACAGGGTAAATGCCACAATTGTTATTCCTACACATTTAAGAGCATTATTCGGGAAGTGATTTGAGCTAATAGCTGATAAGTAGTATTATTGTTTGTATTATTTTTTGTTCTGCAAATTGTTATTATTTTGCAAGAACATTTTCAAACTATTGACGTAGGTGCTAGGTGCTAAGTGAAGTTTTGGTTATAGTGTGTCAATTTTGTTAACGGACTCCATCAAAATATCAAATGAATTATGTATTTATTTTGGATTGTTGTTTAAATATAACCCTTTCAGCAAAATAAAAAACCCAAAAAATGGACAAAAATAACTTTACTTTCGGAAGATTGTGACTTTGATTGTTTCATCGACTGAATTAATAATATGATGAAGGCCGAATACATGACCTCCTCCTTTTTTATAAGTCGGTTAACAGTAAAATAGGTCTTACAATGTTTACACAATATTATTAAGTATTTTATGTCTTTTTTTGTACCTAACTTTAAGTTGAAATGATTACAATTATTATTTTACTTTACTTAGACGACCGGTATATTTCTCATCATCAGCTGGCCACTCGATCAAGGTTTCCACTAAATACCTCTCGTAGACCTCACGAAATGCCTCTCGCGATCCTGATCAACCCTGGAACAGCAATTTCTTTAGGGTCATCTTTCGAGAATAAAAAATTAAATGACGTTTCACAATTTTATAGGTTACTCCAGCAGTCACAAAAACTAACGGCAGCTGTCGTATTCTCGCAAAAAAACTAACAATATCTTCTAAATAGGCTCTTATTAAGCCGTTATCACACGATCAGATTGTTAAGAATCGAGCAATTTGCCGCGAACAATCGCTTAGGGCTCGGGTCGTGCGTTAATAGTTGAGATAACATCTCTGTTATTCGTCTTTGTGCGCGTGTAATGCAATAACGAACATATCATCGCGGGGCTGTTCAGACAACTTCGGGAAATGCTTGATACTTATGTAATGGGATTTTGGAGTGAGCTTGCCCAACTTGTAAGAGAGTAAGAGGAGGGAAATAGAGGAGACGCAGGACGGTCTGAGCCAGCTAGCTCACTGTTGCTAATAAATGGATTACACACAGAAGAAAATAATGTTATTAAATTAGTTTAAAGAAGTGGTCAGTGCAAATAATGGCGCAGGAAATAAAGTCTATTTTTTTTGCCCAAAGTTGGCGTCTACAAAAGAAGTAGGTATGGTATCTAATTATGATTTGACTAGAGAAACGAAAACTGCAAGTTGATACCTGGCAAAACTTTTCAACTAAGTGTCTGACTTTAAAACCACATTTCTTACCATGTTTTGGGTCTTACTTCCAAAAAATATTCTAGCTAGTTATGCCTTATATGGGGTAGGTAGCTGATTTCCCGATTTTTCTGCTCTAGGCCCCTTTTTTGCCAACTACACTTAGATTAACATCTCTTAAACGAATTTAATGGCTGACTGCTCGAGCTCACGCAGTTCTCATTACAAATACCCTCTCATCTCATAACTGACACGATGCAGTGTGTGCCTTCAGTTAATTTAAATTTAAAATCTAATTCCCCTTCAAAGTTTCATATTATAGAGTTGATTTGAACAGTTTGCTAGCCCCGGGGTATGATCCCGGTAACAGCGTCAAAGCTGGCCCCGCCCCGGCCGGGATCGAACCCGGGACCGCTCACCACCCGCTGGCGACATCCCGGCCGATATTGTTACTTTAAAGTTATTAAAGTTTTGTTTACGATGGTTCTGTATGTGAGTTTCACTACGAGAAATAACTAACTGAACTCTCAATCGAAAATGCTGGAATCTTTAGATACAATCACATTTAGTATTAGTTTAGCTATTTCCTGTCTAGGCTATTCAAAGAATAATATTCGAGTACTCTGGAAATAAGGCCCACACAAGTTGTTATCTGTGTTTCTGAAATCAAGTACTCAATCTGTCTACAAAAGCTGGTCTTTAAATGCTGCTCCACATTTATAACAGGGAACCCTAATTATATGGAAACACAAAAGAATACAACATGGAGATTGTCACGAGGTGCCCCGCAGCGAAAACGACACGTTTGTTCGTAATAACATGTTCAATGTTCAGCGTTCGACTGGGAGCAACATGTCACTGGGTAGCCCCACCGCCACCGCCGCCGCCACGCCGCACCGCCCGGCCTGGTGCAACTGCAGCTATCTCAGAACTGATCCAAAACAAGAAAACAATTACATTTTGCAATTAAATAACAGAGAGCATTTAATTTTATTGATAATTTTTAGGTTCTGATGATTTTATAAAGTGTGTAAAAAACTCTTAACGAAGCCGAAAGGCACTTTTTTCTCCATCATTGCGATCATTTTTTTGTTCTACACCATACCTGGGAACCTTCTAGTTACGGAGATATTGGGGGTCAAAGTTCCTACTCTTTGACAAGTTTTTTTTTAAATACAATTTTTCCGACCCGTACTATTCAATCCATCCATAAGCACAACGTTTTGAGTGCGTTACATTGAGTTCTACCACAAAACATGATTTTTCACCCCAAAAAAAAGTCTTTCTCAGCAATAATTTTTGCGTAAAGTTACTTAGATTGATGTACAGAATGCTTGGTTGACGGCTTCGTGATGAGGTTGTTTACACCGTGTAGATACGGATCGCACAGAATCGAGAATAAGTAGGTATTTCTGGCTGAAATGATGATGATAATGTGAATGTGAGAAATCCTTTACAGTTTATAGGAAATTAATTTCCAGTCTTGATCTAAACATGGGTTCCGTTCATTAAATATTTTGTTAGCAAAATCCCCATCCCGTTTTCGAATTAAGAATTTGAAGTTGAGAATTTGGCAAACTAGTATTTCTTTCACAATTATTCAGAAACTGAGTGTAAGTACTTGCACTCTTTCATATTCAGTCATTCAGGCAGTACCTGTGAGGCTACTATAGCTTTCGTGTGATTTCTAACTAGTATTTCTATTATTCCAGATCAGAAATATCAGGCCACGACCAACAAAAAATCTACTGACTGACAAATTCTACTGCCGCATAAGGTCCTGGGCTCTGGTATTAAATGGGACTTAAACATAACTGGCGAAATGGGGTTGTACTGTTAGGTACACCTCTGTCTAACCCTTCCGGGATAACATGCGTGATGTTATGGTATTTTATGTAAAAATCTCCTGAAAACCATAAAGAGTATCCATTAATATCAGATGCATGCATTTTGATCCGATACGGCTCACACAATACTCGTATGTAAATCAGGAAGATATTTTATTCAAAGGAAAAGGAAAAAACGGAACCCTTATAAGATCACTTTCTTGTCAGTCTGTTTTTTAACAAGTTTCGAAAGTAGAGTTCACTACATCATGCATGACATATTACTTATTTATTTGTTTACATACGAGATTAATATCTAATATTATATTTACTCATGTTGAACTTAAGTACGATCACTCAAACATTATTGTTTTCGCGGCGGAGTAGCGGCGGGGTGAGCGCACCCGTTGTTGGCTCGCACGCACGATCATTCGATTACTTCGGCGAAAAAACATGGGACCTGCGTATATGGACAGTGGTGGGCAAGGAGACTGTTCAACGTATTTAGATACTCGCGAAAAAAACGTTTTAAGTAATGAAAACACAATTTTAATGATCTATCTTTTAAATAAAAATTAGCGAGTGAACCAATAATCAAGCAGTCTTTTTTTTTTCGAAATTAAAAATGTGAGATTTATGTGCAAACTGTCTGCTTTCGTTGGTATGGAAAACAATTGGCCTGATTTCACAAGAGTCATCGACGCGTTTTCCCATTCTGTAACTATTATTAACTCTGTATATAATAGGCATGACGACAGTATCAAAAAAATGCAAATCAATTTAGTCTGTCAGTTAGAGTAGTTGAAATTAATAGACACGTATTTTTTGTTTTTGTAAATCAATGAATATTGACAAAGATAAAACGCATCAAGACTCGGGAGTGGGGGCTCGTGACGTCAGAACTAGCTAAAAATTATACCATGGCGTGACGTATTGAGAATTTTAAAAGCGTCGTATCTTCGTCAATTTTGGTTTACGTAACAAAAGAAAAAACACTGGTCAAATATTTTTGGATAATCTAAGTGACGGACTAATTAGATTTTTTTGTCGTCTCGCCTATTTGTAAAGAAAACCTATCCATATCATAATATTTATGGCAGTTTTGAATGCAGAGATGTTTGCCAAAGTTGTCTCTAAACGATCGCCCATCTCCACAGCTTTTTGTAGCCAACGTTAAGTGATGTAAAACGGCAAAAATTGCTCGCCAAATCACTGGCGTTTTTTAATAATTGTTTTATGCTCTAACAAATGAGTTTGAAATTGGATCGGGCTCGGAGCGCTTACAAAAATGGATGCTTAATACGATTAGAGTGAGCAGGACACCGATATAGCGAGCGAAAGGGATGGAGGATGCCCGTAGTGTTTGAGAGGTTTTTGTTCTCTTTGATAACATTTTGTTATTTAGATGCATTATTCGGTTTTGTTAGTTGTTACGATTCAATTTAGCATTCATTTTAAGGGCCCCAAATCATTTTGTGACAAATTGCCGTATTATTTTGTTATTCGGTATTTTCTTTATTTAAATCTCTCGCATTAGAATTTCAGATTAGATGCAAGTTACTTTAGAATTTATTTTTGTTTAGTAATCGTTGAAATACCTACCTTACAGTGCTATTATTTTTTATATAGGTATCATACATTACTTATATTTTGGGTGAGTAACTCTTACGTTGTCAATTTTTGTTATCGAGAAACTAAGTCATAATATAATAGTGACCGAAGCAAGGAAAACTTGTCCATGTGGAAATTCATGGATGAGTCTGCTTGCGAGTATATAAATGTGGTGCTGTTCCACAAATGATGGGATCAACGCTTAATGTCGTATCCTGTCTGTCCTATTGTTTGCACGTAACGAGTTTCATTCGCAAAATTTTGTGCTAAATCAATTTTGATTGTCTTCTACACATAATTATGATTTATGATCTGAAGTAATGCAAAACACTGCGCACATAAAACGCCAAGAAAACATACACTTCACAAAAAAAAACCATTTCAATTCTTATCAGATTCGTTTAAAGCAACAAATACGTAGATAATGAGATAAAAGTGATTTCTTAGAAACAAATTGTGAAGGTGCTAAATAACGCTATTGCCTCCTGACTGCCGAGTCTCAAGGCGTTGGTAATTACTGCCTGCTGGACGCCAGAGTGCTCCGAGAGATGGACCCGGGGGGGGAGGCGCAGGGCGGGGGCGGGGAGGCCCAAGAAGATTATATTGTTCCAACTTAATAGGCTTTTTATTGTTTTATATTGTGCTGGAACAACACGGCGGGCTACTGGTTGGGCAACAACTGTATTTGGGTATTCTTTAGATATGATTCTTAGGAGTTTTGTATAGTGATGTGAAGTGAATGGGTTAGTAAGGCTCTGTCAACATTTATACGCCAAGAACTTAAAAAAAAAAAATATCAATCAACACATGCGATTCGGGTTGACATAAGTTTTTTTTTTTTGAGATTTGTAAGGTGACGTGAGCCTGAAGAGAGCAGCGGTGGCCCAGTGGTGGTGGCCCCGACCTACGAACAGTACTGTCAGTCGTGTACAGTCGTGGGTTCGAACCCAGACAAGAGCATTACTTTGTGTAATTTATTTCATCACCACAGCTCTCAAAACCGGTGAAGGAAAACATCGTGAGGAAACCGGCATTTCCTAGAACTACAAAGTTCGAAGATATGTGACGTCTACCAATCCCGGGAAATAGGAATCAAGGAACGGGCTATAATCCACCGCGCGAGCCCACCGCGCAGTGGATTATATCCCATTCCTGTGGAGTGTGAGGCCTGTGTCCCAGCCGTGGGAAAATTAATAGGCTGATGATGTAAGGTGACGTGCCGAACTACCGACTAAGAGATGTTTCCCTAATCTTCTTTACGTGTCGATTACTGCACTCATATTTTGTCAGACCCGTATGTTAAGTAAGCTCAAACATTGGCTTCGTTTAAATCCTGAAAGGTGGGTCATGTCCGGCAAAGGAGCTTCACACTGGCTTTATGTCTGAGACGGGTCAAGGATACTGCATTTGGCCAGATAACTTCCACAGCGGCCAACATTTGCCAGGAATCGATTAAGAGATTTTCAGATGGCAGGTGTTCCGCCGGTTTGATGAAGTGTGGAGGGATGCTTGAGGTATTGCTTCTTATATTGCTGCTGTAATTTAAAGGAAATAAGGAACGAACGCGCTTTGTTAGGTCTATCATTGAGAAACTGAGTCCGTAACTAAGCAATCCGGCGTAGAACTAAAGTCCAGAATGTGTTTGCGGGTAGCGGTTCTGGAGTATAGGTGAGCAGGATACTTGACAACACGTGATGATGGCAGGTGGAGTAGAATTCTCAGTGAACAGTAACCGATGGTAGAAGAAGTGTTGATAAACCAAAAAACAGAAGTAGGTGGAACGAGACTGCCGATGCCGATGATAAAAAAGTCACAATAATTATACTTTAATAATTTAGATTATTTTAACAAAAACCCTCAATGAAGGTAATGCCGAGTTGATAGCAAGCCTCAAGCTCCTTAACTCTGCAATTGTCTACAAATTAGTCTGTGCTTTTATAAGATTAGAGCGAGATGTTCATTCTTCGTTATAAACAAGATTATTTTACGTTTCGCTCGCTCTGTTTACACTCAATTTATCTCAGTGAAATCATTTTGATTGAACGCCAACTGCTTAACGAAGGAGCTTTTTAATCATGTTTCAATTACATCAGTCAAATTTTAATTTAAGACTTTATTTACTCCATATTTAGCGTATTCTTTTTTTTTAAAGAAAAGTAAAATTGGAGCTCATTTTGCGTAGATTAAAAGAAATTGTTCACAATTTCCAAACGATTCAACTCGTCAGTAAGGCGTCAAGTAGTCTAGTGGTGATGTTTGCACGTGTATCAAATTCTCCGACAACAATAGTCTCTTAATCCCGCAAACCAAAACGTTTACTTCATTCACAATCCTTTCTACAATTCGAATAATGCAGCCTTAAGTATTCAAAAATGCTTTCAAACATCATCCAAATAACGCTTTGGCTCCATAGTTATATACTTACCTACTATTGAAATGAGATTAGCGAGTTGGTCCAAGTAATACTCTTGAATGAAGAATGACCATTCTGCGAGTTTCATCATTAATATTATAGCATTTCTCCAAACATACAATTTCCACGAAATTTCGTTCGACTGCTCACTTGTTATTGATGGAAGTAAGACCGGTGAATCACTAATAAGGCTCTTAAACTTTTTTTGCACTATCATTAACCACAATGGTCTTGAAAATTGCGGCTGTTCGGTTATAAAGAGTTATTAAACAAGCCACACGGAAATAATAATTTATTGTTAACATTTATCTATACATATAATAAAATCGTTGAGACCAAAAAATCTGTACATTGAAGATTAAAAAAAAAAACCAGCCAGGGTGACTTAAAATAAGTAACTGAAGATATTAAAACCATTTTAAAATTTTTTGTTTGTTTGTTTGACCGCGCATCACGTTAAAACTACTGAACCGATTTTGTTGAAATGTTCACAAATCTGTTTAAATACATTCAGAATAACATTTAGGCTATACAAATTTTGGATTTTTTAGAAAAAGGGGGGGGTAAAGTTTGTATGAAAAAAACAATTTACATTGTTCTAGAATCATGAAACTCAGAATTAATACTTATTAATAAAAATAAAGAAATACCTGTCTTGGCATTTTTTTTAAAATCTCACCCAGAGACGCAAAAAAGAGGGTTTTGTGTTTAAAATTAATAAACTTCAAACACCTATACAATCAAAACCAATGAAGTGTAACCTTTTAAAGTTGCTACATATACTTCATATCTAATACAGGTAAATATAATTTCTCAGTGTTCTCGAAATTTGATTTTTGACGTGAATACGCACAAAATAGCGGAACTCAAGAAAATCAGCTTTCCTCGGTATAAATAGTTGGTACGAAATGTTTGTGCGCGCATCACGTCAAAACTACTGCATAGATTTCTTTACAGGCTTCTTCAATATTTAGGCTATATATTATCACGCTACTTCCTTAAGGGGGTAGGCAATTTTGCATTATGCCCGTATACTTCAATTGTTTGACGTTTCTGTCATGACGTAAGTACATGAGAACGGCTATTTGTAGCTTATGTCAACGAAGTAAATAGCCTAGCGGTTTCATCACCGCTTTGTAAACTACGATGTTTGCAGGTTCAAACCCCTCAACATTATTTTCACTTTTTGTGATTTGTTTTTTTTTTATGTTGTGAGATTTCATAGATTTCTTTTTGTATTTAAATTGTTTGCATTTTTATATTTCTTATTTTTTTTCGTGGTGAAATATGTTTTTCCATAAAGTAATAGAGAAGTATAGAAGTAAAATAGAATCATGCTGCGCCGACCCCAAATAAATTGGGATTAGGGCAGGGGTATGATGATTTCTCCAAAAAGTAGTTTAGCGAACATCAGAAGCCTGATAAATTCACGTGGTCTTGCCGTGCAAGAACTGTGCTGTGTGCTATTTGCAATAATCAATAATCCATACGCAGCATACGTAGATTATATTACAGCTATATTGTTATTGGTCTCATTCCATGCACCTTGGTGAGAATTTAAGACATGCCTGGACTGTCATCGAAGGTCTAACGATGGAGACGGAAGGCAGTTGCCAGAGGTCATCATGAGTTTACAGCATCTATATCGTGTTTGGTCTCATTTTATGCACCTTGATGAGAACTTTCGACCTAGCTGGAGTATGACTGTCATCAAGTGTCTAAAGATGATAACGTAAGGCTGAGGAGGCTGGCGAGGGAAGCCCTTATTTAGAAAAACAGTATATTTTAGCGATTAATGCAAATATTTCAGAGAAATTAAATTGTTACCTTCTTGATTCTCTAATATACTTAATATTATAAAGCTGAAGTGTTTGTTTGGTTGGTTGAGCACGCTAATTTCAGGGACTACTGGTTCGTGTTGAAAGTATCTATTAGTATTGGATAGCCCATTTGTCGGAGAAAACAACAACGAACAACAACGTTACCACGTTTATATAACATCACGCTACAATCAATAGGAGCAGAGCATCAATGAAAAATGTTGCAAAAAAAGGAAAAAGATATTCCTTTTGAGATCTTTCGTTGCGTGCGCTACGTAAACGGTTAAAGTTACGCAACAATCGTGTATGATGGAATTTTTCCTCTTAAAAAGTTCTATAAAAAGTCCGCGATCGCGATGATGGTGAGATGGTTAGAGAGAGTGTGAGACACCGTTAGAAGATTTTAAGGGTGTCTCACACTCTCTCTAACCATCTCTCTGTCTCTTTTATATATCGCAGACGAAGTTGCGCGGGTCAGCTAGTTATTATAATAAAAAAAAAAACTTTAACTACTGTAGGAACATTAAAAGCATCTACCAAACACGAATAACAGCGAAATTGTCGACGAGCTAGTCTTTTTGTACGCAGCGTAATTGACGGCCACTAGCATGCCACGCCGTGTGCCGACAACTGGGCGCTTCATCCTGAGTGCTGTTTGATTCGATTGTGTAACCATGATTGTTTTATTACCTTTGATTTACTATCGATTTCTTCGTTTTGTTAGGTTTGTACAAGAAATTACCTTGCTGTATTGTTGTTTTCTTAGTTTTGTCAATTTTAAGTGTTAGAAAGAGTTTTTTCTGAAGTGGAAACATTGTTTTGTGTTAAATTCGCACGACCTATCCCACATGTTTTTGCAGACAATTCTGCTAATAGTTGTTATGATAAATCCAACACATAACCTCGTCTTTTCTGTCACGCAGTCGAGTAAAAAGGTCAGGCACCTTTTCGAGAAAGCTTCATGAAAGAATCCATAATAACCAGGACCCAGTTACTTCCAACTGCCATTTGAATATATTACCTAATCGCACACAACTGCCGTTTAAGGAGACATCCGCGAAAAGAACTATACACAAATGCTAGCAACTTATCAAATCCCTAACTAGCAATTTGAACGTCACTACCACGCACAAAGTAGCCAAATGATAATAATTTGTACAACAAAACTACGAGTTTGTACGTAAATATATCGATGGCGATTCTAAAAGCACTCTAAATACCATTCGAAACTTTTTTCACCCGAAACATCCCAAAAATTAACATCAGTAATAAGCCCGTATTAAGATGTGACCAGTTCTTTAAGACTCGTCACCCTTCTTGTGTGAACCAAAGGAGAGGAACGGTGAAACATTTCGAGGGGTCTGATTACGCTAGGCATCAATTTTTCAATTCTATTTTTGACTGGGCAGGTATTAATTTGAGTGAGTGTTATTACGATCCGCGGTGATGGATTGGATGAGTAAGCGAAAATTTGGTTTTGGAACATTTTAGGCTAATGTTTGGAATAAATATCAGGTTTAGCTGACTTGGATGTTATACTAGCTTCTTTGGTCATTTGTTGGACTACATTTTTGTTAACAGTTTATAAGATATTGAAACCTTCTTAGTTAGAAGACTCAGAAGTCAGAAGACTAATCAATTTGCATGTGTTTAAAGGATTTGTTAGCTTAAGGACAGATTCTCTTTACGCCAGATTCGCGTTAGGACAGATTCGCATTAGGACAGATTCGCTTAAAGACAGAAGTACAGTCGGATGAAAATAATTTTATTCATTAAACCGAAACATAAGAGAAAACAACAAAAAACCTTAGACATAATTTTTTATTCAATAAACCGAAACAAGAGAGAAAACAAAAAAAAAACCTTACAGCCATCCTTATTAACCAAAAATAAATTCCCTGTACTAATTTTTCATTATAATTTTTTATATATTAAACAAATTCGCTAATTGTTTTAAACATTCTAAAGTAGAAATTTGTCCTTGTAACGCATTGTTGACAATGTTATCAATCTTTTTATCCTTTTTTAAGTCTTCTAGCCTTCTTCTTTTCCCTTGACTGTTAAGACTTAAACTTAATTTTCTTTGTTGTATTTCCGAATCTTTTTTTAGCAACTGAAGAAAATAATATAAGGCTGGTT
Organism: Xestia rhomboidea; assembly: GCA_963853795.1. NCBI lineage: Eukaryota > Metazoa > Arthropoda > Insecta > Lepidoptera > Noctuidae > Xestia > Xestia rhomboidea. The sequence continues at coordinate 3,591,796 of OY970780.1, forward strand.
TGGGCGGTATTTTTTAATTCAGTCTTCGATGATATCCCTCCACCCCATTCGTTGTTCTTATCTTTTCGCCGTAACAAGAAAATAGTTCACAAGTAATTTTGTTTAGCCACTGGGTCGAAAAATAGTTTTTAGTAAAGCGAATCTGTCCATATGTGAACAAAGGAACTTTATGTTGCGGTCTGTACATATTCTGTCTTTAAGCTAATCTGTCCTAATGCGAATCTGTCCTAACGCGAATCTGGCGTAAAGAGAATCTGTCCTTAAGCTAACAAATCGTTTAAAGTACTTACAGAATTGCGAATTTTTGTCTATCTCGATGCTGTGTTTTGACGATCAATAAGATTTTGGCAGCTTCTTACAGATTCACTTACAAAAGGACTTATAAAGGCGATTCTGTTATTTCCATATTTAGTTAGGTAGTCGATTTCAATTGAACACCAAAAAAAAAAACATTACTACTATAGGATATGTGAGATAACGGACCAACCTTCTTACATTCATTACTCAGATTCACGTGGCCTACAACATTATGAATACTGCCAAAATATGCTGAGCCATCACGGACAACCAATTACTGGCCATCACAAGTGAGAGTGTTCTTATCTTGAATCTCGAAGATTACGTGTAATTTTTACTTTAGCATAATGCAAAAAGTTTGAAGAGCCAGCACGAGCCCCTGCGCGTCATAAAAAGTAATCTATTTGTATTGATCTGTGGAGGGTAAAGACAAACACAGCGTACAGAGGATTTGATATGCAGCTGCTTACCCAGTCTGTACTAATAATATAAGCTTGAAGGTAAAGTTTGGATGTAGGGGGTAATCTTCGGTGCTGCTGATTCTACTCCACAAATTCTTACAATAATGGGCCTGTTTAAAACGTTCCCGTAAGATACTTTTGATTAGTGGCCATGAATGTTTTTTTTATTTTTTATTTATTATTATTTTTTTTTTTTTTAAATAGTACATTATTATGTAAGTGCGGTAAGTTGAAAATTACAGCCGAGGCGATATTGCTTGCCCGAGCCGTAGGCGAGGGCGATAAAAAAGCAGAGGCTGTAATTATCAAAGCGCACGTATGTCATACGACGTTTTATAACATATTTGCGAGGAAATAAATAAAACAAATAAGAACAATACAGCAAAAAGAATAAGCGCGCGGAATAATTTTTACTTGTTCACAAATTAGCGAGGCGCGCGCATCAGCGCTTTTTTTTAAGGCAAAGACACAAAAAACAGCCAGTATTACTAATAAAGTAAATTACTATTTTTGTGTTTTTTTTTACAAATAAATGGTTGTTATTTATTGTCAAAATTAATTAAATTAAAGAATTAAATGTTTATTTATTATATTTCATCTCGCAAAGTTAATTTTATTCATAAAAAGTTGACAACTTTTCTGACATAAAAACTCTTTGCTACGATTTAAAAAAGTATAAACCGTGCATTTTACTTTACAGCACAAGTACGTAATGAGATACATTACGATATTGAAATTGGTGAAATAAGAGACCCTTTACGAGCAAATGTGTTATAAAAAATCTTTATCTTCTTGTAGTACTGATTACACTGGTTAGACGGACTGGACTGCCAAGTTATAGGTAGTTAGGGATTCAACGACACGAAAAAAAAAGACATATCCCATAATACTCATGAAAATGAACAACTTTTACCGTGAAAAAAGAAATATATATAGAATAAGCTTCTCCACACATTTATGTTCGTAAACCTCGACAAAATGTAGGGAAGTAATTGATTGTTTCTTTCATATTCCAAAATCGGTCCCGTAACTCTCGTAGTAAAAGTATTTCATTAGAAAAAGTGATGGCAGACCAACTTATAGCTACATGGTTGGGTGGCATTCAGAAGATCGCGGGTCAGGTGTGCACACGTAGACCAATGTGCTTCGGTACAGTATGCAAGTGTTAGTGTAAGTGGAGCGGTAAAGTGAGTTATGTGAGTTGATAGTGTCCAGCCGAGCAGGCGAGCAGGCGAACACTATTGCAGCGGTCAGTTAGTTACTTGTTCCGCGTCTTGTGATTGCACGCCGAGGTGCACAGAGCAGTGAGCGGTGCAGAGGCTGAAAGAAACAGAACCCTCTAGAGACATTATCATTGCTAGAGACCGAATAATATGCAACATAAAATCGTCGAAATATGCACCATACATGCTCAAAATATGCAACAAAAGTGCAAAAATATGCAACATAAAATTAAAAAAAAACTTGAGAGGTGTCAAGGGACACCCGGATGGAATGAAGTTTCTTTCGATTAATTAGTGAAGGAATTGTAATATTTTTTTTTTTGTCATAACAAAACATTCAACCACGTGCTTCCCACCCCCTCACCCCACGCACGGGTCGACCTCACCTCAGCCGATTCGTGTCTCTAACTTGCGGACGCAATTAAATCCGTCGTTTATATTGATAAAAACTTATATTATTATTTGCGATATACGGTATCACTATAAGCGGTGAAATGGATGGTGGCTTACTATAGCAAAAAGTGTCGTTACAACTTTTTGTCTTAATTTTTTCCGTCTAGCCCCCTTTCGCAACGCGCGATAATGAACTTCGTTCCAATAATGTTTTTAATTTGTTATTACTGCATTTTCGACTAGATTTTTAGGGTTCCGTAGTCCTGACAAGGAATGCTTATAGTTTCGTAATGTCCGTCTGTCTGTCTGTCTGTCCGAAGTTTTGCTAAGAAACCGTTAGTACTAGAAAGCTGTAATTTTGTAGGGGTGTGTATATCTAGTACGCCAACGTGGGTGTTAAATAGGTCTTTTAAAATGATTTAGGGGTTGCTAATATTACTTTTCGATTTAATGCTCCATTTACGAAATATTAAACTTTAATGTGCAAAGTTTTGATTTTATATATTTTTTTCAATGCAAGTCTTCACCCATTATAAACAAGCAACTACTTCAACTTAGTCACTTTATAGGATTTATTCTAGAACGATTTTGTATTTGGTACAAAATTATCCAACACCCTAGTTCAACGACTCTTACTGCTAAACTAATAAGTTATCTTAACCGCTATAGTTTTTCTTTAAAGTTCATGCAAGCAAGCAGTTTAGCTTTTAGAGAGTGGGGGACGCTCTACTGGAACAAAAATTTGCACTTTAAAGTTTAATATTTAGTAAATGGAGGATTAAATCGAAAAGTAGTATTGGCAACCCCTAAGTCATTTTAAAATACCTATTCAACGATACTCCACACGATGGGGTAGACGGCTACCCTAAAAAAAAAATATTTTCCATAATTTTATTTTACCAATTTGATGGCGTAATTGATATACATACCTCTACAAAATTACAGCTTTCTAGTATTAACGGTCTCGTAGCAAAACCTCGGACAGACAGACAGACAGACGGACATGACGAAACCATAAGGGTTTCTTGTCAGGACTACGGAACCCTAAAAATGACGTTATCCCGTAAAATTATCGTACGTAAACCGACTTTATAGACAGCCATTTTTTAAGGTAAGAGTACGGGATTCTCATTTCATCAGTCAGACAACTAGTTCGCTCAAGCTAGGAGACATTTCGGTCTTTAATTTGTTTTACATTACCAGCTAAATTAATCATTAGATTGTTAGCTGCTTCTTCAACCTTCGTTGAATTACTAACAGAATATTCTTACCGTCCGTCTCTATTCCTACAGCTACTCTACGCGTGTGTCCAGGCGACCACGTAGCGCGTAACAGCACGATAACTCGATTGCTCGCTGAGATGAGCCGCTGTGTCTTGTGTCCGTGTGGCGAGCACCTGATTGGACTATTGTATACTACGGCTAAACCATTCCATTACGCCCAGGCGGTGACAGGATATTTGAATTGCAATGCTCATTAGGGTCCGGTTAAATTGAAATGTTTTTGTGATTCCAGGGCACCATAATTTAGTGCAACTAATGATATGATAGATACCAATCAGTATGGAGGAATCGGGAAAATGTCATAAGGGAAGTTGTGAACTGTGTAAAAGATGATAATTGCTAGAAACAAAGAGACTCATGAGATGACTACTAATATAAGTGTGGAAGAAAAAGACAAGCACCGCCGAACGGAAGTAATTTGGAATAAGGGCACAGAAATGATGACTAACAACACTACTCATTTATTAAAAGTTTTTATTCAACTTGCCGTGTCAGTTAGTTAGACCAATCTTGCAACTGAATTTCAGACCAGTTCCCCCCAACCGAATGAGCTGAAATTTTGCGCACACCTTTAGTTCTGGTGACAATACATTTATATGACAGACGAATACTTAATCCTTCAACCAGGATCGTCTGTCTCCTCAAGTGGAAACACCTCAACGACAAATAGCACGGATACGAAAATGTGAAGAATTTCTATCATGACCTGATCCTACCGCCAGGATTGCCGTCTAACGAGGGAACTCCTCAACGGTATTTGTCGCGTATAGTTTTTCTTTTGCCTTTACCATTCGCGCGACAAGCTTTTATGAAAGCTTTACGTTTTCATTTACCAAAAGGTTTTTTAATTAATGGAAATGGTAACAAGAGCCGCCATTGATCTTATCACACAATTCTTCAGTACACAAATTGGCTCCAAAATCGTAAAAAGCAAACTCCCAACAACACCCCTATAAAGGTGAACCGAGTTAAATACAGAGCTTATTCTAAAACATTTGAGCATAACTGGTGAACCCTTTGAGCAGTGTAAGTGGTAATTAGGTGCGGGTAATGAGATCGGCTACAATCACGTCTGAAACAAGGAGCGCGCAATCAAATGGATTTGTTCGGAGGACAGCGAATAGATAAAGGATAATTCACGAGATCAAAGCATGACAAACACAGGTGTTGTACGGGGACCACGCGTCGGGGCCATCTCCGATGGGAATATCGAGACTTCGGGATATGTTGGGAGATGTGAATAATATACGGATTAAATAGGCGGCCTTTTGTAATTAGGATTATAGGATCGGTACACTTGCAGGAAACTAGATACTTCTGCCAGTCCTGGTATTAATGAAAGTTTAGTATTTGGACCTACAACAAATTCTCTTGTAACTTAAGTTATTACTTCATTGTTTCTATTTTTGCTTATACGTAAAAAAATCCTAGATCTTTCCAAGTCTTTGTTCAATTCCAAACTTCGTATCCGGACTATCCTTGCTACATCGACCGTGTGGCCCTGTTACCACCCGCTGCGTCCACCATTAATAGATCAGGAGCAGCTCGCTATATTAATTAACTCAAGGGTACCTCTGTGGCCGTGTCCAATGTCCCTACGGACAACTGGACTGGTGCCTCCCCCTACTGGGCACTGGCAGCTTGCGGGATTTTTGTTCGAAACAATTGCAATTTTTTGATTGATTCAAATTGGTAAGCTTTTGATTTATGTTTTGTAGTCGATGTTTTTGAAGCATTGCTTCTACTTCACTTATCATGGATTTCTAGTAATCTTCTTGTATACTTCCTTATGTCATGTTAAACATTTTTCATCATTTGCCTTGTCTTTTCTCAACTACGTTGGGTTGCAAACCGGATGCAGCTGAATACCAATCTTTTACGATTGCCTACTGAACCCAGTTACTGGGTAATACGAGTACGATACCCCTATTGTCAGACTTTTAGGCTTCTGTAATGACTGTCAAAGATCTATCCTTGTTATTTATTTATTTCTATGTTATTGTTTTTGTTACATAAACATTTGTAATTTATCGTTCGTTTTAAGGCCAGCAATTGTTAAATTAGAAGAAGCTAGTACATAACCTAACGCTTTGTGACGATAAATACAAATTAAAAGGTTCACTTCTCTGGTAACTTTAAATAAACTAGGCAAATAATTACATCATTGAGCTTGGCACCTTTGTTCTAAATATAGGTTAACAGAATGACAAACTAGAGTCAGACCTACAATAATACTAGACTATTATCATGTAATTAGTATTTGCTATTCGTGTCAACAGTATTACATAGTGTTAAATTCAGTTTCAAATAGTGCTACTGGGAACTTCACCGTTGAACAAGTCTGTTGAAGGAATTATTACCTACTAAAAATTCTTGGAGAAGAACCGTTGATACGTAGGATTAAATAAGTTTTGAAACACCATCACAATACTAAAGATTTCTGATAACATAGTCTAAGGCATACTTTAAATGGGTCCCACACATCCACGCTAGCCCTTTAATTCAGAATTATCCGGGACCGCAGCGCAGGTCACAGAGGGATGCGAAGGGTGGGAGGCCAAAGATGTGGAAGGGGTTGGAGGGGAGGTGTTCAAAACCAATCAATGTTGGTTAATTGGCGCTTTAATGCTGGCTCATTCAACAATTACAGAGGTCGCTGTCAGCAGCCAGGTGGCGTAGGGATGCGGCCTGGTCGACAATCACGATGAATAAGAAGTAAACTGAAATATAATTGGCTCGTCGCAAGCCAGAATGCAGAGCATGAGGCTCTGGGTTCGATTCAATGGTCGGGCCAAGTGTATTATTCATCAGGAATATCCAGCTAGCAGCGACGGAGTCTAGGGTTATTCTTGGTTGATGGCAATAGGTTCGCCCTCTAAGTAAGTACGTGGGACTCAAAAATTGGAAAAATGTGGGTCACGAGCAAGGAAATGTATACACTTAGCAAAATTCAAAAGCGATTTCGTAGAGGCCGAGCGTTACGCTAATGTGCTGTGTGTTGCGGGTTCGATTCCCGCAAGGAACAAATACTTTTATGGCCGACAGGTAGTTGTTCCGGGTCTGGGTGTTTGTGTATGTGAGAGTTTAAATGTCTGTAAACGCACCCACGTTACAGGAGAAATTCCTAGTGTAGGGCAAATTTTGTTTTAAATTAATAAACACCAACCCTGCTGAACTCAGGCTAAGCTAGAACTCTTTGGCAGCGTCCCTAACCCTATGATCTAATTACTCACATCGACATAACCCATCACTGTCAACAAATTGTTATATGGTCGTACTAGATTAGCGTGTTCCGTACAGCCCCACCCCGCCCCGACCTGGTGTCCCCCCTTCCCGCCCACACTTATCCCAATCAATCTCCTCGTAAACTCGCTTAATTTAAGCATCAATCCAGCATTAGCGGTCGTTATTATATTTGGTCTCGTTATCCAGCTTTGTATTAGTAAATTCACGTCTGTTACCTTGGAGAGTTTTAATTGCTTTTCGCTTGGCAGCGGTGGAAAAGCGTTGTGGGTTCTTCTATCGATTATAATCAGGTCACTTAATGCTTCTTTTGGATGTTATGTTAATAAAGCTTGTTAAATTGGTTCAATAAGATTTCTACGGGTTGCAGCAGCATCATTTGTCTTCTTCTTTCTTTCTTCTCTACTAGCTGTCCTAGCCGTCATCTCATAAGTCACTCCCTGATGCCATCACGCCTATCATTCCCGAAGAGTTAGGCAAAGGTGAACTCAATAGTGCACCCACATTTTTCCAGTTATGTTTAAGTCCCATGTAATAGGGGGCGAGCCTATTACCATCAACCGGCCACAAATCCGGACTCCGTGGCTGTCTACTGAGAAATTTCTGATGCAAAAACCCAATAACACATTGCTCGAACCGGAAATCGAAACTGTTTGATTCTAAAATAATAATGCGTCCAACACAAAAAGGCAATTCCTCATAAATCTTCAAAGTCAAGTCACAGTTAAAGATGTCTAGAAGAATCATGGGTACCTGAATTGAATGCAGATTTTTCGAAGACAAACCAGCAGTTATATACATGGTGACTTCTCCTTCAAAGGTATGCAACGTCGCTTTCTCTGTCGTTCATCCAACATGTAGTTAAAGTCGATTTTCATCCAAGAGACTCCAGACGTGCTACTTGCATCCATCAAGATCGTCAAAACTGGATGTTGTGTCACAAGGGTAGTAAATTCAAATTGTTTCTGTTACTATCTCTCTCTCTTGCTTGGGCGTGACAGCTGATTGTCAAGAACTCGTAGCGTAGATTAGGTAGTGGTTATTACCCAACTGCGGCGAAACCCAAGATGAGGGTTAAGTATGTGTTTGACCTGTATGTAAGTATGTCCGTGTCTTTGTTTCGTCGTAACTCCTTAAGAAATGAAGAAGATTGAAGCTTTCATTTTCAAAATGTTATATCCAAATCGCCTGTTTCCAAAGTTTATTTAATTTATCCTACTTGTTTTCTGTTTTTTCAGTCGGGTGTTGTAAATTCTTTTTTGTTTAGCCTTGCGACATCCCATCAAGTTGTCGATATATTTTTGCGAAATATGTTCCTTTCATTATTCTCACGACTATTCGTTTAGCAAATTACTCGTACATAAAATACCAACCTGATTGTACTTTTACCTAATTATTATTTATGTTATATGTATACAATGATTACCAGTAAACATGCATCTAACTAGCCGTGGTTTTATACGGTAAAAATACAATTTCAATCTAGATCTAAATCAAATCATTAAACAAATTGATTGATACGTGGAACTTGATCAGGACAATCCATTAGGCAATATTGCCAGCATAAAAATTGAAAGTCTACGACATAATGATTAGTTGCAGTGTGGCAACATTATGAATACTTTTAAAGCAGAAAAACACGGAACGTGCAATTAAAAGTCATTCAATAGCAGCAGTGGCCGCGTGGCGTGCATTCAATCAAGTGAAGAGTTTGTACTAATTGTGGGCGCGTTAAATATTCAGCTCCAATCACTATAATGTATTGGTGCTCTGTGGGCAACATGCATGGTACTTACCTAATGGTAGAAAAAATACTGTTTTGATACACGCCCGCCCAGTGGCCGTACTGAGGCCGTGTGGTGCATTGGCCAGCACGTGTTGTATGACCACAGTGGAAACGGCTTTTGTCGACGGAGGAATAGACAAAATGATGGATTGTAGAAAGATTTCTAGACTTTAGGGTAGCCCGTCTATACATATTGGTATAGACGGGCTACCCTAAAGTTGCCTTCGTTTTCGAGATTTAGATTATATATGAAACGGTAAACGAAGCAGTAAGGAGAGTTGATCAGGAAAAGGATCGATTAACAACAAAAAAAAATTGAAACAAAATGTATGACAAAAGTATTTTGCATTTTCTGACTTTTTAGGGTTCCGTAGTCCTGACAAGGAACCCTTATAGTTTCGCCATGTCCGTATGTCTGTCTGTCTGTCCGAGGTTTTGCTAAGAGACCGTTAGTACTAGAAAGCTGTAATTTTGTAGAGGTGTGTTTATCAATAACGCCGACAAAGTGGTAAAATAAAATTTTGGAAAATATTTTTTTAAGGTACTGCTACCCTAATGGGTTATATGTATAGGCTAATGGGTTGTTAGGGATTTTTTTTTCGTCATCTACCCCATCGTGTGGGATATCGTTGAATAGGTCTTTTAAAATGATTTAGGGGTTGCTAATGTTACTTTTCGACTAAATGCTCCATTTACGAAATATTAAACTTTAAAGTGAAAATTTTTGTTCCAGTAGGGCATCCCCCCCGCTCTAAAAGCTAAACTGCTGGCTTGAAAAACCTGTAAAAAATCATGATGATAGTGCATTTCATGAACTTTAAAGAAAAACTGCAGCGGTTAAGATATCTTCATAAGTTTAGCTGTAATAGTCGTTGACCTTGAGTGTTGGTTAATTTTGTACCAAATACAACATTTTTAGAATAAATCCTATAAAGTGACTAAGTTGAAGTGGTTGCTTGTTTATAACGGGTGAAGACTTGCATTGAAAAACATAATCAAAAATATAACGGGCTACTACGAAACCCTATTATACACTGCGCGTGGCCTGACACGCACTTGGCCGGTTTTTAGTACTCCAACCTGGGTTGGTCCGATAGAACTTTTTGATCAGTATTAGAAAAGGATCGATTGGCATCAAAAAATATTTTGTGTAAAATGGCCATTTTCTTACTAACTGTACCTTTAACATTTAATATACGTAAAAAAATTCAAAAATCTGTAAATGATCAAAATTTCACGAAAAATTATGGATAGTCTCCTACACCATTTTCGTGTAGCTGTAACGAAACAACACGAAAAGATACACATTTCATTGTCGAGGCGCAGTGCTGCATGGTGCAACGTATTCTGAATTCTCACAATGAAATGTGTATCTTTTCGTGTTGTTTCGTTGCAGCATACCAATATGTATAGACGGGCTACCCTAAAGTTGCCTTGGTTTTGTTTCAATGTGCACACAAACTTAAAACAAATTATAATTTAGCAAAGTTTGATCACTAAATTAATTCGTTAATAACCGACTTTAAAAAAGGCGGATGTTCTATGTTCGACAGTATGTATTTTTAGGGTTCCGTACCTCAAACGGAAAAAACGGAACCCTTATAAGATCACTTTCTTGTCCATCTGTCCGTCTGTCCGTCTGTCTGTCCGTCTGTCACCACCGATTTTCTCAGGTACGGATAAACTTAGCAAGTTGAAATTTATGCCGTAGATTGAGTACTATAGTCCTTATTAGATGTATAAAAATCAAGGTCCTGGGTCAACACGATAAAAAGATGTTCAAATTAAGATTTTCGCGAAAACTTGTAAGTACCAAAATGTACCTTAATTTTCAACTTTTTTTTTATTTTTCGGTCTTTTCCCTTTACTTGTGCTGTAAGACCTTGCTTTTAACCAAAATTGACAATTCTAGGTCAACCGGAAGTACCCTATAGGTTTTGGGTCGAAAACCTGTATTATGGTAGTTCCCGTTGACTAGAATCACGAAATTTGTCAAAAAGCAAGGTTTTACAGCACATGTAAAGGGAAAAGTTTGAATGCTGTAAATACGTAGTTTAATAACAAAAATAAAGCGATTTTACTATTACAAACTTATTATTTGCGGTTGGAGCAATAGCCGTTTTATGGATCGAACAGTAAAGTTAAGATTGTCCTTTAAAAAGTTTGTACGGAACCCTCGGTGCGCGAGTCCGACTCGTTCTTTGCCGGTTTTTTTTTTTAATGTATGTTCACTGATTTCTCCCCCATTTGTGGACCGATTCTCAAAATTCTTTTTTTATTTTTGAAAATTCCTGAGGTGGTCCCATAAATTGGTGAAGATCTGACAAAAATACTGAATCAAACTAACAAAAGTCACCGACTTCTGAAGCTGAAGTTATTTTTCACTATTTTGCGTTTTTGAGGTCGGTTTTATTTTTTGCAAAGTTTTTTTATTAATTTTTTATTCCTGAGATTCGACATCTACCTAATCTAGATTGATTTAAGTAGCTTCTTCATAATAACTGTCTTGAAAACTTTATTAGGTATCTAAATGGAAATCAAATGAAGAGTCTGCTAACTGTTTTTAGACGGTGGTCTTTTGGCTAACCTACAACAAAATATTAAAACCCAGATCTAGTAGCAAATTTAAATTCCTAAAAGTAGACCTGCCTAAGTGCCTATGTATAAATTGATAAATAAAAAATTAAACTCATAAATATCCTACGTCATCAACAATCGACCGAATAATGGCTAAGTTTTATCAAAATAAGAACATAAGTGAGTTATCTCTATCAGAAAGCCGGTAGCTTGTTATTTCTAAAGTTAACCCTGTAACTGCCGCCCGCGAACAATCACTGAACGCGCCGGACAAAAGAAACGCATCGACAATACAAGACGTGCCAAGAAAAAAACAAAATCCAACACACGATTGGTCGATCGACGTGTGACGTCACCACGCGCCCCGCCCCCTAACAACCGTCGCTACACCTGAGATGAGAGCGAGCGAGATCTTTGTAAGTGTGAAGAAGACAAAATTATATTGACGGTTCCCGCCCTGGTGCTATAACGACTCATGTGCCCGCATCAGCGCAATTAATTTTCAGTCTAACTGCCTTATGATAAGGTAATGTTTCCCAGGCTAGCTTGTAGTTATAAGTCTTATTGCATTCATTGCTCTGGTCAGTTGGAAAAGCTGTTATTGTTTGGTTACGGGTTAACCGATTTGGTTAAATTTGTGTGTTAACAGGCAGATGTCCGGCGCTGCTCTCGCTCCCTCGCCCCGCGCGCCGCTGAGACAGGTAGCGTCTGATTGGCCCCGTATTGATTAGTGTGATTAATTAGAATTGAGTTCATTAGCATTTGCGTAATTGGAAGTTTGGACTCACTACTACACCGTGCGCTTAGTTTGTTTTTTTGCTGCTTGTTTGATCACGGGTAATGTAAGAGCATGCAAAAACGTGTATGTTGAGTAGTAATTTAGCTTAATTTGATTGGTGAAAGTTGTGTTTTAAGATCAGCTTTTAATACTCAGCTGGCCATGTTAGATTGTTTTTTTTTTATGTCTAGCAGTAAAGATAAAAGTTAAGTAAACAAAAATTCATAGATATGTTTTGAAATAACTAAAATCTGTAGACTTAAAATTACTCCGATCTAATAAACTTTTGATTTCTTCAAGAACATGCAAAGAAGCAACAAGCGGGTAAGTACCCAGGAGCGCTCGAGAACCCTCAAAGAAATCGCTAACAAACTCGCGGCAACACTCTAACACCTAGCACCCAATCAAACAGAAAAAAAACTATTCAACCATCACCAACTCTCAATACCGTTCAAAGAAACTCCGAGGGGAAAATGCTAATACGCCGCTTCTTGCTTCTTACCAAACAAAATCACTTCGCGACCCCAAATTTCGCACTTTCAATGGGCAATTTCGCTCGCCCCCCTTCCAATAGGCCCCGCCTCTTTCTTCCCCGCCGGCTCTAGTAGTAGTTTCGGAGCGCCAGTGACGTACGCGTAACGCTGCGAGATGGACGCGCCCGACGACCGATACTACGGCAACCAGACGCCGGACCGCTCCGACACGAACAGTCCGCGCTCACAAATGAGTAGTCCGAATTCCAACTCCTCAATCAACGTGACGGATCAGTCCTTATCTCTTTCCCAACACCAACAGAACTTAGAGACACTTAACAGAATGGGAATGTTTTTTCACGCGCAACAAATGCATCTAAACCAGAGTTTCGATGCGGTGAAATCTAGGTTAGGCTTAACACAAGTGCCTACGAGTATTAACCCAGGCCCGAGGCATACGATAGACGCTATATTAGGACTTAATGGCCAGAGGCAAGTTACTAGAGTGCAGAGTGAGTTTGAGCAAAGAAGAGAAGAGAAGGAGTGTGAAACTGTGCCGGTGTCGCCAGGAGCAGTGGAAAGCGCTGGTAGGTGGACTTTACGTTATGATACGACCCGGTGGAAAACAAAACTTAACTCAACCAGGCCGTATCTTTGATAGCTTTAAATTTAAAACATGTTTCGTTGTTTAATGCAGAAACTTTTCGCATTCGCAGGAAAAAGCGCTTGGGGCGTTCTTGTTGAGGCAACTATGTTCGAAAATATTGATAGGGAAAAGGATTGTAATTAATGAATTCTGAATTTTATTTTTCTTAAAAATCCAGAAAAGCACACAAACAAATTAGAAATAACAAACAATTTTAATATTTTAATGGCAAAAATATTGCAAGAAGAACTGAAAAAGGTGAAACGCAACACAACAAAACCTTGTTATATTGTATTTGAACTCACAATGCAATGCACATTGCGAATAGGCGTTGCATTATAAGCGCCGCCCGGCACCCGTGCGAAATAGCCCGCCCGCCGACCGTAGACCGCGCGCCGCCGACGGGTTATTGCCATTGTCTCCACAGCTTTGGTCAGGGAAATCTTACATGAAAAAGTTTTTGCATAGTTTAATAGCCGTTTAGTTTTTGTTATGTATCAAAATTATGTCGAAAAAATTAAGTTAGGAGTCTAGAAGAATATTTTGTAAACATAACCAAAACAAATTATTCTTAACTTTCAACTGCAATAACAAATAACAATAATGTTGAAATCTTATAATTTAAAAATTGGAATGGATCCCTAGATTACTAGATTTAATAAAAACTTTTCTGCAAAACATAAAACCGACTTCAAAAACACAACAAAGTGAAAAATAACTTCAGCTTCAGAAGTCGATGACTTTTGTGTGTTTGATTCAGTTTCTTTGCCAGCGACTGTTCAGCAGTGGCCTCCTGTAGGCCTGTAAATGAAAACACATCATCATTCCCTGCCATTATCTCAATTTTTTGGCGTCGGCACAGCATGTCTTCTTCCATACTTCTCTATCTATATATATAAAAGGCAAAAGTGATTGACTGATGTATCAACGCACAGGCTTTAGCTAGCTTTAGTCACACCCCTTAGGGCTAGAATCTTGAAATTTCGCACACGTATTCCTCTTATGACGTAGGCATCCACTAAGGAAGGATTTTATGAAATTCAACCCCCAAGGGGGTGAAATAGAGGATAAAAGTTTGTATGAAGCTTTTTATTCCTTGGACATATTTGCATGAAATTTCGTATCAATTGAGTGCGGCAAAAATAATGAGTTACGCATTTCAGCGTTTTCCAAAAATCAACCCCTAAGAGGGTACTTACATTCAATTTTTGAACACAGGTATTATCGATTAACACATCAAGTAGAATACTTTTCATCCAATGATCCAACACCACGCGGGCGAAGCCGCGGGCTACAGCTAGTTAGTCATAATCTCAAGAGTCACCCGCTTTCTAACCAAATCATCGTTCACACAGTCCACCAATCTGTTAGTTGGTCTTCCCCTACTCTTATTACCGCTTTCTTGATTATGAAACACATCTTAATGATTTTTATTTCATCAACATCAACCGATTGAGCAATCAAACCGATGAGGTTTGATTTTCTGTCGAAGATTCCTAAGTCAGAATTTAACCCATGGGTAGTATAGCTCGTTTTACCAACGCACTACATATTGTATGCCCGAGCACACATGTCGCGGTAAATAAAGAGAACAGCCTACATTTGGAACACGGCACAAGTAAACACGGTAGCCAACCTCGTTTACTTTTAAAACTTTAATGATCTAATTGCAGATCCCCACGTTTGTAAGTTGTGTTTGTTGCCATGTTAGTTTCGCATAAAAATGTTTTTGTAAGTATCATTTTCTGAAAGTCGTGGCTCAACTAAGTTATTTAAATAGTTCAAATCATTATTGCAAAATGTGCAGTTAAACAATAAAATTCACCAAAGTTCCTATTGTTCTTGAACAAAATTGGATTAAATTTATATCTGACAGTAGAGTAGAGAGCGGTGTCTGCAAAGATGACGAGTAATAGAGAATTATAGAATAAGAAGACATGCTGCAACGACTCCAAATAAATTGGCAGGAGGATGATGATAATGAGTAGAGAGAGAGTTTTAAGTCGTGCAAAGGACAGTCAGACTTCCGCAGTTATAATAGGGTTTAGCAAGGATATGGATGTGTACCATTGTACATTACATGGATTACACTTAGGTATTTATCACCTCTGGCTCGGACTCGGACTAGCACTTTCGGCTCAAAAACTTGAAATTAGTGCTCCTACACTTTGTGGGTACCTTAGCATTTAGAAACTAAAAATCAAGTGCATCTCTCTTCTAACTTTACAGATCCGCTTCCCAGTACAAATTCCAAAAAAATAACAACGTTTTAAGCCGTTTGTCCCAGCTGTCATTTGAAGATCATTGACAGTAGTTACGGGTAGGCGGAAGCTCGAAGGTCTAACAAACACTCTTACCAAGGGATATTGCTATTGGTCAGATAGGCAGCCATCATCCATAGGCCATCTATGTAAAATACTGGTATTCAGCCGCATTCGGTTAGACTGGAAACCGACCCCAACAATTGTAGTTGGGAAAAGCTAGGCAGATTATGATTAAGGGAGGATTTTACTAAATGCTTCGATTACGCTCTTTGTTTTTCTCAATATTTCTCTATTCCTCGTCATCTCAGCATCTTCATTCTAGCCATATCATCCTTCACACAGTGCATCCACCGTTTATTTGGTTTATTCAAACTTAAACTTTGTTGACGACATTTTCATTATTCCTATCAACATATTGGTAAATATCTATGACTAAAATAAACATAAAAGTATGAGTATGACATTCCTCTATAAATGATGTTTATTTTGCAAGTACGTTTTTACGAACACTTTTACATGTCATTTTTTAAAACTAGATGGTGTTTCGTACCTGACTAATCTGAGAAGAAACAGCCAAAACAAACAGAGGTCATAGTCTCTTTTGAAGTCAAATCATTAAATGTCACAGTGTTTAGGAAAGGAATTAATAATAAACAAGCGAAGTCCGAAATTTCGACATTCACAGAGCAAATTTCATTGGAGCAGCTTAATCCCAAGCCTTTTTATCTTCGAGATAGTGATTACACAGCTTCCGTTTTATAAACGATTTGAATTTATTTAGGCTTAGTGCTTGAATTTGGCTCGGAATTTTATGGTAAAAACGTACCTATACGTTGGCATCTGAACGCCTTATTTTTTCGAGCCTCGTTGCAGGAACAACAAATTTGTGTTTGTTCCTCGTATTTATGTTGTGAATATCACTGTATTTATTAAACAAATTAATATATTTGTGTGCGTACAAAAGGTTTTCTTAAATAAACTGAGAGGCACAGTAAGAATATTAGTGTCTTTAATTTTTTCTCTGAGGGAGTATCTAGGACTTAATTTATAAATTGAACGAATTGCCCTTTTTTGCAAAACAAATATTGTCTGAACATCAGCGACAAGAGAATACCGTACGACATCACGCTTTGGAAATAACTAAAGTAAACTAAACGGGCTGACGGCGTATGCTGCAGAGCTAAGTTTTTAGACAATTTGTCTATATGCGGGCCCCACTGAAGCTTGGCATCCAAAGTTATGCCTAAGAACACTGTTCTATCTTCCGGTTTCAACTCTTCATCCTTAATTAGTAGGTACTACAGTAGTTTCCACTTGTCTTATATGGGGTGTCGTAAACTTAATACATTTAGTTTTTTTCTCATTTAGGAGTAGGTAGATTATTAACATTAAACCAATTCACAATACAAGAATACAAAGAATCAATACAAGAATCCAAGTTCTAATCTTCCCAATACTTGTTTTGGAATTCCTCAAGGCAGTATATTAGGTCCTACATTATTTTTAATCTATATTAATGACCTTTGCAGCTTAGCACTTGAACATGGTGTTGTAATGTCTTATGCGGATGATACTGCTCTGTTATTTGCAGCTAAATCAAGAGCTGAGGCTCACATGCACATGCTCAGAATGGTTTCAACATTGTATCGAATTGGCTCCAGAATAATCTTCTAACACTGAATGCTGATAAAACTAAATACATTTAATTTACAATGAGATATTTCTCATAGTAAATGAAATGTATTTAGTTGAAAAAAAATGATTAGGTTATTAAGCGGTGTGTTAGTATTCTAACACACCGCTTAATAACCTAATCATTTACGCGCATACCTGTAGTACGTACGCTGACACTGCATGTTCTTGCCCTACTTTAAAAAAAGCTGAACATTTGAAATATCTTGGTGTCACAATTGACTCCAATCTAAATTTTCGTAAACATATCGAGTTACTATGTGCTAGAGTGCGCAAACTAATATATGTTTTTAAGTATTTACGTAATGTAGCCGACTATAAATTAATAAAACAGGTTTATTTAGCGTTGTGTCAGTCTATTCTAACCTATTGCATAACATCCTGGGGGGGCGCAAAATTAGATTCTTCTCCCTCTAGAACGTGCTCAAAGAGCAATTCTAAAGGTCCTACCTTTCGTCTGTTTAGATTTCCGACACACCTGCTCTACAATGCATGTAATGTGCTCACTGTACGGCAATTATTTATTCTTTACATTATACTACAGAAGTACTCTACCCTTCCCTATGACCCAGTCGCTTCCGATAGGAGAAGGAAGGACCTGGTTTGCACATAGCCTCAAACTAGACATGCTTTTGCTAGTCGATTTTATGTGTTTTTAGGACTTTTTCTGTATAATAGACTCAACAAGAAACTAAACTTCTATAGTCCAACTTATAGGAAATGTAGTTTTGTAATATCGGATTATTTAGCGATACTTAATTACACAGACACAGAAAAACTTCTTGGAATCCTAGTTTGATTATTGTTACTTAAATTTATTTTAATGTTTAACGTTTTTGTACCAATTTGATTTTTATTATAGTTGTTAATAGATTGATTTCATTTTAAAACTTTTACTTTCCTAATTAAGTTATGCAATGTAAAGTGATGGCCTGAAACACAGGTTTAAATAAACCTAGATCAGGCAGATCGCTACCTAATATTTGAATTCGAAATTATCATTACTTGCAACTGTTATAAATATTTTAGTTATAGTTTGCATATAAGCACTAATCAATTGTCACAACAACAACAACAACACAACAACAACAACAACAACGACAATTGTCTGAAATAACACTACTGCACCGAAATGTACACTTTTGTAATACCTACTTTTTAAATAAATTATTCTTCTTCTTATTCTAATTAACAAATTTTGCCAGGGCGCTATTAACATCATCCATAGCTATACAGCAACATTTATTTCATTTGCAGAAGTTTTTTCAGGTACGTTTTAACATAAATATCTGTTAGTTATTTGGAGAAACAGAATCGTCTATTAATCCAACACTTTAAGAATTAAGCGTGGCTGGCATGTCAAAACCGTTTCTAATCTAACTACAAAGATTAAAGGTTGCAAATGCTTGTCTTAACAGCTAAGTAAATTAGTGATTTCATTGCAAAGTAATCGGACTTTTAATTACAAATCGAATGGCTACTGTTTAATGTTGCGATTGAAACATAATTTAATGGACCGCGCCGAGATTCGTGGTGCTGATTAACTTTTGTGAAGTGTTACTTGTTTTAGATATTAGGGTTCCGTTGATTTAATTAGTCATATTTCAACAACACGATAATGTCATTTTGGTAAGATTGTACTCTTCCAAGATTGATGGCACCAGTAATAATAGAATAAAGTGTATTTCATTGGAATAGCAAATGACCTTTCAACAACGAGATAACATAATTATTTCATCTGTAATGTTAATTAGGTCGTTTTAGTTAAAAATACTCTTAATGCAAAAGCGCAGGCACTCATACTTGGTGAGAAAAGAATCCAAATACAGAAGTGCGAGGATATTTGATAAAAAAATAAAAGCACAAATCTGATTCGTCTCCGCAGTTCCACGAGCAGATCCCCAAACGGCATTCAAGCGTAAAGGTGCAAACAAAAAAATGTACTACCTAATAGTCACAATCACATTAATAACGGCTCTCAATGCAACACGGGTTTCACAAGCGGACAAGAGAGTAGCCTACAAGTTATCGCACCGATCGACTAATGCGCTGATCGTCAGTTTACAAACACGCGTGTCTCAATGATCGGCGGAGTGGCATAGCGTTGACATGCCGCATCCGGTGCATTAGTGAAAGATTGGTGTTTCATTAGAACATTAATGAAATTAGGGTTACGAAATCATTCTTATCGAACGTCGATTAGCCCTTCGGATTTTTTTGTTTGTTCTGTTCCACTCCCGGGTATAATCCTCCCTACACTTCTCGTGACCCTATCTAGTTTTTCGCTCCATCTCCTTCGTGATCTGCCGCAACCTCGTCTCACTTTCTCAGAGCACCAGTTCTGTGCTAGTTTGGCCCGCAGTTTGTTCAGTATGCGGCATTAATCTACTCGTTTTAGTCACTGTATTAGCTATTAATGAATAAATGTGGATGATAAAGCAGTGCTGGAGAATGGAGACGCCAATAGTCTTGTTCAATATCGACGGCCTGTTACAAATTTCTGAATACTATAGGTGTTAGAGAGATTGATTAAGTGTGTTATGGTATACTACTTAGTAACGATGGTAGACTCGAAATATTGTCATGGAAATCTTCGTGACATTGATCTCAAAGGAGAACTTTGTAAAACTTTGAAGTAGGCGATGCTAATATTTGCTCGATCTTAATCTTCTAGGATCTAGAACCTTTAACCATATTAAAATTTATAATTGTTTGAACAATTCCACCATCTATGATAGGTAGAGGATGTCGGTCTTTGTGTTCTGTATTACGCATTAATGGCTGAACGGATTTTGATGGAAGCTCCCACAGATAAACATACGTTTATCTGTGGGCAGGTACCGGCTATCGATAGTACCTACGTTACTATGTTTTAATTTCCAACCTCTACGCAAACAAATCCGCAAGCATGACCTAGAATTGAATAAAATAAAATTAATAAAAATAAATCATTGCAAATGTATCATCAATTAGCAGGTGCAAAGTTAATCCTGCAAATATAAATGTTATAATCAAGTTATGTAACTTAGCCTGAGTTTGCATTTACATCAGTGAAACTAGTTCCAATACTGAGACGTTATCTCTTTCAGATCTGCGCTACAGTCCTAATGGACCGCATACATCCGTACATCAGGCAAGGATGATCTTATTTAGGAGATGTTCTCTTAGTTTCTTATATTTTGTGCCGCACCGATGGGACGACTTCTTGAGATTTGTCACTTAATTTCACATGTTTGCTACTTTGTTATCCCCATTTAAGTTTCGGCAGCAAAATATTAGTATTTATCATAGAGTAACTGTCTATCTGACCTACGCGGTAACATTTGCCCTTGGGTAAACCCCTGCCATCTCGAGCCGGTTCTATTTCTCTAAAATAACGAAACAACCTGTTCGATGATAAGGATCAGGTTGAGTGGGTAACAATAATTACATACATAGGTACTGAAAATCCCTGCGAACCTCGGAGATCCCGTTAGGCCTTTGGTTCCGACTGTCCTTTTAGAGAAGAGAAGCTTCAAAGTCTGATAACGTCGTGCCGTGTTTCCCAGTTACTGGATTGTGGAGGTTAGAGAGGCAGTCGCGCCATATAAATTAGGTACTGTTATTCAGCTGCATTCGGTTTGTCTGGAAGCTAACCAAGGAACCCAACAGGCTTCGCAGAAAAACCTACCCAGATCATGATGATAGTCCTATTAGGCCATAACCGAATTCTCAAATCCCTCACAATTTCAAACAGGGTAAAATTAATGTAGTTAATTTCAAAACAACAACACGCTATGTAAGCGCCCTCGTCCGCGCCTGCGCCCGCGTCGGTGGCAGTAGCTACTCACTAATGCACCTTGTACGTGAGTTGTGACGCACAAGATCGTATCTGAGTATTAAACACTTTGTACGAGAAACTGTTTGCTTTTATTTTACACGGCTGTGAGTGTTACTATGAGATACAACATCGACACCAATATAATAAAGTTGAAGAGTTTGTTTGTTTGAACGCGCTAATCTCTGAAACTACCAGTCGGATTTGATAGTCCAATTTTTGAGGAAGGTTATAAGGTATTAAATATTAAGACCCATAAGAGTCGAGTAAAAGAAAAAAAATCAAAAAGAACGTTAAGCGAAAACGAAGGAATAGAGTGGGCGAGTGAAACCGCGAGGCACAGCTAGCAAATTACTATGCTTTCTTTACAAGTTTACATTGTAGACCAAGTTTGTAGGTTTGTCGTTTTGTTCAAGCAAGTGGAAAGGAATTATAAATTGGACGAAACATTGTGTTTAATTTTTTGATTGATCGAGTGGTATTTTAAATGAATGAGGGTTTTAAAATGTCGTACCTCTTTTGTTAATCCAGTTAGTAAAGTGCCTGTCGCATGGGGCAGAGGCTATAGTAGAACCCGTTAAGATAACATTAAGTAATTTATTGCAATTTGCAGTGAACTGTGCGTAAGTTATAACGCAATACATTCAAAGTTATTGTTTCCTTTGCAAATATTAAATCAAAATTATAGTATTTCACATTTAAATCAATGTGGTTATTTAAAAAAAAAGTCGATCTTAGACGAAAACATGGTTCTCACATGATCTGACCAAGACAATGGACATCTGGTCTTTAAAAGATACTACAGTGAACTCTTTTCTCAGAGTAGTGGGAAGGCAACTTCGCTTTGGAAATATTTGGTGGTTTATGATATTTAGTCAAATTACTTCGACTTAATTAATTTCTTGATAAACGTATACATTACCTATCCCTAACTACATGCAGTAACGAATTTGAACAAAAAAAAATTATCCATTGTATGAAGTCGAATAATATGGCAAATGATGCAAATTAACAACAAAACCAATTTACAGCTCATAAAGAATGCCTTCACCCAAATTCACCTAAAATAATTCAATAAAACTTGAGCGTCGCACAAAGTCGTACGACCAACGACGCCTTTGCACCAACATGTAAGGTCAAACAATAATTCAATAGAAAAAATGTTTTGATACCAATAAAATCCGTTGCTCGAAATAAAAGCTAACGAGGTCACGAATACTTGGCTGCTATAATTTGTGTGAAATTATTAATTAGCTAATCGAGTTAGTGCGTTATCAGCACGATCAACGCTAGCGTGTGCTGGCGTGCGCGCCCACTCGACCACTACAGCACTGTTATGAGGGCTCGAGACTCGCGACGAGGGACTTAAACTTTGTCGTTATCAAAGAAACTGCTTGATTTTCTAGAGACCTTGGACCTTGGTCTTGATGATGAAATTGTAAGTTTTAAAACGTTGGTAGAGCCACCCATAGAATCGATCAGTACATGGGCTAGGATGGTAAAAACTAAAGCTATAAGGACCCGATACCGATGAAACAAAACAAAGAAAACGAAACAACTCAAGCTAGTACGCGAGGCAGTATCTCACATTCTATACAAATAAATTAAAAATCGAAGTGTCTGGTTGTAATTAAAAAGTAACAGCTTTTTACTGATTCCATATGAAGGTATATACATACGGTACTGATAACAAAAAATCTGTCTGTCTGTCTGTTTGTTCTGGCTAATCTCCGGCTGCATCGATTTTGATGGGACTGAGTAGATTTATGAGTAAATAGCTGATGTTATAAGGAGCAATATTGGCTACTTTTATATTCGAAACAGGTTTGTAAAAAAAAATATTTTTAACCGACTTCCAAAAAGAGGAGTTTATCAAGTCAACAATGGAACTCTTCAATAATAGACGGCAAATCGGTCGTGATTGCTGCAACCGCTTGGATGTTTATTGTTTTCACAACATCATAACATAACATCACGCCTGTATGCTCTGAGGGGGTATGCAGATGTGTACAGTACACCCATGTATGTTAGGTTCCATTTTTTTGGGGATAAGTCTATTACTATGACACGTATTGTTAACAATATAAAATAAATGACTGCCTCTTTGGTCTAGTGGTGGCGACTACTGAGCACGCGGTCCTGGCTTTGATTTCTAGGTCGGGAAAAGTGTTATTGGGTTTTTACATTAGAAATTTCTCAGTAGTAGCCACAGAGTCTGGATTTGCGCCCACACTCGCCCCCTACTACATGGGACTTGAACATAACTGGCGAAATGTGGGTGTAGGTACTATTCGGTACACCTCAGCCCAACCCTTCGGAGATTACAGGCGTGATGTTATGTAAACTCGTAGGATATTACAACTAAAAATGGAAAAATAGAAAAACTTATTTGCAAAAAATAAAACCGACTTCAAAAACACAACAAAGTGAAAAACAACTTTAGCTTCAGAAGTCGGTGACTTCTGTATGCTAGATTCAGTTTCTTTGCCACCTACTTCTGAAGCTAAAGTGTTATTTTTCACTTTGTTGTGTTTTCGAAGTCGGTTTTATTTTTTGTAAAAATGTTTTTTTATAATAATAATTTCACGCGGACTAAGGTCGCAGGCATCAGCTTGTAAATCCTAAAAGACGTTTTCACGCAAAACAGACAGTGTGTTACATTAGACCTTCCCACCGCGATTTTTGAAAACCAGTTCTAATTACAATCCAAAATTTTAATTAGGTACTGGAAGAACCACATCGATAGAATGCACATCGAAAACACAATATACATCGATATAAGCGCTAGCTATGCCTAGGAGCCATTAATAGTGATCGAATGATCGTTTAGCGTTGCGGTCAGCACCGCAGGGGGACATAATCGAATATTGGCTCGTAATAGCGATTGCAAATCGATTGTGAGCCGCACAATCGAGTCCCCGTAATCGAGCGGTCGTGATGAAGCTTTCATTGGTCCCTAACTAAGCTCGTTTCGTTATATCTGTGTGTTATATTGGATTGCATTCATCGGTATGCTTTGACATTGTCAGTATTTGTCGGACACACACATTTGCAATTTAACTGTCATTGAATCATAGAAAAATATAATAAACTGAAATTTATTTTATTATAAATAATCCCACCAAAAACATTTTCATGTTATATGTTGCCAATATGAGACTATGACTAGCAGTGTCAAATAGTTATCAGATCTCATGTAGAGCCAAGCTTTTAACTCTACACGCCCTAACTTTACAAGGTCTAACTTCACAAACTCTACACCTCATAGTCAAAATATGTGGTTGTGGTGACTGCCGTGGCCCCAGATATGTAAATACACTACTGTCAAATTATTGATTAATTATCTTATAAAACAAGCTCATTTATCGATCGCAATATATTGCAATCGACGTCTTCTTGGTTCGTCGGCCACATCACATTAGTCTTGTCTAGGTAGGGCTGCTCCATCGCCGAAGCCAAATAACTTGGCTAATGGTTTAAATGTACTTATGTCTTGTGCCGCGAATGCACATGC
This sequence comes from Xestia rhomboidea, assembly GCA_963853795.1. Lineage (NCBI taxonomy): Eukaryota > Metazoa > Arthropoda > Insecta > Lepidoptera > Noctuidae > Xestia > Xestia rhomboidea. Next base: position 3,616,243 of record OY970780.1, read on the forward strand.
TAGTGGCACGGATTATTGAGATGATGATTCTTGATCTTAACCAACCTATCACTACTCTAAAGGACCTGTTCTAGCGGTCAGCGATTGCAGCTCCAAGATGTTTTACAAAAGTAGACATTTATATAGAACAATAATATCACAGAATAATATCGACAACAAGTTTGTTGTTTAGATAATTAACAATATAATTGTTACGGTAGGTATGGTTACTTAAATTTTCATTCATTGTAGCTTATTTGCGCAAATACTCCCGTCTTCTTATATTATGTACTCACCTACTTCATAGAATTTAAAAGATAAACTAAAAATTCGACTGAATTTCGATTCAGTTGCCAATGCCGTTCAGTTCGTACCTACAGTTGTTGCATTTCAGTGGTTTATTGAGATTTTTTATTTCCTCCAATTATTCATTGGTACAAACAACATACATATAAGCCATTTATAAAACCGGCCAAGTGCGTGTCGGGCTCACCCATGAAGGGTTCCGTAGCAGCAAGTAACATAATATAAAGTTCTTGTAGTTCTTTGTAGCTTTGATTGATGTTTTAATAATAGTGTATTTTTTTTTTAAATTAAGTTATTGATAAGTAAAATGAAAGGTAAATTGCGGTTTACGATTTATGACGTATTAAAAAAACTGCTTGTACGGTTTTAACGAGACCTAGGTCTCGTTAAAGCCATCAATGTACATCATATATTTTTTTTAGTTTTATCGTTCTCTTATTTTAGAAGTTACAGAGGGGGGCACACATTTTACCACTTTGGAAGTGTCTCTCGCGCAAACTATTCAGTTTAGAAAAAGATGTTAGTAGAAACCTCAATATCATTTTTGAAGACCGATCTACCCCACACGTATGGGTTTGATGAAAAAAAAAATGTTGAGTTTCAGTTACCTAAGTATGGGGATTTTTTTCTTTTTTTTCTATTTTGTGTGGAAATCTTAATGCGGTTCACAGAATACATCTACTTACCAAGTTTCAACAGCATAGTTCTTATAGTTTCGGAAAAAAAGTGGCTGTGACATACGGACGGGCAGACAGACAGACTCGACGAATCCATAAGGGTTCCGTTTTTTGCCATTTGGCTACGGAACCCTAAAAAGGTAACCTACTAAGTACTTAATTTAAATATTGTGATATTTCAAAACGTAACATACTTACTTACGCGCATAATTAACACAACACTAACAATTTATAACTTCAATTTTATTAATCTTAAAAGCATCAATTAAAGCCAGACAATCAAATTACGATTAACATTTCACTCAAGATTGTCAGAAGTTGTGTGTCAAACCGGCACGAAAGCGAAGCAAAAACAAAATCAACTTAATCAATATCAATTAACGGACAAGATGAGAAAATGTCGGAGCAAGTGAATGGTAATTATATAATAAGTTCCGTAGGAATAAAAATATGTAATAATATTAAGTTGGTCCATGTTCAGATTGTAGTGACATGTGAAGTAATACGTTCTGTGTAGGGTTCTAGCAAATTCTAAATGAATCCAACTAATGTCGCAAGGTAATTAAGTATTTAACACACTATTGTGGGTAACAAACGTGTCCTAAATAGCTGTTAAGTTACGTCATTTCTAAAAGCTTGATTTTTATATTAGTTAAGGGCTACTAGCCCTTAACTAATATAAATGATCACCCACGTGATGATGATTTACTTCCTCCACTGCCAGACATTTGATGTGGTAGAAACACACCGCCATACACCTCTAAAGTATGATAAATTCTAATTAAACTTACGTTTTGTTGTTACCTGATGTCTGACAAAGCTACCACGAGAAACTTACATAAAATCCAATAGAAGAACTATTAACTAACTAACTATCACAGAAAAAAGTTTCATAAGCCAACATTTTACTTAATTATGTAGTAGGTTTGGCCATAATGTAAGTTCCCTTGTTAAAGACGTTTCAGGAATATTTTAACGAATGTATTCCATAAGCAGACATATTAAAACAATATTATAAAATTACCTGATTGAATTTGATTTCTTTCCCAATCTTAACCCTTCCATAAGTAATTCAATAATGAGTCCATTTTGAAAAAATCATTAATACAGCGAAGAGCTTTAATATATACGAACACGGCAAATCTGACACATGATTAGGGTTACCACATTAAAAAATAACAACGAGACAATCCATCCATCCATTATAGACGATAATGCTCGCGAGTGTTGCCAGATTATCGATAATTATTACAAAAAGAAAATAAAAACGGTTCCAGATCGTATCATGATAAGTGTAAAATGTCTTAATGCGTTGCCCACAATATTTTTATTTGTTTTGTATGCCGCTTGTAATCTGCTTCAGTAATCTAAATGTGACACAACGCTCTCTTTCGCTCGACGCTTAACCCGATAACAGTGACAGAGATGGCATAATGTTGTGACTTTTGATCGCTCAATCTAGTGCGACGTGTAGGGATGTTTTGTATGTCTTGTACTTTTGATTTCTTAGTCGTTTTTACAACTGACAGATGACGTATCGAATATTTATGGCGCTATCTTCTTTATGGAGTGGGACCAAGAAATACAGTAGTCCGTGTTAAACAAATACACCTATAACCTTAATAAGTTACATAAATAAATATTTTAATATTCATTGACATGGAACTTTATGTTCTAACATGCATTAAATACCCACCCAGTGGGCCACTCGATCACTCACCGCGGACAAAATAATGGGAGTGATAAATGCAGGGTTTCCGCAAACAATTACCTTCTAGTTTCCTTCGCTCGAACATGATTTTCACCACGTTATATATGCTGTATGAATATTTTAGCAAGTTTCGGATCCGATAAGAAATTACTTCTGTGGAACTGGCGCTACACATTTTTAGGCGCAACCGGGGCTTGACGCTATACTTTTATATAAAGTCGAGAGTATTTTCACGATGTTTTTTCTTTTAAATGTAATTCAATACATCTTTAAACTGTTTTAAGAACTAGGATGCATTTCACACTCAATACTTAAATATACTTTTGGTAAAATCAAACCTTAATCTAGTTTCGTTTCCTTAAAATAATCAAACAGTTTCCAAGGAATTTTGGCAAACAGGACTACAAAATGAAAATATTAAAAACGATCATGTTTTCAAGTTAGAAATAATTGGCGTGTAAGGAAGGCCTCGGTTTGTTGATCATGAGATACGCGATGATATACGATACAAGTTGCGTTCAGATTTATTGTCGGCCGAGGATTACTTTTAGCCCTCTGTGCGATAATATCACTTACAGGCTGTTGTAGAATTTCAAATGTTTGTTTAGTGTTTCATTTGTTTCTTTGTTATGATATACTTTGCTAAACATATTTTCGCATAGACATGACGACAGTATCAAAAAAAGGCAAATCTATTTAGTCCGTCAGTTAGAGTATTGGAAATTAATGGACACGTATTTTTTGTTTTGGTAAATCAATGAATATTGACAAAGATAAAACGCATCAAAACTCGGGAGTGGGGCTCGTGACGTCAGAACTAGCTAAAAATTATACCATGGCGTGTCGTATTGAGAATTTTAAAAGCGTCGTATCTTCGTAAATTTTGGTTTACGTAACAAAAGAATAAAACACGGGTCAAATATTTTTTGATAATCTAAGTGACTGACTAATTTGATTTTTTTTGTCGTCTCGGCTGATAGTTGGTAGGTGCCTGATTTCTTTGAAGAGCAAGAAATAAAACATGATTTATTGGATCTTCAACAGCATCGTAAGTGTCCAATCTTGCAATAAAAATCCACATCTGTTGTAAGTTGTTTTCACCATTTTTTTCCAACCTTATCCCAATTTCGGCGTAGCACGTCATCGTCTTCCATACTTCTATACTAGTCGTCTTCTCATAAGTTCAACGCTTAATTTTCACTGAACCACTATTATTTGTCCAGCGAGTCTCCATTCGGCGCACTGTGCGTAGTATATTTGAATATAATTGCATTATCGGCAAGACACGGTTCGGGATTAGCATACGCAGGCTCAAATTGTTTCGCTTGATTTATGTTCCAGTTCCCTTGTCGGTGCTGCGTAATTGCGGCGCCGACTGTACGCAGCACTGAATGCGTTATAAACTGGAGGTCTGTTTAGATAACACGAAATGGAATAATATTAAGAGAATTTTCAAGTACAACTGTTTCAGATTATGTTAGTTGATTTTTTGTGCTATTGGAGTGCATACTTAGAGTAAATGTTGCCCATATTTATTTATATTTGCACGGAACCCTAATCTTTTTTCTAAGTTTAAGTTACATAATATAAGTTGTTGTTGTCAGCATGTCCTAGAACCAAAAACTTCGAAGACATGTGACATCTACCAATCCGCACTAGGCCCGCGTGGTAGATTATAGCCCATTCCCTCTCATAGAGAGGAGGCCTGTGTCCCAGCAGTGGGAACATTAATAGGCTGATGATGAATATAAGTTATTCCTTATAAAAGCAGCTATCGGCCAGTAAAAGCCCCATTAACATCGGTCCAGTTTTTCGGAGATTAGTCGGAAGAATCAGGTATAGAGAAACAGACGGACAAACAGACAAAAACTAAGAAAAATGTATTTTTTTGTTATAAAAGTATGTTTACGAACGATAATTTTACGTGATAACGTAATTTTTCATGATATTAGAGATTTTAACTTAAAAAACAAATCTTCATCCCTCTTTTCACTCTATTAAATATTGAAATTCTAACAACACCGTTGCGTTAGCTTCTAACCATACGCAGCCTACATAGTAAATTTTGTGATTTTTACTTAAAAAATTAAGGACTTTTTATACACAACTTCATGCCCTTTTTTAACCCTTTAGGGGTTGAATTATCAAAAACATTGAGACACATATACATTAATTTTCAATCTTTAAGATCCTAACTTTAAAACTGACGGACTTTCATACAAACTTTCATCCCCTATTAAACTCTCTTAGACGTTGAATTTCGAAAAATCCTCACTTACTCCTTGTCTACATTATAAAGGGAACCACTGTGCAAAATTTCAGTTTACTAGGTCCAAGGGCTTGGGCTGGGCGTTGATTGCTGGATAGGAACGGTGTGACACTTTTTCTTGCGTGCAGCCGGTGTTTATCGATTTAAAAAACGCTATCATGTCAAAAAAATATTTTGAAATTACACAGAAACACAGACGGTTAAATTTTATTTATTTGTATAGGTTTAACTATTGTGTTTTGTCCTGTGCAAAACGAATAAATAATTTTTCTTTCTCAACAATATCTCTTAATTAACCCCTCCCCCACACATTCCAGGTGAGGGTTCCTGCAACAGCAACGACGGCTACAGTCAGCGCACCCCCACGGACGACAAGTCTCCCCCCGGCAGCGACGACGAGTCCGCCCGGCCGGGCTCTGCCGCCGACAACAAGAAAAAGCACCGCCGGAACAGAACCACCTTCACCACCTACCAGCTGCATGAGCTAGAGAGGGCCTTCGAGAAGAGCCACTACCCCGATGTTTACTCCAGGGAGGAGCTCGCGATGAAAGTCAACCTGCCTGAAGTTAGAGTGCAGGTTAGTTGATAAACTACAGCATTATTTTATTTATTTTGTGGTATTTTCTAGTCTGGGTTGTGGAGTTCAATTAAAGTAGTAATTTATTTATTTAAGTACAGCATAAAAACCATTAACACTAAATTAAATACCTAATCGTTTCACTCGGTCTTCTAACAGAACCACAAACATTCTAACATTATCGTCTTCCATTCATCAGTAAACAAGTCCAATCCAGGGTTGGTCTCCACGACCGCGTTGAGCATCGTAAGCATACGCGGTATAGGGGACGTGGATCGAGCTACAGTGCGACTAAATGGGACATTAAACAATTTATGTTTTGTAGAGCGAATATAATTATTTGGAACAAATAATTGACACAGCTCCGCATGTAATTCCAAGGCGTCGGTATAACTGTATGTATAATTGTATGTATAATTTTATACGCAATTGTTATTTGGCCATCAGGAATATTTTGGTTTTCAGCTACGTCCGGTTAGACTGGAAGCCGACCCCAACTTAATGTGATATTTCTCAATGGTCACATCAGCTTTAGGAAATGACTCCTAATCTGGCCATATAAGAAGACCCCCAGGCATTTGATAAAGTGCCTTAGTAATTTCAAGAGGCTAGAAAATATCTCGTGATTAAAACTATAGTCAAGAATTTTATACTTCAGTGTCAAAAGATAGTTAGGTCGAAGATCTTATTCAGTTCAAAATAGGCTAAATGAAATGTTCTCTTATATTAAGTGAAATAAGTACACTTTGCAAACATTGAGTGAAGGGCCCTACGGGGAAGGGTAAAGGGGCAATAATGAACCCAAGGGGCTTATGCCACTCAATCCCCTTTGGCTTTGCAGGCCGAACATATGTCAAGCGTATTGAAACCCCACCAAATAACATAGCTCTCCCCACTTCTACTACACGAACAAAAACTAATGCATTACGGAAAACTCTCCCAATTTAGGAGATCTTATTAAACTGGTCGTTTCTTAATTGCTTTCTTATGCCACTACAAAAAGTTTAGGCTCAAGGTATTGTATTCCTTATAAGCTTGGAATAGAGTCTCCACATACGCATCGATAAGTTTGTTGAACGGCTATTTGCCAAATAATGCGGTTGTGAACTAATCTGACACTTGGTTTTCAATATAAGATAAGCTGATTTTAGTAGTGTGTAATAAAAATTTCATATCCTTTGTGAACTGCAGTAACTTCTGCGTGTTCATTTGTTGTGCCGACCGAATGTAGTTTTTGCATTGAGGTTGTCAAGATTGTTGTGTCAACCTTTACTTTAATCCTGTGCATAACGTCTACATACTATGTCATTGTACATTGCATTCAGCTTCCTACCTGCCTATCGTTTGTGACAAAATGGAAAAGTATCTTCTTCTTCCATACTTCTCTATTACTCGTCATCGCAGCAGTCACCTCTCTAGCCATAAATTAATCTTTCAATTAGCCCATCCACCGCTTCTTTGTTCCTTAGAATACTTCCTTTAATGTAACAGACTTTTACTAAAGTTACGAACTCTGTCAGTCATTTCAGAATTCTAAAATCGAAGGCATAGCATAGCAGGCATGGCATAGTCGCGTAATCGCGTAGTGTCGGCAGCGCACGTCTGCTTCGGAAGCGGCCGGTAATTCGCTTAAACTAGCGCCCAGACACCGACACCCCACTACGTGATGTAGGTGCTCCGTTCTACACTCTTACTCAGATATACGTATGCCGTTCAGAACTTAGCGTCGATTTATTAACTCTCTGTTGCAAGCCAGTTTGCGTTAGGGTTCACCTTATAAATAATTTTGCGAAGGGGTCTGTGATCTGCCAAGTTCAGTAAAATTGTTCATCTCTTAATGTTCTTTGATTGTTCTTGTTCTCTCTTTTCGTCAGTACATAGATGTCTATTCTGCCACCTAGTGCACGTTGGCTATACTTTGGTGGGTGCATCGATATCGGTCGAGACCTGCTCGTCATTCGAGTCTCTTTTGTAGTCGATGTGGTTACCAGAACGCCTAACCTTATATTATCCTATAGGAAGACCTACTACTAAATAGACCAAGAAACAAATGAGATTACAATACTAATCCAGGTATTGAACAGCCGACCATCCAACAACGTAGGATGGTCTGTACGAAAAGGTTCCTAATTGAACCGTCACGGTGGAAGCGTCCTTAATTACTGTGTTTTTGACAAACACTCCGTATTGTACAGTGTGAAGATATACTGAACGTTTTGTATCTTCTACTAAACGATGAACCAGGTAACATTAAAGAAATTCAGTTTATACATTGAGTTGTGCATGGGTGTTTCGTGACACCATATTATTTATTGGGCAGTGGCACTTCCTATAACAGCTTGATTGTTGTGGAAACTGCCTAGGTAGACTGTGCGGTAAATATTGTGAAGAAACTGGTATATCTTAGACCCAATAACTTCCTCCTTTTTTTGAAGTCAGTTAAAAAGAGACACGTTTATTCCGACAACGGTCACGAGGTGGTTTGCGTCTATTGACGCACTGAGAGGAGGCATGACCGTTATAATGAAATGAAATGAAATGATTTTTATTTTGCAAGTAGGTTTTACAAACACTTTTACACGTCATTTTTTTGAAACTAGATGGGGCCGGTGTTTCGTACCTGACTACTCTGAGAAGAAACAGGTCATAGTCTCTTTTGAAGTCCAGACATAGTCTTGCCCAATTCACATGAGGACTATGCAGATTAGTGTCTGAGATGGTCTTTTGTAGAAAGAACCACACAGATTTGAGTGAACCTGTCCAGTCAGTGCAAGCATTTGTCAGTTATCGTGTACTTACCTCGACTTATAAATCAAGGAGCTCAACGAAACGGCGAACAATACCAAAGAAAGGACATTTGGGTAGGTCGCTTAAAGAACTCAAACTGCCAGACAGTCGTGGGAAAAATAATAAAATATGTGACCCACATGGCCCCAATAATTAAATAAAATTAATAATAATTTACAAAAAGAATGACAATAAAAAAAAATCATTAAATGTCACAATAATAATAAAAAAAGTAAAATACTTAACAAAATAAGCATTCATGTCAAAATCTACTAATGTGACATAAAATAATAAAAAATAAAGTAAAAAAAAATAATAAAATACTGAACTAAGTATTTATGTCAAATTATTCAATGCCAAAGCGTATAGAAGAAAGGAATTAATAATAAACAAGCGAAGTGCAAAATTTCGACATTCACAGAGCAAATTTCATTGGAGTAGCCTAATCCCAAGCCTTTTTATCTGCGAGATAGTGATTAACATGATAGTAGGCTTTTATAGATTGATCAATATTTTAAAGGTGAACAACCATCCATGTCAAGGCATTATAAGTAACATATAATTATTTAAACAAACACAAGGAACCCCATCTAACCCTTATAATTTCCGTTACGTTACTAGCAAGTACACGCTGCGGCAAAACTGCAGAACCCATTAAAGTAACTCCTAACAATTGCGACCTTATCATAATCTCATCAGATATCCTATACAAATTGATTCTGAGCTTTATAAAGTCAGTCACACATAAACACTTCTATTTTGTCACGCACCAATTAATTTCGACCTCTTGAAATAAACAATAGGGTTCTGTTTTCACTGGCCGTTTTCAATTGACCTATCGAAGTATCTAACAAATAAACGCTGGTCTCTTTTACTTTTGAAGTGGTAAAGAATGAGGGTTCTCTTGTTACTGGGCGAGCAACAATAGAGGAGTGCATTAAGCGTCAAATAGACAACAATGAGAAAGCGATGGTAATCGAATTCGCTGCGTTGATCGCGGTAGGGTGAATACGATTTGGTGGATTAAAATGTTGTAGCAAATCTTGGTAAATAAATATTGTGTGTTAATTTATTGCGGAAAACATAGTGTATCGTCACCATTTGACGGAATTTTTTTTTGATATTCTGTACAGTAAACTTGAAATAAAACAGATATTGTTATTTTGTACAGTCCAAAAACACAAATATTCAAATACCTCAGAAGTAACTGTTCAAAGTAATCTCAGAGTGTAATAATTTATTGCATAGGTATTTCGTGCTCATATTTTCTTTTTTTCCGTTTTCACAGCGCATTTCCCAATGTGCAGTCATGAGGTGCTCACCCCAAACATCTCAATAGCTTGCCACATATCGCCGTCACGATCCACTTGCGACAAAATGTGCTAATAAACGTTTTTGTGCCTAACACCCCGGTCGTGATACCCCTTGGTTATCACCCCACACGAGTATGCACCTTATACGGAAAGTTTTAGAGTGCTATTCGCATTGGTAATGTAATTTTTTTGTGTGAAGGGTCTTGGAAAATGAGTTTTAAAATGTTTGTTTAGTGTGCAATATTGTTTTGTGCGAATTTGTAAGTGTCTTTTATGTAAAATTGTTCCCACTTACTTACATTAAGATATGCATTTTTATGGTAATTAACGCCCCCTTCTTTTAATTTCAGTTTCTGTCAACTTTTTAATATCTGAATCTTTTATTATTTGATAATTGTATTGTTACGTGATAGTGGTCTAAACACGGATATTTTTTGCTTATTTTCCTTTAGTTTTTGCTTTTGTTACAACACAACGTTAACTGTTAAAATGCGATATAGTGCTGACTCGATACAATATTATGTATTATGTAAATATACTTAATATGTCGTATCAACCACAAAATATGCAACTCACTACTATCCATGGCAAAAATCACTTTAACTGAAAGAAAATTACGTCGGTAATAGATTGAGCTGTTAATTACGGCCAGCTGTTAAGAAAACCCATAATTTTTCCAGCTACGAAGCAATAATGACCGTTTCGTTTACCACAAGAAAGGGTTCATGGATAGCCATTAGTAGTTTTTGTTTCGTCACGTCGTTAGCGCTGTCTGAGTCTAGCTTCCGACACTCTTTATAATTACTGTTGTTGATTCACTAAGCGATTCGTGACGCGATATCGGCGTGGCACTTACTACGCGTGAATTCATTACGGTTTCACCAATTTGTGCGTCACTTGCAGTTGAAGTAGGTAGACTAGATTCAAGTCCCGAATGCTCCATAAACTGGGATAAGAATTTAAATAGGCTCCCTGGTACAGAAGTAATCTTAGGTTGATTTCTGCATTTTGTGTGAAAGTGATAAAAAAACACCATTTTTTTTTCCAAAAATAAACCGTTACTTTTAAGTAATTATTACGATTACCATCACGAATTTTATTGTAGTTAAATAAACGCAATTTTCACGGTCGTAATCGCGCGACAATAATCCCGTGACCGATCCCGGGAATTACCGCGAGACGCGGGATTATGGTCGCCCTACATGTCTAGTGTAAACGAATGCAGCTGTGGCGATGCCAGTCTATACGCACGGCTGTATGACGCCTATTTACGAGTAATACAAGTATAAGGTATAATACAGTTGGTGTAAGAGCAGGAAAAAAGGAAAAATTTGCCCAACATCCCATTTGATTTTCACATTAACGCATAATAGGTACTGTTACAATATGAAAATTGTGATCTTGATTATTATTGAAGCCACAATGTAAGCATGGTTTTTGGTTCTTTTTTTTTTTGAGAATGCCCAATTTAAAATGGTAAACATAACTTAACATTACGTCTATTACACCTTTAGTCGATTACAGTTAGGGCCATGTAATTGGGAGCAAGCCTATTGCCGTCCACCGGGCACAAGTCTAAACTTCGGGCTGCCACTGAATAATTTATGTTGGAAATAAAATGGTATAACACCACAAGTCTGTAAGATGACTTCACAGCTCTTACATTGTATGATTTTAATTAGTATCAGTAATAACATCAATTTATGACGAACCTCTTCCCAAAAAGCGAAGTAAACGCGTTCTATAAGCTCCACAGTAATGAGTTAACAGTGTAGAGTGGTATTGGATTAGCACGGAGCGCCGCGCCGTCGCCGATCGAGTTAGTGCGCAATTAATAACTATTATAACTTAATCCCACACGTTCCAGACACGTGAAGCTGTGAGCGCGGACGCCACTAGAACAGGCCTGAATTAAAGAAATAATTAGAAGAAAATACTAAGAAAAAAAGTAGGTATAATTCGTATTGAGAACATGCCAAACCATCTCTTTCTAAGGGCGACTATGCGATCAGCACTTTAATTATTAGCATTCAACTGCTGTCAATAAACACACAAACACAAAATCATTGCCAATCTAGGAGAAAGAACACACTTCGAGTTGTTTGTCGAACACAAATTCTCTAGCAAAAATCTGTCACGATAAATCCTAGAATGGTTTGATCTATTTATTCGTAGTCGCTCCGTGGTCTGTGAGCTCGTGTAATTCAGTTATCGCGTCGACGCGGTGTTAACTTAACTTGATCTCAACATGGACGAACACTCGATATATTACTGACTATACGCTTAACCCGATTATTGTCCAAGATGTAGATGTTATCATGTATTTTATGATGAGATCAAGGAGAGCCAGAGAGTCCGGCATGTTCTACTTGGTCATTATTCCAAACAAAAAATACTGTATGAGAAGCTAATTTCTCATTTTCAATAGCAACTCTTCAATAGATTTTATCTGTGGACAATTTTTCGTGACCTTAGTCGAAGACCTTCTATAATCAATCGGTCTGGTGTAAACTGGTGTGTGGACATGTTTCGATTGTTACTGTTACTGTACTATCATCCTACAGCTGGGCAAAGGCATCTGCGAGTTGCTTCCAGTACTTTCAATCCAAGATTGATGTGGGCCACTCGTCATTGGTTCTGCCCAGTTCCTCCCACCATCGTCCACGAGGTCTGCCGTCTATTACTATTGTATGAGAAGAATATTGTGTTTGTATCCAAGTACCATTCGGGGAAGTCAGCCCAGTCACATCTTTTTCAATACTTTATTTACGAAGTCGATAGATTAAATATACTTTCTTGAGGTTTTCGGTTCCATAAGCGAATTTAAATGCGATTCGCGAACACCGGGAGTGTTGGGAACACGTAAGTCGCGTGGGAGCCGCGGCGTGCCGGCAATTTGTTCAGCAGTACGGGAAATTGTGTTTATTGCGATCACATCATTTACTCCCGTTTCTTTTCATTTGATCTCTTACCCTGCCCCTTGCGCCCTGCCCCCTGCCCCCACCCCGCTTGATTACTTAACGACGTTTGTGCTGATTATTTATCTGGCTCTCTCACTATTGCACCTATTTTCGATAAGCAAGGTGTAGGAAAATCAAAAGCTGACCAGTAGTGCTGTTTAGTCTAGTACGCTTTGAAATATGTTTTATCCTGAGGATTTCAAGAATATATTTCATCTGGATTTTCATTATTTTATGTGTAAATTGGTAAGAAAGATGGAGATTTATCGCCATTCTACATATTTCTTTAGAGAATTATGCCAGGTCACTTTTACCAAAACGTTGAATTATAAAAGTATTAATTATTCATTAATCACATAGACAGGTTATAATTACTATGTGAATTAATTATACCGACAGGTCTTACCGTTATGAATGATTGGCCTCAGACGAGACGAAAAAACTTCTATAGACCTTATTATTGAATTAGTATTGGACTTGTATTAAGAACCCATAATAAAATAGGCGAAATCAGTTCAATAGTTGACGAAGGTAATCATAACTCTGTACTATTGTTCGATAATAATTTGATTAAAATTTGACGGCTCCATCCTGTTTAAAAAACCTTTTAAATAACAGGAAACAACTAAATAAGGGTAATTCAATTACAGCTTATAATATACCAGCCGTTTTATCTTGAGCTCTGAGACGAACTTTAAATTTTACTTTGCTAGGTCAAGGTGCATTGGAGACTATACAAAGAAGAAATATGAAAGAATAATGCATTGAATGGTTAATGGTAGGTTCCGTACGTATCATGTCGGTGTAGATTACGCGAACGACCGGCGGAACTCCAAACTTGATATTTCCGTTCACTTTGCAAGCTTTTATTTGACGTCTGCCCTTGGATAAACAATAATTTTAGATTTTATTAAAATCTAAATTCATTAGCTTAACCCACCTGTTAAAGATCGGGGACTCAATAAACGGTTTAATATTGACCCCGCGGACCAGCAGTGTCGTGTAATAACCGCCTAAAGGTCAAGTAAAGAGATCAACTCATTATTTTCGTGTCTTAAACCCTTCAATTTATAGCATGATGATTCGTGACAGCCCATCAAGAGTCTTCTTGATTTTAATTATAATAGAACACAAAAGATTGTCAAACATCGTAATTATCGTTGAACAAAGCGTGCATCTGCTTTGAAGGCAACAATGCAAGTGTCTTGTTTTCGCGCCATTAGCGTGCGACGCCATTTTGTTGTGATCAACAATGGCGGCTTGCGCAAGCGCACAAGCGGATTATCCGTCCAATTTGCCAAACAATTCAATACAAATACTACTTTCATTTCAATTGAAAACTTTACAATTCGGCTTCGAGTGGCGGGTCGTTGAAAGATTCATCCGCCAACGTTTTATCAACTTCAGTAATGTCGAATATAGCTTCTATTCCTTCAGCAATAAAGTTTAAAGTAGTAATAAGTGATATTTGAGACCGTCACTGAGACCGAGGATTTCTTTTCAAACCCAGATGTATTAAGTTCTCGGGACCTTTGTAAGGGATCAGGATTATAGCAGCGGCTAATTTCGTGTAAGAAGTTCTTCAGACGGTGCTTTTGACTTGGTTTACTCGGAATCTGTATGCTGTAGGAGTTAGCACTTAATCTTCACTGATAAAATGTAAGGTGTCATTTTATTTAGGTTTATCATGACGAGTTCTAAATTATAACCCATGATCACCAACCTCTCATACATCTTGATGATCTAATTCAGATGATTTTCAGTAGTAGGTAGTTAAGTCATATTACATCAATATAATATACTAGCGGACGTCACACGGTTTCACCCGGGTATAAAATATAGCTGTTACTCAGTAAAGACGTGGGTGGCTTTCTAATGGTAAAAGAATTTTTGAAAGTAGTTTTTGAGTTTATTCATTACAAACATACACACACACACACACACAAATACAAATCTTTCCTCTTTATAATATTAGCGTAGTATAATTGTAATGGACAATTTGATTTACTCTTCTACGCTTTAATTTCTACGAAATAAAAGTCCGCCCTTCAGGCCTTCAGCAGCTTAATTATACTAATACTATGAGGAAAGATTCGATTTTCTGTTTGTTGGTTTGTTACAATTTAACTCTAAAATTACTCGACCGATTTTAAAAATTCTTTCAGCAATGGATAGCTACATTATCAGCGAGTAACATATTTTAACGCCGCACTTTCACGGGAACGGGAACTACGCGGGTGAAACCGCGTGACGTCCGCTAGTCATAATATAAAAAGCGGGGCCAATAATAAATTCTCACCTTATAAAACATCTCAAAGCAGGCGAGGAGCGCGCATGCGCCTCCACGCCGAGTGAACGACACAAATCATCTCTTAATTACATAATTACTTCAATTAAGACAAAGCTCAAGAATTAATTACAATTCGCCACTCAAGCGAGCCCATTAATGGAGCCTAATAAGACTAAGTCAACGAGAGATTCTGCAAACTTAACTTGCCCGCCGTCTCTTGGCTTAACGCAATTTGAAAAGTTGCTTATATAACACGCAACAAGCAAAAATCAACCTAATATTATAACATTAAAGTCGTTTCTTCCCAACCAAAAAGAGCGGCGGTTATAACGTTTAGCGCGAATGGCCACAGCTGACAAATACTAAATTAACCTTTTAGCCAGACAAGCATGGCGGCGGTTCGCGTTAGTGCGAAAATTTAATTAGAGATTCAAGTATAAAAGTTATGTTAGACGGATTGAAATGTTTCTCGGGAATTTTATGAGAACCTTTTGTTTTTTGACGCCGGCTTCAATGGTAACTTTCATTGAATATGTTGTATGTTGGACCCAACGTCATGCTGGTATACCTAGTAGTATTTTTGCTTTATATAAAGTTCAGTTACTTTAGGCAACTCTTTCTCCATGTTCTTACATGTTCTACTGCAGCTTTCAATCTTATTTCATTCACCTTTAAGACATCATCATTTACTTTTTGTACTGTATTAAAAGTCAAATCGGATTTACCCACTCGTTCAGTCCAGTGAGAGGCCACAAGGTGGTCCTTGGATTCTGATGATAAAAACAACAGAATATCAATATTTAATACATTTAATTTTAAAGCTTCTTACCAATTACCCAAAATTCTTCTATGAAAAAACACCTCAATGAATCTAAATCAAGCCCAACGAAAGCCATCTCCACTCCGCTCAGAGGTCGTCACAATAAATTAATTAGCGCGGGCTCGCGGCGCGAATGATTTGTCCGCTTATGTGCCGCCTACATAAACCTCTATAAAACGACCGTTTACAAGAAATAATATAGAAAATAGGCGTTGGTCGCAGCAGTAGTGTAAGTGTAAGTGCATCAGTTTGTAAAACACCCTTACACATTCGAAAGAATCGCTCAGTAGGCTAATTCACGTAACTAAAGAAGTGCTGTTGCAGCGCAGTTGCAGTTAAGTTTCGATCAAAACAACGCTTTTTCGTATTCTCTACCGCTGTCAAACACGCTCGCGTCAAGTTCGCGTCACGCGAGCGCAATAACGGCATTCTACTGTTGCGCGTCTTTGGTGCGTGCTTCGGAACGCAGCATGATCGGTATTCTACAAGTAAGAAAAAGCACTAAAATCTGTACTGGGATATTATTTTAATATTTTAATAACGTCATATTCATTGAAATTTAATCGATTCTATTCGATTACTCAGTGAGTAATATTTTTTCTCTCATTTGGTCACACCGTATGTAAGTTTAGTAGAGTTTGGTTGTCGTACAGTTGATGTGCAGTTCACGTGCTACTTACGCGCAGTTCAAAGATTACAAGAATACCGTTTATCACTCGAACTTGAACTTAACTGCAACTGCACTACAACTTCATCGGCGCGTCATAAAATTACGTGAATTAGCCCTCAGATCTTTTGAAATTGCGTCAATGCTCTGCTTCTGAAACTTGCACGGTGGAATTAGTATTTATAGAAATCACCACCAATTTGCCTTTTTTCTAGTATTTTCGCTCATTAAGAAGAGGCCATTTTGAAATTTGTAGACTATCAAATAAATTTTGGTCCTTAGAGCCTTCTCTTCCCTAATTCACCCAAAATGATTGATCTGGTATATGGCCATAGTCCATTTATTGAAAGGTTTTGGGTTTGCTTTTCGTACGTTCTTAAAACTATGTAAGATTCGTGTAATAATTGTATTCTGAGATGAAAGTGAGCTTGACGTAAATCTCGTGAAAACTTAATTCCCAGTAATACTAGTGACTGGTGTAACCTTACACCGTTGCTTGTAAACAGTGTTGCGTCGGATTGGCCGTGGGGTGGGTGGCCACGCGCCCTCCACGCGCTCGCCACGCTCCTGCCACGCGTCCGCTACCGCCACGCTAATGACAACAACGATACTCTATTATTTAACGTCACTCATGTCAACTGCTGAAGAAGTTTAAGCATATGCCAAATGGCAACTATGTTGCGATGCAAGGGGCTGTTGCTTAATTTTCTTTCGTTGTTTTTCTATGGGCTTTTTGTAACTTCAGTATGTTGTTCGTTATCATTGCCTTTTCAGAAGATTGGTTTTGAATCTTTAGGTACTGTTGTTAGCTTTTTTGTTGCAAACAATTCAGCAATAGCTGCTCACCTAGAATAAATAATATCGTTAAATGAGTGGGTTTGTTCAGATATTTTCAGATGTTCACAATCTTCCTTTGGTGTGGTAAAAAGTCTTTAATCATAAACGTCTATTTTATCATGTTTTTATATACTTCATCTTCTACACGATCTTTTTACAGCACGAGAGACGAATAATGCTAATACAAAAATAATTAACTCCATCAGAAACTGTTACACTCTTTTCCGCGGATCTCAAGGGTGAAATGAGCGAATAAGGGAACATGTAATTGCAACCCCATTCATCGAATTGTGTTCTATTGTGTTTGTACGGGGGACAGCTAATGGCTAGTTGTGGATGCGGTGAGAACTAACTGACACAATGGAGGCAATGCTTCAATGGAACCGTGTTGTTGACACGTTCCGAGATTTATATTTCATTTCAATTTGATACTAGAGATTGAAAAACTTTATAAATATACTGTTGAGCTTGTATAAATAGATGCTGCTAAAAATAAACCAGGAAATATTAAAATATTGCTTGGAGCAACTACGAACTACGACAAATTCTCTGAATCGATTATGTTACATATGAAAACATGGTTTTATTCACAGCAAATCAAACTACAGCAAAACAAACACAATAAACGCGTGAACCAACAGAATAAAACTATACAAACTGACTGGCGTCCAATAAACGCGCTTACCAAACAATTAATTAATTTGCCTTTAACGATCATGAAGAAAGAAGCAATTTAAAAACATATTGGTCAGGCACACATCACCAACAGCACAGCCCGACTCTGCCGACATTCATTTACCTCTACAAAGTTGATTCGATTGCCTCTCGTTTATTTTTCACAACACACAATGTTACTAACGACTCAATTTTATTCGGTTCTGTAAGTAATTTGTTTTCGATTGATTTTGCCCTTTTTACCGAGCGCCATTGTCAGCGTCGAGCAATTCTATAAAATCGGTTGCGTCGACGAGTCAATTAATCAAGTTCGCCTTTAGAACGGAACCTTTTATAATTTACTTAATACTGTAATTGCTTTCGAACGGTGCGGAATTTTATTAAAAACCAATTTTGTGTCTGTGGTCGGATTTGATTTGCATATTGAATGGGTTTTTACAATAGGGTCATAGTTTGTGTCGTTTTCAATTAACAGCGTTTGAATTTATTGATCGTGTTGATGTTATTTCGACTTGTTAGCTTTGATTAATTTTGTCTGATTATTTGAATTATTCGTCATGTATTTTGGTCTTTTGGTTTGAGATTTTAATATATGCTTTCCGAGCACGAGGTTTTTTGGTATTCTCACAATCTTCGACTATGATTGCAGCTACTTGACAAATGCTCGTGGTCCCTTCTGTCGAAACCTTTCCACAGAACTTCAAAGCCTCCAGCAAATCTGTCCGATCAACAATACAATTTGTCACATAATCTCGAGAAATTTGGTCAAATCGAAGTCCCGAAACTAATAGAAACGATGTTTACTTAAAAACTAACAAGCCGTCATCAGTGTCCTGGCAAACAACAAGGCGCGTGCACCAGTTAATAGTTCTCATATTATCGGCCACGCA